>JASXTE010000019.1:0-1200000 GCA_030280995.1 Hemileia vastatrix
TAACCCTACCATAAGTTAAACCCTAACCCTAACCCTACACTAACCCTAACCCTAACCCTAACCTAACCCTAACCCTAACCTAACCCCTAACCCCCTAACCCTAACCCTAACTAACCTAACCCTAACCCTAACCCTAACCCTAACCCTAACCCTAACCCCTAACCTAACCTAACCCTAACCCTACCCTAACCCTAACCCTAACCCTAACCCCTAACCCCTAACCCTAACCCTAACCCTAACCCTAACCCTAACCCTAACCCTAACCCTAACCCTAACCCTAACCCTAATCTAACCTAACCCTAACCTAACCCTAACCACCTAACCCTAACCCTAACCCTAACCCTAACCCTAACCCTAACCCTAACCCTAACCCTAACCCTAACCCTAACCCTAACCCTAACCCTAACCCTAACCCTAACCCTAACCCTAACCCTAACCTAACCCTAACCCTAAACCCTAACCCTAACCCTAACCCTAACCTAACCCTAACCCTAACCCTAAACCCTAACCCCCTAACCCTAACCCTAACCCTAACCTAACCCTAACCCTAACCCTAACCCTAACCCTAACCCTAACCCTAACCTAACCCTAACCTAACCCTAACCTAACCCTAACCCTAACCCTAAACCTAAACCTAACCCTAATCTAACCCTAATCTAACCCTAACCCTAACCCCCCCTAACCCTAACCCTAACCAAACCTAACCTAACCTAACCCTAACCCTAATCTAACCCTAACCCTAACCTTAATGAGTATAATGCATTTAACCACTTTGTGAATTTTGCATTAAAATAGTATTTAAACCATTGTGAATATGCATGATGAACATAAAAATTAACAAACTTCATGAAGCATATGGATTTACTTAGCTTTAATGTTCAATAAGTAGGTATTATGTATTATGCATCATTCATTTTACATTAAAAATCAATCTTCAATTATTAAATTATCATTAAAAAATGAAAAAAATCACCAAGACATAACATATAGATCCAAATGAGGTTTATCTAAAGGTACTAAGTAGCTGACCCTAATGCTTAATCCTAGATCACAAAATATAAAAAACCAAAAACCAACATTTATAGTGAAGCATGAAAAATGACCAAAAGAGCCCTTATAACTCAGAATACCAAAATTTCCATCAGGACATGAAATGTAGAGAAAATCCAGGAGTATCCAATGGTGGTAGCCACATACATAGGAGTTTAATACTCAGTCCAGGAAGCAACAAAAACTAATAATCAATATACAGATGTCTCATTAGACATCATCAAACAGACCCAAACATCACAACAAAGGCTTACCCAGATGTTTGAAGACCATATGGTGATAATATTCAACATAAAATCACAGTAAATAAACAAAATGAGATGATAATCAGTATAAATCAAAAAGATTATCAAACAATACATATGAAAGAAGAGTATATCAGTTGATAAAAGTGTTAAATGAAGATTTGGAAACTCTAATAAAAGATATTAAAATTTCCAAAAAGGTGAACATGGAATAATTGAAATATGGAAGTATATCATCAATCAAAAAAAAAATTAATTGAGACTCAAGTACATCATAAGGGTTTTTTTTGTTTTTGTAAAAAATTTATATATTAAAAACTGATACTTAGATGATTGTTGAAAGGTTTAAGAGGTCATCATATTTTTTGACTAACTAATTTGCATTTGAACACCAGTCAATAGAATAGAAGCATAATTCTAGTACAAATGGTCTTTTTTTCAATGTGGTTTTCTTGATGAATTTTTTTTCTTTTTCTATGTTTGTAAAATTTAATTTAAAAAGCTGTATTAAAAAACAGGGGGAATTTGTATGCAACTCCTAGCACCTACTGATTTTTTTCTGATTCAGTAGACACTTCAGATTTGCATACAAGCCCCCTCTGTTTTAGAGTGCAGTAGGAACCGCATTAATGTTTTTCTTTTTTATGATTATATCACCAGGTCAAAAATTAGACGACTTGCAGTCAAGTGGTTGTTTAGTACCTGTGGTCTAACCTGAGTCAAACCTGTGTTGGAACTTTGGTGGGACAATTTTTCATCATGACACATAGCTCATAGCTGAATCATTACGACCAATTTGAATTCTTCATATAGTGCTGCTTGCATAATTTCCAACAGGCAATAGATCATACTTTGGTCTCTAAAAGGCATATATTGAATTCATAATGGATATTACAAAGGTGATTAATAGGCACCAGCTATACTACTTAATGACATTATACAGACAGTATCAGATAAAACACCACCAAAGCCACTTGGATTGAGAGTTATTGAAGCATGCACAATAATATGTTTATGAGTAATATTAACATTTTTAGACCATCTATTGTAGCACCGAAATGTTTTAAATCCTGCTTTTGAGAAAGAATTTTCTATTTTTTTTTCAATAGCATCATACAATCCAACTAGAATAAATATTTGATCTGCGAACTTCTTTGACTCCCACATTCTTAACACCACTCCAACCTTGTTGCCTTTTGATAATTTGATCTCAATATTCCCATTCCCTTGATGTTTTGAGTATATTGAGAAGTATTTACCACCAAGGTTAAAGTATTGGAGATCAGTAATTTTTGATGGAAGAAATTCTAGAGCACCAGTCAATTTATCTTTTTCAGAAATATTTGAAGAACACTTTTCACCATCAATCTTGTTTAAATAATCCAGCCATAAAAACATATTCTTAATGAAGTAGATTAACAGATGATTTTGAAGTCTTTTTTTTTCTATATCAAAAACATCTTTCATTTTGTTTCAAATCAATTGTCATTCCTCTCAAGAAGAGATTGAAGCTTCCCAGTCAAGATAAACATTTTCATAAAGGTTTTGTCCATTTCATCTAAAATAAAAAATATTAAAGTAAATAATTATGAGGAAAAAAAGAATATAGGAGCACATACTTTTTTTATTATTGTGTGAGATAGATCCCAACATTCCATTTATACACTCATGAGCCCAAGCTGCTGATGATGGTGCTGGCCCAAATTGTTGCAGAACTTCAGGAAAATGTTGGGCTAAGTGGAAATTAGGCTTGATGTCAATATGTGGCCAAAATTCTTTAAGACATTTCATATACTCTTTCAGATGATCTTGAAGAGATACAATTTGTTCTTTATTTATTTCAAGGGAAGTTAAAAGGTTGATTATCAATACCAAAAGGGAAAGACACTTTATCAACTTCTTCTCTCAACATTCAGAATTTTCTATATTCCAAACTGGGAACAAAGAAACCACATAATAAATTTTTTTAAAACAAGTCATTCTGCTGCCTTGAGATTTGTTGAAGTGTCCCCTACATGGTTTTGAACACAGTTTAACCATGAGGTAATGAGTGTATGGCAAATAAAATTTTGAACAATCATTGATTCACTAGGCCTTAGAATAAAAACAGAATTTAAATCATTTGGTTTCACAGCTGATCCCAATTTCATTTTAGGTCTAAAATGGGCAGATATTTCCTGTAATATGGACTTTAAAGAAGATATTTATTATGTAAAATTCTATCTAATGATGATTCAGCTTAGCTTAATTGAACTATCTACATCAGAACTAGATTTTTCTTTTTCTGTGCTGGGTCTAACACCCAAAAGATTAGCACTTTTGATGGCCCAACCATTTTTAGAGCTTCCTCTACCTTATCCCAGCAAATTTCTTCATAAGATAGTTTTGGCTTGATTTTTTTTCTCAGTGGTGGTACCACTTTACAAACTGAACTTTCTTTTCTCTACTTTTACTTGAATCATGAGAAGAAGAGTTTCAGGGGAAAGATTTTATTTTTGAAAAAAAAATCACTTTTGTGTGAATTCTGCATTTGAGTGTGAACCTTTCTATTTCTCTGTATTTTATATTAGTAGTTTTTTCTGATCTCATGTTGTTTTCTATTGTTTTGGATAGTTTAATTTGTCATATAATCAAGAACTTTCCTGTTGTTCCAATTTTCACAATCCCAATATTTTTCTATCTATTTTATTTAACCCTTCAATTTATCCCACCTGTCCACTTCTTCCCTCTTGGCCACATCTGAAAGTCCTTGCACTTTGTGGCGAGAATAAATTTTTTTCTCCAAGTTCTTTCCTTTTATTTTCTGTTTTATTTTCTTCTTACTCTTATAATTCTAACCACAGCAGCTCATAATTGGGTACCTTATAGTTTTATCACATGCTTTGTTGCAGTTACTTTTTTTTGTAAGGTGCACTGTTTCTTATTGACCTGCTTTCATGTATGTTTATTTTTTATTTATATCCAAATATTTTTCTCTCTATTCTCTTTATCCCTTCCATTTCTCTCTCTTCTCCACTGTTCCCTCCCTTGCTTCATCTGACAGTCATGGGTAGAATAGAGTCCTTTTCCAGTTTTACCACCCACTTTGTTGTAGTTACTTGTTTTTTTAGGATTCACAATTGCTAAATGACCTTTCTTTAGCCTTCTTTTGTGCTAAATCCTCTTAATAATTTTTTATAGGATGGTAAGGTCTGATAGTAAATAAGGAATAAGGGGAGATAAAAGATAAATGATTTTTTTGATTGAATATATCTTGTACAGGACAGCCCATATGAATTGATGTGTTATAGTCAGGAAGAAGAATAATTATGTTGAAGAGTGATTTAAGTGACTGGGAGATAGTGTCTAGAAAATGAGAAAGATAGAAAATCAAAATATTAATTAGCAGGTGACAGTTAGTATCCTCTTGGGGTAATAATTTAGCTTCAAACCATATATAAGGGTGAATAATGTACCATAAGCCAACCCCCAACAGGAGCAACTAAAAATTTGTATTCTGGTGGGCCATGTAGGTCATAGAGGATTTTGAAATTAGTGTGGAAATGTTTATCAAAGTTAATATCAGGTGAATTTGCCCTATCCCTGATATTATGTTTTTTATGAGAGGGATAAAGTGAAAAAGGTTTCTCTACCAAACCTGGGGATCTTCTGAAGTCATATATGTGAGGTTGAAGTAAGCCAATTTGGATGAGAGAATTAGTATAAGATTATGCAATATTAAAAAGAAATAAAGTTTGAGAGGGAAGAAGATAATGCAGGAGGAAATCAGTATTTATACAAGACAAGAAATATTTCTTGGCCATGTAAGTCACATTATATAAATAATCACTGGATTTACCATGATGAGTAAAGCTGTGTAAAACTCTGTAAGTTAAGATAAAACACCAGAAATTATTTCAGCAATATATATTGCCCAAATTAAATTTTGTCCATATATTAAAACTACAAGATATCCACATTAACAACTAAAAATTTGAAAAATTAATGAATTTTTGATTCATGTATAATTGGAAATCCACTTGTCAAAAATATGAATAAAACATTTCTGAAAAAATAAAATCATAGTTTGAGAAAAATTATAACACTAAAAACAAATTAATATTCTGCTGTTACAAGAAAAGAGACCAGCTTTCTGACTAAAGAAATCTGCTTATGGGCAAAGAAATACATCCAATTATAGTTCCATGCTACTGATAACCTGTATGGTCACAAATAGAAAGGGCACTGAGAGCCTGAATTATGCCCTTACTTTTAATACATATTTTAAAATCCTGCACAAAGTTAAGTTAAATAAAATGGATCCCAACCAAAGTGTATAAAAAATATGGTATTTAACATTCCTTGTAATTTTAATTGATGGTTTTTGAAAGTCCATAGCACAGGTTCAACAGCTTATAGTCAAAAAGTGTTGGTAAATTTACTAGCTCATGTATATCTAATAAATTAATGTATTTATAATACACAATATTAAATTTAACCTTTCCCCTATATTTTTCTCAAGTGCATTTTAAAAATTAAAACCACAATTAAATTCAATTTCTTTGTGTTACAGTAAAAATAACACAGTGAAAATAAATATTCAAATTTACATATTTACAAATTAATTCATCAACTAGAAGAGATGTAGAGTTGTTCCCTGGGGCGCCCCACCCAGCCGCCCTGCAGACAGACACTGGGCCTTACACAATAATTTTCAAGTTCCACTTAGTTAATTCAAATTTTTCACTCTTAATTAGCATTTTTTATCATATATTCTGAAGTTTTGCATAAATGGATGTTTTTAAATAAATCACTCAAATTTTAACAAATTTTTAACTTGAATTTATCACATCTCACAAACAAGACAAAACTTATTAAATGTAAATGAAGCAAGCTCAAGAAAATGGGGAATATACTGCATTATATTTGAATAAAAGTTACACCAAATGATCCAAATTTTATTGGAAATTAAATTTTTCTAATAGTGTATTACAACATGAGGAAAAATAAAGCCTCATGTTTGAAACTTTTTACACTCACCCAAATTACTCTACAAATTGAAATTCATTTCCAAATTTTGTTGCACACCCTATTATGATAACATGAAATGTAATTCCTATTCAAAAGGGAAAATGAGGCAACATTATGTCTTATAATACAAATATGTACCTACATAAACACAACTTCTGCATGATCACAATTCAATAATAGGATCTATAAATTTCAATGATGAGGAAAAAAGATGGGATCTGTTAATTGAAGTGATGAGAAAAAAATATAAAGAGCAGGTGTAGGTACTTTGCATCTGCAACAGAATTAAACATGGCAACATTTTTCTTAATGATTGAACATGTAGTAACATAAATGTAGCAGCTGCACTGGAAAATATGTCACCCAGTGCAGCTCATTACTTGCACTTAAAAACAAAAATTATTTATGTGTATTAAAAAATTGGGCAATAGAAGAATTAATATTTCCTAATGTTTTGGAATATATTTTGACTTATTTCAAAAAAAAAATTTCACAAAAACATCTGGCAGAATTTTTCTGTACTTTTTCTAATACATGCTCACTCAGATATTCAGAACAAAGGTAGAATTCAAATTTTTTTGGCACATAATAGTACATACAAGAATATGCACCATGTCATGTTGAAATGGGGAAGAACATTGCAAAATGTCATCAGAACATGGTTCCTTTGCATATAGATGATGCAAAATTTTGCCTCATCTTATTCTTTGTGCCAAGTCAAGTGTAAGGGGAATCACATTTTACTACATGCATACATGAGGCAACATGTCGCCTCATGTATGCATGTAGGTAATGCCAGTAATTTCTTGCTCTAAAATAAAAGGAGAGGAAAATAAAAAGTAGAGAAAAATGACAAAATGAAATTGCATACATGAGGCGACATGTTGCCTCATGTATTCAATAGCAAGAGTAATGGGACAATTCACTTCTGATCCCTCTCCCTAAACTCTTGCTATTGCATATATGAGGTGACATGTCGCCTCATGTATGCAATTTCATTTTGTCATTTTTCTCTACTTTTTATTTTCCTCTCCTTTTATTTTAGAGCGAGAAATTACTGGTATTACCTACATGCATACATGAGGCAAAATGTCGCCTCATGTATGCAATTAAAAAGTGCTGTAAAAAGAAATTGTTCAGTATTTGAATCAGAGCTCATGTAATTGCATACATGAGGCGACATGTTGCCTCATGTATGCAAGAGCAAGAGCATGGAAGATAAAGTTCAGTAGCTTCATTTTTCTGTCCCCCCTGCTATTGCATACATGAGGCGACATGTCACCTCATGTATGCAATACCATCTTTCACTTTCAATACTATTTTATCTTTCATTTATGAGTGAGAAATTAAGTGTTTAATCTACATGCATACATCAGGCAACATGTTGCCTCATGTATGCAAGATGACATTCTTTTTTTATGTATCTTATAGCTTGAGGAAATGAGAAAGTTTATTACATGCATATATGAGGCGACATGTCGCCTCATATATGCATTTTAGCAACAAACACCATGCACAAATTGCAGATGTTCCCAGCGTGATCATCACCTGGGCACTTGCATTGGGTTTGCATAAAATGTGTGAATGCCACTGCAAAATACAATGCAAGCACAACACACATTTATAAACACCACTGATATTTGAAGCATTAGTGCAAATGACGCACTTCCCTCTAACCTTGACTCACTGGTAGCTAGTTTTGGTCTGATACGTCAGCAAATCAAATTTCAAATAAACTGGCTTTGCAGAAACCTTTCTGTTCTTGCTCTTCTTCTCTACTTTCCTAATTAATTGTGTACCTCTAGTTATATTTAATTATAATCATAAAAAATTGTAACAAATCCAAAGTGCTCTCATTTTATTGTTCAAAACATTCTAAATATTTTTAGATTGACCATCTTGGAATCATTCAAAATGGAAAATATATTTCTGCTTGGGAAAAGCTTAACCATTATGGAAGAGATGAGGCAAACTTCAATTTACTGATAATTAGCTCCTAAGAATTTTCTGAAGCCTCAGAATTGAGTCCTTAAGTCTTTTGGAAGAGAGCAATAGTGAGGCGGATGTGACATCTCAAGTGGAAGTTACTGGGGCCAGTTGCATTTCTTATGTCTAGCCCAATAAAATGTTGTGATGTTCTTCAAAGCAGGTTCTGAATATGTCCCGAGATTTAAAAAGTGGCTTGGGTTGATTCAGCAGTGCTCACATGTGGTGGCTGATTATCATCAATTCTATTCACTAAAAAAAGAATTAACTTGAACAAGAACAGTGTAAGTAAAATTAAATGCATAAGGTAAAACAACAATCCTCTGTCCCTTCTCCCTCCCACATTATTGCTCATGTTGCCTCAATAAATACTGGCAGATATCCTAGCAATTTTCTTCTCACACAACAACTCCTACTTTTTTACCACTTTAATTGCCTGTTCATTCACCTCCTCACCTTTCCTCATCTCACTTGTACTTAATATTATCTTAGTTGTTTCTTCCTTCACTCCCCCAGCTGGGTGGGTTGAATGAATTAAAAAAAGTAGAAATAAAAGAGAATAAATAATTGGAAAATACTTTCAAATTGAGGGGGAAATTAACTCTGGTAAATTTCCCAATAATCTTCCCCTTGCACAGTAGTACCTTGTCTTTGTGTCCATTTCATTTCCCCACTCTTCTTGTCCTGTTTCCCCCTCACGCTTTTATACATAGCATATTTTATGCCCTTCTCCTTCATGCCCCAAGTTGGGTGAGATTATATGAAATAAAAAAAACTGGGGGGGGAATATTAGATTGATCAATGGGAAAGGAATGCAAGGCATTCGGACTGACAATCTAAAGAATGGTGGTGTTCACTAATGTGTGTTATGTCTACCTTGGTGTTTACACCTTTCATACAAATCCAATGCAAACCACTGGGTGACAATCACACTGTGAATGTCTGTGATTTGTTGGTGGTGTAAACTACCCTGTACATTTTTTATTCACAGTCATTTATAAGTCCCAAGTGGCCTTCACTTCACTTGGTTATGTTCCCTCTATAATTATCTTTCTGCCTCTTTCAGTTGTCCTAGCCTTGAAATCTTTACAGAGATAATAACTCTTCTACCATCACAAAGTCTACAAGTCATTTTGAAATTTTCAAATTTTTTGCCAGAATTCACTTTTAAAATATACTATAATTAAGAAGATTAAATTATTTCATGTAGGAAAAGTGTAAATGAGGAAATTCATCCCAACTTTCCTTAACAACAACAGGGTATGAGAGTTTTCAATTTGATTTCATTGATTTTTTTCTTGGTAAAGTCTAATATGCCAACCTGCAGAAAGAACATCATGAAAAGGTATTTCATGGGCCTTGCATAAATGGTGTAAGGGTAGTTAGCATGAAGGACTTCTTTCCAGGAAAAAAAGCTAATATAGCACTGTGGCAGAATTTTCAGAAGTCGCTCAATATCAAATAAGATAGAAAGCTTCAACAATAAGCAGTGCAATATACTTTCTCTAATTTTTTTTTGGTAAAGTGACACTCAGAGTTTTATTCTGGCTTGTAAGTAATTAAAGCACAGAAATTCCTTCAAAGGTTACTTCCCATGTTACTTTTAGATACCTGAAAAACCACTTGACTGCAAGTCGTCTAACTTTTGACCTGGTGTATATATTAATTTTTTTAACTTATTGATCTTTCTTCTTCTTGCTCTCTGGAGTTTAAAGTTCCAGGTGGTTCTGTAAACCACTGGCCTTCTTGTTCCATCTCCCAAGAAGACAAACCAGAGTTTTTCTGTGTAATATCTTCCTTGTTGTGGCTTGAATGCCTGTCCTGGTGTATTTTTTTCTTGGTCATTGTGTCTTAACCAAGTTGACTATTTGGGTGGGTACCAATAAGAACCAACATTTGTATATACACATCATATTAATCATTCATCACCCATGAAGTATGCACATAACACAAAATTTCAATTTTGATTAGGCATATGTAAGCACTTACTATTCATATTCAAAATGCATTATGCATTATGAATTTAACTGTAAAATTTAATATTCTTTCTTTTAATTCATATGAATATATAAGATGCCTTTCAAAATTTGTAAAAATTATGGTTTTAAAATAAATGAGTATAATGCATTTACCCACTTTGTGCATTTTGAATTGAAATACTTTTTAAACCATTTTGAATATTCATGACAAACATAAAAATGATCAAACTTCATTGTTGCCACAGATGGTTTGTCTGATTGGGTTTAGGCAGTGCCTCTGGTTAATTGACTGCCAAAAATGTGGCAGAATTTTTGAAGAAAGAATGGGTGTTTAGGTATGGGTTGATAAAGTTGGTGACTGTTGATGGTGGGCCAGAGTTTGGAGCTGAAGTTTAAGAAGCTTTGGAAAGTATTGGTTCTAAAGTCAGAGTGCTACACCTTAATATCCTGAAGCTTAAGGCATGGTTGAAAGAGGCCATCAAGTTATCAAGAATTCTTTGTTGTAAATGTGTGGAGATAGTGCTGAAAAATGGAGGCATTATTTACCCTTGGTGTTATTTGCTGATATGGCACTGTGAAAAGGACAACTGGCTATTCCCCTAATGAATTATATTTTGGGCAGAAAGCTGTTCTAACAGTGGATTTGGAAGCTGTCTCTAATCTTGGAATTGATTGGGATGATGTGTGCTCAACAGAAGATTTGCTCTGTGCCAGGAAGCAACACTTTGAATGTAGAGAGGAATGTCAAGAGAAGGCATACTCTATAATGATGAAGAGAAGAAATCAATCAGTTATATACTGGGAAAAGAAGTTGGCTTATAGATTCAGGAATCCCTTGAAACCTTAGCATTTGGTTTTGATGTATAATAGAAATTTGGAGAGTCAGTGGGGAAAAATGTTTTCTGACAGATGGAATAAACCTTACAGAGTCAGATCTCAGGTGCCTGGAGGTTCTCATGTTTTGGAGGAGTTAGATGGTGCAGTCTAAAAGAAGAGAGTTGCTACTGATCAGGTGAAGAGATTATACCCAAGGGGCACTAGAAGTGTTGAAGATTGACTCCCCAATGATGATAATCTATGGACCATTCTTTCAATTTGGTTTTGGTGATGCTGTGCATCTGTTTTGTTGGAACCTTTTTTTTGTTAGAAGGTACCTATGGGTGGGGCTTCTAGATTTTATTTTGGCAAGTGTGGGGTTAACTGATGTGCTGGCTTCTCTATCAACAGTTACCCCAAATTTTCTGTTTCAAACCCCTTCTCTTAATTTGGTTGAACCCTAGTATTGGTTTTTCTTCACAGTTTTTAGTCCTCTATGACTTTAAACTGGAAATTCTTTTAGTTTTCAAGTGCCAGACTCTTCACTCTTATTATTTTTGGTTTATTGAGTTGGATGTTGTGTTTTTGTTAGAAGGTACCCAGGGGGGCTTCTAGATTTTATTTTGGAAAGTGTGCAGGTAACTGATGAGTTGTCTGCTCTGTAGAAACGTTACCCCATAATGTCTATTACAAGTTTTTGTTTGTCCTAGTTGAATCCTAATTCTGTTTTTTGTTATGCAGGTTTCAATTCCAATATTCTTTTAAACTGGCTTCCTTGGTCTATTTGGATTGGTGGTGGATCACTGGTGGTCTCCCATCATTTTTACTTATTGGAGGGAGCCCACCCAGTGATCATTTTATTGGACTGGACTCTTGATGGAGCTGGAATTTTTCTTTTTCTTTTATTTAATTTTTGTGTCTATGGTTGTGTTAGATAGTAGTTTTAGATTATTTTCTTTTTTCTCTTTTTTTCTTTTAATTTTTATGGGAGTTATTAGGATATAAAGAGGGAAAAATCACAAAATTATATTTTATGGTGTCACCACATCAGGGTCACCTGGATGTGGGCAAGCATTGGTTATGAAAGGCTCATCAATTGGCCAGGCAATTCTATTTTTATTTTTTATCTCTATCTCATTTTTTATTATTTTCTTTGATTTCTATTTATTTCATCTTTTCTTTATTGATATTTTTTTTCTTAATTCATTTAAAAATTATTTAAAGGTGTATCCACATCAAGGTGCACTTGGATGTGGGTAAGGTATCAGGGGATCAGCTCATAAATTGGCTGGGGGATACCTTTTGTAACTATTATTTATCTCATCCTATAATTGTTCTTCATTTCATTTTAATTTTCAGCTTTCATATTTTTGGTAATTTTTTTTATTTATTTTCAAGTTTTTTTTAGTATGTTAGTAGTTTAAAATAAAAATAAAAATAAAAATAAAAATAAAAATAAAAATAAAAATAAAAATAAAAATAAAAATAAAAATAAAAATAAAAATAAAAATAAAAATAAAAATAAAAATAAAAATAAAAATAAAAATAAAAATAAAAATAAAAATAAAAATAAAAATAAAAATAAAAATAAAAATAAAAATAAAAATAAAAATAAAAATAAAAATAAAAATAAAAATAAAAATAAAAATAAAAATAAAAATAAAAATAAAAATAAAAATAAAAATAAAAATAAAAATAAAAATAAAAATAAAAATAAAAATAAAAATAAAAATAAAAATAAAAATAAAAATAAAAATAAAAATAAAAATAAAAATAAAAATAAAAATAAAAATAAAAATAAAAATAAAAATAAAAATAAAAATAAAAATAAAAATAAAAATAAAAATAAAAATAAAAATAAAAATAAAAATAAAAATAAAAATAAAAATAAAAATAAAAATAAAAATAAAAATAAAAATAAAAATAAAAATAAAAATAAAAATAAAAATAAAAATAAAAATAAAAATAAAAATAAAAATAAAAATAAAAATAAAAATAAAAATAAAAATAAAAATAAAAATAAAAATAAAAATAAAAATAAAAATAAAAATAAAAATAAAAATAAAAATAAAAATAAAAATAAAAATAAAAATAAAAATAAAAATAAAAATAAAAATAAAAATAAAAATAAAAATAAAAATAAAAATAAAAATAAAAATAAAAATAAAAATAAAACAAATTTTTATATATATATCTGCTAATTATTATTGTTCTCTCTATTTAGTGAATGATTAATTTCTTTTTTTTATTTTTAATGTCTGGAAGAAGAAGCCTCCGGCAGTTGGTCTGGATTATGGTGGTGTTTTTGTTTTTTGTTAGGATTGTAGGAGGAGCTATGTTCTTTGTGGTGTAGGAGGCTGGAAAGAGTATATGGGTTGTAATGGTCAGGAACCAGATTAGAAGGTAATTTTTGGGAAAAAGTGGAAGAAGTGGGGATAGAGTGTTGGAAGGTTTTCTTCATTATTCTAGACATTTTCCAGTGGTTATCAAGGAGCTGTTTCCTCAGATTCTTTTCAAATTCATTCAATGGACCATGAAGAGCAAAGGCCTTAAGCATGTTAGAACACATCATGCTTAGGTGTTGTTTCATGTTGGTGTAATCCAGAATTAAGGTAGTTTATAGAGGTTGGCCAATCCCAATTGCAGTTTCAGGAGGCGGGGTTCCAACTAAAAAGAAGAATTGGATCAGTAATTGCTCTCTGTTAAAAAAATTGGAATTATTAATTTGGTACTTACAGATTGGGAGCTCATCAAATTTGTAAGCGGTCGGGATTTGTGCTGTTGAAGAATTCTGAATGCATGTTGTAGGAGGATCAACCAGATGGAGGTATGGATTCTCATTATAATTCTTTAAATGGTATTGAGAAGATGGACTAGAAGAAGGATGTTCCAGTGGCCTGATTGGAGCAGCAGGGCTGCTGTTGTTGTTGTTGATATTTTTTCTTGATCCTGTTTGGTTGGATACTGGTGGAGGAGTGCCAGGTTGGTTGTAGGATGGACCAGGAGAAGGTGACCTGGAAGCTGATTGGGATCTTCTGGATGAATATCTGGAAGAAATGGCACTTTCAGAGGAGTAATTGGCTGGCAGAGGAGAGGTGTACTTAACTCTTCTTCATTGAGAGGGAGATTTTGGTATGGGAGCAGTGTTGGGTGCTCTGGGGCCTTCTTGAGGTCCTCAGGCATGTCTTGTAGAAGTTTTAGTGTTGGTATTTTTTAATGAAGAAATTGTTGTGCGCATTGCTCTGGGAGCACTAGGAGGTTGTTGTTTGAAGTTGTTGTTGTTTACTGGTAGATTTTGGCTGTTTTCTGGCTGAATTTGGCGGTTTTGAGCTTAATTTCCGCTTTCTAGCAAGGCGGTCAGGCCACCTGGATGCAGTCTAGAAGCCTAGGAGCTGATTTTGAAGCTGTTTTAGCCAGATTCTCTAAGATAAAGGCTGTTTCTTGAGATGATAAAGCAGGTCTTTTTGAGAGAGTTCTGGTGACAGAGCGGTATGATCTTCTGGATTGAGCTGAAGATAGAGAAGAGGAAGCAGGAACTAGTTCTGGGGATCTGGTAGGAGATATAGAGATGTATTTTTGTGAAGGTGAAGGTGGTAGTATAGGATAATTGGGTTCTCTGTCACACTTTTTCTATTTGGAGTTGCAAGAATCACAGACCCTGTTGTAGAGTTTAGCTTCAGGAGTTGGGAGAGTGAAGGTGAAAGGTCTGCACATGTGGATACACTGTTTGCAAGAATAGTCCTTAGAAACAGTGAAGCAAGGAAGGTCTGATGGGTCAAAATCTGGGGATCTGGCCATTATCTGTAATGGGACAACAATGAAGAGAAAAAAGATAAAAGAAAAAAATTTCAGTGATGTGTAGATGATGTAGAGAAAGTGGAAGTTCAGTAGGGCAGTTGTGGAGTATTGTGCATGGAATTGGCTCTGTCCTTTTTATGAAAAGTGTGGAAAGTCTGTCAAGACTTTAAACTGAACACTGTGGTCAGTCCATCAAGACTTTAAACTGAAGAATGGTATAGTCCCCCAAGACTATAAACTGAGGATGTTTTGATGGTTGAGTCCTTCAGGACTGTAAACTGATAATGTGGTGTTGGTGTGATTCTGGCAGAGGGCATCCAAAGGGGGAGTCTCTGAATTCAGTTAAGGAAAGTGTGGTAGTAACTGATGAGCTGGCTGCTCTGTAGAACAATTACCCCAGAATGTTAGTTTATTTATTATGTATTTAATGGTTTGATCTCTGGTTCTGTTTTTATGATTTAGGTTTTGAGTTCTCCATGACTATAAAATGAGGGCTGTTAGTCCCCCAAGACTTAAAACTGAGGATGAGTCCCCCAAGACTTTAAACTGAGGGGTTTTATTTTATTTTATTTCTAAGTCAAGAATTTTAGGTAAGAATCAATTACAGAGGAGAATAAAGAGATGAAACAAAGTGTTCAGCATTAGTCTTGAACTGGTGGATGAGGTGTCTTCTTTTCTCAATTTCCTGTGGATCTTTGGAAGGAGTGGATTGGAAGTAGTTTAGAATGAGATTTTTTTGTTGAGAAGAGTGTTGTTTGAATTTGTCCTTTATGGTGGGAAATTTATTGGGTGGTGGTGTTTCAATGGTTCCCACATTGTCTTCATCACTGTCTGGATAGGAATGGACTGGAAATTCATCAGCTTAAATTTTAGTATGGAGAAGCATTGGTTTTACCATCAGAAGGACCAGGTATGATAGAGCTAGTTTTTGTAGTGGTGCTGGAACTTATTTTGGAAGAGTGTAACTTGTTGATTAATTTGGGTATCAAGATAGAAGGCCTATATCTTTTGGTTTTGCTGGAAGATGAACCAGGTTGAGGGGGAGGTGAATCTGTTGCAGATGATAATGGACCAGGTCTGGAGCAAGATTTTTATCTGGAATAGCAGGCATCACAAGCAGTTCTGTATGGATAAATTGGTGGTGTTATGGTGCAGATGATGTTATGGCCAATACAGTATTGACAGGGACACAATTCAGAGATGGATATTGAAAAATGTGTGAACATGGTGGTTTTGGTGAAGGAGAATGTAGAAATTCTCAATTGGAGGGAGGATGTGGTCGTCCAACATTGGAAAAGGCCTTTTTTGGTCTGTTTGGTGCTGTTTTGGTATGTCTTAATTTACATTGGTTGAATAATTGGGTGTTTTTCTGGTTTTATTCAGTGAATATTTGGACTATAGGTATTTGGGTACTAGCATTGGATAGCCCTGGCTTTTTTCTATATTTTATGTCTTGTTGACATTTTTCATATTCTAAGTTTTAAGGGGTTGTTTTCTCACTTTTCATTTCTAAAAGATAGCTGTTTAATTTTGTTTTTTGTGTTTTATGGGCTAACCTTAAGTCTTAGGGTTAAGTGCTTAGTACCATTAAGTAGAGATAATTTGGCTCTATATTTTATGTCTCAGTGTTTTTGTAGATTAATTTTGTGTTTTAAGGGTTATAGTAGTTGTGGTGGATTTTTCTAAGTATTTTGGGCTTTGTTGGAAGTTTTTGGTAGTTTTCTGGCTTCAGGGAGGTCTGGCCACCTTTAGGCGGGCTGCCTGTGTCAGGCAGCCCACCTGACTCAGTCATAGAAGGCTGGGGAGTGCTTCTAGAGGGTTTTTATTCAATTTGGCTTCCAAAAGCACCAAATTTGTTGCTGTGCATGGATTTTTTAGATGGTGGTCTGTGTGTAGATACTGAATAAGATAGTTTGGGAAAACTTTAATTATCATACAACCATCTTGAGGTGATATTATTGTTTCTCACTCTTTTTTCACTGTTTTTTGGCCACAATTGGCTGTGTTTGTTGCAAGGTTAGTTCTTCATTTAACTCAACTTTGGCAACTGGTTTCTCTGGTGTAGCTTTGCAACCTGCATCAAGTATTATTGCTTTTTTGTGTGCAACAAGTGCACAGTGTTTTGTTTTTCTGGTGTGTATATTTCTGCATTTCAGGTTTTAGGTTTTTTGATTCTCAGTGGTCTGCTATTGGCTACTGTCTCGACTTGTTAAGCAGTCAAGAAGTGTGTTTGAAGGGGTATAGTAACAGTCTCTAATTTTCTGTAGTGAATAAATCTCACCTGGTATTTTCTCGAAGGTACAGGGGTTTTTCTGTCAGCCTGTGTATCCCCAGGACTGAGTAAAAAGTACTTATAAGTTATGTTAAACACATGAACTATACATGGGAACAATAAATTAGAGTACACAAACAGTATACATAAGTAAAATTATGATAATACACAAAAAATGCCATTATAACACCTTATATACACGCATATATCCACCTTTTATAAGTCTTATATACTTAATATTAAGTTGGAATATGCTAGGGTAACCTTAAGAACCTTAATTATAAGGCTAAATAACTTTTAAGTACACTTAAAGCTGTTATTTTCATTGTTTTATACAAAAAACAAGAAATGCGCTTTAAATCACTTAAAAGGTGATTATATGCCATATAGATTTAAGAATATTAAAAATGTGCTTTGAAAGTTCAATTTGTCTCATTTAGGACTATTAATTTGGCTACTTAAATGCATAAAAATAACACTTTTCAAATTTGGTGTTTTTTATGCCAGAAATGGCTTCTGTGTACTGGCCACACACTGCCTGCATTTTTCCCATGTGAATAGCTTCATTTTTAGCAAAGTTAGATTTTTCACACTATAATTACCCCACATTCTACGCCAACTGTGGGGAAACAGGCTAAAATAGACGAGAGGCGCTTATTTAGTGTCCTAGCTTAATTAATAATTCATTGACCCTCTTTATATGCACTAATTTCATTAATAACCTCACTCTTGGCGCCTTATTTCACTACCATGCTTAAATTTGCCTAAAATTAGTCAAGGATTTACCCGTGCAAGCGCCTGCCAAGGACTGCATGTAGTTACCCCACATCTCACGCCCTTTTTTGGGTTTCTAGGTGGTTTCTCAGTCAATTTTGGTCATTTTTGAATGGGAGTTTCACGTAGTATAATGTCAGGATTAGCCCCATCATTTCTACTGTGAATCCCCTTATTATTATGCTCTCATTAACCTTAATTTCCCCTCTTTAGTCTTTTATATTGATGTATAATACGCATCTACTCTCTTTTTTACTTATTCTTTAATTTTGATGAATTTTCCCTATTATTACAGGATTTTGGCAGGTGATATTCTTCTAATTATGTTATGGGTTACTTGGGATGTTGATGGACATGTCTATTAGTTGGATGGAGGTGTCATTAACTGTGTATAGGACTGGTAAATCAAGGGATCCATTGGGGAACTTATTGTGTATAAAAGGAGGAGGCTTTGGGTCTTGTTTTCTACATTATTTATCATTACAATTTAAACATATAACCAATACAATTACAATACATATCAATAGTACTTATAAAGTCTTTGAATAGTATCTGAATTTACTAAATATATTTCTCTACCAACTATAAAGATTGTAAGCCATATATAATTAGTGAGATTAGAATTACCGAGACCCTTATATTGAGTTATATTTTAATACTTATTGGATTTGTACTACAGCATTCATATAGGACCATTAAAATCTTCTAGACAACTGACCATTCAAGCTAGTTCATGTCTTTGTACTTGACCTCAGACTGACATTTTCTCTCCAGTTTTACTCCAACTCCCTTGGTCAAGGCCTACAGCTACTACACCGTAAATGTCACCTTTAAATAAATAATTTTTATTTTTATTTTTTATAATTGATATATTTTTATTTCACCTCTCACCTGTCATGAGGACCTTGTTATGGAATAAAAATATGAGAGACATTAATTTAAATATTTACTTATACAAATTAGTTAAATTATTGTAAGTAAGTTATAAAGTAAATATAGTAAATAAAATAGAAATTAATAGTGTGGCTACATCCAAGTAAATAATTATGTATTTTACTGGGTAAGTCTAGAAGCCTGGCTGACACTCCCTCACTCCAAAAAAAATGATTTTAAAAATTTTATGTTTTTTTCTTTTTATATTTCTCTAGTAAAGCAGGAAGGTTAGATATCTCCTTCCCAGGTATCCAAGAATCATATTCAGAAGATTTATTCTTGAATCTCAATAAGTATTCAGTACCTTTTTCAGCAGTGATTATTCTGTCATTTAAAATCTTATCAATTTTTTCTGTTTCAGTGATTTCAATAGGGGTCTTCTTTGGTCTTCCCCTTCTTTTAGGAAATAAATCACTATTGGATGTGTAAGGTTTCAGAAGAGATATTGGAAAAACAGGGTGTTTCCTGTCATATGGAGAGTACAGGATAACTTCAACTGCATTATCACCAGGCATTCTTCTGACAACAAATGGACCTACAAATAGGTCTTTTAATTTGTTATTTCCTTGTAAATTGAAGTGGACTGCAGAAATCAGTACTATATCTCCCTTTTTAAAAGTGTATTCTTTATGGGATTTATCCCACCTTTTCTTTTTATATTCAAAAGATTTTTCAATACATTTTTTAGAATGACTTCTGTGAAGTTGTTGCATTTGAAGAAAAGATTTTACACCAGGATGTTAATCCAATTTAGGTATTTTATTATTGAGAATTTGGGCAGGAGTATTTGGAACATATCCAAGCCAGAGCTCAAAAGGCTTTCTCTGAGTAACAGAATGAACAGTGCTATTATAAGCAAATTCCAAACCAGGAAGTAAGTTAACCTAATGATGAGTGAATCTGTCATTGTCTTTGAACTCAAGGCCAAAGGCACAATACCTTCTTATCATGTCCTATAAACTCTGAATCATTCTGTCAGCTAAACCATCTGTTTGGGGGTGATGGGCAGTAGAAAGCTTCAGATCACAATCACAAACATCCATCAGAGACATCCAAAATTCATAAGTAAATTTAAGGTCTCAGTCAGAGATTATGGCCTTTGTAAACCCAGCAGTATTAGACATATGAGACTACCACAAGAAGGCTAATCCTTAAGTGGAAACATCCTTGTGAGTGTGGATAAATTTACACATTTTTGTGAATCTGTCCAAAATAACCCAGCAAGAGTTATAACTGTCTTTCCCAGAAATGAGAAATCTTGTTACAAATTCCATGTTTATTATTTGCCATTGTGCATCAGGAGCTTCAATATTTTGCATTAATCCAGCTCTTTTTCCAGTTAGTCTTTTTGATTTCTGTAAAGAATCACAGGATTCAACAAATAGTTTGGTGTCTTCAGACATATTAACCCACCAAGCAGTGTTCTTAATTCTGATCATTGTTTTTTCAAGATCAAAATGTCCAGCCAATATGTCATCATGAAAAATCTTCAAGATGATTTCTCTCATAGAAGGAGGAATAACAATAACATTACTCAACTTTCTTCTATAATAGAGGTAGCCTTCATCAATTGAAAATTTTCCTTTTTCCAAAGCAGTCTGGTACTTTGGTGGGAGGGTTTTGTTTAATGCTTGTATTGAAGCATTCTTTGGATCATTTAATATAGTACATAACTTCTTTAAGTCAGTTTCCTTATCATATGAATCCAGAATAGGCTATAATAGCTCTTCCTACATATCAACCACATATATCCCATGAATGTGAATTATTTCGTCCTCAGGATCATATGCAGTATTAGAGTCATCATTTGTCATGAGTAACCTTGATAACATATCCAACTTTGAGTGAAAAATATCAGCGCTATGAATTATTTTCATCCTCCCTCTGAATTCTTGAACAGCTAGCTGCCATCTGAACATATGTCAGTTAGATGTTTTCAAGTTTAAGAGGGACTTAACTGCACTGCAGTCAGTGAAAAGTTCAAATTTCTGGTCATCCAGGCAATAATTTAGCTTTCCTAGATCCCACAACACTGCTAAACACTATTTTTTAGTGGCACCATATTTTAATTCACTATTTTTCAAGGCTCTTGAAATATAACAAATTACTACTTCTAATACTATATCATTTATAACTTTTTTTGATGGAGAGCAGCACCAAGTCGAATAAAACTGGAATCAGTGTATAAAAAAAATGGTTGATTGAACTCAGGCAAAGCAAGAATTGGTGCTGACATCAAACAATGTTTCATAGTGTCTAAAGCTCTTTGTCTTTTACTGTTCCAGACAAAAGCAACATCTTTCCTAGTTAATTGGGTAATGGGTAATTCTATGACTTAATGATTTTAAATATAATGTTTATAGTATCCACACAGTCCCAAAAAATTCTGGAGCTCTCTAACTGTAGTAGGAGCTTTTACCTGTTTTATGGCTTTCACTTTGTTCTTGTCAACACATATCTTTAAACCTGAGAAAACATGACCAAGCACTTTCAAAGAATGAAAACCAAATTTTCATTTTTTCAAGGCAAGCGTCATATTTATCTCATCCATCTTATGGAACAATTTACACAAGCAGTTAAGATTGTCCTCAAATATTTTAGAGAATATGATGATATCATCAATGTAAACCATCAGTCATCCTTCAATTATTTCTTGATGGAATGTGTTATCCATAACCTTTTGAAAAACTGAAGGGGAATTTCGGGGGCCAAATAGCATCCTAACATACTTATAAATACCCATATGGGTAGCAATCATCAGGAAATTCTGGGAATTCTTCTCAACAGGTACCTGGTGATATCCTTTATTACCATCTAAACAGCTGATATATTTAGCACCTTGTAAGGTAGCATGTATAGAGCTAATTCTGGTTAAAGGATAGATATCATCTACAGTTTAAGTGTTTAATGCTCTATAATCACCACATAACCTGGCTTTATCTTTCTCATAAGAAATTAGGACAGGTGAGATAATACAATATTTAGGTGTTTAAATACCTTTTCAGTAATATTCATTTTTAAAAGGGTAGAGATATTTTCTTCAATATTTTTTCTATTTCTGGGAGAAGCAGGATAAGGCTTCCTCTTTTAACTAAGTGGTATTTCAGTTAATGGGAAAGACAATGAGAGCTTCATCTCTTCTTTTTCAAATCCTAATTCATGTGACCCATGAGAAATGGCCATAGGAAAAGATTTTATCAATTGAATGATGGAATCTTTTTTCTTGCCAGAAAGTTGTTCTCCAAAAGAAGAAGTGTAAATTTCAGAAAGGAGGACATGCATTTCTTTTATAGATCTTCCTTTATAATGATCTACAGAATGACATGTGTTCAATCCTGGTGTTAATAATTTTTGGGGGAGGAAATTTTAAATTTTCTCTTCCCATTCAGCCCCATTGTGAATCATTAGTTTGTGGGATCCAATTTTATGCCATATTTGGTTAAAATATCATTTCCCAAAATGAAAAAACTGCTTAGGTTATCATTTTTCATAACTACAAAATCACACATAGCTCTTACAAAGCCATGGTTATATTTGAAAAATACTGTGGCTTTGTATTTACCAATGGGGGACAAAACAGAGCCATAACTTCTCCAATTCTCAGAAATGATAGGCATAAGTTTTGATTTATAATCCTGATCCACTGAAGCAAATAATTTTTCAGATACTACACTTCCTACAGCTCCAGAATCCAGAACAACTTCAATGCTGGTTCCATTAATCAAGACTGGTGCCTTGAGAGGGGCAATAATAATTGAGCTTTCCTCAATATTTCTTATGATCTCAGCATCTTCTACTGTAGATAAATCATTATTCCCAATTTCAATATTATTCAATTAATGAATGTCTTCTTCCAGCATTAAAATTTCCTGATGAGACTTATATGAAATATTTCTGGCACAATCACTTGAAGTATCATCCAGTGCAACTGTGTCATCAGCATTATCCTCTGTTTTTTCAAAAAGATTTATTTTCTTGTCACAAACGTGGCCTTTCTTCCATGTCTTTCTGCATTTAAAGCAAGTGTTTGTTGCATACTTTTTAGGTGCAACAGGGGCAGAAGGTTTACCAACTATTTCAGGAGGTTTCTGTTGGTAATTGGAGGTTTTCTCCAATGAAGTTCTAGGAATAAATCTTCTAGAATCATACTTGTTATTTAAAAGGACCTCAATACAAGTATTAATAAAAGAAGAAGGTTCTCTTGAGAACTTAGTCCTAGTAACTATTAAGTCTCTCAGAGACATAGGCAATTTATAGTGGATCCTGTCCTTCCATAATTCAAAATACATATCTAGGTCCATTGCCCTCAGGATCTTCACAAGTTTCATCAGGAACTCAATAGGTTTTTCAGTAGAAGAAGAGCTATATCTAGCTTCCTCATACTGCCTTTGTTGAGCTAACCTAAGCTTGGAACCACCAAATTGTGCTTTAATTAACTTCTTCCAATCTTCCCATGAGTAGTCATTTTTATCTAAAAGGACAGATTCATACCACATTAGGGCTACATTTGTAAATAAAGAAATTAATTGTGACACAATTTCTTCATCTGGAAGTTTGTGAGAATTTTTCAGATTATCAATCCTGCAAATAAATTGCTTCCAATAAGAGGAAAAATCACCATCAAATGTTGGATATTGGTCAAGTTTTGGCCAATTCTTTTGATTTGAAGCAGTCTCCTTATTGCAAGCTTGTTTCTTGGTGAGAAGAAGCTGTAAACTCTCTAACTGGGCAGTAATCTCATTGTTTATCCCTTCTGTAGATGAAAAAGGTGCATCATCAATTTTTTATGGAAACTCAGGAATATCTACAGACATTTCTGGAACTGGTTTTACTTTATATGAACCAGGTACAGGTACAATTGAAGTGTCCTGTGAAACAGGTTCTTTCAAATAAATGTCAGAATACTTTTTGTCATGTAACAATGAATTCAACTTCTCTTCAATGGTTGTTAGCCTAGTTTTCACTCTTGAAATACTAGGTAATGTTGCATTGATGGTTGCAAAAGATAATTGGTTCTTATTTTGCAAAGATGAATAATGGTCACTTAGTCTATTTAAGTTCAACTTATGTCCCTCTAGTTCCTGGAAACAGATAGACACAGTGTCTTGTAACTTTGAAAAATAATTTTTTATATTTTTCCACAAAGAAACTTTCTTCTCATGAGTTACTTTGTACTTATAGAAATCATCAGAAACTATCTGTAATTCACTTTTCACTGATTGGTAACCTTGTTCAGATTACAAACTATTTTATTTTTGAGTCAATTGCATGTTGTTCATTATATGATTTTGTTTGGAAATAATATCTGTCAAATATTCATTATTAATGGTAGCTACCTCTGGAGTATTTCTTAATAAGGAAACATAGTAATTTTCCAGATTCTCATAAAATTCAGGATTAAATGTTTCATCAATAATAGACATATCAGGATTAATCATTGAAGTAGAAATCATTACAAAAGGATTAGTTACATTAGAGTATTGAGTAATCTTCCTAATACAGCCAGCCTCTACTGGTATCAAGGTATAATTTCCTCTTCCAGAATGACCTGAAGGAACTGAATCAGTAACAAGAAAGGGTACTTGGGATTCAATAGAAGGGCTTACCATGGCTTTGGAAAAAATTGTATTTGATTTTTCTTCATCTTACTTCCTCCTTGGAAGGGATGAGGAAGGTTTGGGTTGAACTTTTGGGGCCTGGAAGGACCTGCCTGAGGTGCTTGCTGCTGTTGTTGTTGTTGGGCCTGGAGGTAGTCCCACTGGGTGTTTAGCCAGTCCCACTGGGTGTTTAGCCAGTCCCACTGCCATTTTGAAACTTCCACCTTTCCCTGCTGTTGAGGAGCCAATCATGGAAGGGCTTTTGTTGCTAGAGGAGGTTTCCTCTTCTCTTGAAGAAAGGATTCTATATTTCTTACCTTTTCTTCTAGAATCTCTAATTTTGATTTTAGTTTGAGGTTCTCTGCCCTCAACTTCTTGATGTGAGTGGAGAGGTTGCTGACTTTCTGCTTCAAGGGAATCTTTTTTATCTTGAATCCTCTTGGAAGCTCTTCTGGGGGCTTTTGATCCAGAGGAGTCTTTTCCACTTTTATCTCTAATTATTGAATTTCCACATCCTGATTGGTCCAATAATTGATTAATTTGAGCAAGTTTTGTAGTCAAAGGAGACCTTAAAGGAGTCTCATCATAATCAATCAAGTCTAGTTCCTCATCACAGCCAGCATAATCACTTTGATCAGTCATTGTTGTATATATCTGAACTGGGAGAAAGAAATATTAAAATTTAATCAGTTATTATTTAACTTTGTTGAAAGAATAATAAAGGAAAAAAATATTTCAGGTATATAATCAATTATCAAGATTATTTAATCAACTTGAATAATGAAAATATAATATTTATCAGGAAAAAAAATCAACTGAAATAATTATAATAATTTTAACAACCTAAGATATTTATATTTTATTACCAGGATTCAAAATAAATCAACTGAAATCATCAAATAATTTTTTAATTATCAGGACAAAAAGTCAACTGAAATAATTAATAATAATCTCAATTAGTTATATATATTGATATATAATTATCAGGACTATGAGTCAACTGAAATTTTTATTACCAGGACTTTAATGCCAACTGAAGTAATAAGTAATTTAATATAATTAATTTAGATAATTTATATATTTATTATTACACTTCCAGGACAATTGTCAACTGAAACAACAAAGTAAAATTTTAATTATCAGGATAATTGTCAACTGAAATAATTAAAAAATATATATTTTATTAAAGTAATTTTATTACTTCTAGGACTAAGAACAGTATTGCTCTATCTTGGTCAACTAGGAAAAATTGAAAAAAAATTATTATTTACCAGGAACCTCCCCCTGTAATGTGAACAAATTAATGCCATTAAAGAGTGCTGAGTAAAAAGATATATGTGAAATATGATATAAGCAGAGTTAAACCTACAGATATTAACTGGTACAGTCACTACAATTCTATAGGACAAATACACATATATAAACCTTAGATTTGGGGCAAAGTTTGATTCCCTGTTGTGGAAAAAAATGCAAATTACATGCCTGATGACTTTTGTTGTTTTCATTTGTCCAGAAAGGCTTAGTGGTCCTCGTAGTCAAAGGTCCCTTGGTTGACAGCATCAAGATAACAATGTGTCAACAACAATTTCAAAAGGCTCCCAACTTTCAAGGGGTCCTTTTGGTCAGGATTTTGCGGCGGTCCAAACAGTGGTGAAGGTGGATAACTCAAAATTTTAAATCAAGGCACGTAGTTTTTTATCTTTTATAATATATTACTCAAGTTAAAGGTAAAAAAGGTATTATTATTATTATTTGAAGGGATTAGAATTATGTAAATTTAAGTACTAAAGCAGTAATAGTAGTAATAGAATTAATTTGATAGTATATAATAAATTTTGAGTGAAGAATGATCAAAAAACAAAAAAATGGGAGGCCTTATATAGGCAAAAAGGAGAGAAACCACAAAGTTAAAAAATTCTTTATACAGGAGTATAAGAGAAGAGAATTTTCCAGAATGAAATATTGCAAATACTAAAGTTGTTCTATAAAGAATGTATCAATATACTTTAATTACTGTTTATGTCAAATTATTTGGTTTATTTCAAAGATCCTGTAAATTTCGCCTTTAAATAAATAATTTGAATTTTTATTTTTTAGTATTGATATATTTTTATTTCACCTCTCACCTGTCATGAGGATGTTGTTAGGGAATAAAAATATGAGAGAAATCTAATTTAAATATCTACTTATACCAATTAGTTAAATTATTGTAAGTAAGTTGTAAAGTAGATATAATAAATAAAATTAGAATTAATGGCGTGGATTCATCCCAGTAAATAATTAATAATTTTACTGAGTAAGTCTAGTAGTCTGGCTGACATATTATGTATATGTAGGTCTATAAGTGAGTTTAAACCTCTAAATAGCCTATAACCTTTATTTTTCTGATTATTTTAGGTAATTTAGATGTATTCAATGCACTCACAAAGCCTACACAAGCATATACACCTTTTTCAGGTGCATATATCCAGTTTGGACAACTTTATCTGCTTCCTTTGATGGATTTTCACAGATTTGTTGGTTGGGATATGATTACTGGGTTAATATGGATGCTTGGGGATGATATTGGGGGCTTAGAAAGTTGATTTGGTTCTTTTATATTCTTCGTGTTTCATTTTATACTTTTGGATGAGTTAATTTACCTGTTTCTTTATGGTATCCACTTTTATCTGTTTTCTCTATTTATGGTATGAGTTTATGATATTGTTAATTGAGTTTGAGGGTCCTTAATGAAGTTCTGGGTGTTGAAACTTCTTTATTTGGATTCCATGGGGAGGTGATGAGCCTTCACAGTACTTAAATAGCTGGGGATAGCAGTGACATCATCTGGATTGAAAGTCTGTGCGCTCCAGTGGATTTTGGTGTAAATAAGGGAGGAATTGGCAGGTTATTTGACATCACTTACTTACTAAAGCTGAAATAAACATTATAAACCAATTATTATCATATAAAAATATATTGTAAAGCTCTTATAAATTGATATTATTTTTATATTAGCTATAACTATATTTTATTAGCCTTTTTTTCCACCACTAGCACACATAAAAATTCAAGTATTGTGAGTTTATATTGAGAATAACTATTTTATTAGTCTTCTCCTGAGGTTTAATCAATAAATAATTTATCAATAATTAGTTTTACCATAAATATTCTCTATTATATCATACTTAAGTACTAGCATACACTGATACTTATTATTTTTATAAGCCTTAGGACATGATTATTACTCTAGTATATCTCATAAAAACCAAATCTTTGGGTCTTCAGAACCTTATTGGATTTTCATAATTCAACGATTGCAGAAAAGAACCCTTATAATAATTTTACTAGTCTTTTATAATAAATATTAGGTATATACAGTAGTATACTTTACCCAATATAAACCCGATTTCACTTGGTATTTGGTCACCAATATAACAACCAATTGAATTGTTATTTGGTTAAAGCTTTGTAAGCTAATTATTCACCCTTATAAAGTTCTAGTTAAACTTATTATTTATATTTTAACAGATTTTTTGAATTTTTCTTATATTTTATTTAAATAAATAAAGATATAAATTCAGGGTAAGCTCCAGTGCTTTTATTAGTATTTATATTACTAATATATTTTTTCTACTAACTACCATTCAATTTTTCTCTTTTGTAGATGTGAATAATAGTTATTTAAGTCATAATGAGTGCTTCACAGGACAATGTAAGTGATAAAACTTCTTTTAACACCAGGTCTAAAGCTAAAAACACTGTGCCAGGACATCACTAGGGAAGGAAAGTCCTACCCACAGCCAGAGGCAATGAGCATAGAGGAAAAGGAAAACTTATTAAAAGAATAACTATTGAAAAGACTTCACCTCCTCTTCAGAATCAACTGTCCCATCTGGAAAAACAGGTTCTGAAACTGGAGGATTCCAAATCTTCTATAATAAAGGAAGTAGAAAAGGTGGAAAACAACTGCAAGATAGAATTCCTTCAAATAAACCAAACTTTGGAAGAGCTGAAAGGAGTACAGCCAAACCAGAAACTCCCTATCCAAGGAGCACCAGTTCAGTCCCAGGATAAGATCTTGGTGGAGAAATGGAAGTGGGATTGGTTCCATCAGCAATGGGAAAGCCACAATTGTAACAGGGATCCACCCCCTCATCAGACAACCTCATCTCATCCTTACAAGGCAAAGAAAAAGGGCCAAAAGTCAGGGATTGCCCCTATCCCTTGGTAAGCAGATTACCATTTAAAATTGCACAAAAACTGATGATTAAAATTTAGGTAACATAATTGATGTATAATCTGTTCAGAAAATTGAGGAGAACTTGAGACAATTGGGTTTTGATGTAGATACACCTGATTTATCTTTTGTTCATAACAATAGTACTATTAACAATAATAATACAGTTAACCCTCATATGCCACCACTTATTAGTGAGTTAAGAGCTTCAAAAAATAGTGAAGAATGTGAAAAGGAGAATGTTGAGTATTTTAATAATAATCCAACTGTTCAAAGAATTGTTTAAGCATTATGGAATAGAATGACCGAGTGTGAGGACAAGACAATTAAGCTCACAAGTGAAACAATTTTGTCCTTGAAATTGAATATTTCTCAACTGGAAACAAGAAATAATGAATTAGAGAAAGAACACTTGGCTCTAACTCTTAAATATGATTCCTTAAGTAATAAATATAGGGACCTTTCAAACAAATTCTGTAAAATTAGAAAAATTGTATGAAGCACATTTATTAAAGTATGAATAAAAAACAAAGTTATTTTTTGCTCAAACAAATCAAAGTGTCTCTGATCTGTTTCAAAGATTAACTAAGGTTGAGATTGAAACTTCCAATCTACTGATGAATCAGGATAATAATAAGTATACACAGTATAATAATAATCCTTTCATTTGAAAAAATGAATCTCAATCATTCCCAATGCCACCACAAGTAAAACCATCTGGTGGAAGTGTCAAGTCTGAGAAAACAAATGTGAGTCACAAATATGTGCAAGAGAAAATACAAGACCATTTATCCAAAGTAAACGAGTTATTGAATTTGCCTAAGATTAATGAGATTAAATCCAATCAGAAGAACTGGCCAAAACTTGATCAGTACCCAACTTATGATGGGGAAGCCAGCTCTGATTGGAAGCATTTTATTCAAAGAATCAACAATTTAAAATTCTCAATTAAGTTACCAGATGAAGAAATAACATCAAGCACTACACAATATAGGGGGTGGAATTGCTATCAAGTCCTCAACCTGAGCTCAGATTGAACTCAGATGGAACTCAGACTGAACTCATACTGAACCCATACTGAACTCTACTTGAACACCCATCTAAAACTGTTCTGCTGAGTGGTGTTCATCCCTTATTGTATGGTTCCTTTATCAATATCTCAATGTGTGTTCAATCTGTGGTGAGTTTGGGTCCAAGGTTGCAGACTTGCTAGCAAGTCTGCCCCCATATTGTGTGGTGAAAAATAATTTCTTTATTTAAGGATGTTGCTTTATTATGGTTTGAAGCTGTATTAAGTGAGGTTAAAGATTACTCTTGGGCTGAATGGAGAAAACTGATTGAAAAACAATTTGGAGGTTCTAAATTTAGATTAACTCAGCAGAGATTAAATGAGAAAACTAGGTATAATCCGTTGAATGGTGACAAACCTATGTTATTTTTAATGAATTTAAATAAAATATTAAGAGCCAATGAACAAAATATGGATTTCAACTTATGGAAAGATAAAATAATATAAAAATTACCTATATTTGTCAGAGGCATTGTTGTATCTATAACAATAATGGTTAATGAATACTCTGAATTTATTAATATTTGTTATGAAATACTATTAAACCATAAGTATGAAGCAATATACACCACTTATAAACAAAATATTGAACCTTTGAGAAATAAGAATTCAAAACCACTCCAGGAAATGCAGAAAAAACCTACTTCACCTGTAGTACCTAAGAAGTATGAGACAAATACTTGTAATAAGTGTAATATGCCTTGGGTTAAAGGTCACAAATGTGAGAAAAATATAAATATTTTTGAAAATCAGAGATAATCTAAAGATTAAACATAAAAAAGTAATGATTAAAGTGATTATAACAGTAATATCTCATATAGTAATGAAAATGAGGTCTGTATCATAGAAGATTATTTTTCCATATTTGAAAATCCAATATTAAGTATTTACTCAAATTATTCTTTAATGAATTTGGAGGATTCTGAAATCATTAATGATATATAAGCCGATAACTCAAAAATGACAACTATCACAGTTCCACCAACGATTTCTGGAGAAAATGTAAATATATTATTGGACACAGGAGCTGCTGGTTATTTTTTTTCTGCAAATAAATTACAGAAAATTGATAGTGATTATAAGTCAAAGCTTTAACCCCTTCAAAGTGAAATTGGAGAGGTTTTGGATAAGTACTACACCCCATTGTTAGATACAAAGCTGTTGTTTTCTTTAAACATCAAAATGGCTATGTTAGAGTAAGTTGTGAATTTTTAGTAATGAGTAATACTATTTTTAGTAGCTGTTTTATTATTGGAAATGACATTCTGAAAAATTTTGGTGTGAAATTAGACCCTTCTAATAATAATTTTACAATTGGCATGAATGGTAAAAGGAAATTTAAAATAAACTCTTTTAACACAGTCTTACACATTGAATAAGTAATAGATATTCCTTGCAAAGGAAGAGAATACAGTGAGATGGAAATCCTGGAAACAGAAATTTCAAAAGCATCATTTGGAACTCAGATAAGTGAAACTGAGAAAAAAAATTTTGGGCTTAATTAAAGCATTTCCAATGGCTTTTGCACATGGGACCAATGAACTTTGCCTTGTAAAAGATCATGAGATGAAGATTATTTTAACCTGTGAAATGGATAATATTCCTGCTAGTCTTAAAAAGAAACCATAACCTGCATCACCAATGAAGAGGAAAGACATAGAGGATAATATTAAGATGTTATTAAAAATGAACATTCATGAGAAGGTTGAAACTACACCAAAATATTGTGTAATATCACCAGTGCTTATTTCTTATGAACAAGATAAAGCAAGACTATGCAGTGATTATAGAGCATTAAATAAATTTACAGTAGATGATATTTACCCCTTGCCAAGGATTGCCTCTATTCATGCTACCCATAAAGGTGCTAAGTACATGAGTTACCTGGAAGGAAATAAAGGGTACCATCAAATTCCTGTTGAAAAGAACTCACAGAACTTTTTGTTAACAACAACAACACATATGGGAATTTATAAATATGTTAGAATGCCATTTGGACCAAAAAATGCTCCTTCAGTATTTCAGAAGTTAATGGATATAACATTTCATAATGAAATGATTGAGAGATGGTTAATGGTATAAATTGATGACATCATAGTGTTCTCAAAGACATATGATGAACACTTAATCCATTTGAAAATGGTATTTTAGAAAATGGATGAAATAAAAATGACCCTTGCATTGAAAAAATTTAAATTTGGGTTTGAGTCTTTAAAAGTGCTTGGTCATATTGTATCTGTCTTGAAAATATGTGTTGACCAAAAAAAGGTGGCAGTAATCAAGAATATTGGAATTCCTTAAAATTTTAAGGATGTACAATCTTTTCTTAGTATGTGGGGTTATAATAGACAATACATAAAGAACTACCAACTAATTGCTGCACCATTGACCACACTAATAAAGAAATCAGAAGCTTTCATTTGGAATAATGAAAGACAACAAGCTTTTGATAAGTTGAAAGAATGTTTGACAAAAGCTCTTATCTTGGGATTACCAGATTTTCAATTACCTTTTGTATTGTATACTAATGCAAGTTTTATTGGTTTGGGTGCTTCTTTGCATCAAAAACAACTTATTGAAGGGAAAATTTCAGAAGTAGTAATTTTCTATATTTCACATCCTTTAAGAAGTAGTGAATTTTAATATGGTGCTACTCAACTTGAGTGTTTGTCAGTACTATGGGCTCTTGAGAAGCTATATTATTACCTTGAAGACCAAATGTTTGAATTGATAACTAACTGTAGTTCAGTTAAGTCACTCTTAAACATGAAAACTCCTAATAGACATATTTTTAGATGGCAATTAGATGTACAAGAGTACAGAGGATGGATGACTATTACACATATAGCAGGAACTTTACACTCCAATGTAGATTTTTTATCTAGAGTAACTATATCTAATAATAATGATAATCCAGCTTATGTTCCTGAAACAGAGAGTATTAAAATTTATAGCATTTATATTGTATATCTTGAGAATGAATTTATGCAATCAATTCTTGATAATTATGCTTCAGATCCTGACTTTAGTAAACTTACTACAATATTGAATGATCCATCTAATGCTTCAATGAGTGTGTTAATAAAAACATTGCCACTGAAATATAGAGAAGCATTAGAGAAAGGTAAATTTTCCATTGAAGATGGTTTTATATATTATAGAAAAAAAGTTAAATAATGTAATTGTAATTCCCCCTTCAATGAAGAAGTTAATTTTAATTTTATGTAATGATAATATACTAGCAGGTCATTTTGACATCCAAAAAACATTAAACTGAGTAAAAAATACAGCTTAGTGGATTAACATGTCTGATGATGTTCAAAAATATGTTGAGACATGTGATTCTTGTCAAAAATCTAAAGATTGTTGGGAAAAAGAGCTGGTTTGTTACAACAAATTGAGCAACCAAAAGCTCCATGGGAAATATTTAACATGGGCTTTGTAACAGGTTTGCCAATATCATGGAATAAGAGTTATAACTCCTGCCGGGTAATTGTAGATAGATTTACAAAAATGTGTTAATTTATTCCTACCCACAAAGAGGTTTCTTCAAAGGACTTAGCTTTTTTATGGTGGACACAAATTTTAAATATATCAGGATTCCCCAAAGCAATAGTTTTGGACAGAGATCCAAAATTTACTTCTGAGTTCTGGATGTCACGTATGGATGTTCCAAGGTCTCAATTAAAACTTTCTACAGCACACCATTCACAAACTGATGGGCTAGAAGAAAGAGTGATACAAAAATTAGAATATATGATAAGAAGATATTGAGCTTCTGGTCTTGACTTTAAAGAAAATGACAAATTCACTCATGATTGGGTAACCCTTGTCCCTGGTTTAGAATTTGCATACAATAGTACAGTACATTCTGTCACTGGAAAAAAGCCATTTGAGTTATGGTTGGGTTATGTTCATAATACCCCTGCTAAAACTCTTAATAAATTACCAAGATTGGATATTCATCCAGGTACAGAATCTTTTCTTCAAATATAACAATTATGCAGAAAGAATGCTCAAGAATGTATAAATAAGGCATTTGAGTATGAGAAGAAAAAATGGGATAAACCCATAAAGAGCAAATTTTCAAAGAGTGTGATTAAGTCCTTATTTCTACACTACATTTCAATTTAAATGATAAGTTTAAATCAAAGGATCCATTCATTGGACCATTTTTAGTAAAAAAGATGGTTGGTAACAATGCTGTTGAAGTTAAATAATATGCACCATATGATAGAAAACATCCAGTATTTCCTATTTCTCTTATAAAACCATACCATTCTAATGATACTGCTCTATTTTCAAGAAGATCAGGAAGGCATAAACCTCAACTTGAAGAAATAGTTGAAGAAAGCAGAAATTGAAAAGATACTTAATAAGAGACACCTTACTAAAGAAAAGTGAGTTGAGTATCTATTAAGATTTAAAAATAAATTAAGTGAATATGACCAGTGGATTTCAGAAAATAAAATCTCTGATATTAAAAATCTCTTGAAAAATTTTAAAACCAAATGATACTGATAAAATTAAGTATATGTATTATAGAAATTTAAAATTAATTTTTTTATTCACTCCTTACTTATTTAATTAAAATGTCTTTACATTTTTTTATTGTTTTTTTTGGGTGAGGGAGTTTCAGCCTAGGTATCCCCAGGACTGAGTATTTCTTATGTTTAAAATAAGATAAACTTAATTGGATTAAGCTTTTAAGTTAAAATTAAGGTTATAATACTTATATATATGGCTATTATGCTTATATATATAATTATTACACTATTATATGACTTTTAGGAGTTTAAATGGCTTATCCATAGCCTTATAATACTTATTAAGGTGTTAATGGATTCATAATAAACTTATCTTAAGTGATATTAAGTAATTATAGACATACATAAGCTTATATGGATACATAAACCTCATATTCGGTTAAATATGTAGTTATATTATGTATATATAGGTCTATAAGTGAGTTTAAACCTCTAAATAGCCCATAACCTTTATTTTTCTGTTTATTTTAGGTCATATGGACGTATTCAGTGGACTCACAATACCTACACAAGCATATACACCTTTTTCAGGAGCATATATCCAACTTGGACAACTTTATCTGCTTCCTTTGATAGATTTTCACGGATTTGTTGGTTTGGATATGATTACTGGGTTAATACGGACTCTTGGGGATGTTATTGGGGGCTTGTACAGTTGATTCAGTTCCTTTATATGCTTTGGGTTTAATTCTATACTCTTTGGATGAGTTATTTTACCTGTTTCTTTATGTTATCTGCTTTTATTTGTTTTCTCTATTTATGGTATGGGTTTATGATATCATTAATTGTGATGGAGGGTCCTTAATGGAGGTCTGGGTGTTGAAACTGTTTGAAGTGGAGGCCAGGGGGAGGTGACAAGCCCTCAAAGTGCTGTAATTTCTGGGGATAGCAGTGACATCATCTGGATTGAAGGTCTGTGCACTCCAGTGGATTTTGGTATATGTAAGGGAGGATTCGATGGGTTATTGGACATCACTTACTTACTAAAACTCAAAAAAACATTGTTAAACAATTATTTTCTTATAAAAATATTTTTTAAAGCCCTTTTAAATTGATATTATCTTTATATTAGCTATAACTGTCAGCCAGGCTACTAGACTTACCCAGTGAAATAATTAATTATTTACTGGATGAAGCCGTACCTTATCATTTTTAATTATTATTTAATTATAATTTAGTTACATTAAAAATTAGTTATAATAAATTAACTAATTACAGAATGTTAAAATTAAAAAATTAATTAATTAAATAAATAATTAAAATTAAAATTAAAATTTTGTCCCTTATATTTTTCTCTAACACCGTGCTCATTTGACAGGTTGGGAAAAAAGAAATATAAAGATAAAATAAGATTTAAATATTCAAATAATATTAAATATATACAAAAAAATCAAATTTCTTATTTAGGATTGACTTTTACAGTATATATTAAATATATTGATGTATTTCTGACATACTCTGTAAATACATCTTTTTGACGCCTTCTTTTTAGAATAACTTTATTATTTGAAATACTCTTTCTGGAATGTTCTTTTCTCTCTCTCTTCCTACTGTTTTTAGAATTTAATTGCCGTGCTTTGTCTCTCCTTTGCCTATAAAAGGCCTCTCTTTTTGTTGTCTTTTAATCATTCTTTTTTACCAACTCATTTATTACTACAACTAAAACAGTTAAAAACTTATTTATTATATTTTATATCCTTAGTATTTACACCAGACGTAATTCTAATTCTATAACTTATATAAATATTTAAATCTACCTCTTATTTTGAGTAAAGAAATCATACTTGATTGAGAAAATACGTACCTAATTATTGAGAGTCAAATAAATCCTTAAAATCTTCATATTACACCGTACCAAAGCTTCTAGACCAAAAGTGAACCTTGACAATTGGGATCCTTTCCGAAATATTGACGGCACAACCTTACTTGAGGCATAATCGAGGGGACCGTTGGCGTAAAAGTACCTGTAAAGGACGAGTGGAGGCGAGAAAACGACAAACGTCATACGTTATGGTAAGGTAAACTCTTACAGTCGCCTTGCTGTAAGCAGAATATGGAGGAGATATGTGAATTTAGCTGAAAACCCCGTCCTTCCAATAAAAATAACAAAATAGGAATTCTAAATCACTAAGCTAACCAATCTACTTGGATCTGATTGATAAAAATAATGAAACTCTAAAATAATTAACGCTTATTGAGATTAAATGATCGTGGCTGTTGATAAAGAAATACTGATAACAACAATTAAGCTGTACCAGTGAAAGATCTGAAAAGATTGACTTTTATGTTTTTATAATAATTTGAATTTTTATGAGACAGCAATAATCAAGTCCCAGTGATGAAGACCTTTCTAAAGATACCCTATATGAAGTGTGATTTAAATTGTTGAATTTTATTTCTAAAATGTTATACATAAAATATAAAGTTATAAGGGTATTACAATTTATTTAATTTGTTGAGTAATAAAAAATGAGACTGTGGTGGTTAAAGATTAAGCTGTATGATGTGTCTCCCTCTCAATTTTGAGTTTGACAGGCGCTTAAGTATTCCTAGTCACGTGCCTAAGTTTTCCCCTCCAGAGCTCTCCCAGAGTCAATCCAGAGCCCGTACGGAGTCCGTACGGAGTCCTTCCGGACTTCCAGACTCAATTAGAACCTTAAAACTATAATAAAAAATCTAGATAAATTACAAATAATAGAGCTACTTCCCCTTTACATACCAAACTAATTTTAGTAGTCTGCGCAGCTCTAATTACCCCGTGAAAATTCATCAAAGTTAAGTAATTTTTGAAAACGTAAATATTTCTATAAAACTTTAAAATTCATTTAAAAATATAAGAAAAATAGTAAAAATTCTGGGAAAATTTCCCAAGGTTCTTGAGTGACTTGACTTGATACTTATAAATTTTTCAGACCGTAAAAATAAGTTTTCACCGTAAAATAAATTGTATTTGTGTAGGCATTCGCTCGTGACCAATTTCTTCATATTTTAAACTCCAATAAATTAAATAAAACCCTTTTATAAAAAATAATAACGCCAATCTTGCACGCCGTAATAACTCCATTTACGTACTTAGGTGCCATACTAAACTTTAGGCTACCACATCCTCCCTCCAATTGAGAATGTCCCCATTTGTAAAACTTTGCATAAGTGATTGAGCAATTCCAAAAGAATTATCTTTTCTAATAAAATAATTTGATAAATTTGTTTTAGCTGGTCTTCTTTTAATTCTTTATAATAAAAACGTTGTTTCTTCTTCTCTGGCTTGATATAACATAAAATAAAATAATATAAATCTTGTGATGATTCCACTACTGAGAGCAAGGTTTAAATCCCTTCAGACTCCCATATACCAGTCTTCCTTCTTGTCACAGCATTGAGAGAGTGGATCTTCCTATGAGCCAAATACTCCTGATTCCAACCTCATAGGGCCCCCCACTGAGCCGAATTCTATGATTCCAATCTCGCCATAAGGTCCTCCAAGCTTCACACCAAAAAAATGGCCTAACACTGAGGCACTAAAAAAAGTCATTCCCTAAAATCCAACTACCATCCTAACTTCTGATTCCTTCATCACAATTTGCAAACTTTGCTATACAGCAAACCCATAAAATACTTTTGCCAGGCTTCCAATAATAATATTAACTTTAGACCATGTTAAAGCGCCACAAATTTCATCTAATTAACCATTATGCTTTCCTTAGCATCATCACCACCTAAAATTTTAACCTCCTAAAGCTTATCAGCACCCAATTCCAGAAATAATTGAATAACCAGTTTAGAGTCTTAGTGGACAGTGATAAATTAAAAGATTGAATTGAGTTATCCAAACAAGATTGACATTCCAGTTTATAGTCTTGGTGGACCAAACATATAATCGATTGCCAGTTTATGGTCTTGGTGGACCAAAGATCGTTTAGGTGCATAAATAACTTGATATATTCCTAAGTAAGGCCTAGGCTTGACCAAAGATTGAATAAATTTGATAATCCAGTTTAATGTCATAGTGGACCAAACATTTGATCAACAAGTAATCCAGTATAAGGCCATAGTGGTCCAATGAATGTTGAATTATCCTGCAGATATTAATTTTCCAGTTTAAAGTCATAGTGGACTAAACAATGAATGAACTACCAGTTTAAAGTCATGGTGGACCAAACATTTGATCAATATGAAATCCAGTTTAAGGTCATGGTGGACCCAACATTTGATAACAGCCCAGTTTAAGGTCTTGGTGGACCTAACATTTGATAACACTCCAGTTTAAGGTCTTGGTGGACCTAACATTTGATTGATAAAAAATAAAAATAAAAAAATACGTCTCCAAAAATATCCATAAAATCTTGAACATCCTTGAAATTAAGTTTAAAGTCTTGAAGGACTAACAGCTCCAATATAAAATTTTTAATGACAGTCTTGAAAATTAGCCAGTTTAAAGTCTTGGAGGACTAACAGCTCCAAAATTCGTATAAAAAAACATTAAAGAACGTCTTGAACAGTAGCCAGTTTAAAGTCTTGGTGGACTAACAGATCCAAAATAGGTATAAAAAACCTTAAAGAACGTTTTGAACAGTAGCCAGTTTAAAGTCTTGGAGGACTAACAGCTGTCTTGAAGTAAAATCCCATAGGTATTGAGCTCCCCTAGACCCTGTTTCCTGTCTAAACTAAATGAATAAAACTAAAAAGAATGAAAACTAAAAAAATAAAACTGAGAAATATAATAATTTTTATTTAATTAATTAATTTTTTTATTTTATTTTTTTTTATTTTATTTTATTTATTTTATTTTTTTTTTCATTTTATTTTATTTTTTAATTTTAATTTTTTAATTTTTTTATTTCTTTATTTTTATTTTATTTTATTTATTTTATTTTTTTTTATTTTTTTAATTTTAAATTGTTTTTAATTTAAAATAAAAGATTTTAGAAAAGATAGTTTTGAAATAAAAGTTAATATTTAATTATTAAAGAAAGATAAACAAATGTGAAAAGAAAGATAAAAAAAGTAATAATAATAAAAAAATTTCAAAATAAAATTTTTAAAAGATGCCCCCGGCCATTTGATGAGCCGTACCCTTGACATCATACCCACATCCAAGTGCAACTTGATGTGGTTACACAATTTTGAGAAATTGAAAAGAAAAGAAAATAAATGAAAGTTTTTAGAAGATAATTTATATAATGATGATCACTGGGTGGGCTCCCTACAATTTATAAAAATGATTAGAGACCACCAGTGAGCATCACCTTTACAATAATTCATAATATATATTTAAAGAAAAGAAATCACAATCTAACAAAAAAAAATCAAAAACAAAATAAAATAAAAAAATCTTGAATCCGGCGTTGAGAGCGGTGTCTCTTGATTCGTTCCAGTTTATAGTCTTAGTGGACTTCCTATAATTTAAAAGACAAAGCCAGGATTCAACTAGAAACAGGGAAAATTTTGGAAACGAACATTATGGGGTAATTGTGTATAGAGCAGCCAGCTCATCAATTACCCCCACACTTGCCAATATTAAATTAAGAAGGTTCCCCTGTGAACACTTCTTCCAATAAATTTTTAAAATTTTCCAACACTATCTTCACCCATATTTTAAGAATTTAAAATTTCGAAAATTTCAAAGAAGGTCATCTTGAATTTCGTTAAGTTTCATCATAGTTTCGTCGACCATATACAGTGTAACGATAGTAAAGTATTTTTGATAAAAAAAGACGATAGTTTATCCTCGTTGCGGAGGTCATCATAAAATTTAAGAAATTTCCTAGTTTATCCTCATTGCGGAGGTATAAATTTAATAAAAGTCATTAAAATTGTAGTTTATCCTCATTTCGGAGTTAGACTTCGGCACTCCTGGTGCCTATAGGATAGAACCGTTTCACTTGATTGGCCACTACCCCCTTCTTCAATAATACTCCATCCAACTCTTCTAACACATATGAACCGCCGGAAACTTGCTCCTTGATTTTATACGGTCCATTCCACCTATCTGCAAACATCTTTCCCCACTGACTTTCCAAACTCCTATTATACACCAAGACCATATCTCCTGGATTCAAAGGTTTCCTTAATCAATGTGCCAACCGCTCATCCCAATATCTAACTGATTGGTTTCTGATCTTCATCATCCGCGAATATGCCTTTTCTAAATATTCTTCTTTCTTTTCTAGCTGCATCATTCTTGCACACAATAATTCTTCAGTAGTTTTGACTGTGTCCCAGTCAACTCCAAGATATGATTCAGCTTCTAAATCAACCGGTAAAACTGCTTTCTGTCCAAAAACAAGTTCATAAGGTGAAAATCCGGTCGTCCTTTTGGCAGTGATTCGATCAGCAAATAAGACTAAAGGTAAATAGTGCCTCCACTTTTCAGCACTTGTCCCACACATTTTAACTAAAGCATCCTTAATAACTTGATGCCCTCTTTCAACCATGCCTTCAGCTTCAGGATAATATGGGGTTGCTACCCTAACCTTTGATCCAACTTTCAATACAGCCTCTTTAAACTCTGTCCCAAATTCAGGACCTCCATCTACCGTTACCAACTTCATCACCCCATACCTATATACCCAATTATTCAAAAAAAATTCTGCCACATTTTTGGCAGTTAAATTAATAAGAGGCGCTGCCTCTACTCAACCAGATAAATCATCTCTGGCCACAATTAAATATTTATACCGTCCCTCTTTTATATGAACGGCATCTAAACTAACTCTCCCAAAGAGCGTATATTTACCGGTCGCGCGTCCAGGTTCTTTTGGCCTTAAATAACTTTGTCTTTGACATTCTTCGCATGACTGAACCCACTGTTTAACAGCCATCTTCATGCCAGGCCACCAAAATTGATCAGAAATTCTTCTAAACGTTTCTCCAACGCCTCTATGCCCGAGATCTTCATGCAGTGATTTCAAAACTAATTCTTGCCCCTTCTCTTGAGTTATAACTACTTGAGGATTTGGATACCTCCTCCTCATTAAACGTTGACCAGATAAATAAAACGTAGATGACTTCCTCTTGATAGCCACCCATTCATCGTCTTCACAATCTTCTGGCCTCTCTAAAGTCAACAAATATTTGACTAACAAAAAATAAAAACCAGTCTGACCCCAGACTTCATCTTGTAAATTGATTAATATAACATCAATAGGGACTTCTCTATCACCAATATCACCTGCACATGAATGAGCCAATAATCGTTGACCCCTAAATAAATCTTTAATCGAGCTATGTCGTCGTTTTTCTTCTGAACCTTTGGATCCTTCGTAAACCGTATTCAAAAATAACTCTTTCTATTTATCCACCGTTTTATTTAAATTCTCTAATTCTCCAACATATACACCATTCCTTAATTTACTACTATCCCACACTACCAATCCATCTTCCTCTACATACACCACATCTTCTTCTACCTCCTTTCTACCGAATTTATCTACACCTTTTCCAACACCTTTATTAACATAAAAACTATTTTCCAGTTTATCCTCTTGGTGGGGGTCATCAACACCATAATCTAAACACAATAGTCCTGCCAGTTTAACCTCATGGGGGAGGTATGGAAAGTCTTCAGCTCCTTTAGTGCTGGCTTTGATAATAGGTATATCTTCATCAAACTCTTCTGAGTCTGAATCTTCTTCAGTGGGTGGTCTCCTTGATAAACCATCTGGCATAGTAAAAGTTTTGCCAGGCTTATGAACTAAATCAAACAAAAAATGTTGAATAAAAGCTACCCATCTCGTCATGGGTGCGTTTGGTAAACTTGGGGAATTAATCATCTGGATTAACGATTTCGCATCCACTTGCAACTCAAAATGTTGCCCCCACAAAATATGCTGAAGTTTCTTCAGTATTTTTGCCACACCACATAATTCCAATTTTGGTTGAGAATATCTTGATTCGACCTCAGTAAATACTAAAGATTCATACCTAACTGGCCTGATGTAACCAGCTTTATCCATCTGAGACAAAACCGCCCCAGCTGCAACCTGAATTGAATCTACTGCTAAATAAATTCTACCAGCATCTTTTCCATAATCCAACTTGTGCAGGACTAAATCCTTCCCCACAACCTCCTTCAACTTCACAAACGCCTTCTCACACTCTTCATCCCACTCCCAGTCTGCATCCTTTCTCGTTAACCGTCTCAATGGAGCTGCCAATGAAGAAAAGTCCTTGATAAACATTCTAACATATACGCAAACGCCTAAAAACCCTCTAACTTCGGTCGTATTCTTGGGTCTTGGCCAGGACTGAATTTTGTTAACTTTCTTCTTGGACATAATCCTACCCTCTCTACATACCACATGGCCTAATATTTCTAAGGCTGGAACACAACATGAAAATTTTGAACCTGAAATAGTTAAACCAGCCTCTTCAATTCGAAACAAGATTCTTTCTAAAGTAATTGCAAACTCCCAAATGAATTTGCGTATCCCAGGATTCTCTTCCAACACCTGGTTATCATAGTCAGTTGTTGGTCCCTTAATTCCTCCATCATCTATAAAGATTCCAGCGTATTGTGGAATTTCATCTTGAAGGATCCAAGCCATCTGAGTTTGATAAACTGCAACCGAATTTGTTGCTCCTTGAGGTAATCTTGTTAACTGTAAACGTCCTAGTGGCGTATCAAATGTAGTGAGAGGCCTTGAGTCCGGATGTAACTCTCTCTCATCATTTTACCTGTTTCTTTATGGTATCCGCTTTTTTCTGGATTTTCTATTTATGGTATGGGTCTAATACTCCCAATGTGCTAGTGTGATTGGAAGAATTTTTGCCCTTATGCTAGTGGTTTGAGAAGTTGTAGTGTTGGATATAGTTGGAGGTGTTTCAACTTTTTCATCTTCATATAACTCTAACCATTGATCTTTGAGGTCAGTGACTAGGTGATGAAGTATGGTGCAACACAGAATCGAGTTAATGACAGCCTTCATTTTGGAACTATTTCTAAGAGGACTTCTTAATTCCCTTAAACTGGAGAAATGACCTTTCAATATTTGAATAGAATGTTCAATACGGACTCTTGATTTTCCAAATGATTTTTGAACTTGGCATTTTGACTGTCTTCTGAAGCTGCTCCATGAAATCCAGGAAGTACATATTTTTCATTCACATAAGCTGAATCAGCCAGAAGATACTGATCTTCATCAAAAAAAATTTCTGGCTCTTTTGAGATTTGCATTCTTTGAAATATGTAGGAATCATGACATGATCCAGGATAGCCAGCAAAGAGAGATATAAACTTTTTGTTGAAATCACAAATAAGCTGGACAGAAATTAAATATCTATAGAGAAGATAAGTTTTCTTGTGATAGTATGAAAAAGAATGTAAAGAATTAAAAACAAGCTACCTCTTTTTACGGTCAAATTAATTGTTTCCACCATGAGAAATTTTCTGACTCAAATGAATAGTGGTACTTTCAACAAAACCAATACATCCTGGGAATCCCTCTGCTTGCATAACCTGAGATGATTCAAGTCACTCTTCTTTTGTTGGCCAGGAGAGAAGTTGAGATTCCAACCAGTTAATAGGAGTGATGCAACGTTATGGTAAGGTAAACTCTTACAGTCGCCTTGCTGTAAGCAGAATCCGGAGGAGATATGTGGATTTAGCTGAAAACCCCGTCCTTCCAATAAAAATAACAAAATAGGAATTCTAAATCACTAAGCTAACCAATCTACTTGGATCTGATTGATAAAAATAATGAAACTCTAAAATAATTAACGCTTATTGAGATTAAATGATCGTGACTTTTGATAAAGAAATACTGATAACAACAATTAAGGTGTACCAGTGAAAGATCTGAAAAGATTGACTTTTATGTTTTTATAATAATTTGAATTTTTATGAGACAGCAATAATCAAGTCCCAGTGATGAAGACCTTTCTAAAGATACCCTATATGAAGTGTGATTTAAATTGTTGAATTGTATTTCTAAAATGTTATATATAAAATATAAAGTTATAAGGGTATTACAATTTATTTAATTTGTTGAGTAATAAAAAATGAGACTGTGGTGGTTAAAGATTAAGCTGTATGATGTGTCCCCCTCTCAATTTGGAATTTGACAGGCGCTTAAGTATTCCTAGTCACGTGTCTAAGCTTTCCCCTCCAGAGCTCTCCCAGAGTCAATCCAGAGCCCGTACGGAGTCCGTACAGAGTCAAAGCGGAGTCTGTACGGAGTCCTTCCGGACTTCCGGACTCGATTAGAACCTTAAAACTATAATAAAAAATCTAGATAAATTACAAATAATAGAGCTACTTCCCCTTTACATACCGAACTAATTTTAGTAGTCTGCGCAGCTCTAATTACCCTGTGAAAATTCATCAAAGTTAAGTAATTTTTGAAAACGTAAATATTTCTATAAAACTTTAAAATTCATTTAAAAATATAAGAAAAATAGTAAAAATTCTGGGAAAATTTCCCAAGGTTCTTGAGTGACTTGACTTGATACTTATAAATTTTTCAGACCGTAAAAATAAGTTTTCTCTGTAAAATAAATTGTATTTGTGTAGGCATTCGCTCGTGACCAATTTCTTGATATTTTAAACTCCAATAAATTAAATAAAACCCTTTTATAAAAAATAATAACGCCAATCTTGCACGCCGTAATAACTCCATTTACGTACTTAGGTGCCATACTAAACTTTAGGCTACCACAACGTCACGTGATAAAAGTTTTTGCTGCGAACGGGAATCGAACCGCGCTCCAAAACTTAAGCTCATATACTGACTAAAGATCGTACATATCGTGGTAATTATTGTTATTACTATTTGTGGGTTACTCTTCACTCTTCATTTGCTACGTATTTCCTTTTACTCAGCACTCTGTAAGTGGAATTAATTTACTCATTTTGCAGGGGGAGGTGTCTGGTAAATTGGAATTTAATTTTATTATTATATTTTTTTTTATTTTTCCTGGTTGACCATAATAGAGCAATAACTGTTCTTAGTCCCAGAAGTAATAAAATAATTATATTTTAATATTAATTATCATTTTTCAGTTGACAATTGTCCTGATTAATTTGAATTTTAATTGTTCCAGTTGACAAATTTTCCTGACAATAATATTTTTTATTAATAAATAATTCACATTTAATTACTTCAGTTGAATTTGAGTCCTGGTAATCCAATAAATCTTTTAAATTAATAAAACTCATATTTAATTACTTCAGTTGACATTAAGTCCTGATAGTTAAGTGATCAGTAATAAAATTTTAAAATAAAACTTCATATTTAATTACTTCAGTTGACATTAAGTCCTAGTAGTTAAGTGATCAGTTAAAATAATTTTTTTTAATAAAGATTCATATTTGATTATTTCAGTTGACAACAAATCCTGGTAATAAATAAGTTGATTTAAATCCTGAAAATAAAAATTATTAGAAATTCTAATTCATTTCTACAGCTGATTGTATTATCCTGGTTTTAAATTTTTTTTATTAATTTTTATCCTAAAAAGATTTTTTTATTATTATTTTTATTTTATTTCTGTTAAATAAAAATTAAAAATAAAGACTAATTAATTTTTGTCTCTTTCCTTCATTTCAGTAGAATCTTAAAATGACTGATCAAAGTGGTTTTGCTGCACGTGAAGAAGAACTAGACTTAATTGATTATGATGAGCCTACTTCTGTAAGTTCTCCTTTAACAAGAAGAATTTCTCAAACTAATAAATCCTTGCCCCAAACAGGATGTAGAAATGAAAGAAGTAGAAATCCTAGTGGACAATACTCAGGATCAGAAGCCCATGACAAACCCACCAGAAGAGCTTCCAAAAGGCTTCAGGATAAAAAAGATGCCGTTGTCTCAGCAGATAAAGAATCTGTCTACCCACATAAAGGAGTTAAGGACAGACAGCTTGAGACTAAAGGTAAGGGTAGATGCCTTGGAAAAAAAGGTGAAAAGAACAGATACTTTTCTCCAAGAGAAGAAGAAACCTTTTCCTCCAAGGGATCAACAACAATTGGCTCCCCAATCCCAAGAGATGGTGGAAGTGTCCAAGTGGCAGTGGGACTGGCTCAACACTCAGTGGGACTACTTGGCTCAAAACCAGCATCAGTTACCTCAGGTAGGTCCATCAAGGCCCACCCAGGCCAACCCCACTCCTCCCCACCCTTATCAAGGAGGCAAAAGAAGAAGGAAGCCCAATTTGGTGATACCCAGCAAACCCTGGTACGTCCCTCTATTGATTCTCAAGTGCCTTTTCTTGTGGCTGACTCTGTTCCTTCAGGTAAATCTGGAAGGCAGGATGAAACCTTGAGACCTATAGAGGCTGGGAATATTAGACAGATATCTCATGTATCTAATCCATTACTTTTAATTGCTACCTCAATGATTAATCCTGATATGGCTGTGATTGATGAAACTCTTGACCCTGAGTTCTATGAGAGTCTGGAAAGTTACTCAGTTTCCTTATTGAGAAACACTCCAGATGTAGCAAGAATTAATGATGAGCACTTGAGAGATATTATTGCCAAGCAAAATCATATAATGAACAATATGCAATTGACTCAGAGATATAATAGTTTGTTAACTGATCAAGGATATCAAGCATTAAAAATTGAAGCTCAGAGAGTCTCTGATGAATTGTCTCATTACAAAGCAACCCATGAAAAGAAAATTGCTTTATGGCAAAATATAAAAAATGATTTGTCTAAACTAAAAGATACTGTATCTGCCTGTTGCCAGGAGGTAGAGATAGATAAGATAAATCTGAAAAGATTGAGTGACCATTTGTCATCTTTTCAACATAAAAATCAATTATCTTTTGCAACTATCAATGAGAGTTTATCTAGTCTTCCAAGAATGAAAACAAGACTAACAACCATTGAAGAAAAATTGAACTCATTGTTAAATGACCAAAAATATTCTGACATTTCTGTGAAGGAACATATAGTGCAGGATTCTCAACCAGTACCTGTGGCTAGTTCATCTAAAGTAAAAATAGCTCCAGAAATACCTTTTGACAACACTGAGTTTCCATCAAAAACTGATGATGCACCAGGATCTGCAACAAAAGGATTAAACAATGAGATTTCAGCACAATTAGAGAAATTACAGCTGCTTCTTGCTCAGAAACAAGCTAGTACTAAGGAGACCCCTTCAAATCAAAAGAATTGGCCAAAACTTGACCAGTACCCAACATTTGATGGTGATTCTTCTTCTGATTGGCAACAATTTATTTGCAGAATTGATAATTTAAAAAATTCTTACAAACTCCCAGATGAGGAAATTGTGTCCAAGTTAATTTCTTTGTTCACTAATGTTGCCCTGATGTGGTATGAATCTGTTCTCTTGGATGGGAATGACTACTCATGGGAGGATTGGAAGAAATTAATTAAAGCACAATTTGGTGGCTCCAAGTTCAGAATGGCTCAACAACGGCAGTATGAGGAAACTAGATATAGCTCTTCTACTGATAAACCTATTGAGTTTTTAATGAAACTTGTAAAAATCTTAAGGGCAATGGACCCAAATATGGAGTTTGATTTATGGAAGGACAGGATCCTCTATAAATTACTAATGTCTCTGAGAGACTTGATAGTGGCTAGGACTGAGTTCTCCAAAGAACCCTCTTCTTTCATTAATACTTGAAATGAGATACTTCTAAACAATAAGTATGATTCAAGAAGATTCATTCCTAGGACCCCTGTGGAGAAACCCTCCACATATCAACAAAAACCTCTAGAAAAGGTTGGTAAACCTTCTGCCCCTGTTGCACCAAAGAAGTATGCAACAAACACTTGCTTCAAGTGTAACAAGCCTTGGCAGAAAGGCCATGTTTGTGACAAGAAAATAAATCTTGTAGAACAAACAGAGGAGCATGCTGATGACACAGTGGCACTGGATGATACATCAAGTGATTGTGCCAGCAATATTTCATATGAATCTCAACAAGAAATCTTGATGCTGGAAGAAGATATTCATTATTTAAATACTATTGACATTGATAATAATGATTTATCTACAGTTGAGGATGCTGTGATCATAAAGAACATTGAGGATAACTCAATTTTTATTGCCCCTCTTAAGGCACCAGTCTTGATCAATGGAACCAGCATTGAAGTTGTTCTGGATTCTGGAGCTGGAGGAAGTGTAGTATCTGAAAGAGCACTTGCTTCAGTAGATCAAGACTATAAATCTAAACTGATGCCTATCATTTCTGAAAATTGGAGAGGGTATGGCTCTGTTTTGTCCCCCATTGGTAAATACAAAGCCACAGTGTTTTTTAAATATAACCATGGTTTTGTAAGAGCTATTTGTGATTTTGTTGTCATGAAAAATGATAACTTGAGCAATTGGTTTATTGTAGGGAATGATATTTTAACCAAGTATGGCATAAAATTGGATCCTTCAAACCAATGTTTCACAATGGGGATGAATGGGAAGAGAAAATTTAAAATTTCCTCCCCTAAAAAGTTATTAAAACCAGAATTGAACACATGTAATTCTGTCGTTCAATATAAAGGAAGATCTACAAAGGAAATGCATGCCCTTATGTCTGAAATTGACAATGCTTCTTTTGGAGAACAACTTTCTGGTGAGGATAAAGATTCCATCATTAACTTGATAAAATCTTTTCCTATGGCCTTTGCTCATGGGTCACATGAACTGGGATTAGTTAAAGAGGAAATGAAACTTTCATTGTCTTTCCCATTAACTGATATACCACCTAGTTTAAAGAAGAAGCCTTATCCTGCTTCTCCCACAAAGAGAAAAGATATTGAAGACAATATCTCTACCCTTTTAAAAATGAATATTATTGAAAAGGTAGTTGAAACACCTAAATATTGTGTTATCTCACCTGTCCTAATTTCTTATGAGAAAGATAAATCCAGGTTATGTGGTGATTATAGAGCACTAAACACTTATACTGTTGATGATATCTACCCTTTACCTAGAGTCAGCTCTATTCATGCTACTTTACAGGGTGCTAAATATATTAGCTGTTTGGATGGTAATTAAGGATATCACCAGGTACCTGTTGAGAAAAATTCTCAGAACTTTCTGATGATTGCCACTCATATGGGTATTTATAAGTATATTAGGATGCCATTTGGCCCTAAAAATGCCCCTTCAGGTTTCCAAAAAGTAATGGATAACACATTCCATCAAGAAATAATTGAAGGTTGGCTGATGGTTTATATTGATGATATCATTATATTCTCAAAAACATTTGAGGACCATCTTAAACACCTGTGTAAAGTATTCCAGAAAATGGATGAAATAAATATGACACTTGCTTTGAAGAAATGTAAATTTGGTTTCCATTCTTTAAAAGTTCTTGGTCATGTTGTTTCAGGCTTACAGATATGTGTTGACCAGAACAAAGTGGCAGCCATACAACAGGTGAAAGCTCCTACAACAGTGAGAGAGCTCCAAAGTTTTTTGGGAATGTGTGGATACTATAGACAGTATATTAAAAATTACCAAGTCATAGCTTTACCCCTTACCCAATTAACTAGAAAGGATGTTGCTTTTGTCTGGAATAGTGAAAGACAAAGAGCCTTTGACACTATGAAACACTGTTTGATGTCAGCACCAATTCTTGCTTTACCTGACTTTGATCAACAATTTGTTTTGTACACTGATGCCAGTTTCATTGGTCTTGGTGCTGCCCTCCATCAAAAACAAGTGATAAATGATAAAGTTTCAGAAGTAGTAATTTGTTATATTTCAAGAACCTTGAGAAATAGTGAATTGAAATATGGTGCTACTCAATTAGAGTGTTTAGCTGTAGTATGGGCTCTAGAAAAGCTTCATTATTACCTAGACGACCAGAAATTTGAACTTGTCACTGACTGCAGTGCAGTTAAATCCCTTTTAAACTTGAAAAAACCTAACAGACATATGTTCAGATGGCAGCTGGCTGTTCAAGAGTACAGAGGGAGAATGAAAATTATTCACAGAGCTGGTATTGGTCACTCAAATGTGGATATGTTATCAAGGTTACCCTTACCAAATTATGACTCTAATCCTGCTTATGATCCTGGGGATGAAATTATCCATATCCATGGGATATATGTGGTTGATATGGAGGAAGAGCTATTACAGCTTATTCTGGAATCATATGATAAGGACACTGACTTGAAAAAGTTATGCACCATATTAAATGATCCAAAGAATGCTTCAATACAAGCTTTAATTAAAACCCTTCCACCAAAGTACCAAAAAGCTTTGGAAAAAGGTAAATTTTCAATTGATGAAGGATATCTATATTATAGAAGAAAGTTGAGTAATGTTATTGTTATTCCTCCTATGAAAGAAATCATCTTGAAAATTTGTCATGATGACATATTAGCTGGACATTTTGATCTTGACAAAACAATGATCAGAATTAAGAACACTGCTTGGTGGGCTAATATGTCTGACGACACAAAATTATATGTTGAATCCTGTGATTCATGCCAAAAATCAAAAAGATTAACTGGTAAAAGAGCAGGATTAATGCAACATATTGAACCTCCTGATTCTCCATGGCAAATAATAAACATGGATTTTGTAACAGGATTACCTATTGCTGGTAAAGACAGTTATAACTCTTGTTGGGTTATTGTGGACAGATTAACAAAAATGTGTAAATTTATCCCTACCCACAAGGATGTTTCCACTAAAGAATTAGCTTTCTTATGGTGGTCTCATATGTTTAATACTGCTGGTTTTCCTAAAGCCATAATCTCTGACAGAGACCCTAAATTTACTTCTGAATTTTGGATGTCTCTGATGGATGTTTGTGGTTGTGATCTGAAACTTTCTACTGCCCATCACCCTCAGACTGATGGTTTAGCTGAAAGAATGATTCAGACTTTAGAGGACATGATAAGAAGATATTGTGCCTTTGGCCTTGAATATAAAGATAATGACAGATTCACTCATGATTGGGTTACCTTACTTCCTGGGTTAGAATTTGCTTATAATAGCACTGTTCATTCTGTTACTCAAAGAAAGCCTTTTGAGCTCTGGCTTGGATATGTTCCTAATACTCCTGCCCAAATTCTCAATAACAAAATACCTAAATTGGATATACATCCTGGTGTAAAATCTTTTCTTCAAATGCAACAACTATGTAGAAATCATGCTCAAAAATGTATTGAAAAATCATTTGAATATGAGAAGAAAAGATGGGACAAATCCCATAAAGAATAAACTTTTAAAAAGGGTGATGAAGTGTTGATTTCTACAGTCCACTTCAACTTACAAGGTAATAACAAATTAAAAGATCCATTTGTTGGTCCTTTTGTTGTCAGAAGAATGATTGGAGATAATGCAGTTGAAGTTATTCTGTATTCTCCATATGACAGAAAACATCCTGCTTTTCCAATATCTCTTTTGAAACCTTACACATCCAATAGTGATTTATTTCCAAAAAGGAGGGGTAGACCAAAGAAAACCCCAAATGAAATCACTGAGACAGCAGAAATTGAAAAAATTTTAAATGACAGAATAGTCATTGCTGAGAAAGGTACAGAATACTTATTGAGATTCAAGAATAAATCATCTGAATATGATTCTTGGATACCTGGGAAGGAGATATCTAATCTTCCTACTCTACTAAAAAAGTATAAAAAGAAAAAATCATAGCATTTTTTTTTATTGTTTTTTTTAGAGTGAGGGAGTGTCAGCCAGGCTACTAGACTTACCCAGTGAAATAATTAATTATTTACTGGATGAAGCCGCACCTTATTCTTTTTAATTATTATTTAAATATAATTTAGTTACATTAAAATTAGTTATAATAAATTAACTAATTACAGAATGATAAAATTAAATAAATAATTAAAATTAAAATATAAAATTGTCTCTTATATTTTTCTCTAACACCGTGCTCATTTGAAAGGTTGGAAAAAAATAAAATTTTATATTAAAAAATAGATATTAAGTTAAAATAAGATTTTAATATTCAAATAATATTAAATATATTCAAAAAATTCAAATTTCTTATTTATAATTGACTTCTACAGTAAATATTAAATAAATTGATGTATTTCTGACATACTCTGTAAATACATCTTTTTGACACCTTCTTTTTAGAATAACTTTATTATTTGAAAATACTCCTTCTGGAATATTCTTTTCTCTCTCTCATACTACTGTTTTTAGAATTTGATTGCCGTGCTTTGTCTCTCCTTTGCCTATATAAGGCCTCTCTTTTTGTTGTCTTCTAATCATTCCTTTACTACATCATTTTATTACAACAATAACCAATCAAAACTTATTCTTATATTCTATATCATTAGTATTTACAATAGCGTAATTCTAATCTATAAATTATATTAATATTTTAATCCTACCTCTTTTTAATTGAGTAAAATAATCATCTTTGATTTAAGAAATACGTACAAATTTGTTGAGAGTCCATTTAAACCCTTAAAATCCTGGTAGAACTTCATACCAAAACTTCTAGACCAAAGGCGTACCTTGACAAGTTTGGTACTGTTTAGTGATGTCTTAAAGGTTAGGATTTGGATGAGAGGTGGGGAGGAGGAGCGCTATTGGCACTATGCATTGTAAAGAGGCAGAAGAGTGGATATTTCATAAGGGGGTTATATGGGGAAAGCCCTGTGGAGCACTCCCCATCAAACAACTTATCTAGTAATCCAGTTATTCTCTAGTCTCACTGCCAATCGGCGTAGTCAGTCCTGTCTTCTCTCACTGTTGGCAGTCCCAACATAGTAAGTCCTAGTTAGTCTCACTGCTGCATCCAGCATAGTCAGTCCTGTCTTAGGCTAGTGTTAGCACTAGTGGTAGTCTGCCTTCTTAGGTCTTAACATTAAATGGCATTGATTTCTGTTATGGTGTTTTTCTGGATTCATAGGCTGAATATTGAAGCTATGGGAACGTGTCTATTACCATTGGATAGCCCTGGTTTTTATCTACATTTTATGTCTTGTTAATTTTTTTGGCATATTTTTAGGTTTAAGGTGTTTTCTGTTGTTTTATGGCTTCAGGGGGTCTGGCCGCCTCTTGATGGGCCACCCACCCCCCCTGGGTTTAGCGTTCTCGGGAGCACTTCTAAAGGGTTTTCATGAAATTTGGCTTTCAGAATTGCCAAATTAGTTGTTGTAGAATAGATTTCAGTTGGGGGGTCTGGGTGTACATACTGAGGAAGACAGTTTGGGAAAACATTAATTATCAATCAACCATCTGGTAATTAGATCACTGTTTCTCACTCAGTTTTCACTGTTTTTTTGCCACAATTGGCTGTGTCTGTTGCAAGGTTAGTTCTTCATTTTTAACTCAACTATGGCAACTGGTTTCTCTGGTGTAGTTTTGCAACCTGCATCAAGTATTATTGCTGTTTTCTGTGCAACAAGTGCACAGTTTTTTTTTCTTTTCTGGTGTGGATTGTTCTTCATTTCAGGTTTTCTTTGGTTTGTAGTCATCTGAGCTACTGTCTTGGCTTGTTAAGCAGTCAAGAAGCTGCTAGAAGGGGTATAGTAGCAGTCTCTAATTTTCAGTAGCAAATAAATCTCACCTAATATTTCTCAAAGGGACAAGCAATTTTCTCTCTGGTTTTTCTCAAACTCCCTTGGTCAAGGCCTATAACTAGTACTATAGGATTTTCTACATTTCTGGCCCCCAACATGGGGTGATGATATGTTAGCTTTTTAGCTTTTATGTTACTTTTGGACTCTCTTATTTTGTTGAAGAGTGGGTTTCTAGAATCTATTGGACCATGGCTTCAAGAACCTCTTTCTCTAGTGTTGGTAGTGGCTCTGCTGGTGCTTCTGAGGATGTTGTTCATCCTGTTTTGGCTAGGTCTTCTGTCAGGATCAAGTCCTGGAAGGATCCTATGTTTATGGGGAAAGATGTAAAGTTGTTTCTGGAGCTTTTTGAAGCTTCTGGGAATGTGGATGGTGCTTCTCACTTGGACATGGTGAAGAAAGTCATCTTCTACATTGGTGACAGGGCTCTGGTGAAGGAGGTTGCTGCTATGAAGGGTTATAGGAGAATGGATTGGAAAAAGTTGTGTCTGCAGATGACAGACAGGTGAGGATCCAGATACTCTATGGTGGATCTCAATATGATTTCAAGTGAATGGAAATCTTATGGTGGGGTGGATAATCTTCACTCCTATAGGAAGTTTGTGGCTCAGTTGGAACCAGTGGTGGATTACTTGGTGGATATTCAGGAGATGGAAAGTACTGATTCTGCAAGGGATAATTTCTGGTCTACTCTTGAAAGAGAGGTCAGAATTGATGTACTAAAGGAGTTGGAAAGGAAGGACAAAATAAAGGTTTTTCCTAATGGGAATCAGAAGTTGCCTGCTCTTTCTGTGGGTGAAGGATTTTGTGGAGGATCATCTGAAACTATTGGCACTGTATTATTTCCAAGAAGCTAGAGCCAAGAATGTTAGAAAGGTCAGTGAAGCCTTTGCTGAAGATGTGGAGGACACAAGGAAGAAGGAGAGTATGAACAAGGGGAAGCCTCCTGAGAAGCCTTAAGAGGTAGATCCAGTAGTGAAGTAGTTGGCTTATCTGACAAAACAGCTACATATTTTTTTTCAGGAGGCTCAGAAGGCCAATAAGGCTCCTTCTCAGTCTAGGGATTTTGAAAGGAGGGCTTGTAGAGGTGATCCTTGGGTCTGCTTTTACTGTAGCAGGAAGGGACACAAGTACAATGATTGTTGGGCACTGAACAGAGATGTTACAGAAGGGAAGGTCAAATTTTATGGGAAAGTGTTCAAATTCCCTGATGGTTCTTTTGTTAAGCCTAGTGATGGTCAGGATCCAGTGGACTTGGTGAGGAGGAGAAATAATGTCAACTCAAGGAGGACAAGGTTTGAAGAGTTTCCTAATGTGGCTTCCTCTTCTGGTAAAGGTGGAGATGATAGCAAGGGAAAAGGTAAGGAGACTAATAGAGTCTCATTCACATCTTCTTTTGGTGGTTTGGAGTTGTATTCTTGTGGTGGACAGTCAAGTGGGGAATGCTTGAATGGTGTTTATGATTTGAAAGCTGGAAAGGTGGGAAGGCCTAAGAGCAGTGTTCAGGCCCAACCAAAACCTAAGGCTTTAAAGGTGGATCCTAAGCTGAGTGCAGCTAGGAGAAGGTACAGCAAAGAGGAGTAGTATAAAATTCAGAAGGGTATAGCTGATATGGGCCCCCCTAGTTTTGGAGCATTGGATATGATTGGTGAGCCAATGCCTATGGATGTTGATTCTGACTCTGAGGAGGATGTCCCCTTGGCCTCATTGCCAAAGAATTCTTGAGTTAGAGGGTCTGGTGAGGGATCTGGTTTGATTCTTGTTGAAGGTAAATCTGTTGGTGGTTCTGGTCCTCAAGAATCTTCTAGGACCAAGATGGTGAAGCCAAGTGCTCGTTTTGAGAGGCCAGTTATTTCTGGTCAAGTTAATTTTATAGACTCTGTGTTGGATAGGATGAATCAGGGTCATGTTTTCACTTACTTATGGGGATTTGTATGCTATCAGTTATGGGCTGGCTGATAGACAAAAGAAGTTGTTGACCAGGAGAAGAGTTTCTTCTGGGGAGGTGGAATACATTTGTGATTCTGGTGGAAAGTTTGGTGAGGGGTTGGAAACTCATTTTTCTGCTCCTCTGGATTATGTCAATGTCACCCTGAAAAGCAAGGAGGCTAGGGCATTGGTGGATTCAGGCTCTCAGATTAACCTGATTTCTTTGTATGAGGCTTTTCATTTGGGCCTCCCCATCAAGACTGGTATTGGTGAAAATTTAAGAGGGATTGGTGGCCATGTAACAGAATTGGTTGGAACATCTGAATTTGTTAAATTAGATGTTGGTGGAGCCTCAGGGAAGGTTCATCTTTACATTGTCAAGGGGGCAGTAAAAGCAGTTTTGGGTGGACCATTCTTGATGGATTTTCAAGCAAGAATTGGTTATCAGTTTGGAGTTGACTGGTGAAGATGAAAGGAGACTATACATGAGGCTATCATCCCCAGGAGAGGATGGTTAGGAGACCAGGGCTGGATTTTCATCAATGTGCTAGTGTATAGATTATTGCAGGAGAAGAAGAGAAGTGGGTGCTGAATCTGGTTTTTTTGAGTGTCGTCCAGGCTCTAGAAGGAGTCTTCCTTTTCTAGAGTGATAAGGGCTGATTACCCTAGTGCTACAACCTCTCCCCAAGATGGGGAAATCCCAGGTTGTAGTAGGTCAGCTCCCTTGGTGATATAAAAAGTGGTTTTTCAAATTTCTCTTTTTAATTTTTCTCTTCTGTGCAAGTATTCTTCAAGTTTTTTATCAAGTCTCTGTTCTCTCTCAAGAATTTCAATTATTTTTTTTTCAAGTTCAAGAAAGAAGGTTGGTTACATATATTTATTGAAAGATATGAGGAAAAGCTGTGGAGTGCTTAGATTGGGATCTAAAAGCAAGTCCTCCCAATTGTGCACTGCTAGAGTTCCTTCTACGCCTATCAAAAACATTCTCTTGGCCACACCTGTGAGCATTGGGAAACCCCGGGTTATTTCTGTAGGTCAGAAGAAAAATCAAGAAAAGAAGAAAAAAAATCAAGATAATTAGAGATAATCAAAAAAAAATCTGCAAATAATGAAGAAAGATAATAAAATAAGTTATTGTGAAGATCAGAAAGATCAAGATTTGTGCCTCAAGCAAGAGGTTAAACTGTACAATTTTAGTTGGCTTGATTCTGATGATCAAGTTTTGGGCCTCCAGCATGAGATTAAACTGCACAAATTCAGAAGATGCAATTCTGTTGATGAATCAAGATTTGAAGATTTAGAAGATGGAAGTGAAGATGAAGATTTGGATGTGAGGAAAAGCTTTGGAGTGGTGAGACTGGGGTCTAAAAGTAAGTCCCCCCAATTGTGCACCACTAGTGTTTCTTCTACACCTTTCAAAAACATTACCTTGGACACACATGTGAGAAATGGGGAAACCCTTGGTTTTTGTTCCAGGTCTGGAAATGAAGAATTCCTGAAGATTCCTCAAGTTGAAGGTGGAGCTGCAAAATATAAGAAGGTAGCTCAGAAAATTAGGTCTTTCAATGAGCCTATGCCTGTGGGTTTGAATCCCCCTTTGAAGAGACCTCCATTGTCAAGAGATTTGTTTTGTACTCCTCTGGTGAAGAATCGTCCTTATTTTGTGTAAGCTGCTAGGGTGACTTTGGAAAGGTTGAAAGTTGTTAATTTTAGTCTTGATGGATGGTTTTCTGAAGAGGAAAAGAAGTTGTTGTTGCATGTTATTGTGCTGAGAGAGAAGGCTGTGTAACTTCTAGAGAAGGAAAGGGGGTTTTGAAACAATCTTATAGGGAACCTTACTTGGTAAATTTGGTTTTTCATGAACCTTGGCAAATCAAAACTATTCCAATTCCAGCTTCTATAAGGGATGATTTTGTGGAGATTGTCAGGGAAAGGGTCAGGACTGGATTATATGAACAGTCAACATCCAGTTATTCAAGTCCTGTTTTCTTTGTGAAGAAGAAAAATGGGAAGTTAAGAGTTGTTCATGATCTCAGAGCTTTGAATAGTGTCGCTATCAAAGATGCTGGTATGCCACCAAGTGCAGATGATTTTGTTGAAGCTTTTTCTGGAAGAGTGTGTTATGGTTGGGGTAATATTATGGGTGGTTATGATGAGAGGGAACTTCATGTGGATTCAAGGCCTCTCACAAGTTTTGAGACTCCTTTGGGAAGATTTCAGCTCACAAGGTAGCCTCAAGGAGAAAAAAATTCAGAGGCAACTTATCAACCACAAATGGATTGGATTTTTTCAGGATGATTTTCCTACTCATGCTTGAATTTTAATTGATTATGGTGGAGTTAAAGAACCATCCACTGATTATGGTAATGAGGTGTTTAAAAAAAATTCTGGTATAAGGAGGTTTGTTTGGGAATATGCAATAACTCTAGAGAGAGTGTTGTTTAGGATTGAGGAGGCTGGTTTGACCATATCTGGGTCAAAATTTTGTTGTTGTGTTCCTTTAGAAATTCTGGGTCATGTGGTGTGTAAAGAGGGAATGATTATGGAAAAGAAGAAGATTAATAAAATCCAGTCATGGCCAAGACCTAAAAATACTACTGAAGTCAGGAGATTTTTGGAGTGTGTGTGTATGTCAGGATTTTTATAAAGTATTTTTGTTTGTTGGCTTCACCTTTAAGGAAGCTGACCAGAAAATATGCAGACTGGGAATAGACTGAAGCCTGTGAAGAGGCTTTTCAGAAGTTTAAAAAGGTGGTAGGTGAAGATATTATTCTTCACAAGTTAGATTATGGTGTTGGTACAGGAAAAAACTATCTGGAAGTGGAATCAAGCTATATTGCTTCTGGTGCTGTTTTATCTCAGGAAGTTCAAACTAAGAGGGTCAGGCCAGTAAGGTATGACTCAGTTTTTTTAATGAGGTAAAATCCAGGTATTCTCAGCCTAAGCTGGAATTTTGTGGGGTAGTTAAAATCTTGAAGAAGCTACAGGTTTTTTTATTGAATAAGTATTTTGAGCTTCAGGTGGATGTGAAATCTTTGGTTCAGATGATAAACACACCTAGTCTTCCTAATGCTCCAATGACTAGGTGGGTGGAATTTATTCAACATTTTTCTTTTGACCTGGTGCAAAAGCCAGGAAAAACTTTTACTATTCCTGATGGGTTGTCATGGAGGCCACCTACAGATGATGATTCTGATTCTGAAGAGTTTTATGAAGATTTTCCAGTGGTTAGGGCCAGCAAAAAAGGTGCTTAAGATTTTTCTATCCTCCCCCATGAGGTTAAACTGGCTGGTGATAATTGTGTTTCTGATGAAAGTTTAGAACTCCCCCATGAGGTTAAACTGGCTGTATCTGATCTTAATTCTGGTGATCAGCATGATTTTGTTGATAAAAAAGGGGCTGTTGTTTGTGACAGCTCAAATTTAGAAAATGGTGTTTTTGTTAGTAAACTGGGTTCTCAAAAAATTCAGTGGAAAGAGAAGTATGCACCAAAATTTAAAGCTTGGTGTCTTGAATGGAATGGTCAATTGGCCCATTTGTATACTGGTGATTTTTATTACAGGGTTGTTCCCTTGGATTTCATTTTGTTGGATTTTGAAGATGAGACCTGGGGTCAGTCTGGGTTTTATTTTTTATGGTGAAATATCTGTTGATCTTGGAGAAGCCAGATAGTTTTGATGATGATACTTTGTTGTAAATCAAGAAGAAGAGTCCTGGAATTTATGTGTCAGGGAGAAGGTTGAAATGGAGGAGGCATCCAAATCATCAAGCTGTGGTGCCTCAGAAGAAGGGCCAAGAGGCGGTGTTGAAGTCTTTGCATAAAGACCTTGGTCACAGAGGCTTTGGGGAGACTTATAGAAGAGTAGAAGACAGATTTTGGTGGCCTGGAATGAAGTTTTCTGTGCAAGGTTGGGTCCAATCTTGTGAAGAGTGTCAAAGAAGAAGTCACTTAAAACCAAAAGAAATTGGTCATGCTACTGGTGAGTCAACTGTGTTTGGAAGAGTCAGTCTGGATGCTGTCAATATTAAAGAGGGAAGGTATAAATATTTGATTGTTTCCAGGGATGATTTGTCTGGTTGAGTTGAGACTGTGTTTTTGGTTAATTTGACTGCTAAAATGTAGTAGAAGTTTTGAAGAAAGAATGGTTCTATAGATATGGATTGATGAAGTTGGTTACTTTTGATGGAGGGCCAGAGTTTGGTGCTGAATTCAAGGAAGCTTTTTCTAGAATTGGTTCAAAGGTTAGAGTGGTTACACCTTATTATCCTGAAGCTGAAGGAATGGTTGAAATATGTCATCAACTTATAAAGCATGCTTTGGTGAAAATGTGTGGAGATAGTGGAAAAAAATGGAGGCATTATTTAACTTTGGTGTTGTTTTCTGATAGAGTCACTGTGAAATGGAAAACTGGCTATTCCCCTTATGAATTAATCTTTGGGAAGAAGGCAGTTTTACCAGTGGACTTGGAAGCTTTTTCTTATCCTGGAATTGATTGGCATGAGGTGCACTCAACAGAAGATGTTCTCTGTGCTAGGATGCAACAGTTGGAATGTAAAGAAGAATGTCTGGAGAAGGTATACTCTAGAATGATGAAGATTAGAAATCAATCAGTCAGATACTGGAGCAAGAAGTTGGCTCATAGACTCAGGAATCCCTTAAAGCCTGGTTTTTTAGTGTTGGTTTATAATAGAATTTTGGAGAGTCAGTGGGGAAAAATGTTTGCTGACAGATGTAATGGACCTTAAAGAATCAGATCTCAGGTATCTGGAGGTTATTATGTTTTGGAAGAGTTGGATGGTGCAGTCTTAAATAAAAGAGTGGCTGCAGATAAAGTGAAGAGGTTTTATCCTAGAGGCACAATATGTGAAGAAGACTGACTCTGAAATGAGGATAAACTATGGAAAATTCTTTAATTTTGGACTTTGGTTGCTTCAGGGAAGCTTTTGGTGTTTGAAACTTTTTTTTAGAGATACCTAGGGGGGGGCTTCTAGATTTAATTCAGGAAAGTGTGGAGGTAACTGGTAGGCTGGCTGCTCTATCAAAAGTTACCCCAGATTTTCTGTTTCCAACCCCTTCTCTTAATTTGGTTGAACCCTAGTATTGGTTTCTTTTCGCAGGTTTTTTAGTCCTCTATGACTTTAACTGGATTTAAATTGGTCTTCAAGTGCTGGTCTTTTCACTGTGTGGATGTTGTGTTGAATATTTGTTTTTGTTAGAAGGTACCCAGGGGGGGGCTTCTAGATTTTATTTTGGCAAGTGTGGGGGTAACTGATGAGCTGGCTGCTCTGTAGAGCAGTTACCTAAGAATGTCTGTTTCAAGTCTTTTGTTTTTCCTAGTTGAATACTAGTTCTGTTTTTGTTATTCAGGTCTTTAGTCCTCTATGACTTTAAACTGGCATGGACTGGGTCCTTAATCTCTAGTTTCTTTGGATGGTGGTGGAACAATGGTTGTCTCCCATCATTTTTACTTACTGGAGGGAGCCCACCCAGTGATCTTTTCTTTGGACTGGTCTTGGCTTTTCTTTTTATTTTTTGTTATGATAGGGGTTTTAGATTATTTTCTTTTTTCTCTTTTTCTCTTTTAATCTTTTTATGGGGGTTATTTGGAAAAAGGTGGAAAAAAATTACAAAAATCAAAATTATATGGTGTCACCACATCAGGGTCACCTGGATGTGGGCAAGCATTGGTGGGGAATGGCTCATCAATTGGTCAGGTAATGCTGTTTTTCTTTTTATTATTATTTTTATTATTTTTATTATTTTTATTATTTTTATTATTTTTATTATTTTTATTATTTTTATTATTTTTATTATTTTTATTATTTTTATTATTTTCATTATTTTCATTATTTTTATTATTTTTATTATTTTTATTATTTTTATTATTTTTATTATTTTTATTATTTTTATTATTTTTATTATTTTTATTATTTTTATTATTTTTATTATTTTTATTGTTTTTATTATTTTTATTATTTTTAATATTTTTAATATTTTTAATATTTTTAATATTTTTAATATTTTTAATATTTTTAATATTTTTAATATTTTTAATATTTTTAATATTTTTAATATTTTTAATATTTTTAATATTTTTAATATTTTTAATATTTTTAATATTTTTAATATTTTTAATATTTTTAATATTTTTAATATTTTTAATATTTTTAATATTTTTAATATTTTTAATATTTTTAATATTTTTAATATTTTTAATATTTTATTATTATTTTTAATTATTTTAATTATTATTTATTATTATTTATCAGTTTCTTTTATTTATTTTAATAATTTTTTATTTTTATTTTATTTCAGTTCAAATTATTCAAAAATTACTTAAAGTTGTATCCAAATCAAAATGTACTTGGATGTGGGTAAGGTATCAGGGGATCAGCTCATTAATTGGCTGGGTGATACCATTTGTATTTATTATTTATTTTATTTTATTATTATTCATTTTATTTTTTCAGCTCTCATATTATTATTATTATTATTTTTGGGCATTATGGTTTTAGGTATGTTCAAGTTTTTTTTTAGTATGTTAGTAGTATAGTTAGTAATAGGTAGTAATTAGTAAAAGAAAAATTATTTTTTTAGAATTTCTAATTATTATTTGTTTTCTTTATTTATTAATTTTATTTTTTTCTGTTTTCAATAATTTAATGTCTGGAAGAAGAAGCTTCTGGAGGTTGGTCTGGATTGTGTAGATGCTTTTGTTTTTTGTTGGGGTTGTTGGATGCACTGTGTTATTTAAAGTGTATTCTGCTGGATAGATAGTATGGGTTGTAGTGGTCTGGAAATGGTTAGGAAGTAAGTTCAAGGTAGGAAGCAGAAGAGACTGGAATTTAATTTTGGAAGGTGTTTTTATTGATTCTTGACATATTACAGTGGTCATCCAGAAGTTTCTTTCTCAGGGTCTTCTCAAAATCATTCATTGGTCCATGAAGAGCAAAATCCTTTAGCATGTTTGAACACGTGATTCTTAGGTTTTGGCTCATATCAGCATAATCCAAGGTTAAAGTAGGTTCAAGAGGTTGAACAACTCCAACAGTAGTTCCAGGAGGAGGAATTCCATCTAAGCAAGAAGAATTTTTCTCAGAAGTTGTTTTTTGTTGATGAAATTGGATGAAATATTATGGCACTTACAGATGGGAAGTTTCTCAAAGTGTAAGCCATAGGGATTTGGACTTCTGAAGGAATTAAAAGGTGTGTGGTTAGAGGATCAGCCACAGATGTATAAGGGATGTCTTGATCTTCTTACATTGGTTGTTGAAAGGGTGAACTATGATGGAAATGTTCATGGGGCCTAGATGGAGAAGGAGAAGTGTTGTTGGTGTTGTTGTTGTTGTTAATATACTGCTCAATTGGATTGATTTCTGGTGCTGGAGAGCCAAAGTTATTGCATGAGGGGGCAGGTGAAGCTGATTTGGAGATAACTTTTGTCTTCTGGATGAATATTTTGAAGAAAAGGAGCTTTCAGAAGAATAGTTGGCAAGAAGAGGAAAGGTGTAGTGTCCTTTTTTGGATGAAGAAGGTGGTTTTGAATTTGGAGCAGTTTTGGGAGTTCTGGTACTTTCTTGGGAAGCTCTGGCAGGTCATCTACAAGTTTGAGAGGTGTTGGAATTATTGGACCTTTAATTTTTTAATTGAATTGCTCTAGGAGCACTTGGAGGTTGTTTGGTAGAAGTGTTGTTTTTTGTTGAAGGATTTTGGCTGTTTTCTGGTAGAATTTGGGAGTTTTGAGCCTTATTTTTGCTTCTGAGGGAGGTGAACGGGCCACCTGGAAATGTTCTAAGAGCCTAGTAGCTGATTTTGAGGTATTTGAAGCTGTATTTGAAGAGAGAAAAGCAGAGGTTTGGGAAGATAAAGATGGTCTTTTAGAGAGTGCTTTGGGGACTGATCTTCTGGAGTTTTTGGATGGAGCTGAAGATAGAGAAGAAGAGGCTTGGCCTAGTTCTGGAGATCTGGTAGGGGATCTGGAAATATATTTATGAGAAGGTGAAGAGGGAGGAATGGGATATCTGCCATCTCTTTCACAACTTTTCTTCTTGGAGTTGCAGGATTCACAAGGACTGTTGTATAGTTTGGCTTCAGGGGTTGGTAATGTGAAAGTGCAGGGTCTGCACATGTGAATGCACTGTTTGCAGGGATAGTCCTTGGGAGCAGTCAAGCAAGGAAGATTTGGAGGGTCACAATAAGGGGATCCAAGAGTTACCAAGATCTGAGGTGGAACAAGAATGAAAAGAAAGAGATAAAGGGAAAATTTTTATCAGTGATGGGAGAAGATTAAGTAGATGTTGAAGTCAACAAGTAGAATGTGGATGGTATGCATGAGAACAGTGCAAGATTTTTATCAGTATATGCTAGTATCTAAGTATGATTTAATAGTAAATATTTATGTTCAAAATAATTATTTTTAAATGATTTAGTGATTAAAACTAAGGGGAAGACTAATGAAATAGTTATTCTCAATATTAACTGATAATATTTGGATTTGGTGCATTCTAGTGGTGGAAAATAGGATAATAAAATACAGTTATTGTCAAGGTTCACTTTTGGTCTAGAAGCTTTGGTACGGTGTAATATGAAGATTTTAAGGATTTATTTGACTCTCAATAATTAGGTACGTATTTCCTCAATCAAGTATTATTTCTTTACTCAAAATAAGAGGTAAATTTAAATATTTATATAAGTTATAGAATTAGAATTACGTCTGGTGTAAATACTAAGGATATAAAATATAATAAATAAGTTTTTAACTGTTGTAGTTGTAGTAATAAATGAGTTGGTAAAAAAGAATGATTAAAAGACAACAAAAAGAGAGGCCTTTTATAGGCAAAGGAGAGACAAAGCACGGCAATCAAATTCTAAAAAAAGTAGGAAGAGAGAGAGAAAAGAACATTCCAGAAAGAGTATTTCAAATAATAAAGTTATTCTAAAAAGAAGGCGTCAAAAAGATGTATTTATAGAGTATGTCAGAAATACATCAATATATTTAATATTTACTGTAAAAGTCAATCCTAAATAAGAAATTTGATTTTTTTGTATATATTTAATATTATTTGAATATTTAAATCTTATTTTATCTTTAAATTTATTTTTTAATATAAAATTTTATTTTTTCTCAACCTGTCAAATGAGCACGGTGTTAGAGAAAAATATAAGGGACAAAATTATAATTTTAATTTTAATTATTTATTTAATTAATTAATTTTTTAATTTTAACATTCTGTAATTAGTTAATTTATTATAACTAATTTTTAATGTAACTAAATTATAATTAAATAATAATTAAAAATGATAAGGTGTGGCTTCATCCAGTAAATAATTAATTATTTCACTGGGTAAGTCTAGTAGCCTGGCTGACACTCCCTCACTCTAAAAAAAAACAAAAAAAAATGCTATGATTTTTTCTTTTTATACTTTTTTAGTAGAGTAGGAAGATTAGATATCTCCTTCCCAGGTATCCAAGAATCATATTCAGATGATTTATTCTTGAATCTCAATAAGTATTCTGTACCTTTCTCAGCAGTGACTATTCTGTCATTTAAAATTTTTTCAATTTCTGCTGTCTCAGTGATTTCATTTGGGGTTTTCTTTGGTCTACCCCTCCTTTTTGGAAATAAATCACTATTGGATGTGTAAGGTTTCAAAAGAGATATTGGAAAAGCAGGATGTTTTCTGTCATATGGAGAATACAGAATAACTTCAACTGCATTATCTCCAATCATTCTTCTGACAAAAAAAGGACCAACAAATGGATCTTTTAATTTGTTATTACCTTGTAAGTTGAAGTGGACTGTAGAAATAAACACTTCATCACCCTTTTTAAAAGTTTATTCTTTATGGGATTTGTCCCATCTTTTCTTCTCATATTCAAATGATTTTTCAATACATTTTTGAGCATGATTTCTACATAGTTGTTGCATTTGAAGAAAAGATTTTACACCAGGATGTATATCCAATTTAGGTATTTTGTTATTGAGAATTTGGGCAGGAGTATTAGGAACATATCCAAGCCAGAGCTCAAAAGGCTTTCTTTGAGTAACAGAATGAACAGTGCTATTATAAGCAAATTCTAACCCAGGAAGTAAGGTAACCCAATCATGAGTGAATCTGTCATTATCTTTATACTCAAGGCCAAAGGCACAATATCTTCTTATCATGTCCTCTAAAGTCTGAATCATTCTTTCAGCTAAACCATCAGTCTGAGGGTGATGGGCAGTAGAAAGTTTCAGATCACAACCACAAACATCCATCAGAGACATCCGAAATTCAGAAGTAAATTTAGGGTCTCTGTCAGAGATTATGGCTTTATGAAAACCAGCAGTATTAAACATATGAGACCACCATAAGAAAGCTAATTCTTTAGTGGAAACATCCTTGTGGGTAGGGATAAATTTACACATTTTTGTGAATCTGTCCACAATAACCCAACAAGAGTTATAACTGTCTTTACCAGCAATAGGTAATCCTGTTACAAAATCCATGTTTATTATTTGCCATGGAGCATCAGGAGGTTCAATATGTTGCATTAATCCTGCTCTTTTACCAGTTAATCTTTTTGATTTTTGGCAAGAATCACAAGATTCAACATATAATTTTGTGTCTTCAGACATATTAGCCCACCAAGCAGTGTTCTTAATTCTGATCATTGTTTTGTCAAGATCAAAATGTCCAGCTAATATGTCATCATGACAAATTTTCAAGATGATTTCTTTCATAGAAGGAGGAATAACAATAACATTACTCAACTTTCTTCTATAATATAGATATCCTTCATCAATTGAAAATTTACCTTTTTCCAAAGCTTTTTGGTACTTTGGTGGAAGGGTTTTAATTAAAGCTTGTATTGAAGCATTCTTTGGATCATTTAATATGGTGCATAACTTTTTCAAGTCAGTGTCCTTATTATATAATTCCAGAATAATCTGTAATAGCTCTTCCTCCATATCAACCATATACATCCCATGAATATGAATAATTTCATCCTCAGGATCATAAGCAGGATTAGAGTCATCATTTGGTAAAGGTAAACTTGATAACATATCCACATTTGAGAGAACAATACCAGCCTTATGAATAATTGTCATTCTCCCTCTGTACTCTTGAACAGCCAGCTGCCATCTGAACATATGTCTGTTAGGTGTTTTCAAGTTTAAAAGGGATTTAACTGCACTGCAGTCAGTGACAAGTTCAAATTTCTGGTTGTCTAGGTAATAATGAAGCTTTTCTAGAGCCCATACTACAGCTAAACACTCTAATTGAGTAGCACCATATTTCAATTCACTATTTCTCAAGGTTCTTGAAATATAACAAATTACTACTTCTGAAACTTTATCATTTATCACTTGTTTTTGATGGAGGGCAGCACCAAGACCAATGAAACTGGCATCAGTGTACAAAACAAATGGTTGATCAAAGTCAGGTAAAGCAAGAATTGGTGCTGACATCAAACAGTGTTTCATAGTGTCAAAGGCTCTTTGTCTTTCACTATTCCAGACAAAAGCAACATCCTTTCTAGTTAATTGGGTAAGGGGTAAAGCTATGACTTGGTAATTTTTAATATACTGTCTATAGTATCCACACATTCCCAAAAAACTTTGGAGCTCTCTCACTGTTGTAGGAGCTTTCACCTGTTGTATGGCTGCCACTTTGTTCTGGTCAACACATATCTGTAAGCCTGAAACAACATGACCAAGAACTTTTAAAGAATGGAAACCAAATTTACATTTCTTCAAAGCAAGTGTCATATTTATTTCATCCATTTTCTGGAATACTTTACACAGGTGTTTAAGATGGTCCTCAAATGTTTTTGAGAATATAATGATATCATCAATATAAACCATCAGCCATCCTTCAATTATTTCTTGATGGAATTTGTTATCCATTACTTTTTGGAAACCTGAAGGGGCATTTTTAGGGCCAAATGGCATCCTAATATACTTATAAATACCCATATGAGTGGCAATCATCAGAAAGTTCTGAGAATTTTTCTCAACAGGTACCTGGTGATATCCTTAATTACCATCCAAACAGCTAATATATTTAGCACCCTGTAAAGTAGCATGAATAGAGCTGATTCTAGGTAAAGGGTAGATATCATCAACAGTATAAGTGTTTAGTGCTCTATAATCACCACATAACCTGGATTTATCTTTCTCATAAGAAATTAGGACAGGTGAGATAACACAATATTTAGGTGTTTCAACTACCTTTTCAATAATATTCATTTTTAAAAGGGTAGAGATATTGTCTTCAATATCTTTTCTCTTTGTGGGAGAAGCAGGATAAGGCTTCTTCTTTAAACTAGGTGGTATATCGGTTAATGGGCAAGACAATGAAAGTTTCATTTCCTCTTTAACTAATCCCAGTTCATGTGACCCATGAGCAAAGGCCATAGGAAAAGATTTTATCAAGTTAATGATGGAATCTTTATCCTCACCAGAAAGTTGTTCTCCAAAAGAAGCATTGTCAATTTCAGACATAAGGGCATGCATTTCCTTTGTAGATCTTCCTTTATATTGAACGACAGAATTACATGTGTTCAATTCTGGTTTTAATAACTTTTTAGGGGAGGAAATTTTAAATTTTCTCTTCCCATTCATCCCCATTGTGAAACATTGGTTTGAAGGATCCAATTTTATGCCATACTTGGTTAAAATATCATTCCCTACAATAAACCAATTGCTCAAGTTATCATTTTTCATGACAACAAAATCACAAATAGCTCTTACAAAACCATGGTTATATTTAAAAAACACTGTGGCTTTGTATTTACCAATGGGGGACAAAACAGAGCCATACCCTCTCCAATTTTCAGAAATGATAGGCATCAGTTTAGATTTATAGTCTTGATCTACTGAAGCAAGTGCTCTTTCAGATACTACACTTCCTCCAGCTCCAGAATCCAGAACAACTTCAATGCTGGTTCCATTGATCAAGACTGGTGCCTTAAGAGGGGCAATAAAAATTGAGTTATCCTCAATGTTCTTTATGATCTCAGCATCCTCAACTGTAGATAAAGCATTATTATCAATATCAATAGTATTTAAATAATGAATATCTTCTTCCAGCATCAAGATTTCTTGTTGAGATTCATATGAAATATTGCTGGCACAATCACTTGATGTATCATCCAGTGCCACTGTGTCATCAGCATGCTCCTCTGTTTGTTCTACAAGATTTATCTTCTTGTTACAAACATGGCCTTTCTACCAAGGCTTGTTGCACTTGAAGCAAGTGTTTGTTGCATACTTCTTTGGTGCAACAGGGGCAGAAGGTTTACCAACCTTTTCCAGAGGTTTCTGTTGGTAAGTGGAGGGTTTCTCCAAAGGGGTCCTAGGAATGAATCTTCTGGCATCATACTTATTGTTTAGAAGTATCTCATTGCAAGTATTAATGAAAGAAGAGGGTTCTTTGGAGAACTCAGTCCTAGCCACTATCAAGTCTCTCAGAGACATTGGTAATTTATAGAGGATCCTGTCCTTCCATAAATCAAACTCCATAATTGGGTCCATTGCCCTTAAGATTTTTACAAGTTTCATTAAAAACTCAATAGGTTTATCAGTAGAAGAGCTATATCTAGTTTCCTCATACTGCCTTTGTTGAGCCATTCTGGACTTGGAGCCACCAAATTGTGCTTTAATTAATTTCTTCCAATCCTCCCATGAGTAGTCATTCCCATCCAGGAGAACAGATTCATACCACATCAGGGCAACATTAGTGAACAAAGAAATTAACTTGGACCCAATTTCCTTATCTGGGAGTTTGTAAGAATTTTTTAAGTTATCAATTCTGCAAATAAATTGTTGCCAATCAGAGGAAGAATCACCATCAAATGTTGGGTACTGGTCAAGTTTTGGCCAATTCTTTTGATTTGAAGGAGTCTCCTTAGTACTACCTTGTTTCTGAGTAAGAAGCAGCTGTAATTTCTCTAATTGGGCTGAAATCTCATTGTTTAATCCTTCTATTGCAGATCCTGGTGCATCATCAGTTTTTGATGGAAACTCAGTGTTATCAACAGGTATTTCTGGAGCTATTTTTACTTTAGATGAACTAGCCACAGGTACTTTTTGAGCATCCTGCACTATATGTTCCTTCACAGAAATGTCAGAATATTTTTGGTCATTTAACAATGAGCTCAATTTTTCTTCAATGGTTGTTAGTCTTGTTTTCATTCTTGGAAGACTAGATAAACTCTCATTGATAGTTGCAAAAGATAATTGATTTTTATGTTGAAAAGATGACAAATGGTCATTCAATCTTTTCAGATTTATCTTATCTATCTCTACCTCTTGGCAACAGGCAGATACAGTATCTTTTAGTTTAGACAAATCATTTTTTATATTTTGCCATCAAGCAACTTTCTTTTCATGGGTTGCTTTGTAATGAGACAATTCATCAGAGACTCTCTGTGCTTCACTTCTTAGTGCTTGATAACCCTGATCAGTTAACAAACTATTATATCTCTGAGTCAATTGCATATTGTTCATTATATGATTTTGCTTGGCAATAATATCTCTCAAGTGCTCATCATTAATTCTTGCTACATCTGGAGTGTTTCTCAATAAGGAAACTGAGTAACTTTCCAGACTCTCATAGAACTCAGGGTCAAGAGTTTCATCAATAACAGCCATATCAGGATTAATCATTGAGGTAGCAATTAAAAGTAATGAATTAGATACATGAGATATCTGTCTACTATTCCCAGCCTCTATAGGTCTCAAGGTTTCATCCTCCCTTCCAGATTTACCTGAAGGAACAGAGTAAGCCACAAGAAAAGGAACTTGAGAATCAATAGAGGGACGTACCAGGGTTTGCTGGGTATCACCATATTGGGCTTCCTTCTTCTTTTGCCTCCTTGATAAGGGTGGGGAGGGGTGGGGTTGACCTGGGTGGGCCTTGATGGACCTACCTGAGGTAACTGATGCTGGTTTTGAGCCAAGTAGTCCCACTGAGTGTTGAGCCAGTCCCACTGCCACTTGGACACTTCCACCTTCTCTTGGGACTGGGGAGCTAATTGTTGTTGATCCCTGGGAGGAAGAGGTTTCTTCTTCTCTTGGAGAAAAGTATCTGTTCTTCTCACCTTTTCTTCCAAGGCATCTACCCTTACCTTTAGTCTCAAGCTGTCTGTCCTTAACTCCTTTATGTGAGTAGACAGATTCTTTACCTGCTGAGACAACAGCATCTTTTTTATCCTGAAGCCTTTTGGAAGCTCTTCTGGTGGGTTTATCATGGGCTTCTGATCCTGAGTATTGTCCACTAGGATTTCTACTTCTTCCATCTCTACATCCTGTTTGGGCCAAGGATTTATTAGTTTAAGAAATTCTTCTTGTTAAAGGAGAACTTACAGAAGTAGGCTCATCATAATCAATTAAGTCTAGTTCTTCTTCACGTGCAGCAAAACCACTTTGGTCAGTCATTTTAAGATTTAACTGAAATGAAAAAAAAGACAATAAGATTAATTAGTCTTTATTTTTAATTTTTATTTAACAGAAATAAAATAAAAATAATAATAATAAATTTTTTAAGATAAAAATCAACTTAAATAAAATTAATTTATTAATAATAAAAAAAATTTAAAACCAGGATTATAATATAATCAACTGTAGAAATAAATTAGAATTTTTATTAATAATTTTTAATTATTTATTTTCAGGATTTAAATCAACTAATTTATTACCAGGACTTATTGTCAACTGAAGTAATCAAATATGAATCTTTATTAATTAAAAAAAAATTTATTTAACTGATCACTTAACTACCAGGACTTAATGTCAACTTAAGTAATTAAATATGAAGTTTTATTCTAAAATTTTATTACTGATCACTTAACTACCAGGACTTAATGTCAACTGAAGTAATTAAATATGAGTTTTATTAATTAAAAAAGATTTATTGAACTACCAGGACTCAAAGTCAACTGAAGTAATTAAATATGAATTATTTATTAATAATAAAAAATTATTGTCAGGACAATTTGTCAACTGGAACAATTATAATTTAAATTAATCAGGACAAATGTCAACTGAAAAATTATAATAATTAATATTAAAATATAATTATTTTATTAATAAAAAACAATATTATTGTCAGGACAATTTGTCAACTGGAACAATTAAAATTTAAATTAATCAGGAAAAATGTCAACTGAAAAATTATAATAATTAATATTAAAATATAATGATTTTATTACTTCTGGGACTAAGAACACTTATTGCTCTATTATGGTCAACCAGGAAAAATAAAAAAAAATATAATAATAAAAATAAATTCCAAATTACCAGACACCTCCCCCTGTAAAATGAGCAAATTAATGCCACTTACAGAGTGCTGAGTAAAAGGAAATACGTAGCAAATGAAGAGTGAAGAGTAACCCACAAATAGTAATAACAATAATTACCATGATATATACGACGTTTAGTCAGTATATGAACCTAAGTTTTGGAGCGCGGTTCGATTCCCGTTTGCAGCAAAAACTTTTGTCACGTGACGTATGACGTTCGTCGTTTTCTCGCCTCCTTTGTCCTTTACAGGTACTTTTCACACCGATGGTCCCTTCGATTACGCCTCAATTAATGTTGCGCCGTTGATATTTCGGAAAGGTTCCCAATTGTCAAGGTACGTCTTTGGTCTAGAAGTTTTGGTATGAAGTTCTACAAGGATTTTAAAGGTTTAAATGGACTCTCAACAAATTTGTACGTATTTCTTAAATCAAAGATGATTATTTTACTCAATTAAAAAGAGGTAGGATTATAATATTAATATAATTTATAGATTAGAATTATGCTATTGTAAATACTAATGATATAGAATATAAGAATAAGTTTTGATTGGTTATTGTTGTAATAAAATGATGTAGTAAAGGAATGATTAGAAGACAACAAAAAGAGAGGCCTTATATAGGCAAAGGAGAGACAAAGCACGGCAATCAAATTCTAAAAACAGTAGTATGAGAGAGAGAAAAGAATATTCCAGAAGGAGTATTTTCAAATAATAAAGTTATTCTAAAAAGAAGGTGTCAAAAAGATGTATTTACAGAGTATGTCAGAAATACATCAATTTATTTAATATTTACTGTAGAAGTCAATTCTAAATAAGAAATTTGAATTTTTTGTATATATTTAATATTATTTGAATATTAAAATCTTATTTTAACTTAATATCTATTTTTTAATATAAATTTTCATTTTTTCCAACCTGTCAAATGAGCACGGTGTTAGAGAAAAATATAAGGGAAAATTTTATATTTTAATTTTAATTTTTATTTAATTTTATCATTCTGTAATTAGTTAATTTATTATAACTAATTTTAATGTAACTAAATTATAATTAAATAATAATTAAAATGATAAGGTGCGTCTTCATCCAGTAAATAATTAATTATTTCACTGGGTAAGTCTAGTAGCCTGGCTGACAAAACTACACAACAAAGGCCCCAGCCAATGCTGGATTACCACAACGGTAAGTAGGGACGATTTTTTTACAATGATTTGGAAGAGATAATATAGTGATTTAGGAGATAATCTAATTGAGTAGTGATAATATAGTAGTTTAAAATAAAAGTATTAATTATTATTTTCATGTTGAACAGTTGAGATTTCAAATCAATTATTAAATAAATAAAGATTTGGTCTTTAATTTATTTTAATGATTAGTAATAAAAAAATAAATTGTTCTGGTAAAAAATTGATCTAAAACAACAAAAAGAAACCCCTTTTATAGGGAAAATTAATACAATGTGAATTCTGTTGAAGTCAACAAAACCCTTGATAAGAAATCTAAGATTTAATATAAAAGTAATATAATGAAGATAAATTAAATGGAGAAAGATTTAAGCTTAATAAAATAAATGAAAATTGATTTAATAAATTAATTTAAATTTGAGTTTAATAAAAATCAAAGTTAAATTAAAATTACTCTCTTAAAGTTCCAAAGAAATACTAAAGGCTCTTTCCTTGCTCTCCCTGGCCCGCCTCTAGCTGACTTCAAGCAAGGTCTGAGTCCCAGTAATTCTATGGACTTAGATCTACAACTTTTATGTAGTTTTTATTTCCATTAATTCAATTACTTTAATAAAACTGAATAATATTCTAATTTAATGAAAAGGCTTGAGTTAATAAAATAAACTACTTTAAGAATTTAAAATAAATTGTAAGATAGTTAACTAATCTAATTACACAATATAATACTTAAAGAATTTGAAATATTAATTTTATACTATTTTGATAATTAAATAACTAAATATTTGAGTCATTATTTTAATCAGACCAGGTTAACTATGCTAAATAAGTTGCTGGCTGACAATCTCTCTCTCTCACTCTCACTCTCTCTCTCTCTCCACCTATTACAGTCCATAGCACCCATAGTGCTTCTCCTCCTCCTTGCCTCTCAACCTCAATCATAACAGTCAGTCAAAACCATATGTCATATGTTCAATTTATCAATAATACTAATAGTTTAATTTTTTTTTTTTTTTTTTTTTTTTCCAACTTGATGAATAATGTCTCCTCACTAAAGATATGGTTGGTTTGGGTGAATTTAAATCTTCAAGACATCAATCTTTTTTTACTTTATTTTATTTTATTTTTATTTTATTTTATTTTATTTTACTTTACTTTACTTTACTTTACTTTACTTTACTTTACTTTACTTTACTTTACTTTACTTTACTTTACTTTACTTTACTTTACTTTACTTTACTTTACTTTACTTTACTTTACTTTACTTTACTTTACTTTACTTTACTTTACTTTACTTTACTTTACTTTACTTTATTTTACTTTACTTTACTTTACTTTATTTTACTTTACTTTACTTTACTTTACTTTACTTTACTTTACTTTTTTTTTTTTTTTTTTTTTTTAAAAAAAAAAAAAAAAATTATATACAGCATAAAACTAAAGCTATGGTAAGAAAAAAAAAAAAAAAAAAAAAAAAAAAAAAAAAAGAGTCAAACATACCTTGTCAAAAATAATAATAAGTCATCACATGGCTTATCATTTTATTTTCTTGATGAATAGGAGGTTAAATTTCATATTTTACATATGCTTGATGCCTTCATATCCAATCTTAAATATGTGATATGCATCATGCTTATGCTTATGTTAGATCTATGGGTGCTTACCCTCAACTAAAGATCAAATTAGGGGTTTTGTTAAATCAACTTGTGCTCAATGTAAAACACACACTGGGCTTCAACAATCAAGGACAAATCTCAGACTAAATGTGACTTCAATTTATTCTCAATGTGGTATTCCTGGCTTAATTTAGGGGGACCATGGAGTTCAAAGTGGGAGAACTGCTAGCAGTTCATCCATGAATTTCCCATAGTGATGAAATGTAAAAAATAAACATCAACCCAACCAAATTAAACATATATACATATATATATGTGTGTGTATTTAGAAGCCCAACTCCTTGTATTTTAGTTACTTACCCCACTTTCCCCCTCCTCCTCTACCAACCACTCAAAAAAAATATAAAAATATAAAAAAAGTAATAAATGTAATCAAAAATAAACCTGAAAACAGAGAAAGCGGTAGATAACCACATTTTTGATTGATAGATAAGTAAATAAATAACTAGATTAGCTATAAAAAAAACACTACAACAAACAACCCCCTCGCTCCATTAAGCTTTGCTGCATTTCACTCCACTCCGCTAAATCACCTCGCCCCACCAGCTACGAAAACCTAAATCCATCCCCCCCCCCCCAAATAACTGCCTCACACCAGTACATAAAGACCCGAATAGAAAGAGCAACACATAAACACACATACATATATATATATATATATATATATATATCTATAACATTGCACATAATTGAATTAAGAAAACAACAAGTTATCGAATTTGGTAACCAGCTGATGCTAACCACTGAAGGTACGTAGCACCCAGTTCCGCCGGTACTTGAGAGATCAACGAAGGAATCTATTGAAAACATAAAACACACGTTCAACAAACTAAAATCCCCCTCTCAAAAAAAAAACAAACAAACAAACAAACAAACAAACCTTCCCAGGTTGAACCTCACCAACTTTAACCAGCCCTTTTGCTAAAAGATGTCTCGGATCCCCCATCCTCTCAACGACATTCCTAGCACTAACCGAACTTTCACTTGCTCCCAACTTACTAAACCCAGCTTGATACCCTACCCCACCATCTTCGAAATCCACTACCCCAGCAATCACTTCTTCCCCACCATCTACTGCTCCCCCTTCCCCTCCACCACCATTCAACGCCGATTCTTCTTCGATTGGAAATTGAGGTAGGACAAATAAATTCAAAGCAGCCGTTAAAATTGGTAGATAGAGACGTGATTGAACTTCTACTTGAACAGCTTTTGATCGAGTTAATAATGAAACGAGTCCTAAAGCGACAATCAATCGGTTTCTTAATGGAGTTGTTAACACCATGGGTAATAAGACACCTTCCATGAGTTGATGAAATAATCTGAAACGTGTTGTAATAATAATAATAAAAAAATCAAAATAAGTCATTCAAACAACCAAGAAGAACTACAAGCGAGAGAAACATGACATCAAAGAGATAAAACATCTACTGACCCAGGTTGAATCTCATTCAAGATCTCGACAATTGTATCAGGCGTAATTCCTGGTTTCTCATAAGCCATCATAAACATCAAACTCTTAAACAGCCCATGAGTAAATTTTTCAGTTTTACTCGCTTGTAATCGAGTCAATAACAAAACAAAGACATTTTTAAGATATTCAAGTAATGAATCTCTTTTAAGTTATGCATTTTTAAAAAAATGGAAAAAAAAAAAAAAAACAGTTGGTCAATAGAAGAAGAAAAAAAAAAAAAAAAAAGAACAAAAAGAAAAAAAAAAAAAAAAAAAGCAACACAGAGACAGAGAGAAGAATGCGAACTGTGTAAGGAAAATCCCAATTAAAAAAACTTACCTGGGTATGTATTGAAACAAAGCTTCAAGTAAATCAAACCCATACAAATCATTAGCTTTACTTCCAATCAATTTTTGAACGACTCCCAACATAGCAGATACTCGATTAGCTTGAACAATATGATTTGCTCCAACAATCAAATAAGCTCTTAGAAGTCGAACCAAGGCAGGAACATTGCCTCTAGCTTCCCATAAAGCAGGAGTTAACAAAGGCGTTAAAAGATTACTATAATACTCTGATAAAGCAGGCATTTGCTGTCCATGAAGTTCTAAAAGTTGAGAAATGATTTGAAATACAAAAGGTGCGAATTCTATGCGGAAAAGTTAAAAAAAAGTGAAGAAAAAAATAAATAATCTGAACTAATGGATCAGAAGAATTTCGTTACGTACCTTGAACATCCTGGCTAAGAATTGTTTGAAAGGATGGAAAAAGAGCTTGCTCAAACGACTTTATAGCTCCCGAATTCGTAGCCGAAACAAATCTGATTACACAAACAAATAAAAAAAGTCATGAGTAAGTCAACGTTGACAAATTCCAACACCAATACCCAATCAAGATTCCAACCCAAAGAGAAAAAAAAAAAAAAAAAAAAACCATCACACAGCTCCTCACCGAATCAATCCAGCAACGCTCTCAAACGTAAAATGATTAAACTTTGGACAGCTGGGATTTTTAGTGATTTCTTGGATAATGATGATTAAGTTGTTCAGAATGGATTCGTAATGGGGTACAATAGTTTGTTTTGCTGTGATAATTAAGCGCATGACACCTAAGTTTCAAAAAAAAAAAAAAAAAAAAAAAAAAAAAAGAAATAACAGGTCAGGATTGGAGTCATTAAGTTTACCATGAATATCAAAGACCATTCACAAAAACCATTTGAGAAAAAAAAAAAAAAAAAAAGAACCAAAACCCCACATTTCATCAAAGCATCATTCTGGGCCATTAGCTGAGGCGTTGAAGCTTTTCGGATTTGTTGTAACAAAGCATCCAGTAAACTCATTGCATAGGATTGAATATCAGACTGTGAGAATCTAATATGAGGAAGATGAATGGCCAATCCCCCCCCCATATAAAAAAAAAAAAAAGGTTAGTACTCAAAAACCAAACGAAAGAGAAAAGTGCGGAAGGGATACATGCCATCAACTTACAAAAGCCTATTATCTTTCTTAATATACAATATCCTCTCAACAGTATGAGCAGCATAAGTATAAATAACCATATCTTGATGCCTTATAAGAGGTTCTAAAACCGGTAAAACTGAAATTAACTGATCTTTCGTTAACTGATTTCTAAAAGTATATAAAAATTTGATGGCGTCTGCAATAATGATTGGGTGAGGTGAATTTGAAAAATGAGTCAAATCCTCAAACACGTGATCAGCGAAAAATCCAACGACGTTGACAAATGTGTTAGTCATGGTGACGCCTCCTGAAAGGGTAGAGGATCGAGAAGCAACAGAAGCTAAAAGAGAAACCGCAGAGTCTTTGTCTCTCCAATTTTGAGCAGGATTGGAAGCGTATCTCTTTAAAGGGAAAGAAAAAAAATATACATTAGTTGGCTACAAAAAAAAAAATAAAAAATAAAAAAATAAAAAAGACCGAAATGGATATAAACCAACTTGAAGATGAGCGTGAACGTATTTTGTTATGATTTCGGTGACATCTTTTTCGAATAACTCTAACAAAGCTTTGACGAAATTAGCAGCAGCCTGACGACGAGTATCGCTATCAGAGCCTTCAAGATCTCTACGAATATATTCAAAAGGATCATCTTCAAACATTTCGACTTCGAATTCTATGAGTGGATAACCAAACGAACGGATGCTTTAGCCATTAAAACATTCATCCACCCAATTAGAGTCAAACATCCCCACCCCTCAACGACATATTAGGTAAAACAATTTTATCACAGAAGGCTTCCAAAGTGGAGTGATTTTCGAATAAATGGCGCTGTGAGGGCATTCTTACGACCGCTGACAGAAACCGGGTAGCTTTGCTGACGAGCTTTGATTTGATTATTTTGTTTTTATAAAGACAGATATATATATATATATATATAATTAAATAGGGAGAGCATAGAGAAACGGAAATTAATGATTGAGGAACATAGTCATTGAAATAGGAGAAAAAGAGAACAAACAATATCGTTACGCTGATGACGATCTAAGCCAGTGAGCATAGTCCAAACCGTTTCGACAAAGTTACCCAAGGATTGAAAAAGGTCTAAATACCGTAGACTATAAAGCTCGACGACTTCACAGATGCCGGCTTTGATTTTCTCAAGTTCACCAGCTTCAATGTCATCATCATTTTGATGTTGATGATTGACTAAAGAGGGAGGATTCCAAGTAAGATATTTATGAAGAAGGTTCATGAATTCAGGGAGGTGATCTTCAAAAAATTCAGGGATATCTTGAGCATTAAGGTCATAGTAAAGCTGAATGAGGATGACTAGAGTTTTAGCGAGAGTGCGTTGATGAGTGATGGGGAGGGAAGAAAAGGAGGGATCAGAGAGAGTTGAATCGACGAGCTTGAGAAAGATGGGGGGGTGGGAATTGATATATGCAGGATGATGAGTGAGTGAGAAGATGGTTGGATTGGGGGTGGGAGAGAGAAACAAGAGCTTACTTTGAAGAGGGAGAGATAAGGATCAGCGAATTGAGCGAGGACGGATAAGATTTCGAGGAAGAGAGGATCTGATCGAAATTGGGAGCGCCATCTGTGGGAAAAACAAGATTATAAGAAGAAAGGAGAGAGGAAAGAGGAATAAAAAAAAGAAAACGGAACCTTTTAAAGATAGAATGAGCGGTTGCGAGGAGAGCATTATTGACGATCCAATTATCAGGAGTCAAAGAAGTGACGATGGACTGGACGAGATCGGGCCACTGGTCAGGGAAGTCGGAGTGAGCGATGAGGGAGATAGTGTGTTGGATTTGAGTTTGGAGAAGAGGAGAGTGAGAGAGGGAGATGAGGAGAGGGAGGAGGGAACGTTTGAGAGCGAGACGATTCTCGAGGGAGATAGGAAGATTGGAAGGTAGATTGAGATGATCCTCGTCGAGTGGCCAGTTGCGCTTGACCCAATTTTTGAGGAGGAGAGCGGCCGCCTGACGGACGGTTAGTGGATGATGGATGTGCTGGATGATGTTGGTGATGATAGAAGGGAAGAGAGGGTCAGCCTGGGCATCCCGGAGAAAAGCCTCTGCTGCGGCGCGGGTGGAGGGAGTGGGGTCGAGGGAGTGGGCGAGCTGGGCAGCGAGTTCAGGGGACAGCGACTTCATTGAGGCGCGGACTGGCGAAAGGCGCAGGCAGAGAAAAGCGACGCGTGCAGGCTCATGCATAGGGGAATCATGCATAGGGGAATCATGCATAGGGAAATGCATAGACCATATGCATAGACAATATGCATAGACCATATGCATAGACCATATGCATAGACCATATGCATAGACAGTGCATAAACCATATGCATAAACCATATGCATAGACCATGCATAGACCATATGCATAGACCATATGCATAAACCATATGCATAGACCATATGCACACCTCACACTCATTACCTACAGTGCCCGGAAGAAGATTGAAGTCTCCATACATAGGAAGATTGGAAGGTAGATTGAGATGATCCTCGTCGAGTGGCCAGTTGCGCTTGACCCAATTTTTGAGGAGGAGAGCGGCCGCCTGACGGACGGTTAGTGGATGATGGATGTGCTGGATGATGTTGGTGATGATAGAAGGGAAGAGAGGGTCAGCCTGGGCATCCCGGAGAAAAGCCTCTGCTGCGGCGCGGGTGGAGGGAGTGGGGTCGAGGGAGTGGGCGAGCTGGGCAGCGAGTTCAGGGGACAGCGACTTCATTGAGGCGCGGACTGGCGAAAGGCGCAGGCAGAGAAAAGCGACGCGTGCAGGCTCATGCATAGGGGAATCATGCATAGGGGAATCATGCATAGGGAAATGCATAGACCATATGCATAGACAATATGCATAGACCATATGCATAGACCATATGCATAGACCATATGCATAGACAGTGCATAAACCATATGCATAAACCATATGCATAGACCATGCATAGACCATATGCATAGACCATATGCATAAACCATATGCATAGACCATATGCACACCTCACACTCATTACCTACAGTGCCCGGAAGAAGATTGAAGTCTCCATACATACTTGCATACCACCCACCCATGCATCTCCCACCCACCGACCACTCCACCCAACCCACCTCCCTCTTCAGGCGGAAACCCAACACTGCCCGTCCTGCACACTTGAAGTCCACTTCCACTCTCCCATCTCCTCCCTCAATCACTCCACAGCATGTCGTCCTCCCAAAGAGAAAAGCTCTCTTCTTCAATCCTTTGCTCCAGGCCACTGCCCCCAAGAAGACTAAACTCCTCCCTTCCTCTCTTTCAGACAACGACGACAAAGACGATGACCCTCACAATCACCAACAACTCCTCCAACACCTCCACAATCACTCTTCTTCCAATTCCCTCTCAAATCCTTATCATCCAACTGGATCCTCACGCTCAACCGCTGACGCTATTCGCATCGCTGCTCTCTCAAAAATTATTCCTTCTTCCTCTCAACCCTCTCACAATCACTCCCTTCACTCCTCCTCCTCCTCCTCTTCAAAAGATGAAGATGGTCTCTATCATGGTCAGATGGCTGCAAAACATCAACTGCCTAAAGGCGGCACTCGTTTCGGTCCCGTCAAAGGTCCTGCAAACGTTCGGACCATCACAATAACAGATTATCAACCAGACGTTTGTAAAGATTATAAAGAAACCGGCTACTGCGGTTTTGGTGATACCTGTAAAGTACTTCATCCTTCCTTTCTTCTTTAACCATTCTCTTACACTAAAAACCCTTCATTTCATTTCATTTCCTTTTTTTTTTTTTTTTTTTTCAGTTTTTACACGACCGTAGTGATTATCTTCATGGTTGGCAATTAGATAATGAATACACTTCTCACTCAAAATCTCAAAATCAAAACCTCCCTCATCAAGATGATCAAGATGAAGAAGAAGTGCCATTTGCTTGGTTAGTCATAGAGTCTTTTAATTTCATATAGATCTTGTTTTAATTATATCTTTATTTATACATACATGTTGACCTCGTTCTCTTTCTCTTGATTGATAAAACAGTATACTGTGTCGACAACCTTTTACTGATCCAATAGTCACCATCTGTCGACATTATTTCTGCTCCAATTGCGCTATCAAAAGGTTTACTAAAACTCCTAAATGTTTTGCTTGCGGAACTCCAACTGGAGGAATGTTTAACAAGTTGAGTTTGGTCTATTCATTTTCAACAAAGTTTTCATCCACATATCTTTGACTTATACCATCAATCAATTCACAATATTCATCCGGCTTGGTTCTTAATTAGAGCTACAAAGATACTAGAAAAAATGAAAATTAAACAAGAAAATTTAAGGAAAGCTAAAGAAGAACAAGAAATCGATCTGGTTGGGTTAGAAGGTATTGAAGGATTAGAAGAACATGCAAAAGAGCAGGAGGTGGAGTTAGATCCTCATGATGAAGGATCAGAAAGAAGTTTTTATGAAGATGAATAAATCTTAATAATATAATAGACTTTGGCGACTTGTTGTGTCTCTTTTATTGCATGTAAAGTTGAATGAATGCTACTATTTTTTTTTTTTTTTCTTTTAAAGGTTGACTGAGTAGTCAAGTTTGTTTACTCTTGCATTTCATATACAACTCATCTTCTCTTTTCTTTTCTTTTCTTTTTTTTTTATATTTTTTTATATTTTTTTTATGTATGTTATGTCTGGTAGCATATTCTTATCACCACTTAACATTTTTTTTTTTTTTTCTCACATAATGACCACATTTTTTTCATTAGAGATGTGTTGTCACATGGCTGAATTGTGCCTGCCTCTATAGAATCTAAAGATCATAAAGTAGTTTTAAAAAAATAGTGAGTAGTGAGTTGTAAATAATAAGTGGTTTTTTTTTTTGTTTTTTTTTTAGGAATTTGATTTTTTTTTTTTTTTTTTTTTTTTTTTGGTAATCAAGTAAGTTTTTTTGGAATCAATAAAAGAATAATCAAAATCTTGGTTTATAATGGTACCAAGTTATATATATTGTATGAGAGAGAGGGGGGGGGGGGGAGAGAGGAGAGAGGCTGAAGAATGACTTGACCAATAAATAAATAAAATAAAATAAAATAAAATTTTTTTTGCTTACTTTTTTTGTGGGTTATCCCATCTTTGCCCACCCTGTTGCTGTCATAAGTGACACCCAGACCTCCATCCTCTCATCCATCCTCAGCACACACTCCTTACTGAGATTTGAATCATTTTATTGCAACATTTTAACCAGGCATGCATTTTTCCTTTTTTTTTTTTTTTTTTTTACTTATTATTATTCTTATATATATATATTCAAGCTCTTCATCTCTTTTCTTGCAACATACAAGTTTCATAATACCTCCCAAAAAATCCAACACTCAAAAGGCAACTCAAAAAAAAAAAGATTATCTCATCATCATCAACTTCCTCAAACAAAATTAAATCAAAGTATGATGCATGTTTTGGATGTGAAAAGCTTGCCTTCATCAAAGCTCAAGGGCTTCTTGTTGATAGCAAACAAAGTAAAAAAAAAAAAAAAAAAAAAAAAAAAAAAGAGTGAATTGACATCAATCCTAAGCAAAGAAAGGAGAAGTTTAAAATTTATCAAGAAAAAAAATATAAAAAGGTTCATTTTTGCTTCCACCTCCACTGGCTTTGATACATTAGTAAGTCTGGGATTGCAAGAATAGGGGCTATGACAAATTTGCTTTTCAGGTAATCAAACACATCTTGTTGACTACTTGTCCAAGTGAATTTGGCTTCCTTTTTTTTTTTTTTGTGAGCTCATGCAGTGGTCGGAAAATGTGGGTATAATTTTCAATAAAGTGGCAGTAAAAGTTTGAAAAAGCATAAGAATGACTGGAGTTCCTTTACTGATGCTGTTGTTGGCCACTCTGTTACTGCCTTTACCCTTCTCCTGATCCATTTGCACCCTATTCTTTGAAATGATCATACCCAGGTAGGGGATTTCACCCACTGAAAAGGCACATTTCTCTGGTTTTAACCATACTTGGGCCTCCCTCAAGTGCTGCAAACAATCCTTCATTTGAAACTGATTTTCCTCTTTAGATGTGGAGTAAATCAAGATATAATTTAGATACACTGCCACATCTATTCTTATTCTATCTCTGAAGATGCTATTTATGAAGTGCTGAAAAGTGGCAAGCACATTACATGGACCAAATGGTATTACCAACCATTCAAAAAGACCAAATTTAGTGCAAAATGCCAGTTTATGTTCATCTCCTTCTTTCACATGTATGTTGTGGTAGCCTGCCCTGAGATCTAGGGATGTGAAAATTTCTGCACCCTAAAGACGGTTGATCAACTCACTCACTAGTCAACTAAAAAGGGGGTATCGGTTCTTAACTTTTAGTGCATTTAATCTTCTGAAATCCATACACAGTCTCAGCAACCCATCCTTTTTTTCCTGAAAAGATCACAGGTGCTTCCCAGGGAGATTTTGATGCTCTGATGAAAAAAATTCTTTAAATCTTCATCAATCATCTCTTTTATCACTTTTCATTCCAAAGTTGACAATGGGATCATGCGACTAAATTGAGGAGTGGCGCTGGGTATCAGGTCAATGGAAAATCCATATGGTGGGTAGGGTGGTAGGGATTTAACTCCTCAATCTTTGAACAGTGGTTAAAATTCCCAATAGGGTTCAGGGACCATGTCTTTGAGGCTTTTTGTTGGCTTTGAGGACTGGGCCCCTCCTCCTTCAGCACCCCCTCCAAGCACTGAAACTTATCATCAAGAGAAAGTGTCAGTTCTTGTGGAAAGTCTACTGATGATAATAAAACACCAGGAGACTTGGAAGGTGGGTTAAGGGGGTTAATAATTTATTTGTGCCTTCCACATTTCTATTCTCTGCCTTGCCTCTTATTGTTTGGGCCTTTTCCTCCTGTTGGTGTGCTTCATTGCTTCTCTGGTCCTTTCTGGAACTCTTAGTTGGTGAACCATCCCCAGCCTGCTGCTTAGAATCAAGAGAAAGTATCAGCTCTGGTGGAAAGTCAACTATTAATAAAAAACATCATAAGACTTGCAGGGATGGTCCAGAGGGCCAATACTTTAAAACCAGAATCCCCTCTACCTCCCATCTGAACCTTATTTTCCTTCCAGTCAATGTGTGGGTTGTATGGGTCCAGCCATGTCATACTGGTCTTTCAGGTTTTTCACATATGCCTTGAACTGACATTCCCTTTCATCACACCAGAATCTGCAAACAACATTTTCTCTTACTTCTCCTCCCCCACCTGGTGATCCATCAAACATAATTAGAAGCTTAGGTTGGTCCAATTTTTTTCTTTTTTTCTTTTTATTCCTCTATAAAACATTATTGGAAATAAAATAGTTAGTCTTTGGCCCCACAGTCCAAAACGGCTTAAACACTTTTTGGCGGTGTCAAGGGTCATTAAAGGCAAGTTTAGTATCATGTGATTATCATTTACTTCAATTGGTTTATATTCTGATAATTACTATACTGAATCTACCTTATCCTTCCTCTCTAATCTGCTCAAGGAGGGCACAACCTTCACTCCTGAGCGCTTTTTTTTTTACTTGCACATTTCCTGTTCTATCCTACACTTTTCTAACCCTGATTTTTCCTCTGCACTCCCTTTTCAAGTGGACACTGCTTCTACACTTTTAGACACAGACCTTTGATCATGTTTCTTTGGTATGATTCATCTGGAAGCCTTTTCTTCTCACTAGCGCCCCATGAAATGACTGTGTCTATATCCATGGCATTTGGGTCCTGGGTGCTGGCCCCATTTGATGAGGCATAGTTGCACCACTGACAAGCACCACTTCTGCCATCCATTCATTGATGTGTGAACTCATTATTGATTTGGATAGCCAGCTTCCTGAGTGCTTCAAGAGAGCTTGGACAAGGGTGACTGATTAATGTGTTTCTGATTCTTTCTGGGAGTGCAGTCCTGAAGTGAAACATGAGTGCTCCTTCTCCCCATGTTGTGATGTAGCTGGTGTGGCCCTTCCATTCCGGCACATGCTCAGCCACTGAATGTTTCTAGCATAATTGGTTTAATGTGTGTTCAAAGGTTGTGTCTAAATCAAGATCACCAAAAAGCTATCTCAAATGTTTGCATGAACAAGCAAAAATTACTTGCCACATTGGCACCTTCAAGCAGTTCTTTTGTATATGGCCTTGCCCAGCGTTCCACCTTGTCTGTGAGGTAAGAGATTCCAAATCCAATTTCTGATTGCTCATCTTGGAACTTCTGATCATTGAGGAGGAGATAGAGGCTTACCTACAATGCATACTGATCTTCCCAAGGGCCCTGATTTCCATAGAAGATTTCTGGGACTGTAATCTTTGGGCCTTTGATATGTGGCACTAGTGTGGTGGGAAGTTCCTGTGCTTTGGCAACTCTGACTCTGTATGGCTGCAATATGAGGTTTTTTCCTCTGATAGACATTCCATGAGTCTGGCATTCTGTTCTAGCAAGTGTGCCATCTGCTCTTGCATTGCAGAAAGAAGTACTGTGTCAGGTTTATCTGAGGGGCTCATAATCCTTTTGTAGTGTTCCAGTGATAGATTGGACAAAATTTTAGGACCTAAGAAGATAGACTACTACTAGCACTGATGCTAGCCTAAGACAGGACTAACTATGCCACTGAGAAGTGAGACTAACTGTGCTAACTATGTTGGGACTACCAACAATGAGATGGGACTGACTATGCTGATACAGCAGTGAGACTAAGACATAACTTGATTACTATATAAGTTTCCCAATGAGAAGCACTCCACAGTGCTTGCCCCATAAATCCCCTCTTATGCAATATCCCTTTCTTCTGCCTATCACAATGCATAAAACCCAAAGTGCTCCTCCTCCTCTCAACCCAAATCCTAACACTGTCCTTCTATATAAAAACATGAGATTTTAATTTTTCTAATGTGAGAGCTCTTCTTGAAAAAAGTTGAAATTTAAATGATAAAAATGATAATCTGATAAAAAAATTTGATGATGGGGATTTTGAAAAATAGGGGACATCTGAACTATAAAAGAAAAAAAAAATCATACCAGCTAAAATACTTGGTACAATTGTTCACTTGCATCAGAAACAACAAAATACTTTAAACAGGTTGTCACACATGCTCCAGGAGCTGAAATTATCGGCCAGTTCGTCTAGAAGAAGGAAAATAAAAGGTAGAAGAGGAGAAAGGAAAGGAAAAAAAAAAACAAGTTTAAAGATAAATGAAGAGAAGGGAGAAAAGAACTAAAGTATAAAGTGATAATGAGATATTTGTTTTGGTAGAAATAATGATAATGGGTGAACTGGATTACAATAGTAAGTATTTTATTTCTTCTCTGCTTAAATATCAACTACAAATAATTAAAAATCTTAAAGCAACCTTATTGATTTATTTAATATTTAAGGGGACAGAAGCACCACAACAAATAATAAAATATAATGTAGTATTTAAAATATGGTAAGTAATGTAAGTGAAGGGCTAAAGAGGATTACCCAGGGCCTTCATATAGGCAAGGGGACCTCTGAAGTGCTACAAATGAGTATATACAAAATAGTAATAAAGTGAAACAAAGAAATAAAGGAATATAAGTAAAACATAGATATTAAGAGAAAAACATGAAACAAATCATTAAACCCATGAGTAAGAGACTAATTTTCCCACCATAGTTTCCCAAACCAGTTAATTAAAATAATGAGTAACTAAATAAGTCTGAAACAAAAGAACTGTGAGTAAAATAATCCAAAACAGGTATTACAATGAGATTTAAGTGTTTTAATTGAAACAAATAAAAAAAATTTGACACAAAATTTTATGTAATCAATTTAACCTAGCGTAAAAGAGAAATAATTAATTTTTTTTAACTATTTAGTTAGTGCAATAACTAGTTTGAATGAAACAAGTAATTAATTTAATGATATTGCTAATTTAAAGTGAGAGTTTTAATACCCTTTCATTAAATAAGTGTTTTAACTTATTTAATAATTTTTCTGACACAATTAAGGGTCAAAAAAAGCGCCCAATATTTATGGATAATAACATATGAAAGGTTTTATTTAATATATAAATTTTAGAAATTAAGTTTTAATTACATTATAAGTTAATTTTACCATTACACTTATAATATATGTTTATAAATAATTAATTATTAATTTATAAACATTAAATACATAAAAATGTGCCATGATTTATAGAATATAATATATATTATGTTTTATGTAAGTATATAAATAATTTACTTCATAGTAAAATTAATAAAATAATTAATTTAATTATTAATAAAATATTTATATAATTTCATTATACAATAAAATATTTTATTTTAAATACATAAAATACTTAAATTTATTCCCTCTTATGGTTCCAATAAAGTATTTTAACATTTTACTGGGCTCCTGAGACAGCCTGGCTGACAGAAATACACTATGGAGTGCACCAGAGAAACTCATACTTAGTAAATATTGCTACACTTATACCAGAGACAGTAACGACTTAGTACAGTTATCAACCAACACCAGAGGTAGAAGGAGGATAATAAAAGAAAGTGTTGTTTAAAACATTTTATTTTTAATGAATTTTATATACAAGTCACCATGAAAAAAAACTAAGCACCTACTAAAAAATTCCTATCTCTGACTGAACTGTAAATAGTTCAATTGAGAGGAGGCCTCTGCTTTAAGGTGTCAGACTTTTAGCTCTGGTGAGTGTTATTTTTGAGTTTTCAAACGGGTAGAGAGTTGTCTCATGGTCTTGCTCAATATAATGAAAGGTTAAGAAATAAAAAAACTGGAAATTTAAATGAGGAAAGTAGGGAATTAAGAAATGAATGATAAGGAAAGTAAGGATTGAGGAAATACTTGTCCAGATTTGAGTGGGGTGTGCAGATAGATTTTTATTTTTTATTATTCAAAGGTTTGATGTAGATGACTAGGTATGCTAAGGGGGCTAGAAGAACCTAAGAACAGGATCTATTATTTTAAAACATGTGACTTGATGATAAATTAATCAATGAGTTAAGTCTGAGAACTGCTATTGCAACAGGAAATGGGGGGCATTAGAGCAAGATAAATGGGTTAATTCATGTTTCCTATCCACTAGTCCTGGGACTAGTAGATAAGAATCATTCATTCTTAATAATATTTGATCCAGGCAATAAAAAAGGGCAGATTTCTAATGGCAGAAGCAAGTATTTTCCTTTTTTGTTATTTTACTTTTAGAACCATTCTTCAAATCTTTAATTAGTATAACCCCTTTCTCTTCTCCCTCTTACAGTTAGATCCAAAAACATTGAGACTAAAACATAAAAAAGGGAAAAATATTTTGACATGTCAAAAGGTGAGCTGCAAAAGATGTGTGTCACATTAGAGTCAATTTTTATGTGAGCAGTCATTTTTTGTGGCTTTTGATTGATTATTTGATAAACTTTAAATTTTTTTACTCAGCTTTTTTTACATCAGCTTTTTTTTTCCTCAGCTTTTTTTTATTGGCTCACCAAGAAATTCCCCCAATCCCTCCATCCACATCCATATTCCTGGAATCCTTCTATCCTCATCCATTTTTTGGTGGACCTGGATTACTCTTTGTCTTTCCTCTTTCAGCTATCACTTCTCTGCTCTGCTGACATCAACTATCATTCTGTTATTCCATTGGCCAATTTTTTTGGGTATGTTTTTTCATATTTAATTTCTTTTGTTTTGTGCAGTCACTAAGAAGGTTGCCAAGAAAGTGAATCCCAATCAAGATCTTATTGCCCAAGCTTGATACATTTCTATTTTTGGTAATATAGACCCTTCCTGGTTGGTTTTTACAGGTGATGCTAATTTTTTTCTTCTTATCTTTTGAACTTATTCTTTACTGTTGTCTAATGTTTCTTCTAAATTCAGATGATTCTGGTGTTACTTCTGATGATTCTCACTGTAACAAGGGCTGGGAAGAAGTAGAATTACCTACTACAAAAGTTTCTCAAGCATGTGGAACATTTCAATATAATGTGATACCTGCCATTGCTATGTCTAGTTTGGTTGCACTACTTGTTCAAGAAAAAAACATGAACCAAATTTTTTTTGAATATTACTTGGAGAATATCTTGGTAAGTGTTTTTTTTTCTTGAAAATGTTTTATTTTCTTTTGTTAATTATAAATATACTAGCTTCCACAAATGAATCCATTTCCAGGTCTGTGTAGTGTCTTAGTCATTGATAATGGCCCTGTTCATCACAATGGAAGAGTCCATGAAACTGTCTGTGCCTGTGGTTCTCGATTAATATACTTTTCAGCATACTCCCCAGACTTTAACCCAATTGAAAAGGCTTTTGACGTATCGAAAAAAGCAATGGAAGAAACACCAACCTCTAACTGATGGGCCTGATGACCAATTAAATCTACATTATTTAGTTCAAATTTTGTTTACTCTGGATTTAATGAAGAAACTTTTTAGAGCAAGTAATTACTCTTGCTAAATAAAAATTATATTGATTGAATTCTATAAAATATTAATAAAAATTTTTTACTTGAACATTTAAAATAAATATTTGAATTCTATAAAATATTGATAAAACATGTTTACTTGATCATTTAAAATAAATATTTCCAGAAAAATTTTATACTTCAATAAGAGATTTATGAAAATCTGTTGAGAGAAAACCATTTGAAAATCATTAATCAAAAATTAATACATTAATAACATGAAGATCTAACATTAATCTTCTTGTCTCCCACTTTACTTGCTGAATTAGGCATTTAATCTTAAAATGGGTATATTTTTTTTTTGGAATTTACCGCATCACCAGTGAAGAATAAAAAAGTAATATTTTATGAAGATGTTAAACTACGCAATATAGGGGGTGGGCCTACTAGCAAGTCCCCAACCTGAGTTCAGATGGAACTCAGACTGAACTCATAATAAACCCATACTTAACTCTACTTGAACACCCACCTAAAACTGCTCTTCTGAGTGGTGTTCATGCCTGATTGTATGGTTCCTTTGTCAATATCTCAATGGGTTTTCAATCTGTGGTGAGTTTGGGTCCAAGGTTGTAGACTTGCTAGCAAGTCGGCCCCCCATATTGTCAGGCTGAAGAGCTAATAAGTGCTCAGAAAGACTGTTTTCTATAAGTATTTATGGTCCAGTATGAATATTAGTTGTTCACCAATCCAATTTAAAGTAAAATATTATATCAACTCAAATATTTCTAACCTGTATATCAAATAATCTCACTAACATAAATATAAAAGGCAGTTACAATTGACAGAAAAATAGAATAGAAATTATATTTAAAAGGCTAATGATTGTAACCAGATAACTATATTATATATAATAATATTGTTTTGTATGTTGTATAGAATAATTGAATTGAATGACTAAATATCCACCAAAATCCTCCTCTATATATACCCAAAATCCCTGGAGTACATTCCCCTGATTCCCAGACCCATTACACTGCTATCCCCGGCCATTACAGCACTTTTAGGGCACTCATCTCCCCATGGAGTCCACTTCAAGCAGTTTCACAGGCCCAGTTACCAAGAAAACTTCCCCCTCACAAAAGAAGATACCAATACACATCATTATAACCCCAAAAGAAGGAATAAACCCCAAATAAGAATGTCTGGTGCCCAAAGCACTGATTGTGCATGACTACAAGTAAAGGAACCAGTCACACATAACCCATAAAGGAACCAAATAAAATCCTCATCAAAGAATAACCATAAAAATTAATAATGGAACCAATATAACTAATTTACCACACAAAGAATACCATTCCCATGCCCAACCATTGACCCAATACCCAGATCCAGAGACCAGAAGAGGCATGGTAAGTGCAGGGGGTTTTCCCATAGCCTTGAAAGGTGGTTGGCAGCGTGAATTCTTGATCTTTTAGGTGTATATATGCATTTTAGGCGTGATTGAGACCTTCTGGGCACATATCTTGATGTTATTGATAATGTTTGAGCATATAATAATGTTTTATGATGTCACCATGTCATAAATACACTTATTAAGTGGAATCCACTTAATTCTTCAGTCATCACATAAGGGATAATCACACATAAGGTAAGAATTTAGGTCACAACGACTAATTATCTTAAAAATGCATATTAACATATGGGACTTATGCAGGCAGCATACTACCACTACAAAATAGCCAATTTTAAGTGACAAAACCTTAATATTGAAAAGTCATATTTTAAGACTTTTGAATAGCCTAATATATTTTCCTGATAGGGGGAAATTGAACTGTCCAAGCGTATTTTTGATACCTTTAAGAAAATGTGCATATACCCAGCTTTTAGTATGAATTTGTAGCACATTTTGCTAGAAATTCATAATCAAGTACAATAAACAAGTTTAGACCACTTAATAAGTTATATTACCATAAACTTAAGTACTTAACACTTATTTTTCTTACACTATACTTAAGCTTAAGTACTTAAGATTTAATAAAAGCACTTCTTTGACCTTTCTAAGGTGTTTTATTATATTATATTGGAGCATTAAAGGTAATTACTTCAGGTATCATTTACTGTTACTTTTCCACATGTCTTAGACATGTGTTCAACATCTTTTGATGCTCCATTTACTCAGTCCTGGGGGAACAAAGGCTGACACATATTGTGTGGTTTTAGCTAATTAGTAATAGACCCAAAAACATTTAGCTAGTAGCATCTCTCTCTTTGCATCTACTTCTCAATAAAGTCATAAATTTTTTATGTTGATTTTACCAAAATCCTAGCTGCACCTTTAGGAACCCCTGCCTCAAATAATTACTCTACTGGATAATTGTCATCCAGGCTGTACCAGGAGTCCAGTAAAATGTTATAATATTTCATTGAACTTAAAAATGAAAAATTTCTATTTTTATTTATGTATTTAAATTAAATTTATATTGAGAAACAAAATTAAAATAACTAAATTATAATAATAAATTAAAATATGATTTATATAAATTTTAAATACAATTAAATAAATAACTAATACATTATATTCTATACAAGTGAGCACTTTTAATGTATTTAATAATTATGTCAGCCAGGCTGCTAGACTCACCCAGTAAAATAATTAATTATTTCCTGAGGTGAAGCCACACCTTTTTATTACATATTATTATTAATTTTATTATAATTCCTTTAAACTTACTTGTAATAAATTAACTAGTTACAAAAGAGTAAAATTAGTAAAAAGTAAAATTTTTATTAATTGTCCCATATATTTTATTTTATTTTCTAACTCCATGCTCAATGACAATTTATAGTAAATAAAATTCAATATTAAAGTAAAATTTAATATTAAAATAAAATTCAATATTTGAAATACAATGTAAAAATAAAAATAAATATATACAACAAAATCAAATGACTTATTTAAAAATGATAATTACTGGTATTTTTAAAATAAATCAAATTTTTTTGACATATACTGCTAATTCAATATTTTAAAACATTCCTTATAGAACATTCTTAATATTTGAAATATTTCTTCTTCTGGAAAATTCCTTCTCTCTCATACACTTGCATTTAGAAATTTTAACTCCCTGCTTTGTCTCTCCTTTGCCTATATAAGGCCTCCCTTCCTGGTTGTTTTGGATCATTCATTACTCAATTATTATTTTATTAAAACATTACTACATTCAATTATTTATTACAATTATTTATTGTTTTAGTACTTACTACCACGTAATTCTAAACTCTCAAATTATAATAATATTTATAAAAAAATTTACCTCTTTGAAATTGAGTAAATAAAATAAAGATAACCCATATGTACCTTTGACTTTGAAACCCCAAAATTCCACCTACCACCACCATTGGACCTCCGTTAAAAACTTCTAGACCATCAAGACCCTTCAACACTTGAGGCCCTTTCTGAATTGTCAACAGCGCATCGATATCTTGAATCCAGAGACCAAGGGACTATCAAAGATGAGGTACCAGTAAGACAAGTAGACAACAAAAACAACAAATGTCATCCACCACGTGACTTATTTCTTACTGCAACCGGGAATCAAACCGCACTCCAAAATTTAGGTTCATATATTGGAAATAGTCATATATAATTGTGGTAATTGTATTGATTACTATTTTGATAACAATCAACAGATTGTGTTAGTTGGAAAGTAGGACTTATAATGTGGGACACTAGTGGACGAGGGAGTAGGACAGATGAGCGAGGACAAGAGAGAAAAGTTTACCTGATAACAATCAACAGATTTTGTTAGTTGGACATTAGGACTTATAATGTGGGACAATAGTGGATGAGGGAGTAGGACAGACAAGCAAGGACAAAAGAGAAACTAAGGTAAAAGAAATGTGAGTGGACAGAATAACGTAAAATAAATAAGGAGAAAGAATGAATTCATTGCAGTCATAGAGCACATACAGTTTACCTGATAACAATCAACAGATTGTGTTAGTTGGACAGTAGGACTTATAATGTGGGACAATAGTGGATGAGTGAGTAGGACAGATGAGTGAGGACAAGATAAAGAAAAGAGGACAAGAGAGAAAGTAAGGTAAAAGAAATGTGAGTGGACAAAATAACGTAAAATAAATAAGGAGAAATAATGAATGCCGAATCAGAGATTAATGGTCATTACTAAATACATTGCTGTTAGGGTATGCATATAAATGATGATAAAGAAGCATGCTCTACTGATAGGTTTATAGGTTCTATAGCTAAATGTCTATATGTAGTAAAAGTATTATGCTTATAGATTATCGACTAATATTAACATGTTTGTGGGCCATAATTCACACTTCATTGTCCATGTATATCTTTTTTACTCAGCACTCTGTAAGTGGCATTAACTTGCTCATTTTACACGGGGAGGTGCCTGGTAAATAATTTTCTTTTAGTTGACCAAGATAGAACTATATTGTTCTCAGTCCTAGAAGTGATATAAAAAATTAAATTAATTATATTAAAAAAATTTAATTATTTCAGTTGACTTCTTTCCTGATAATTAAAATTTTACATTATTGTTTCAGTTGACAAATTGTCCTGGAAGTAAATTAATAATATTTAAAAATTAATTGAATTGATTATATTAAAATTATTTCAGTTGAAAATAAGTCCTGGTAATTAAATTATTTCAGTTGACAATAAGTCCTGGTAATTTAATTATTTCAGTTGACATTAAGTCCTGGTAATTAAAATTATTCTCAGTTGACATTAAGTCCTGGTAATTAAATTCTTCAGTTGACATTAGTCCTGATAATTATCAACATATACATTACTAATTAATAAATTATTTTATTATTTCAGTTGATTTATTTTTATCCTGGTTATAAAATTATTTTAATTAATAAAAATTGTGATTTTTATTTCAGTTGATTTTTGTCCTGAAAAACATTGTATTTTAATTATTCAAGTTGATTACAAAATCCTGATGATTACTTATATACTAAAAAAATTTTTTTTCCTTATTTTTCTTTAAATAAAGTAAAATAATAACTGATTAAATATTAATATTTCTTTCTTTCAGCTCATGTTAATTACAACTATGACTGATAAAGGTGCTTCTGCTGGCTGTGATGAGGAACTGAATTTAATTGATTATGATGAAGCTTCTTCTGTAAGCTCTCCTTTGACTACAAAACTGGCTCAAATTAATCAATTACTGGACCAATCAGGATGTGGAAATGCAGGAGATGGAGATATTAGTGGAGACAACTGCTCAAGATCAAAAGCCTTCTATCAACCCCCCAGAAGAGCTTCCAAAAGGCTTCAAAATAAAAAAGATACCCTGGAATCAGAAAGTCAGAAATCTCTCCACTCACATCAAGGAGTTGAGGTCATAAAACCTCAAGCTGAGGTCAAAAACAGACTCTCTAGAAGACAAGGTAAGAAAAATACAGTCCATTCTTCAAGAGAAGAGGAAACCTCCTCCTCCTGCAAAAGCCCTTCCACAATTGGCCCCCCAGAAACAAGAAAAGGTGGAGGTCTTAAAGCGGCAGTGGGATTGGCTGAACACCCAGTGGGATTATCTGTCCCAACAACAACAGCAACAAGTACCTCAGGCAGGCCCTTCAAGAACCAATCAATTTAACCCCACACCTCCTCACCCCTATCAAGGAGGAAGAAAGAGACAAAACAATCACATCCAATTCTTGCCCAAGCCATGGTAAGCCCCTCTATTGAGTCTCAATTACTGTTTCTTGTTGCTGATTCAGTTCCTTCAGGTAATTCTGGAAGAGGAGATGAGACTGTGAGACCAGTAGAGGCTGAGAGTAGTAGACAAATTGCTCAATATTCTAATGTATCTAATCATTTAGTTTTTATTGCTACTTCAATGATAAATCCTTATATGGCTATTACTGATGAGATACTTGATCCTGAGTTTTATGAGAATCTGGAAAGTTATTCTGTTTCCCTATTGGAAAATACTCCAGATGTAGCTAACATTAATGATGAATATTTGAGGGATATTATTGCTAAAAAAAATTATATAATGAACAACATGCAATTGACTCAGAAATATAATAGTTTATTAACTGAATAGGGTTATCAAGAATTCAGGAGTGAGTTACAGAGAGTTTCTGATGATTTGTTTCATTACAAAGTAACTCATGAAAAAAAAGTTGCTTTATAGCAAAATATCAAGAATTATTTGTCTAAATTAAAAGATACTGTGTCCATCTGTTGCCAGGAGCTAGAGGGACATAAGATGAACTTAAAAAGATTGAGTGACCATTATTCATCTTTACAAAATAAGAACCAGTTATCTTTTGCAACCATCAATGAGAGTTTATCTAGTATTCCAAGAGTGAAAACTAGGTTAACAACCATTGAAGAGAAATTGAATTCATTGTTACATGATCAAAAGTTTTCTGACATTTCTTTGAAAGAACCTGTTGTTCAGGATACCCCAATTGTATCTGTTCCTAGCTCATCCAAAGTAAAATTAGTGCCAGAAATGCCTGTTGATACCACTGAGTTTCCATCAAAACTTGATGATGTACCTGGATCATCCACAGAAGGATTAAATAATGAGATTACTGCCCAGTTGGAGAATTTACAGCTCCTTCTCACTCAGAAACAAGCTTGTAATAAGGAGACTACTTCAAATCAAAAGAATTGGCCAAAACTTGACCAGTATGCAACATTTGATGGTGACTCTTCCTCTGATTGGCAGCAGTTCATTTTCAGGATTGATAATCTAAAATTTTTTTAAAAATTCCCAGATGAGGAAATTGTGTCAAAATTAATTTCTTTATTTACCAATGTAGCCCTAATGTGTTATGAATATGTTCTCTTGGATAAAAATGACTACTCATGTGAAGATTGGAAAAAATTAATTAAAGCACAATTTGGTGGTTCCAAGTTTAGATTAGCTCAGCAAAGGCAATATGAAAAAACCAGATATAGCTCTTCTACTGAAAAACTTATTGAGTTCCTGATGAAACTTGTGAAAATCTTGAGGGAAATGGACCCAGATATGGAGTTTGAGTTATGGAAGGACAGGATCCTCTTTAAATTACCTATGTCTCTGAGAGACTTGATAGTTTCTAGGACTGAGTTCTCAAGAGAACCTTCTTCGTTCATTAATACTTGTAATGAGATCCTTCCAACTAAAAATTATGATTCTAGAAGATTCATTCCTAGAACTTCATTGGAGAAAACCTCCAATTACCAACAGAAACCTCTGGAAAGGGTTGGTAAACCTTTTGCCCCTGTTGCACCCAAAAAGTGTGCAACAAATACTTTCTTCAAACGCAGAAAGCCTTGGAAGAAAGGCCATGTTTGTGACAAGAAGATACATCTTGTTGAGCAGACACAGGAACATGCTGATGACACAATAGCACTGGATGATTATTCAAGTGATTGTGCCAGAAATATCTCATATGAATCTCACCAGGAAATTTTCATGCTGAAAGAGGATATTCATTATTTAAATAATATTGATATTGAGAATAATGATTTATCTACAGTAGAGGATGCTGAGATCATAAAAAACCTTGAGGACAGCTCAATTATTATTGCCCCTCTCAAGGCACTAGTCTTGTTCAATGGAAACAACATTGAGGTTGTCATAGATTCTGGATCTGGAGGAAGTGTAGTATCTGAAAAAGCACTTGCTTCAGTGGAACAAGATTATAAATCAAAACTTATTCCCATTATTTCTGAGAATTGGAGAGGTTATGGCCCTGTTTTGTCCCCCATTGTTAAATACAAAGCCACAGTATTTTTCAAATATAACCATGGTTTTTTAAGAGCTATATATGATTTTGTTGTCATGAAAAATGATAACTTAAGCAGTTAGTTCATTGTAGGAAATGATATTTTAACCAAGTATGGTATAAAATTGGATCCTTTAAACCAATGCTTCACAATGGGGATGAATGGGAAGAGAAATTTTAAGATTTCCTCCCCCAGAAAATTATTAACACCAGGATTGAACACATGTCATTCTGTAGTTCAATATAAAGGAAGATCTACAAAAGAAATTCCTGCCCTTGTGTTGTGGTAGCCTAAAGATTAGTATGGCACCTAAGTACGTAAATGGAGTTATTACGGCGTGAATGGTTGGCGTTATTTTTTATAAAAGGGTTTTATTTAATTTATTTGAGTTTTAAATATGAAGAAATTGGTCAAGAGCAAATGCCTACGCGAAATCAATTTATTTTACAGAGAAAACTTATTTTTACGGTCTGAAAAGTTTATAAGTATCAAGTCGAGTCACTCAAAAACCTTGGGAAATTTTTCCAGAATTTTTACTATTTTTCTTATATTTTTAAATGAATTTTAAAGATTTATAGAAATATTTACCTTTTTAAAAATTACTTAACTTTGATGAATTTTCACGGGGTAATTAGAGCTGCGCAGACTACGAAAATTAGTTTGGAATGTAAAGGGGAAGTGACTCTATCATGTGTGATTTTTCTAGATTTTTTATTATAGTTTTAAAGGTTCTAATTGAGTCCGGAAGTCCGGACAGACTCCGTTTGGACTCCATACGGACTCCGCTTCAACTCCGTACGGACTCCGTACGGGCTCCGGATTGACTCTGGGAGAGCTCTGGAGGGGAAAACTTAGGCACGTGACTAAGAATACTTAAGCGCCTCTCAAACTCGAAATTGAGGGGGGGGGGATTCATCATACAGCTTAATCTTTAACCACCACAGTCTCATTTTTTATTACTCAACAAATTAAATAAATTGTAATACCCTTATAACTTTATATTTTATATATAACATTTTAGAAATACTACTCAACAATTTAAATCACACTTCATACAGGGTATCTTTAGAAAGGTCTTCATCACTGGGACTTGATTATTGCTGTCTCATAAAAATTCAAATTATTATAAAAACATAAAAGTCAATCTTTTCAGATCTTTCACTGGTACACCTTAATTGTTGTAATCAGTATTTCTTTCTCAAAAGCCACTTTTATTTAAATCTCAATAAGCGTTAAATATTTTAGAGTTTCATTATTTTTATCAATCAGATCCAAGTAGACTGGGTAGCTTAGTGATTTAGAATTCCCATTTTGTTATTTTTATTGGAAGGACGGGGTTTTCAGCTAAATCCACATATCTCCTCCTGATTCTGCTTACAGCAAGGCAACTGTAAGAGTTTACCTTACCATAGTTGGCGCCCAACGTGGGGTTCGATTTCTCTAGATTTCTTTAAAGACTTACATGGATCAAGAACGTTCTTAGCCTGCAAGAGGCTTATTTTCTGGAACTCTAATTGGATTTTTGTTATTGGCCTGCAAGAGGCTTGTTATTTTATCGATTGTTAACGCTTTTCATTACTTATTGGGATGTCTTCTTCTGCTGTTGCTTCTGGATCTTCTAACCCTCTTACTCCCTCAGTTAGAATTGTTTCTTGGGATGGCCCAAAGTTTGATGGGGAGGAGGTTAAATGGTTCATTAGCAGGTATGAAGCTGCTGCTGCTGTTGATGGTGCTTCTCATGTGGACATGGTGAAGCAAGTTAGATTTTTTATTGCTGATAGGGAGGTGGAAAAAGAGGTTATTGCTATGCAGGCATTCAAGGACAAGGATTGGGTTAAGCTTTCTAAAGCTATGGTTGATAGATGGGGTGTTAGGTTTACTATGATGGACCTCAATAAAATTGTTGGAGACTGGCAAGCAAAAGGTGGTGTTTCTTCTATGGCAGACTTCAAAAAGCTGTGTGTTCAGTTTGATGAAGTAGTTGAATATCTTATTCTGGTGGACGAGTTAGTGCATGAGAACCAAGCAAAAGATTTGTTCTGGACAGCATGCAGCAGGGATATTCGTATGGACGTCTTGAAGGATCTTTCAAGAAAAGATTTGATGAAGGAACTGCCTAATGGTGAGCAGAAACTGCCGTCTCTGGAGGTTATCAAGGACAACATTCAAGCCCATCTAAAGTTATTGGCGTTGGACAAATATCAAGAGTCCTGCACTCAATATGTTAGCAAGGTTAGCGAAGTTTTGGCCGAAAACAACGATATTATGGTCAAAGCCCAGGAGGCCAAGAAGGCTCAAATGGGATTACCTGCTGCTAAAGTTGAGGGCAATGTAGATAATAAGATGGTCGATCACCTGGCCGATTTAACAAAACAATTAAAAATATTTGTTCAAGAAACCCAGAAGGCTAACAAGGCCCCAATCGCTTCTTCGTTGACGTCAACTTCTTATCAGTCTAGAGGTTATGAATGTCGAAATTATAATGGCAATAACAATGGTAACCGCTTCCCAGGCAATGGGAGAAATGGTGGGAATGGTGGTGGTAGTTATAGAGGTGGCTATGATGAGCCAAAGGTGTGCTCCTATTGTAATAGGAGGGGGCACAGAGCAACAGTTTGTTTTGCTCTTGATAAGGATATGGATGCTGGGTGAGTTTTATTTGATGGTAAAGTTTATAAATTTCCTGATGGTTTGTTCATCAAGCCCAGTGATGGACAGTCTCCTTCTGATTTGGTCAGAAGAAGTTTAATGGCTGAAAGGAGAGCCAGATTTGAAGAGGTGACGGATGAAGATGTTAATGCCAAGGGTGGCAAAAATGGTAATGGTAATGGTGGAAAAGCTGACAAAGGTAAAGAGAAAGAGGTAAGTAAAGCCACATTTTCTACTTCTTTTGGAGGATTAGAGCTGGAGACGGTTGCCCAGGTGGAGGGTAGCTGTATGGCTGGCGAATACGATGTTAATGCTGCTAGAAGAGCAGCTGCTACTAAGGCAAAGAGTAGCATTTAGAGCCAATTGAGGGCTAATCCTGGCAAGGCCAATAACAAAGTGAACCCTTACTCAAAGGACAAAAATTCTAGTGTTCAAACTGCCGCCAACAAATTGAACCCTTACTCTAAGGACAAATTATATAAAATGCAGAAGGGGATTGCTGATATGGGGCCCCCTAGTTATGGCAAGTTTGATTTAAATGGTGAGCCTATTCCAGAGGATGATTCGGATTCTGAGGAGGACGTACCGTTGGCGTCTCTACCCAGACCAAGTTTTAGCGGTCCCATCCCAATGGAGGGAGTAAGAAGGACTAGCAATGGATCAGGATTAGTGCAAGAAGCTGGTGACGGAGTTAGGGTTATAGAAAGTGAAGATGTTATAATGGGGGGTGAAGATGGCTCGGTTGGACCTCAAGAGGTACCCAGGGCCAAGGTTGTTAAATCAAAGGTCCAGTATGAGTGGCCAGTAGTTTCTGGTCAAGCTAATGCAATGGACCCAGTTTTGAATAGGGTGAATCAACTGCAGATTCCCTTATCTTTGGGGGAGTTATTTACGATTAGTCCGGCACTTGCTGAAAAGAAAAAGAAGCATTTGACGAGGCCTCAGGTTTCCACTGGAGAGGTGGAATATATTTGTGAAAATGCTGAAAAGTTTGGGGAAGATGTAGATACGCATTTTTCCGCTCCCCTGGGTTACCTGGTGGTAACTCTTAATGGTAAAGAAGTTAAGGCCTTGGTCGATTCAGGGTCTCAAATTAATTTAATTTCATTGGAGCAAGCGACGAGTATAGGCTTGCCAATTAAAAGTGGGACTGGTGGAAACCTCAGAGGCATTGTAGGGCATGCGACGGAGCTGATGGGTACAGCTGAGCATGTCAGGTTAGGCATTGGTGGATCTGTTGGTAAGGTTCACTTTTATGTGGCCAGAGGAGCAGTCAAAACTGTTCTTGGTGGTCCTTTTTTGATGGATTTTGAGGCCAGGATAGGGTATCAAGCTGGCATGGGGATTAGTTTGGAGATCACTGGTGAAGATATGCGGAGGTTACATATGCGGTTAGCGCCTCCTGGAGATGAAGGTTGGGAAACACGGCCAGGGATTACTACTCTGTGCCAGTGTTGTGTTTGCACCAAGAAGCGGCATATAAAACGGACGGCTTCTGGTAAATTATGTTTGTTGGAAAGGGATGGATGCCCTCATTTTTTGGGGTAGTAGGGGCTGATCACTCTAATGTTGTAATCTCTCCTCAGGATGAGATCCCGGATTGCAATAGGTCAGCTCACTTGGAGATAATTCAAATGAATTCTCAATTATTTTCTGTTAATATTACTTTGGAGTGCAAATACGTTATGGACTTTTCTATATGTTTATTGGATTTACCCTGTTTTTCTATAAAATTTAAAAATGGTGAAAAAGGCAAAATGGGCCAAATTAGGTTGGATAAAAATTGGAAGGGTATGTTTTATGGCCTCCAGCAAGAGGTTAAACTGCAAGTATCTCCTTCTATTATGGACCTCCAGCAAGAGGGTAAACTGCGAAAATCTTATCAAAATCCAATAAAAAATCTCAGTATAATTAAAACACTAAAAAATAATTTTTGTGAAAATTCAATTCCGGTCCTCCAGCAAGAGGTTAAACTGCCAACTTTCTTTACAGGTGATTTACTGTTGGATAAGGGAAGAAAAGGTGTTGGAAAATCTGTTTATAAATTAGACAAGGGAAAGGAGAAAAGGGTAAAATTTAAAAATGAAATAAAATATTTTTCTAATTTTTCTTATTCCAATTCTGGCGATGAAGAAGATTCATTTGATGAAATTTTTAATGGCAATACAAAAGTAAAAGATTTACCTCAAGTTTATTTAGATGTGGATGCAGCCAAGTATAAGAAAGTAGCAAATAAAGTTCGACCTATTAATGAACCGCTACCTGCTGAATTAAATCCACCCTTGAGAAGACCAAGGTTATCAAGAGATCCTTATGAAAGTCCCTTGGTAAAGAATCCGCCTGAATTTTCTGAGACGTCAAGAATCACTTTTGACAGACTGGGTGTTGTTAATTTTGGACCTGATGGTTGGTTGTCTGGAGAAGAGAAGAAGTTGTTGTTGGATGTGATGGTCAAGCGAGAGAAGGCCATTGCTTTTGTAGAAGAGGAGAGGGGTGTGTTGAAGCATTCCTATGGGGAGCCTTACAAGATTCCTGTGGTATGTCATGAACCGTGGAAGCAGAAACCAATTCCTATTCCGGCTGCATTAAAAGAAGCCTATATTGAAGTTGTCAGAGAACGGATACGCACTGGACTGTATGAGCAATCAATGTCAAGTTATTCTAGTCCGGTATTTTGTATCAAGAAACCGAATGGCAAGCTTAGAGTTGTTTATGATCTAAGGGAATTAAATAGGGTTACAATAAAGGATGCTGGGATACCACCTAGTGCTGAGGAGTTTGTTGAAGCGTTTGCAGGGAGAGTGTGTTATGGTTTGGGAGATATTATGGGTGGATATGATGAGAGAGAGTTACATCCGGACTCAAGGCCTCTCACTACATTTGATACGCCTCTTGGACGTTTACAGTTAACAAGATTACCTCAAGGAGCAACAAATTCGGTTGCAGTTTATCAAGCTCAGATGGCTTGGATCCTTCAAGACAAAATTCCACAATATGCTGGAATATTTATAGATGATGGAGGAATCAAGGGACCAACAACCGACTATGATAACCAGGTGTTGGAAGAGAATCCCGGGATACGAAAATTCATTTGGGAGTTTGCAATTACTTTAGAAAGAATCTTGTTTCTAATTGAAGAGGCTGGTTTAACTATTTCAGGTTCAAAATTTTCATGTTGTGTGCCAGCCTTAGAAATATTAGGCCATGTGGTATGTAGAGAGGGTAGGATTATGTCCAAGAAGAAAGTTAACAAAATTCAGTCCTGGCCAAGACCCAAGAATATGACCGAAGTTAGAGGGCTTTTAGGCGTTTGCGTATATGTTAGAATGTTTATTAAGGACTTTTCTTCATTGGCAGCTCCATTGAGACGGTTAACAAGAAAGGGTGCAGACTGGGAGTGGGATGAAGAGTGTGAGAAGGCATTTGTGAAGTTGAAGGAGGTTGTGGGGAAGGATTTAGTCCTGCACAAGTTGGATTATGGAAAAGAAGCTGGCAGAATTTATTTAGCAGTTGATTCAAGTCAGGTTGCAGCTGGGGCGGTTTTGTCTCAGATGGATAAAGCTGGTTACATCAGGCCAGTTAGGTATGAATCTGTAGTATTTACTGAGGTCGAATCAAGATATTCACAACCAAAATTGGAATTATGTGGTGTGGCGAAAATACTGAAGAAACTTCAGCATATTTTGTGGGGGCAACATTTTGAGTTGCAAGTGGATGCGAAATCGTTAATCCAGATGATTAATTCCCCAAGTTTACCGAACGCACCCATGACGAGATGGGTAGCTTTTATTCAACATTTTTCGTTCGATTTAGTTCATAAGCCTGGCAAGACTTTTACTATGCCAGATGGTTTATCGAGGAGACCACCCACTGAAGAAGATTCAGACTCAGAAGAGTTCGATGAAGATATACCTATTATCAAAGCCAGCACTAAAGGAGCTGAAGACTTTCCATACCTCCCCCATGAGGTTAAACTGGCAGGACTATTGTGTTTAGATTATGGTGATGATGACCTCCACCAAGAGGATAAACTGGAAAATAGTTTTTATGTTAATAAAGGTGTTGGAAAAGGTGTAGATAAATTTGGTAGAAAGGAGGTAAAAGAAGATGTGGTGTATGTAGAGGAAGATGGATTGGTAGTGTGGGATAGTAGTAAGTTAAGGAATGGTGTATATGTTGGAGAATTAGAGAATTTAAATAAAAAGGTGGATAAAGAGAAAGAGGTATTTTAAAATACGGTTTACAAAGGATCCAAAGGTTCAGAAGAAAAACGTCGACATAGCTCGATTAAAGATTTATTTAGGGGTCAACGATTATTGGCTCATTCATGTGCAGGTGATATTGGTGATAGAGAAGTCCCAATTGATGTTATATTAATCGATTTTCAAGATGAAGTCTGGGGTCAGACTGGTTTTTATTTTTTGTTAGTCAAATATTTGTTGACTTTAGAGAGGCCAGAAGATTGTGAAGACGATGAATGGGTGGCTATCAAGAGGAAGTCATCTACAATTTACCTATCTGGTCGACGTTTAATGAGGAGAAGGTATCCAAATCCTCAAGTAGTTATAACTCAACAGAAGGGGCAAGAATTAGTTTTGAAATCACTGCATGAAGATCTCGGGCATAGAGGCATTGGAGAAACGTTTAGAAGAATTTCTGATCAATTTTGGTGGCCTGGCATGAAGATGGCTGTTAAACAGTGGGTTCAGTCATGCGAAGAATGTCAAAGACGAAGTTATTTAAGGCCAAAAGAACCTGGACGCGCGACCGGTGAATATACGCTCTTTGGGAGAGTTAGTTTAGATGCCGTTCATATAAAAGAAGGACGGTATAAATATTTAATAGTGGCCAGAGATGATTTATCTGGTTGGGTAGAGGCAGCGCCTCTTATTAATTTAACTGCCAAAAATGTGGCAGAATATTTTTTGAATAATTGGGTATATAGGTATGGGGTGATGAAGTTGGTGACGGTAGATGGAGGTCCTGAATTTGGGACAGAGTTTAAAGAGGCCGTATTGAAAGTTGGATCAAAGGTTAGGGTAGCAACCCCATATTATCCTGAAGCTGAAGGCATGGTTGAAAGAGGGCATCAAGTTATTAAGGATGCTTTAGTTAAAATGTGTGGGACAAGTGCCAAAAAGTGGAGGCACTATTTACCTTTAGTTTTATTTGCTGATCGAATCACTGCCAAAAGGACAACCGGATTTTCACCTTATGAACTTGTTTTTGGACAGAAAGCAGTTTTACCGGTTGATTTAGAAGCTGAATCATATCTTGGAGCTGACTGGGACACAGTCAAAACTACTGAAGAATTATTGTGTGCAAGAATGATGCAGCTAGAAAAGAAAGAAGAATATTTAGAAAAGGCATATTCGCGGATGATGAAGATCAGAAACCAATCAGTTAGATATTGGGATGAGCGGTTGGCACATCGATTAAGGAAACCTTTGAACCCAGGTGATATGGTCCTGGTGTATAATAGAAGTCTAGAGAGTCAATGGGGAAAGATGTTTGCAGATAGGTGGAATGGACCGTATAAAATCAAGGAGCAAGTTTCCGGCGGTTCATATGTGTTAGAAGAGTTGGATGGAGTAGTATTGAAGAAGAGGGTAGCGGCCGATCAAGTGAAACGGTTCTATCCTAGAGGCACCAGGAGTGCCGAAGTCTACCTCTGCAATGAGGATAAACTATGACAATTATCAAAATTTATTATTCCTCCGCAATGAGGATAAACTATGATATCAACAAAATTTTATGGATTCCTCCGCAATGAGGATAAACTATGATGTTTATAAAAACCTTATCGACCTCCGCAACGAGGATAAACTATATTCTTTATATCAAAATGCTTTACTGTCGTTACACTGTATATGGGCAAAGAAACTATGATGAAACTTAACAAAATTCAAGAAGACCTTCTTTGAAATTTTCAAAAAACTTAAAATTCTTAAAATATGGGTGAAGATAGTGTTGGAAAATTTTTAAAATTTATTGGAAGAAGTGTTAACAGGGGAACCTTCTTAATTTAATATTGGCAAGTGTGGGGGTAATTGATGGGCTGGCTGCTCTATACACAATTACCCCATAATGTTCGTTTCCAAAATTTTCCCTGTTTCTAGTTGAATCCTGGCTTTATCTTTTAATTATAGGAAGTCCACTAAGACTATAAACTTGAATGAATCAAGAGGCACCGCTCTCAACACCGGATTCAAGATTCTTTTTATTTTATCTTGTTTTTGATATTTTTTATGTTAGATCGTGATTTCTTTTCTTTAATATATATTATGAATTATTGTAAGGTGATTCTCACTGGTGGTCTCTAATCATTTTTATAAATTGTAGGGAGCCCACCCAGTGATCATCATTATAAAAATTATCTTCTAAAAACTTTCATTTATTTTCTTTTCTTTTCAATTTCTCAAAATTGTGTAACCACATCAAGTTGCACTTGGATGTGGGTATGATGTTGAGGGTACGGCTCATCAAATGGCCGAGGGGCATCTTTTAAAATTTTATTTTAAAATTTTATTTATTATTTCTTTTATCTTTCTGTTCAAATTCGTTTATCTTTCTTTAAAAATTAAATTTTAACTTTTATTTCAAAACTATTTTTTTAAAAAAAAAACAAAAAAAAAATCTTTTATTTTAAATGGTAAAATAAAATAAAATAAAATAATAAAAAAATAAAATAAATAAAAAAAAAATAATCAATTAAATCAAAATTATTATTATATTTCTTAGTTTTATTTATCAGTCTTCATTCTTTTTAGTTTTATTCATTTAGTTTAGACAGGAAACAGGGTCTAGGGGAACTCAATACCTATGGGATTTTACTTCAAGACAGCTTTTAGTCCTCCAAGACTTTAAACTGGCTACTCTTCAAGACGTTCTTTAAGTTTTTTTTATATGAATTTTGGAGCTTTTAGTCCTCCAAGACTTTAAACTGGCTACTGTTCAAGACTTTCCTTAAGGGTTTTATACAAATTTTGGAGCCGTTAGTCCTCCAAGACTTTAAACTGGCTAAATTTCAAGACTGTCATTTAAGATTTTATATTGGAGCTGTTAGTCCTTCAAGACTTTAAACTGAATTTCAAGGATGATCAAGATTTTATGGATATTTTTGGAGACGGATTTTTTTTTTTTTTATATAAATCAAATGTTAGGTCCACCAAGACCTTAAACTGGAGTGTTATCAAATGTTAGGTCCACCAAGACCTTAAACTGGACTGTTATCAAGCTGTTGGGTCCACCATGACCTTAAACTGGATTTCTTATCAATTAAATGTTTGGTCCACCATGACTTTAAACTGGTAGTTCATTCATTGTTTAGTCCACTATGACTTTAAACTGGAAAATTAATATCTGCAGGATAATTCAACATTCATTGGTCCACTATGGCCTTATACTGGATTACTTGTCGATCAAATGTTTGGTCCACTATGAAATTAAACTGGATTACCAAATTTATTCAATCTTTGGTCAAGCCTAGGCCTTATTTAGGGATTTATCAAGTCATTTATGCACCTAAACGATCTTTGGTCCACCAAGACCATAAACTGGCAATCGATTATATGTTTGGTCCACCAAGACTTTAAAATGGAATGTCAATCTTGTTTGGATAACTCAATTCAATCTTTTAATTTATCACTGTCCACTAAGACTCTAAACTGGTTATTCAATCATTTCTGGAATTGGGTGCTGATAAGCTTTAGGAGGTTAAAATTTTAGGTGGTGATGATGCTAAGGAAAGCATAATAGTTAATTAGGTGAAATTTGTGGCGCTTTAACATGGTCTAAAGTTAATATTATTATTGGAAGCCTGGCAAAAGTATTTTATGGGTTTGCTGCATAGCAAAGTTTGAAAATTGTGATGAAGGAATCAGAAGTTAGGATGGGAGTTGGATTTTAGGGAATGATTTTTTTTAGTTCCTCATAGTTAGGCCATTTTTTTTTTGGTGTGAAGCTTGGAGGACCTTATGGCGAGATTGGAATCATAGAATTCGGCTCAGTGGGGGGCCCTATGAGGTTGGAATCAGGAGTATTTGGCTCATAGGAAGATCCACTCTCTCAATGCTGTGACAAGAAGGAAGACTGGTATATGGGAGTCTGAAGGGATTCAAACCTTGCTCTCAGTAGTGGAATCATCACAAGATTTATTTTATTTTATTTTATGTTATATCAAGCCAGAGAAGGAGAAACAACGTTTTTATTATAAAGAATTAAAAGAAGACCAGCTAAAACAAATTTATCAAATTATTTTATTAGAAAAGATAATTCTTTTGGAATTGCTCAACCACTTATGCAAAGTTATAAGAATGGGGACATTCTCAATTGGAGGGAGGATGTGGTAGCCTAAAGTTTAGTATGGCACCCAAGTACGTAAATGGAGTTATTACGGCGTGCAAGATTGGCGTTATTTTTTATAAAAGGGTTTTATTTAATTTATTTGAGTTTTAAATATGAAGAAATTGGTCAAGAGCGAATGCCTATGCGAAATCAATTTATTTTACAGAGAAAACTTATTTTTACGGTCTGAAAAGTTTATAAGTATCAAGTCGAGTCACTCAAGAACCTTGGGAAATTTTTCTTATATTTTTAAATGAATTTTAAAGATTTATAGAAATATTTACGTTTTTAGAAATTACTTAACTTTGATGAATTTTCACGGAGTAATTAGAGCTGCGCAGACTACGAAAATTAGTTTGGAATGTAAAGGGGAAGTGGCTCTATTATGTGTAATTTTTCTATATTTTTTATTATAGTTTTAAAGGTTCTAATTGAGTCTGGAAGTCCGGACAGACTCCGTTTGGACTCCGTACGGACTCCGTATGGGCTCCGGATTGACTCTGGGAGAGCTCTGGAGGGGAAAACTTAGGCATGTGGCTAGGAATACTTAAGCGCCTCTCAAACTCGAAATTGAGGGGGGGGGATTCATCATAAAGCTTAATCTTTAACCACCACAGTCTCATTTTTATTACTCAACAAATTAAATAAATTGTAATACCCTTATAACTTTATATTTTATATATAACATTTTAGAAATACTACTCAACAATTTAAATCACACTTCATACAGGGTATCTTTAGAAAGGTCTTCATCACTGGGACTTGATTATTGCTGTCTCATAAAAATTCAAATTATTATAAAAACATAAAAGTCAATCTTTTCAGATCTTTCACTGGTACACCTTAATTGTTGTAATCAGTATTTCTTTCTCAAAAGCCACTTTTATTTAAATCTCAATAAGCGTTAAATATTTTAGAGTTTCATTATTTTTATCAATCAGATCCAAGTAGACTGGGTAGCTTAGTGATTTAGAATTCCCATTTTGTTATTTTTATTGGAAGGACGGGGTTTTCAGCTAAATCCACATATCTCCTCCGGATTCTGCTTACAGCAAGGCGACTGTAAGAGTTTACCTTACCATAGTGTCTGAAATTGAAAATGCTTCTTTTGGAGAACAACTGTCTGGTGAGGATAGATATTCCATCATTAAATTGATCAAATCTTTTCCTATGGCCTTTGCTCATGGGTCACATGAATTAGGATTGGTAAAAGAAGAAATGAAGCTTTCATTATCTTGCCCATTAACTGAAATACCACCTAGTTTAAAGAAGAAGCCTTATCCTGATTCTCCCACAAAGAGAACAGATATTGAAGACAATATCTCTACCCTTTTAAAAATGAATATTATTGAAAAGGTAGTTGAAACACCTAAACATTGTGTTATCTCACCTTTCCTAATTTCTTATGAGAAAGATAAAGCCAGGTTATGTGGTGATTATAGAGCATTAAACACTTATACTGTTAATGATATCTATCCTTTACCCAGAATTAGCTCTATACATGCTACCTTACAAGGTGCTAAATATACCAGCTGTTTAGATGGTAATAAAGGATATCACCAGGTACCTTTTGAGGAGAATTCTCAGAATTTTCTGATTATTGCTACTCATATGGGTATTTATAAGTATATTAGGATGCCATTTGGCCCTAAAAATGCCCCTTCATTTTTTCAAAAATTTATGGATAACACATTCCATAAAGAAATAATTGAAGGATGGCTGATGGTTTATATTGATGATATCATTATATTCTCTAATACATTTGAGGACAATCTTAAACACCTGTGTAAAGTTTTCCATAAGATGGATGAGATAAGTATGACACTTGCTTTTAAGAAATGCAAATTCGGTTTTCATTCCTTAAAAGTGCTTGGTCATGTTGTCTCAGGTTTATAGATATGTGTTGATCAAAAAAAAGTGGCAGCCATACAACAGGTGAAGGCTCCTACCACAGTTAGAGAGCTCCAGAGTTTTTTGGGAATTTGTGGATACTATAGACAGTATATTAAAAATTACCAAGTCATAGCTATACCCCTTACCCAATTGACTAGGAAAGATGTTGCTTTTGTCTGGAATAGTGAAAGACAAAGAGCTTTTGACACTATGAAACATTGTTTGATTGCAGCACCAATTCTTGATTTATCTGACTTTAATCAACCATTTGTTTTATACACTGATGCCAGTTTTATTGGTCTTGGTGCTGCCCTCCATCAGAAACAAGTAATGAATGATAAAGTATCAGAAGTAGTAATTTGTTATATTTCAAGAACCTTGAGAAATAGTGAATTGAAATATGGTTCCACTCAACTAGAGTGTTTAGCAGTGGTGTGGGCTCTAGAGAAGCTACATTTTTAACTGGATGACCAGAAATTTGAACTTGTAACTGACTGTGGTGCAGTTAAATCCCTCTGAAACTTGAAAACACCTAACAGACATATGTTCAGATGGCAGCTAGCTGTTCAAGAATACAGAGGGAGAATGACAATAATTTATAGGGCTGGTATTGTTCACTCAAATGTGGATATGTTATCAAGGTTACCTTTTCCAAATGATGACTCAAATCCTGAATATGATCCTGAAGATGAAATTAGTCATATTCATGGGATGTATGTGGTTGATATGGAGGAAGAGCTATTACAGCTTATTCTGGATTTATATAATAAGGACACTGACTTAAAAAAGTTATGTACCATATTAAATGATCCAAAGAATGCTTCAATACAAGCATTAAATAAAAATCCTTCCACCAAATTACCAGAAGGCTTTGGATAAAGGTAAATTTTCAATTGATGAAGGATATCTATATTATAGAAGAAATTTGAGTAATGGTATTGTTATTCCTCCTCCTATGAAAGAGATCATCTTGAAAATTTGTCATGATGACATATTGGCTGGACATTTTGATCTTGAAAAAAAAATGATCAGAATTAAAAACACTGCTTGGTGGGTTAATATGTCTGAAGACACCAAAATATATGTTGAATCCTGTTATTCTTGCCAAAAATCAGAAAGATTGACTGGTAAAAGAGCTGGATTAATGTAACATATTGAACCTCCTGATGCACCATGGCAGATAATAAACATGGACTTTGTAACAGGATTACCCATTTCTGGGAAAGACAGTTATAACTCTTGTTGGGTTACTGTGGAGATTCACAAAAATGTGTAAATTTATCCCTACTCACAAGGATTTTTCCACTAAAGAATTAGCTTTCTTGTGGTGGTCTCATATGTTTAATACTGCTGTTTTTTCTAAAGCCATAATCTCTGATAGAGACCCTAAATTTACTTCTGAATTCTGGATGTCTCTGATGGATGTTTGCGGCTGTGATATAAAAATTTCTACTGCCCATCACTCCCAAACTGATGTATTAGCTGAAAGAATGATTTAGACTTTAGAGGACATGATAAGACGGTATTGTGCCTTTGGCCTTGAGTACAAAGACAATGACAGATTTACTCATGATTGGGTTACCCTACTTCCTGGTTTGGAATATGCTTATAATAGCACTGTTCATTCTGTTACTCAGAAAAAGCCTTTTGAGCTCTGGCTTGGATATGTTCCAAATACCCCTGCCCAAATTCTCAATAATAAATTACCTAAATTGGATTTACATCCTGGTGTAAAATCTTTTCTTCAAATGCAACAACTTTGCAGAAGTCATGCTAAGAAATGTATTGAAAAATCCTTTGAATATGAGAAGAAGAGATGGGACAAATCCCATAGAGAGTACACTTTTAAAAAGGGTGATGAAGTACTGATTTCTACAGTCCACTTTAATCTACAAGGCAATAACAAATTGAAAGACCCATTTGTAGGTCCATTTGTTGTCAGAAGAATGGTTGGTGATAATGCAGTTGAAGTTATCTTGTATGCTCCATATGATAGAAAACATTATGTTTTTCCAATATTTCTTTTGAAACCTTACAAATCCAATAGTGATTTATTTCCCAAAAGGAGGGGAAGACCAAAGAAAACCCCTAATGAAATCACAGAGACAGCAGAAATTGATAAGATTCTATATGACAGAATAGTTACTGCTGAAAAAGGTATAGAATATTTATTGAGATTTAAGAATAAATCATCTGAATATGATTATTGGATACCTGGGAAGGAGATATCTAATCTTCCTACTTTGCCAAAGCAATATAAAAAGAAAAAATCATAGCATTTTTTTTTTTTTAGAGTGAGGGAGTGTCAGCCAGGCTGCTAGACTCACCCAGTAAAATAATTAATTATTTCATGGGATGAAGCCACACCTTTTTATTACATATTATTGTTAATTTTATTATAATTACTTAAAATTTACTGGTAATAAATTAACTAGTTACAAAAGAGTAAAATTAGTAAAAAATAAAATTTATATTAATTGTCCCATATATTTTATTTTATTTTCTAACTCCATGCTCAATGACAATTTAAATAAAATAAAATTCAATATTAAAATAAAATTTAATATTTGAAATACAATTTAAAAATAAAAATAAATATATACAAAAAAATCAAATGACTTATTTAAAAATGACAATTACAGGAATTTTTAAAATAAATCAAATTCTTTTGACATATACTGTAAATACAATATTTTAAAACATTACTTATAGATCATTCTTAATATTTCAAATATTCCTTCTTCTAGAAAATTCCTTCTCTCTCATACACTTGTATTTAGAAATTTTAACCTCTGTGCTTTGTCTCTCCTTTGCCTATATAAGGCCTCCCTTCCGGGTTGTTTTGGATCATTCATTACTCACTTATTATTTTATTAAAACATTACTACATTCAATTATTTATTACTATTTTTTATTGTTTTAGTACTTACTACCACATAATTCTAAACTCTTAAATTATCACTACGCAATATAGGGGGTGGACTTGCTAGCAAGTCCTCAACCTGAACTCAGATGGAACTCAGACTGAACTCATATAAAACCCATACTGAACTCTACTTGAGCACCCACCTAAAACTGTTTTTCTGAGTGGTTTTCATCCCTGATTGTATGGTTCCTTTATCGATAGCTCAATGTGTGTTCAATCTGTGGTGAGTTTGGGTCCAAGGTTGCGGACTTGCTAGCAAGTCCGCCCCCCATATTGTGTGGTGTATAATAATATTTATAAAAAACTTTACTTCTTTGAAATTGAGTAAATAAAATAAAAGATAAACCATATGTACCTCTGACTTTGAAATCCAAAAAATTCACCTGCCACCACCGTTGGACCTCCGTTAAGAACTTCTAGACCATCAGGACCCTTTGACAAATTATAAATTATTAATTAATTAATATAATATTATATTATAATTACATATTATAATTTTAAATTTATAAACTAATTAATTTATTAACTATATATAATTATATTATACATACCTTATAAATCATAAATATTGGGCGCTTTTTTGACCCTTAATTGTGTCAGAAAACTATTAACTAAGTTAAAACACTTACTTAATAAAACAATATTAAATTTCAACTTTAATTTAGTTATTTCGTTAAATTAATTATTTGTTTTAACTCAAAATATTTATTACAATATTAAAATAGTTTGAAAAAATTATTTATTTATGTTTTATACTAACTAAATTAACCATATTTCTAAAGTAGAATAATTCTTGATGTTTCATGTAATTTGTTTACCATTTTAATTATATTATAATACTTGTTTTATTTTAAGATGGTTTAATCCTGTGTTTCAATATACATTAAAGTTTCAATTAATTTTAATACCTTGTCTGGAATTAAAGTGGTGGGAAAATTGGGCTCTTTGTCGGTCAGTCGTCTAGAAGAGGGAAGAAAAAGGGGAAGAAAGAGATAGAGGAGGACAAGGAGAACGGCTTTGAGGAATAAAAGAAATAAAATATAAAAAATTATTTAATTTATTTAAAGGAAGGCAACCACGAGTAACTTGAGAGATGACAAAAGTGAAGGTTTTAAATAATATTATTTTGGTGTAAGGGTTTCTGCGCGGCAAACACTATGAGTACTATCAGACTTAAGGCAACCTCTGGTTAATTATATAGAATTTTAATTAGAGTTATAATACTAATAAAAAATAATATAAATGTAATAGAAAATATTTTCAAGTTTGTTGAGTGTATAGTAAGTGATACTTCTACAGGGGATTATCCAAGGCCCTTTTATAGGCAATGGGTCCTCTGAAGCGCTACAAGTGACTATATACAAAATAGTAATGAAGTAAAACAAGAAGATAAAAGAAGACATCTGTAACATAGTAATTAAGAGAAAATTATACGAAAAATAATAAGAATCCCAATTAAGAATATAAAATTCCCATCCCAAATTTCCCAAATCAGTTAATACAAAATAATGAGTAACTAAACAACCCTGTGATCTAAGAACTATGGGAAAAACAAATCAAAACAAGTATTACAATCTGTTTTCAGCATTTCTAAGTGAAACAAATAACATGTTTTGACGTAACAAGGCATGCAATCATTTTAATTCAGTGTAAATTAATATTTATTAATTGTTTTCACTATGTAATTTAATAACTAGTTTAACTGAAACAATTAATTAATTTAATTTGAGAATTTATAATACTATTTTATAAAATAAGTATTATAATTTATTTGATTTTCTTCCTGACACAATTAAGGGTCAAAAGAAGCGCCATTAATTATTGTTTAATACTATATGAAAGATGTTATTTATTATATAAATTTAAATAATTAATTTAATTATATTATAAGTCAATTTTACACTTATAATTATAATATATGTTTTTTAATTAATTAAATATAAATTTATAATTATTAAATACATAAAAATGCGCCATTATTTGTAGAATATATTATATTATGCTCAATTTTAATTGTATATATAAAAATATATATAACCAATAAATTTAATGTAACACTTGTATATAATAAAATTCTTATATAATTTCATTATGCAATAAAATATTAAGTTATATTCATTAAATACAAGTCTTACCCACTCTTTAAGGTTTTATAATTTATATATCATTTACTGGACTCCTGGAATAGCCTGGCTGACACTCCCTCACTCTAAAAAAACAATAAAAAAAATGATAAGATTTTTTCTTTTTGTATTTTTTCAACAGAGCAGGCAGATTTGAAATTTCTTTGCCAGGTATCCATGCATCATGTTCAGATGATTTGTTCTTATATCTCAATAAATATTCAGTACCTCTTTCAGAAGTGATAATTCTATCATTGAGAATTTTATCAATTTCTGCTGTTTCTGTGACTTCCTGAGGGTTCTTCTTAGGTCTTCCTCTTCTTTTTGAAATAAGTCACTGTTGGAAGTATAAGGTTTAAGTAAAGAAATGGGAAAGACAGGATGTTTCCTATCATATGGAGAATACAATACAACTTCTACTGCATTATCACCAACCATTCTTTTAACAACAAATGGTCCTACAAAAGGATCTTTTAATTTGTGGTTACCTTGTAAATTGAAATGGACAGTAAAGATCAACACTTCATCACCCTTGTTAAATGTGTATTCTTTATGGGATTTATCCCATCTTTTCTTTTCATATTCAAATGCTTTATCAATACAACTCTGAGCATGTTTTCTGCAGAGCTGTTGCATTTGCATAAAAGATTTTACACCAGGGTGTAGTTCCAACTTAGGTAATTTATTATTGAGAATCTGAGCAGGAGTGTTTGGGACATAACCTAACCAAAGCTCAAAAGGCTTTTTCTCAGTGACAGAATGAACAGTGCTATTATATGCAAATTCAAGACCAGGCAAAAGAGTGACCCAATCATGAGTAAATCTGTCATTGTCTTTATATTCTAAACCAAAGGCACAATACCTTCTAATCATATCTTCCAGAGTTTGAATCATTCTTTCAGCTAGACCATCAGTCTGAGGATGATGAGCTGTAGACAATTTTAACTCACAGCCACAAATATCCATCAAAGAGGTCCAAAACTCAGAAGTGAATTTTGGATCCCTATCAGAGATAATGGCTTTTGGAAAACCAATAATATTAAACATGTAAGACCACCATAAGAAAGCTAATTCTTTGGTGGATACATCTTTGTGGGTTGGAATAAATTTGCACATTTTTGTGAATCTATCCACTATTACCCAACAAGAGTTAAAGCTGTCTTTACCTGCAACAGGAAGACCAGTGACAAAATCCATATTAATGATTTGCCAGGGAGCACTAGGTGCTTCAATATGTTGTAATAACCCTGCTCTCTTACCTGTTAACCTTTTAGATTTTTGGCAGGAATCACAAGATTCAACATATAATTTTGTGTCTTCAGACATATTAGCCCACCATGCAGTGTTTTTGATTCTAACCAATGTTTTTTCAAGATCAAAATGACCAGCTAATATGTCATCATGACAAAGTTTGAGGATAGTTTCTTTCATTGAAGGAGGAATAACAATTACATTGGTAAGCTTCCTTCTATAATATATATAACCATCTTCAATAGAAAACTTTCCTTTATTTAAAGCATTTTGGTACTTTGCAGGAAGAGTTTTTATTAATGATTGAATTGAAGCATTCTTAGGATCATTCAAAATAGTAACTAATTTATTTAAGTCAGAATCTTTATCATATGAATCCAGTATTAACTGTAATAACTCTTCTTCCATATCAACTATAAATATACCATGTATATGAACAGTGTCATCCTCAGGTACATAAGCAGGATTGGAGTCATTATTTGGCAGAGGAAATCTGGAGAGCATATCAACATTAGAGTGAACATTTCCAGCTCTGTGGATAATAGTCATCCTTTCTCTGTATTCCTGAACAGCAAGTTGCCACCTGAACATATGTCTGTTAGGTGTTTTGAGGTTTAAGAGAGATTTCACAGCACTACAGTCAGTTACCAGCTCAAATATTTGGTCATCCAAGTAGTAATGAAGTTTCTCAAGAGCCCAAACAACTGCTAAGCACTCCAATTGAGTGGCACCATATTTCAATTCACTATTTCTTAAGGTTCTTGAAATATAACAAATTACAACCTCTGAGGATTTATCATTAATAATTTGCTTTTGGTGAAGGGCAGCACCCAGACCAATAAAGCTAGCATCTGTATAAAGTACAAATGGCTTGTTAAAATCTGGAAGAGCCAATATAGGGGCTGTCATTAAGCAACTTTTCAATGTATTAAAAGCTTTCTGACAGTCATTATTCCAGAGAAAAGCAACATCTTTTCTGGTTAGTTTTGTAAGAGGCAAGGCTATGACCTGATAATTTTTAATATATTGTCTATAATAGCCACACATACCCAAAAAACTTTGGATTTCTCTTACAGAAGTTGGTGCTTTCACATTTTGAATGGCAGCAACTTTATTATGGTCTACACAAATTTGTAAGCCTGACACAACATGGCCAAGGACTTTCAAAGATTGAAAACCAAATTTACACTTTTTTAAAGATAAGGTCATATTGATTTCATCCATTTTTTGGAAAACTCTATTCAAGTGAATCATATGTTCATCAAAAGTTTTAGAAAAAACAATAATATCATCAATATAAACCATGAGCCAACCCTCAATAATTTCTTGATGGAAAGTGTTATCCATGACTTTCTGGAAAACTGAAGGAGCATTTTTAGGGCCAAATGGCATCCTAACATACTTATATATTCCCATATGAGTAGCAATAAGCAAAAAATTTTGAGAATTTTTCTCAACTGGAACTTGATGATAACCTTTATTACCATCCAGACAACTAATAAATTTTGCACCTTGCAAGGTAGCATGTATTGAATTAATTCTGGGTAAAGGATAAATATCATCAACAGTATAAGTATTTAAAGCTCTGTAATCTCCACATAATCTAGCTTTATCTTTTTCATAAGAAATTAAGACTGGGGAGATGACACAATATTTGGGGGTGACATCCACTTTCTCAATGATATTCATTTTCAATAATGTTTCAATATTATCTTCAATATCTTTTCTTTTTGATGGAGAAGCAGGATATGGTCTTTTCTTAAGGGAAGGAGGAATATCACTCAAATTACAGGATAAGGTAATTTTCATCTCTTCCTGAACAATTCCCAAGACATGAGAACCATGAGCAAAAGCCATAGGGAAAGAGGTAATAGAGGCAACAATAGAATCCTTTTGTTCACTAGTCAACTGTTCACCAAAAGAAGCGGTATTTATTTCATGTAATAAATCATCCATTTCAGTTTTTGTTCTACCTTTACATTGGGTCAGTGAGTTACAAGATTTCAACAAATGCCCAGAAGGTCTAGGAGAAGAAATTTTGAATTTTCTTTTCCCATTCATTCCTAAAGTAAAGCAATTATTTGCTGGATCCAGTTTCACACCAAACATGGTTAAAATATCATTTCCCATAATAAACCAATTGCTCAAATTATCATTATTCATGACAAAAAACTCACAAATAGCTCTGACAAAACCACCACTATATTTGAAGAATACAGAGGTTTTGTATTTGCCAATAGGAAATAAGGTAGAACCATACCCTCTCCATTTTTAAGAAGTTATAGGCAATAATTTACTCAAATATTCCTTATCCACTGAAGCCAAAGCTTTTTCAGATACTACACTTCCTCCAGCACCAGAATCAAGAACTACATCAACATTTTTACCATTAATGATAACAGGTGCCTTTAAAGGGGATATGGGAATAGAATTGTTAGTAATATCTTTAATTATCTCAGCATTTTCTACTGAAGATAAATTCAATACACAATCTTCAGATATATTATTTAAATAATGGACATCATGTTCCAACATTAAAACATCTTTAACAGATTCATTGTCATAGGAGATATTACTTTCACAGTCACTGGAAGAATTATTGACATCAAGTTCAACTTCATCAGTGTCTTCATTTTGTTCAACAAGATGAATTTTCTTGTCACAAACATGACCCTTCTGCCACGGTTTGTTACATTTATAACAAGTATTTGTTGCATATTTTTTAGGTGCAACTGGGGCAGAGGGTTTACCAGATTTTTCTGGGAGCTTTATAGAAGGTTTATTCTGATCATTATAAGATTTACTAAGGTAATTCTTTGGTTCATATCTATGGTTGAGTAGTACTTCATTACAGATGTTAATGAAAGAAGAATTTTCCCTTACATGCTCAGTTCTAGCAACAATCAAATCCCTAAGAGAATTTGGTAATTTATACAAGATTTTATCTCTCCAAATATCATAATCCATCTTTGGTTCAATTGCTCTAAGGATTTTAGTTACTTTCATCAGAAAAACAATGGGCTTTTCAACAGAGGAGGATACATATCTAGTATTCTCATACAGTCTCTGCTGAGCTAACCTGAATTTTGAACCACCAAACTGATTCTCAATCAAGGATTTCCAATCATTCCATGTATAATGATTGTTATCTAAGAGGACAGATTCATACCACATCAAGGCTACATTGGAAAATAAAGAAATTAGCTTAGAAACAATTTCCTCATCAGGTAGTTTATAAGATCTCTTTAAATTATCAATTCTTTGGATAAAGTGTTGCCAATCAGAGGAAGAATCACCATCAAAGGTAGGATATTGGTCTAACTTAGGCCAATTTTTCTGACTACTGGGATGGTCCACTTTTTGGTTTGAATTATTCATTAGTAATAATTCCTGAAGTTTAGCCAGGTGTTCAGAAATTTCATTATTTACAGAAACAGCTGGTGCATGACCATCACAAGATTTTTTGCTAGTAGCAAAAGATTTCACAGACTCATTGTCAGTTTGTTTAATGGTTGAAATATGAGGAAGAAAAGATGGACTTTGTTCAGGTTTTTTCCCTTTATTTTTATGCAGCTTATTTGCAGAAATCTCATTTAATTCATTATTGATGGATAAGGTTGAGAACTTTTCCTGTAGGTCAGACACATAGTTTCTTATTCTTGGAATTTCAGACATCTGGTCATTTACTTTTGCAAGAGATAGAACATTTCTGTCCTCAGAAACTGAGTGTTTGGTACTTAGTGCATGGAAATCATTTTTTAGCTTCTTAAACTCATTTTGTAGAGATTTTATTTCATTCTTGAATGAATAATTTTCCTCAATAAGGGGTTTCAATTCACTCAAGGTCTTATGTAGACTGATATTTCTATCTGAGATAGCTCTATGGTCACTTCTTATTTGTTTTTGTTGACTAAGAACAATATTCAAGGTTTCTTTGATTTTTAAATAAGCTGTATCTTGTACAGAAGAACTCACTTTACATTGCAAGTGTAAATTATTTAATCTATCATTTTCATAGATTAACACATCTCTCACATGTTTGTCTTTCACAATATTAAAATCAAGGGTATCTTTCAATATTTCCTCAGAAGTTTTTTCAATTAAGGTATAGATTTCAGGGGGAACAGAATCATTTTTAATTGCAAGAGAAGGATTAATTAAAGATGTAGAAGTTAAATGTAAAGGTTCATCAAATGACAATTTGCTAATTACATCAATAGGGCTACTAGTTACAGGAAGCTGTCTTTTAACAGGTTTAACTGTTCTTTCACCATGTTCAATAATATTACCTGCAGAAGAAGATTTATTAGAAAACATACCCAAGTGACTATCAACCAAATTACTTACCATGGCAGAGGAGGAAACTTCCCCTGGGACTGGGTTTGGGATTGTGCTTGGGCCTTCTTTCTCCTGCCTTGTTGGTAGGGATGAGGAGGTGGATGGAAATTGGGTGCTCTGGATGGGCCAGGCTGATGATGAGGAGGGTGTTGCACATTCTGTTGGTAGCGACTCATTAGATAATCCCATTTCCATTGCTCTACTTCCATAGTATTTGGATTTTGGATGGTTGAGCTGGGTGGCTGTGAAGGTTGAGCCTGAAATTGAGGCTGACTGGGAGGCAACTGAGGAGGGGCCTGGGCCTGAATCTGGTTCCTGAGTTCTTGGACCTGATCCCATAATGTGTCTACCTTTGCTTTGTACGTCATATTTTCTGTCTTCAACTCTTTTATATGACTGGATAGGTTGCTGATTTGTTGTGGCAGAGGAAGCTTTTTTATTTTGAAGCCTTTTGGAAGACCTTCTTGAGGCACTAGAGGCTTTACTTCCTTCTGTGGTACTGGGGGAAGGGGGTTTGGTTTGTTTGCATTTCCTGTCATTTCCACATCCTGCAGTATGTGAATTCTTTGTGTTAGCATAAGATTTTTTATGACAAACTTTAGAAGAACTTACAGTGTCAGCATCATAGTCAATTTCTATCTCATCCACTTGCATGTTATCCATTTTTTCTGCCAAATTGTTGGACATACTAGTGGGAAGATTTATATTTTACTTTGTACTTTATAAAAAAATAATCAAAGTTAGTCAATAATTGCTCCAAATAATAAAAAAAAAATATTTAATTAATTAAATTATAGAAATAATTTTCAATATAAAGTAATAATTAAAAAATTAATTTTTTTAAAAAAAATGGATTGCAAGGTTAAATTGGGAATAACAAGTAAGTTAATTCAACCAATTAATTACCAATATTAAATATGGCAATATATTTGGGACTAAGCACAATGTACTTTTAAGTCAACCAAAATTAACAATAATTAATAATAATAAAAAATTAAATTAATAATTCAATTTGTATTAATAATAATGTCAATTCTTCTAGGACTAAGAGGATTTAACACTCTATAATGGTCAACTAGGAAAAAAAAAAAAATTTAAAATTGAACACTTACACTCAGTGAATCAGCAATTAAGCCACAATCACTGTTATTGCAATAAAAATATAGTAATATGAGTGAGAGGCGCAAAGGTGAACTTACTATAGTGATCGAAAAATCACTTCAAAATAATATAAAAATTAATAATATATAAACCTAAGATGTCGAACCCAAGTTCAAAACACAGTCGCGGCAAAAGTTTCATTTTGCTAGGTGGTCCTTGCGTTTTGTCGTTCGTCGCCAGGCTCGTTCGTCGTCGTCGTTTGGAAAGGTCCCCAGTTGTCGGTCAGTCGTCTAGAAGAGGGAAGAAAAAGGGGAAGAAAGAGATAGAGGAGGACAAGGAGAACGGCTTTGAGGAATAAAAGAAATAAAATATAAAAAATTATTTAATTTATTTAAAGGAAGGCAACCACGAGTAACTTGAGAGATGACAAAAGTGAAGGTTTTAAATAATATTATTTTGGTGTAAGGGTTTCTGCGCGGCAAACACTATGAGTACTATCAGACTTAAGGCAACCTCTGGTTAATTATATAGAATTTTAATTAGAGTTATAATACTAATAAAAAATAATATAAATGTAATAGAAAATATTTTCAAGTTTGTTGAGTGTATAGTAAGTGATACTTCTACAGGGGATTATCCAAGGCCCTTTTATAGGCAATGGGTCCTCTGAAGCGCTACAAGTGACTATATACAAAATAGTAATGAAGTAAAACAAGAAGATAAAAGAAGACATCTGTAACATAGTAATTAAGAGAAAATTATACGAAAAATAATAAGAATCCCAATTAAGAATATAAAATTCCCATCCCAAATTTCCCAAATCAGTTAATACAAAATAATGAGTAACTAAACAACCCTGTGATCTAAGAACTATGGGAAAAACAAATCAAAACAAGTATTACAATCTGTTTTCAGCATTTCTAAGTGAAACAAATAACATGTTTTGACGTAACAAGGCATGCAATCATTTTAATTCAGTGTAAATTAATATTTATTAATTGTTTTCACTATGTAATTTAATAACTAGTTTAACTGAAACAATTAATTAATTTAATTTGAGAATTTATAATACTATTTTATAAAATAAGTATTATAATTTATTTGGTTTTCTTCCTGACACAATTAAGGGTCAAAAGAAGCGCCATTAATTATTGTTTAATACTATATGAAAGATGTTATTTATTATATAAATTTAAATAATTAATTTAATTATATTATAAGTCAATTTTACACTTATAATTATAATATATGTTTTTTAATTAATTAAATATAAATTTATAATTATTAAATACATAAAAATGCGCCATTATTTGTAGAATATATTATATTATGCTCAATTTTAATTGTATATATAAAAATATATATAACCAATAAATTTAATGTAACACTTGTATATAATAAAATTCTTATATAATTTCATTATGCAATAAAATATTAAGTTATATTCATTAAATACAAGTCTTACCCACTCTTTAAGGTTTTATAATTTATATATCATTTACTGGACTCCTGGAATAGCCTGGCTGACACTCTTACTCATATTTGTTACGTGTTCAATGTTTTTCCCCTTATATTATTGCTATAGTTATTTTATTAGTGTTTTTCTTTATTTTATTCTCATGTATATGTTTTTTTGGCGCTTCAGAGGACCCCTCGCCAATATAAAGGCATTGGTTAATCCCCTGAATGGGCATCACTTACATTATTGATCTTATATTACACTTTATTATTATTATAAATAAAATAAAACTTATACTACATTGACAAATTATATTGCCGTGAATACCCCTTTAAATTATTTAAAAGTATTATACATTTATTAGGTTGCTTTAAGAGACTTTTTAATATTATCTAGTTGTGTTGTCTAAAGCAGAGAAAATAAAGAACTTACAAAGTCTTAAAAATCCTATACCCGTTACAAGTCCCTAAGAATTCCCATTGTCGTCTTTCATTTTTTGTTCCTCTTTCAAATTTCTTCTTCTTCTTCTTCTTCTTCGTCTCCTTTTTTCCCTACTTCTTCTAGAAAACCGGCCAACAATAATCCTCAAAAAAAGACCAATGTGTCATACCAAGTTGCTCCAATCCATCCATCAATGCTGGAGACCCTGTTTCAACTTTTGTAAACTTGAAATAATCTTGAAGATTTGTCTCATTGTCAGATCCTGCAATTGATGAGCTTACCAAAACTTGCTTTTTTTTGGATCCATGTGGGCTTCTATCACTTTCCCCATCAGATGGAGTTCTATTATGGTGTTGACGGCTTTTAGACTTTGAGTGTGAGGAGTGCCTATAGTTTCTTGAAGGAGATGAGCAGTGTGAGCTGCTATCAGAACTTTCAGGGTGGGTATATCTATGTTGGTAAATATGTTGACGTGAGGGTGATCTGCTATACCTTCTACCTCTGGGACGGTGACTTGAGGGTGAAATGCTATGCTTACGACCTCTGAGAGGCCTTATGCTTTGAGAAGTGAAAGCAAAGTCAGGTGTTTCGGGAGGGCACTCAAGCGTTACTTTGGTTGGATTTGTTTGCTGGGTGGGCCACAAGAGATATGAGAAATAAACAAAAAAAATAGAAAAAAATGAAAAACAAACCATTGCAGTTGCCCACTTGTCTGCTATTTTGTATTTTAAGGTGGAATACTGTCTTGGGTTTGTTGGGTTGACAAAAACCTTTGTTTCCTCACATCCAGAGATATCAGGGCGAGGATGGTTTGAATTCATTATCATACTTATGAGCTCAATATGCTTGAAAGCACTCGGTGGTGCCTTTGATGCCACCTGTCTTCTTGAATCTTCATCTAAGTTGCTATCAAGATCATCAATCTTAGCTTTTCTCTTTAGGGGAAAAGAAAAAAATGAGAAAAAATTAATAAAAAATCAACAAACAATATAATAAATAATCAAAATGAAAAAAAATCACATTTTCCTCAGCCTTAGGATCAGTGTGCACAATACTACATTGTATTTTTCTAGATTTGGGGGTGATTGATGCCATCTCCAAAAATTTCTTAAAAATATCTTCTGAGTCTAACTGAGCTTTGTGACTTGCTGAAAACACACCGCCATGTGGTATGATAATTTTCCAAGAGACCTCTTCTTCACTGACTATTTTTCAAGCTAACTTTCCAACCTTCTCACCATTTGCAGCTTGAATTGTTGACAACACCTTATCTTTAAATAAAACCAAATTTTTATTTGCAACATCCCATATAAATGAGAATTTGAGAGGACCTGAAGAGATTCTTTGAGTTTGGCTGGTACATTGTTTGTGTCTGCTGTTTGGTGCTTCCTTTTTGCGAGGAAACAAAATGTAGTCTAAGTATATCTTAACAAAGCCAGTTACATTTTTGGGTGGTAAAGAGGCCGTGGTGACTTCTCCAACAGATTGCTCTTGACTGAAACCTTCTGAACTCTAGCTATTAGCTAGACATTGAGAGGACCCAGATTGAACAGTTGCCAACATATTGTTGTAATTCATTGGCGATGGTGTTGGAGGATAAGCAGAGGTATGATGAGAATTTGTGTTGTGGCCTCCAAAGTATGAAGCCATATTAGGAGTGCATGTCTCATCCTGAATCAGATTGAACATGCCTATAGTGCATGGAGAATAAAAGTGAAAATTAGTGACTGCACAAAACAAAAGAAATTGAATATGAAAAAGCATACCCAAAAAAATTGGCCAATGGAATAACAGAATGATAGTTGATGTCGGCAGAGCAGAGAAGTGATAGCTGACAGAGGAGAGACAAAGAGTAATCCAGGTCCACCAAAAAAAAGGATGATGATAGAAGGATGCCATGAATATGGACGTGAATGTAGGGATTGGGGGGATTTCTTGGTGAGCCAATAAAAAAAAAGCTGAGGAAAAAAAAAGCTGATGTAAAAAAAGCTGAGTAAAAAAATTTAAAGTTTATCAAATAATCAATCAAAAGCCACAAAAAATGACTGCTCACCTAAAAATTGACTCTAATGTGACACAAACGTTATGCGGCCGGCTTTTGTTCAATGCCGCTCGGGCCACTCTCCCTTGAAACATTACTTGTACCGATTTAAAGCATCGGATTCCCCTTTTTGTCCCTCATGTCCTTCTTCGAAAGATACCCCTGAACACATCCTTCTTTTCTGCCCCTCCCACGCGCCTCAACGCCGCATCCTTCTAAAGGCTGCTCAAAAACACAATATTCGCTTCACCACTTCCAATCTTCTTTCTCCGTCTCCCATTGCCCCACTTGTTGCCAAATTTCTAGTCCTCTCTGGTAGATTTCCCAACAATGTTCCCCTCTCTCTGTAGTCACTTATGGTTGTCATTGTCATTGCCCTTTGTCTTCCCCTCCTTTGTCCTCCTATCATGTAAATACTCATATGTGTCTCCCTCCTTCATGCCCCTTGCTGGGTGAGATTGTAAGAAATAAAAAAAAAAAAAAAAAAAAAACGTTATGCGGCTCAACTTTTGACGTGTAAAAATATTTTTCCCTTTTTTGTGTTTTAGTCTCAATGTTTTCGGATCTAACTGTATATTTCCCAATCTCTCAAAATTTTCATTTATTTCTTACAATCACCACAAAATATTTGCGAGGAACTTGCTAGTAAGTCTGCAATTGTAACTCAGATGGAACTTTGATCAGTGGTCATTAAAAAACTACAATAATCTGCAGGATATATGACACAGATATGTGGTATTGCGTCACGGAAAGGCAACCAGTCATTATGAAATAATCATCAAATTGTAAAAACAGCTTTGGTAGCACTAAGATTTCGACTGTTAGTGTATACACAATGCGAGATAAAGTACAAATTTTTTGGGCCAATAACAATCTAAAGAAAATAATATTAAACGCAATAAAAAGAAAATGGCAGGTTGTAAATAAGCAAAGAGGGAGAAAGTCCCAGTAAGTTTTTGGCTCATCCGAGTTAAATCATGAAGACCACAGGTTAAGTGGCCGATCCTTGAATAATTCTATGACTAAAAAAATAAGCAAAGATGTCAAGTTGTGCACATTTGCGTGGGCACTTTTATTATCTAAAGAAGTTGAATCACTCCTCTTCACACAACTTGAGTTTCCCATAACAAAATTAGCGTGAGCCTAGGGCCAGGTCCTTACTTTAACAGATATTTATTCGTTGTTCGTTGCTTTTCCATCATTTACTGAATCAAACGTTGATGTGGTTTCTGTGGCCCCATTACTAGTGTTAGTACTAATGTTAGTGTAAGACCTATTGAAGTCATCAGACAATTTTTTCAAAGCCTGATCACAATATTTAAGGGGAGATTCTACGGTCGGCACAGACGTGATGCTTCTGCTGCCAATAGCAGACGAATTAGACGACTGAATGATCAAAGAACGGGAAGGAACAAGAGGGTAGCTCGTGTTGATGTTCGAGGTACTTGACGGGAATCGCGACAAGGCGGGACTTTGAATTACCGGCGTTGATGGAACAGATCGATTGTGAACCATATGACTTTTTACAAGATCTAGGAGATAAAAACAAAGCAAGTTAAGAAAGTTGTCATAAATCACCCGAGTGTAGTCGCAACTTACGTCCAGCAGCCAATGCGCTCATCAGACTCAATTCTCCGGCCATGACGGATGCACAGATGATTCGAGCCAACTGCCGAGCATTATCTCCTGGCTTCGAAGGATGAGGGCCAGCTACCCCAAGCATTTCTAACATAGCATACTGTGGTGATAAGATTGTTCCGCCTCCAATAGTGCCCTACGTGAAAAATGCCGCAAAAATAATCAGGTATGAACTTCACTTGGACTTACACAAATTTTAAATAAAAAACTCACCACTTCTATGGAAGGCATGGTACAGGTGATCAAAAGATCTTTCCCTTCATTTGTTCTAAAAATTGTAAATCAAATATTATAAGACAAAATTTTCATGTGATCTATGAAGATTTTATAGGAAAAATCAATACGGACAAGCCAAAAACAATGAACTTACGGTTCCATCAATGTCATACAATTCGAACTTTCCACGTTTTGGGCAGGATCTTGACCAGTCGCAAGATAGATTGCCTTGAGCAGATAAATGAGTGAAAACATAAATCAACTATATGAAGGTGTTCGTTTAATGGGAAAAACTCACGGTCAAAATATTACTAGCATGGGCATTATTGCCCCCTATACTTCCAGCCATGCAGCTACCGACAAGGTTCTTTGATACGTTTAATTTGCAAATGTCTTCCACAGTGGTCTTTAAAATAGTCTCAACCACCTTGCCGGGTACAACGCCTTCGGCAACAACACTCTTTCCTCTTCCTTCAATCCAGTTAATGGCAGCAGGTTTTTTGTCGGTACAGTAATTTCCACTTAAACTAACTACTCTCATTTTGGGGAAGTGATCACGACTCATTATTTCCAGAGCTTTTTCGGTTCCTTTGCTTATCATATTCATTCCCATTGCATCTCCGGTTTGAGTTGCAAACCGAACAAACAACGTGCGGCCTGCCATTGTAGGCTTAAGGTGCACTAACCGGGCAAAACGAGATGTAGAGTTGAAAGCCTTTTTCAAAATTGTAGACCCTTCAGGAGAATCAATCCATAATTTCGCTTGGCCCGCCATACTGATTGAGGGGAATTCAATGGCAGGTCCTCTGGTCATGGCATCAGCTGTAATGACAGTAATAACACCTCCACCAGCATTCAAAGCTTTACAACCTCGTGAAGTAGAAGCTACCAGAGCACCTTCGGTTGTAGCCATGGGAATAGGTAGCGCTCGTCCATCGACTCGGAGAGGCCCTGCTATTCCAATAGGCAATGGAATATAACCAACAACATTTTCGCAGCACTGGCCCATCACTAGAGAATAATCATAATGAAGATAGGGTAACTTTGAATGCTCTAAAGTTTTGGTACTGGATGCTCGGGCTAAGCAAAAGAACAAATGTGAGAGAGCTTAACAGAAGAGGAAGGCTAAAAACAGTACAAAATGATGAGAGAAAATAATCACATATCAAGGCTCTTCGGATCTCAACAGCTCGTGTGAAATCTTTTAAAAATTTTTCTAATGAATAAGCAGGAATTTTACCCTTTTGTACAAGGATAATGATTTCCTCATTGGATAATTCAAATATACCCGATTCATCTCGCTGAAAAATTGCTAAACAAGTTTCGTATGACCTCGTGACAATTCGATAATTCCCAGCATTAAGGTCTTTGAACTCCTCCTTGGGTGAATTATTATTAGTGGAAACAGGTGACATGGGGGTCGGAAGATTATTCATAACAGGAGTCGCGCTTCCTTCAGTCGCCCCCAGACCTTTCAATGTAGGGGTGCTTGAAGTAGGAAATGCTTGACTGGAAAATTCAGGCACATAAAGATGACGGCCTGAACGACTTTCAAACTTGGGCAACTTTACAGATTCACCATTAGGACCTTCAATTTCACCACGACGAGAACAAGCCAAGAATAGTTCATCATCCGTTTCGGTGCCAGTAGAAGATTGTTGATCACTTGGCAGAGCCGACGATTCGCCGGTATCCAGCTGACAAGAATTGCGCTTACGCATCAAGCTTTCTTTAGAGCTCTGATGTGACTGAGACCCCCCAGCTAGCTTGGAGCCTACTGCAGTACTTTTGGCGACGGGATTCCAGCAATTATCCAACTGTGATAGTCTAATCCCATCACTCCAACGGCGCTCATGTTTCTGTGACTTGATCAATTCCGTTTGAGTACTTGAACCTCCAGTAGTTGACGCCAATAATATTTTAGCTGCAGTTTCAACTGGATTAGGACAAGGACCGAAATCTTCACCAAGAGATCCGGTGGCAATCCCTTTAAGAAGATATCCATTGAGAAAAATACTGATTCCCAAAACAATAACAATCCACTTGCTCATGACGGGATCACCAACAAGTCGAGACCAAGAGGTCATGATCTTATCCAGAAAGGCTAAGGAAGATGAAGTAGCTCGATCGGCAGCAGAATTAAGGCGGGTGGGATACAAAAGATTGGCCGAATATTTTCTGGCATCGGATCCAGCAGGCAGTACGACAACATTGATAGGTGGACTAAGAGAAGCGAAAGTATCATCGGAGGGATTTGTAGCGGCAAGCTCACTTAGTGAAGTAGAAAAAGGGAAAACTTGAGGATTTAGGTAAAATACTTCATGATGAGTAGTAGACTGATTGTTTGAGTGGGAGACTGAAGAATGGAAAAAATGCCTGGAAAACCCTGCATTTGCGGTTAGAGTAGAGCATAGATTAAGGAAATGTAAGCCCAGAAAAGCAACAATAAGGCCTAATTTTAATCTTGAACTTGGCCCCGAGGCTGCTTTGGAATCAACAGAGTCAGAGCCTAAGATAAGCTTGACAAATCTTTGTCGAAAGTTGTCTGGTGGAGCGACAGTGGCGGCATACGACGGAGTCTGCCCGTCGTCAAGTATTTGAGTGAGCTGTTCTACTGAATCATTGCGAGAAAGCTTTCTAATCAACCGAATCCTATGCATCTGAAAAAAATAAATTGGTAAAGCGATATGTTAAGACACCATCTTAAATGCAATCAAGCTAGTTAAATGACTATAGCACAGCTTTTTCTTCACAAACCTCAACAATGACGGTCAAGACGGCAACATAGAAGACAAAAAGGAGAATGCAATCAAATGTCAAAGTGAGAGCTGCCAGCTGACAAAACTCAGTTAAGCCAGAGACACCACTCAAACTACCCAGCACAAGAGCTGTAATTTCGATGGCGTAGTCACAAATAATTGACAAACCGGTCTTTTGGACTGCTTGAATGATGATATCTCTAGCTTTGACTGGTGGAGCCCACTTGACTCCGGCATTTAATGATTGACTGCTTTTCGAAATTTGTCTATAAGGAACTGGTTGTGCCACGAGTCCACGACCACGAAATAATGCAGGGTGAGTAAACACAGCATGTGTGAGAATATAAGGCTTATCAAATCCAACAGTAATAACCAAAAATGGTAAAGCTTCAGAGAGCAAAATCGGATTGATAGATATACGAAGAATGTGAGCTGTGATAAGCGCTAAAATAAAGGAAAAGATTGCGGACAAAAGCGCAAAAGCACCTATGATATTTGAATTCGAAAAAGTAACCAAGATTCAAAATAAGCATAAGTAGAAAGTTAAAATTAGAGAAGATGATTATGAATCTGGGTTTGATCGCATAATAGCAAAACAATTATGAAAGAGTGAGACAAAAAGGCTAACCAAGTGAAATTTGACTTCCCAGCTTGCGCATGTTTTTGAAAAGGTTCCAAAATGTGAGATGCATTATGACATATGCCGCCAACATGATACCAATGTCAGCAGAATCTGCTTTTTGAGCTAACTTCCAAAAACGGAAAACAAAAGCCCTGGCTGCATAAAGCGACCAAATAATGCTCGACATGTCCTCTAATTTACGATAGCCATGTAAACTTTCGGAGGCGCTATCAGCAGATACGGATGAAAGCGGGAACCGAAAAGAGCGGTCACGTGACCCAGAAGTTTGAGTAACGGGGCCCAGGACAAAACCAGGATTAAGGGTACTAGGTTTTGGTAGAGTAGTTAAAAAAAGATTGAGCCAGTCCTGCTGAATTTGATAGGACTCCATTTGATCCAGTTGAATAAATTCTTCATTGTCTGGTGAATTTGTTTGAGTATGTCGGGATTTGCTGGTTGGATGTACTAAGCCAACTCGATTGAAGACAGGAAGCCCAAAAACCAAATATCCATCAGTGTGGTGAGAGTCAAGTTCATGGCGCCGGATAGGGTTTGACAAGTGTTGAGATTGGTCATCAGGGGACACAGACGATGACGGATAAAAAAATATGAAGCAGTTTTGGGAGCGGGATTCAATAGAGCTAGGACGATAGCAAATGTCGTTGAAAGAAATGCTCTTGACAGATTTTTGAAGATTGGAATCAGACAAACGATGAACAACAATGGAAGTGAGATGGTTGTAAAGTTGTTCTAATGAATGCGTGATGTTGAAGTTTGTGGTAGGATTGTGAGTCAAAGAATTGAAATCACCAAAAGGAAATCGAACGGCGATATGTATCAACTGCACAGGATTATGATATGGGGTGGAAAGAATTTCTTCATGGGTTGAGTCAAAAAGATTCCATAGCTTCTCGTCTTTAACTTGGACCCATGTGCGATTAGAATTTTGGGGATTTGACGGGATGTCAGGAGCAAGATGAAGGATTAGGGGCTTTTGATCCGCAGAGTCAGGAAAATAAGGCGAGATCAGGGGGTTAAATTGGAGTAACTCATGTTGACGTGAGGCAAAGGAAGGATGAATGCTTGCATGAGATAAGTCTAAGAATTCTGAATGTTTGATTGCGTGCAACAGCTGAAAATACGCCAAAGTAATGATGATCTGAATGGACACCACAGGGACAAAAAGAGAAGTTAATTTAATGGATGGATAAAATACATTTCTGAGCTTGTGGATGGAAAAAAAGATAAATGAAATTTACCAAAAATCCAACAATGATCTCGATTGGATTACGGGAGCAAAGACTAGCCAAACTAGATAGAAGAGTAAGACACAAAGATTTTGAACGAGTTAGAAAGGAGATCAAAAACGAAGGAAAACGCCAATAAGATAGGGGACTGCCAGACGATGAATGGTGATGAACAAAAGGCATATTTTAATTTAATTTAATAATTTATAAAGAAAAGAAAATAGACAAAATTAAGACTATGAAAAGATCAATCCCAGTGTAGAGAGACTCAGCTGAAGAGTCAGTCAACTAAATGGCGATCTAAATGACGGCCATCAGCGAGTGCCGGATAAATAGAGCCGGACTAAGTTATGCATAGGCCTTGCATGCATCCTGCGCTTGCCAGCGCTTGTCTATCCATCCCAATACCCCATCAAAATCAAATCGTTTTCCAGCCAAATGCAATCTAATCGATCATGATCCCTCAAACTATAAACTGACACTTGATCGGAACCCTTTCCCAGTCCTCGTCTCACATTCAATCAAATTTATCCCTTGGGATCATGAAATTCACTTTGAAAACTCGCCTTGCCCTTGAACCATCCCGCTATCTACATTAAATTAGATATATATATATTACACACTGGTTCACAAAAAAAGCTTACAGTGTTGTATCTCAAAATACATACTCAACTATATTGTTATATTGTCATAAATATTAGTGTCAGAAATCTGTTTTCACCTCCTAGTTGGTTTCGTCCTCAAACATTCGTTTAAGTACATTCCTCTGAAAATTTTACAATTGATTTGACTTACACTTCAATATAAATATCTGGTTTATGAAAAAATCTGGATAGCGTCAACTAGTGGGTCATTTGATTGTATCACCAATTTTCGCCTCATTCCAGTTGGGTTTTTTTTTCTTGCCACGGACCGTGTGGTTTACAAAAATAATTTCAAACTCACCATTATTCACTCCAGAAAGTCAAAAATTAAAACCAAATAATAACAAAAAATCTATCTTGCGGTACACTGACTCTTTGGTGCTGAGTTAAACTCCCTTGAACAATGCTTCATTTATTTATCTACTTTAATTAGGTCGCTGATTTTTGTGCTTCTTTAGTGCTTGATTTTCTGTCCCCTCAAAATTGATTCATAATCAGTAGAGCAAGCCAAGCTTCTACGTGCTAACATTTACTTGGAGGAGTGAAACTCGCCAGGACTAAGGTAACAAAGAGAATGTAAACGCTGTGACAAAGGTAGGTAGTATCAAATCTGAAAAAGGAGAGGAAGATAAAAGTTAAAGTAAAAGCTAAAGGAGACAGGTAAAAGAAACAAGTTAAAACCAAAGCTTAAAGCAGCGCACTTAACCAAACAAACAAAAGGCGATTGACATATTCGTACATAATAAAGGGGCTTGTAGCCTCGGCCAATTCAACGACTGGAGTGCAGCTATTTGGAAAAATCTTGCACTTTTTTTGCCCCACATCCTCCGGCAAAAGTGACCTAACCTCATGTTTTTGGCGGCGGATGGGAGGCAAAAACACAGCAAGCTTTTTTCAAATAGCTGTACATGCCAGAATCTGTATTAATTTAGTTTAGTTTACAAGGAATTTTTTATTTTATTTTTACTGTCATACAATCTCACCCAACTAGGGGCATGAAGGAAAGGACTAAATAGAGTAGGTACAAGATGAGAGAGACAGGAAAAGGGCGCAGGGCAATAAACTAAGGAACAATTGTGAGATCAATTAGAGAGTGGGATGTTGTTGGGAAATCTGCCAGATGAAACAAGAAATTTGGCAACAAGTGGAGCAACGGGGGAGGGAGAAAGAAGGTGGGAAGAGGTAAAAGGGATTTTATGTTTTTGCGCAGCCTTTAAGAGGGTGCGGCGGTTATCAAGAAATGAGGGGCGTTTACAAGGAAATGAAAGATAACGGTTTTCGAAGTTGCTTAAGGCCCCAACACTACAATAAATGTTCGTTTCGTCTTGGGGCGCAACAATGGCGCAACGATTACGCAACAGTTAAGTAACAATTATTTTTGGCACTTAAAGGTCTTAGGTGGGTCTTACCTGCAAAAAACAATTGTTCCGTAACTGTTGCACAACTGTTGCGTAATTGTTGCGCCTCATGGCGAAACAAACATGTGCTGTAGTGCAACAATGTTCCCCTCTCACAGTAGTCACATATAGTTGCCTTTTTATTGCCCTGTGTTTCCTCCTCCTTCTACTTACTCTAACATGTATATACTCCAAATTTATCTTCCTTCCTTCATGCCCCTAGCTGGGTGAGATTGTATGGAATTAAAAAAATAAATAAATAAATAAAGTTGCTTAAGGATGTCTCGCATTATTGCGCGGAGAGATGAACTTGTGAAACAGCCAAAAAGGATAAGAACCTATATTGAAGCATAGACTTCACTCCTTCAGGGCACTGTTTGGCCCCACCAAAGTTTTGTATGTATTGACGAAATATGGATTTTAGCTGACGTTGGATAAAATTCAGGGGACGTTACACAATGTATAGTTTAAATTGTTAGATTTTTTGAAAAGTCAGAGTGAAATTGTATGCGCAACGTCAGTTATTATGACTACTGTGATGAAGCCAATATAGCTTGCTCTTCATTCAGTAAAGGCTCACTTGCCTACAAGTGTAAATGTGTCCTTGGCGTCCCTGAAGAGGTTTTAATGTTGCGCTGGACGAGGAGCCACCTGACAAAGTGATATTCTTTTTTGTCATTATTTAAGTCTTCCATCTATTCCACTAATCTCCCATAGAAGATGCGTAACAATCGTTCAGGTTCTTGCTGTGCAGTGAGACCTTGGAACACTAAGTGTAACATTTGATTTTGTCTTTCAACAACGAACATCATGAGAAAAATATAAATAGAAACTAAAAAAGCGTATCATTAATTATTCAAAGATTAGTATACATTCATGTTATATAAAAAGGCTTATATCAGCGAAAAATTTATCAATAAGCAATCTGTTGAGGCTATGTCACAAGATGCCTTTGAGAAACTTTTTAGTCTTTGTTTCCAAATATCAGATCTCGCCAGTCTGGGTTTTTCCACCTTCCGGAAACTGAAACAAACTTTCTATATCACTATATGTTATGTAGTCTGACAGTTTTATGTGTATGTGAGAGTATTTCCTGTAGACGCGGGCTCTCCAATTCTCCGGTTCTTTCCGGAGTCCTGCTAACTGATCCCGCTCTACAGGTGAGTAATACATTTCTCTGGTTCTTTCCGGAGTCCTGCTAACTGATCGCGCTCTACACTATATGGCTTCTGTGTAGCCTAATTCCAATCACAACAGAACCATATATAGGATAAATATTCATTGGTCAATAAAATTGAATATACCAATAAAAAAAAAAATAGTGATCAATTGAAAGTTAAAGCGATCACAAAATCTCTTGTTGAGGTTCTGCAATAAATAAATAAAATCATAAAAAAGCATTCAAAACCTGCATATTGATCAGCAAATTGTTTTTTTCTTTTTCTTTTGTAGAACCTCATAGAGATTTTGTGATCGCTGCACAGCCAAGTCACAAAAGCTTGCCGAATTTTTGAAGAAAAAATTAAGGTTGCTCTCACCAAAAAATGATTTGCCGGTTAAAAAGGGTCGGGGATAGGAAGGGGGCACCCCCTTTAGAATTGGGAAATCATTTCTTGTGAGTGAAACTTTGTTTTTTTTTTTTCATCCAAAATTCTCCAAACTTCTGTGATTTGGCTGTATCTGAACGATGGATGATTAAAAACTAGTTGGGCGATCTAAACAATAGCTTGGTAGGTAGTAGAATGAAATCCCAAGAAGGAAAAGCATTGAGGCAATTTAAAATGGGTGAGCAGTAAGGACACCGGGTAATTCACCATAAAAAAACACCTTGAACCTGCTAGCAGGTGCCAATCCCTCAATTCATTTGTAACACAAGAATAACTCAGATTTGATGCCACGCGAGCTAGCGTGCTCAGTGTTCAGTGCGCGGTCTTGCCAGAAGAATTACAGCTGAGCTAGAACTGAATCAAATCAAAGATAAGGATTGGCACCTGCGATCAGGTGCCCACATTTTTTTTCTGGTGATTATTAGTATTTTGGTTCGGGCACAGACTTGGGCGCCACTACCAATTCAATTTTTTTTTTTTTTTGGACTGCAACCTCTGTACTACCTCCCGAATTCCCATCAACATCGGGTAACCAAGTGGTCAATTTTGAAGTGGAGCTTCAGTTAGTGTTAGATTTCATTCACTATCTCATTCCTTAGAGGTTAGAGTTAGGTTACGATTACTTTTCATTATCTTTGAAGTTAGTGTTATCACTCTGGTAGCTAGTTAAGATAAAATGGCCGGATGAGACTATAAAAATTAAGGCCATCTCCAAAACTGCCAAAAAGGTAGTTGCTTTAAGGCCTCCCTAAACAATCATCTTTGCTCATCAGCCTGTGTAAAGACAGAAAACGGCATTGTCACTTGATTTTGCAGATTCGAAGCTCCGCTGCAAAGTTGATCACCTAGTTACAAGAATTTGATGGAAATCCGGGAGGTAGTATAAACGTTGCAGTTTAAAAAAAAAATTGAATTGATAGTGGTGCGCAAGTCTGTGCCCGAACCAAAATATTAATAATTACCCTGCACTGCGCCCGAAGTGAAATATACCTAAGAGCATCCGCAGCCGTGTCGGTAAAGTGGTTCGGTATGCATATTTTACCGACTTATTCCCCAATCGTTGCTCAATTAGACTCTAGTAACTAATTTATTCTGTAGTCATGTAATCAAATGAGCAAAGTTGCTTGAGTAGCTTCTGTAATTGCCAAAACCTCGCGCCACTTTTTTTGACTCAACCATTATCTACTGAAGCCAGACGCGCCTCATTAATTAATTATCCATTTTTTCACCCTCACTTCACACAACAATAGCCACTACTATTCATTCAATTACTACATATATTTGCATTAAACACTTCAGCCACACCTTCTCATCTATAATAGGGGGTATCAATGTTCAGGGATCAGCAATTAAATTAATTGCGGATAAAAATCCTTATACCCCAATTATCTTCCGCAATTATTTTTGCTAATAATTGGGTTATTAGACACTTTACATGTCAATGTTCACCTCTTATCTGACATTTTTCTACTCAATTTTTCATAACTACAACTTGGCCATCTATTCTTCTTTACCTTGTCAAGTCTGTTTGCTCATCTATGCTCACCCCCAACTCTCAACAACATTTTTTTCTGCTTTCATTTCTGCTGGAGTTCATACATCTATCTCTCATTGACCTTTCATCTCCTTGGTTTTCTCAGTGGCAACTTCCTCCAAGAAAAATTAAAAAAATATGGGCTTAGCCAATTTTTCAAGTGGTAAAAGTGACTTATGCAAATTTTTAAGTGTTTCAATCAACTTAGACAAATTTCCGAGTGGTGAAAGTGAATCACACAAATTTTTGAGTGTTGCAAGTGACTTAGACACATTTCCGAGGGGTGAGAGTGAATCACACAGATTTTTGAGTGTTGCAAGTGACTTAGGCACATTTCCAAGTGGTGCAAGTGACTTGGACAAATGGTTGAATTTTGTGAGTGACTTGGACAAATTTACAAATGGTGAGGGTGACTCAGACAAATGTTTAAGTGTTGTGAGTGACTTAGACAAATTTACAAGTGGTGAGGGTGACTTGGACCATTCTTTGAGTGAGGTGTGCAGATAAAAATTTTATTTTAGGGCTTAAGAACAGAAATGTAGGTGTGTCATGCTCCAGAAAGACATAAGGTTAGGATACGTGATTTGAAACCATGTGAATTGCTCATGGATGTGATGAGTTTGGGATCAGTAATTAGGAATGGAAATTGGGGTATAAGAAGCGGGATAATGTATTATTGTGCATTCCTTATCCACTAGCCCCAGGGCTAATGGATAAGAATCTTCCACAATTAATAATGTCCGATCCGGGCAAAAAAAATCCTGATCCCTAATTGCGGATCCCTGAACATTGATACCCCCTAATAGCTCAATAATAACTCATTTATGTTGACTGAATTTAGGAAAAAAAGGCCTCCTAATTGACCCCCCCAAGAAGAACAACTTGCTCTGTCATGGATAAGCATTAGCATGCAACCTGAGTGCTCCACATTTGACTTACAGTCCTCTGTATCCAATATACACATTATGTAGCTATATATTGTTAGAAATATAAAGAAATAGAGTTTTCCCAATGCAAAAATGGCGGTGAAACATGGTTGAGCTGTAGGTACTATTTGTATTACAGTAGTCTTTCATAAGCTGGTGATGTCCATCAATGCAATAGCAATTAATAAATAATTTCTTATGGGCTTTATTACTTGATTTCATTGACTCTAAAAGTTTTCTAAATAAGATTTCTTGTTTTTCAATAGATTGCAGTTCATCTATAATGTGCATAAATCTTTGTGCCATCTTATTGAGGATGTGTGTGTATGAGTTGAAGTATGAAATGGATGCCCTAGTAGTTATTGAATGAGTTACACAATTGATGAATATTTTTAACGCGCATTTAGTTAAGGAATTTGCATACAGCTGATGAATATTGCAATTAAGTAACAAATGGCGCCAGTAAAATGCATATAGCTACTGAATATTTGTTGAAACGGTGTGGCAACCTAAAGTTTATTATGGCACTGAAAATTATTTTAAGAGGATTTTGGGAGATGTTATTGAGCTTGTGGAAAGCCAAAATATTTTTTATTAAATTTTATTTAAGAAAGAATGTGTATTAAAGTGGTTAAAAGGGTCAATTATGTGAGTCAAGATTAAACAATTATTTCATGGGTAAATTTTGCAAGTATTGGTCAGAAAGTGCATGGAAATTAAAGTCAGGAGTCCCAAGAACCATTAGAAATTTTTGGAGAAATTTTACTATTTTTCTACTATTTTAAATATTTTTTTATAAGTATTTTTCATTATTTTTGATTTTTATAATTTACTTAAGTTTGATGATTTTTTATTAGATGAATAGGGCTGCACAGTATACAAAAATTAGTTTAGATTAAAGAAGGGAAGTAGCTCTATCATCTATAATTTTTTTGTATTTTTTATTATAGTTTTAAGGTTCTAATTGTGCCTGGAAGTCCGTACAAGCTCCGTACAACCTCTGGAAATCTCTGTACAAGCTATGGAAGTCTCTGTACAAGCTATGGCAACTCTGGATGGGCTCTGGGATGCTCCGGTGTGGTGTTCCAAAGCTGCATAGGCCTTTGGAATGTCTATTTGGGGGTATTTGGTATGTAGGGTTTAGTTGGGGTAATGGTGCTTAGTATTGGTGTTTTGTTATTATTTAGGTGTTTAGTTGTACTTTTGTAGGCTTAAGGAAGGGTCACTTATTATGTCTCAGCTTATTTTCCTTTCTTTTCTCATCATTTTGGTGTGTGTTATGTGTGATTAGCTGTTTTCTATGGGTAGTTGTGTGGTTTTGTGGTTTTAGAGGTTGTTTGGTTGTTTTTGGGAAATTGCAAGCCTAGAAGCGGCTTCCCGCCCACCTCAATGCGGCCTTGCCTAAGATGGGTGGCCTGCCTGCCTGCAAGAGGGAAAGTCTCTATAGACTATTTTATGCATGTAGATAGCTGGAGCAAGCTGAGGATCTGGTTAGGGGGTCTGTGTGTGAGATAGTTTTAAGCAAGTTAGAGGAAATCATCCACCATCTGAAATATCTGGAACTCTGTGCTTCACTCTTTGTGTTTGTTTGGCTGGGTTGTGAAAAGTTTAGTTCTTACTTGACCTCAACTCTTGTCACTGTTTCTCTGGTATAGTCTTGCAAGCTGTATCAAGTATTATTGCCGTCTCTGGTGTGAATTTGCAACCTACATCAAATATCATTGCTTTCTCTGGTGTGGCCATTGGTCTGGTAGTCTGTCTGGGGACTACTTTCTTGGATCATCAAGCAGTCAAGTGTGTCGGAAAGAAGCTTTATCAAACAAGACTCAATTTAACTAGAAAGTAAATCTCACTTGTATTTTTCTAAAGGGACAGGGTTTTTCTCTCTGGGTTTTCTCCAACTCCCTTGGTTAAGGCCTATAGCTAGTACTATAGGGTTGTCTACTCCGGTTGGGGAAAGTATGACACGTTGTGGTCTTCCAACATTGGCAGGGGCCTTTGTTGTGTGATTTGGCGCTGTTTGTGCATGTCTTAATTGACATCTGTTAAGGAATTTGGTATTTTTCTGGTTTTATTTCGTGGATATTGGGTCTGCGGGTATGTGGGTTCTATCATTGGATAGCCCTGGTTTTTCTCTATATTTTATGTCTTGAAGACATTTTTCATATTCTGAGTTTTAAGGGGTCATTTCCTCATTTTTCATTTATAAAAGATTGCTGTTTAATTTTGTTTTTCGTGTTTTATGGGCTAACCTTAAGTCTTAGGGTTAAGTGCTTAGTACCATTTGATAGAGCTAATTTTTCTCTATATTTCATGTCTCAATGTTGTTATAGTGAAATTCCGTGTTTTAAAGGTTTTAGTAGTTGTAGCTAATTTTTCTAAGTAGATTAGTGGTTTTTATTGGTTTTCTGGCTTCAGGGAGGCCGGGCTGCTTCAGGCGGCATCTCCGACGTCGGGCGGCCCGCCCACCTCTGTTTTAGGAGGTTGGGGAGCGCTCCAGGAGGGTTTTTTATGCAATCTGGCAGGTACAGGCGCCAGATTGGTGGGTGCGCATGGGCTCTTAGTTAGTGGTCTGTGCGTACATAGTGAAAAGACAGTTTGGGGCAACCTTAATCATCATACAACCATCCGGAGGTGATCTCATTGTTCCTCACTCAGTTTTCACTGTTTTCTGGCCACAATTGGCTGTGTTTGTTGCAAGTGAGTTCTTCATTTAACTTAACTTTGGCAACTGTTTTCTCTGTTATAGTCTTGCAAGCTATAGCAAGTATTATTGCTGTCTCTGGTGTGGATTTGCAGCCTACATCAAGTATCTTTGCTGTCTCTGGTGTGGATTTGCAGCCTACATCAAGTATCTTTGCTGTCTCTGGTGTGGACTTTGTTCTACATTTCAGTTCTTTGGTCTGGTAGTCTATCTGGTGACTACTTTCTTGGCTCATCAAGCAGTCAAGTGTGTTTAAAAGGGGTCTTTAGCAAAACAGGAACCAACTTACTTTAGCAAGTAAATCTCACTTATTTTTCTAAAGGGACAGGGGATTTTCTCTCTGGTTTTTCTCCAACTCCCTTGGTCAAGGCCTATGGCTAGTACTATAGGATTGTCTACAACGTGACATACTATGCATGTAAAGCCAGCAGACATGAAATTAGACAACATAGAGAGAAAAACACAGAATCTTAATCATCAAAAATCACGTAGATATATTTATCAACAACAAATATTTTACATAACATTTTATAAATTGTAATACCCTTATAATTATAACACTTTTAAATAACAACTTATAAATATATACTTATAGTGTAGCATTTTAAAGGTCTCAACTTCAGGGACTTGATTTTAGCAGCTGATCATAAAAATAAAAGCTTTATAAAAATATAAATTGTCAATCCTTAAATTAACTTTTCATAGTACAGCTTTTGTCAGCCTAAGTATCAGCCTTGGTTCCCCCAGGACTGAGTAAATGGAGCATCAAAAGATGTTGAACACACGTCTAAGATATGTGGAAAAGTAACACTAAATGATACCTGAAGTAATCACCTTTAACGCTGCAATATAATATAATAAAACACCTTGGAAAGGTCAAAGAAGTACTTTTATTAAATCTTAAGTACTTAAGTTTAAGTATAGTGTAAGCCCAATAAGTTTTAAAGACTTAGGGTTATGGTAATATAACTTTTTAAGTGGTCTTAACTTGTTTATTGTACTTTATTATGAATTTCTAGCAAAATGTGCTACAAATTCATACTAAAAGCTGGGTATATGCGCATTTTTTTGAAGGTATTGAAAATTCACTTGGACAAACTATGCAATATAGGGGGTGGACTTTCTAGCAAGTCCCCAACCTGAACTCAGATGCAACTCAGATGGAACTCAGAATGAACTCATATTGAACTCATACTGAACTCTACTTGAACACCCACCTAAAACTGTTCCGCTGAGTGGTGTTCATATCTGATTGTATGGTTCCTTTGTCAATAGCTCAATGTATGTTCAATCTGTGGTGAGTTTGGGTCCAAGGTTGCGGAATCGCTAGAAACTCTGCCCCCCATATTGTGTGGTGACGGTTCAATTTACCCCTATCAGGACAATATATTAGGCTATTCAAAAGTCTTAAAATATGACTTTTCAATATAAAGGTTTTGTCACTTAAAATTGGCTATTTTGTACTGGTAGTATGCTGCCTGCATAAGTCCCATATGTTAATATGCATTATTAACATAATTAGTCATTTTGGCCTAAATGCTTACCTTATGTGATCACTGAAGCATTAAGTGGATTGAACTTAATAAGTATATTTATGACATGGCGACATCATAAAACATTATAATATGGACAGACAGTATCAATTACCTCAAGATATGTGCCCAGAAGGTCTCAATCACGCCTAAAATGCATATATACACCTAAAAGATCAAGAATTCACACTGTCAACCACCTGCCAAGGCTATGGAAAAATACCCTGCACTTTCCATGCCTCTTCTGGTCTCTGGATCTAGGTATTGGGTCAATTGTTGGGCATGGGAATGGTATTCTTTGTGTGGGGAATTAGTTATATTGGTTCCATTATTAATTTTTATGGTTATACTTTAATGAGGCTTTTATTTGGTTCCTTTATGGGTTATTTTTAATTGTTTCCTTTACTTTTAGTCACGCACAATCAGTGCTTTGGACACCAGACATTTTTATTTGGTGTTTATTCCTTCTTTTGGGGTTATAATGACATGTACTGGTATCTTCTTTTGTGAGGAAGAAGTTTTCTTGGTAACTAGGCCAGTGAAACTGCTTTAAGTGGACACCATGGGGAGATGAGCACCCTCAAAGTGCTGTAATGGCCAGAAATAACAGTGTAATGGGTGTGGGAATCAGAGGAATGTACTCAAGGGATTTTGGGTATATATGGAGGGGGAATTTGGTGGATATTTAGTCATTCAATTCAATTATTCTATACAACACACAACACAATATTATTATATATCATATATTTATCTGGTTACAATTATTAGCTTTTAAATATAATTTCTATTATATTTTTCTGTCAATTTTAAGGGCCTCTTATATTTATGTTAGTGATATTATTTGATATACAGGTTACTAATATTTGAGTTGATATAATATTTTACTTTAAATTTGATCAGTTGACAACTAATATTCATACTGGACCATAAATACTTCTAGATAAAAAATTTTCTTAGCACTTATTATTTCTTTAGCATGACACTAGGTATCCCCAGAACTGAGTAATTCCTATGTTTAAAAAAGATAACCTTAATTGCATTAAGCTTATAAGTTAAAATTAAGGTTATAATACTTATATATATGATTATAATGCTAATATATATAATTATTTCAGTATTATATGACTTATGGTAGTTTAAATAGCTTATCCATGACCCTATAATACTTTTTAAGGTGTTAATGGAGTCATAAAATACTTATATTAAGTGATATTAAGTAATTATTACCACAAAAAATCAGGTGGCACCTGCTAGCAGGTGCCTATCCCTATCTTCAGTTTTGATTTAAGAGTAAATTTGATTTGATACTGCACAAGATAGTGTGCTCATTGTGCAGTGTGCAGTCTTACCAGAAGAATTACCACTGAGCTGAAATTGAGTTAAATCAAAGATAGGGATTGGCACCTGCTATCAGGTGCCCATGTTTATTTTCTGGTGTATTGAAATACATAAGCTTATATGTATACACAAATCTCATATTCAGTGAAATATGTAGTTATATTATGTATATATAGGTCTATAACTGGGTTTAAGCCTCTAAATAGCCTATAAACTTTTTTTCTGCTTCTTCTAGTTCATATGGATGTATTCAGTGGACTCACAGCACCTACACAAGTATATAAACCTTTTTCAGGCGCATATATCCAGCTTGGACAGCTTAAACTGCTTCCTTTGAGGGATTTTCACAGATTTATGGGTTGGCATATCATTACTGGGTTAATATGGATGCTTGGGGATGTTATTGGGGGCTTGGAAAGTTGTTTTGCTTCCTTTAAATGCTTTGGGTTTCATTCTATACTTTTTGGATGAGTTATTTTACCTGTTTCTTTATGGTATCCACTTTTATCTGTTTTCTCTATTTATGGTATGGGTTTATGATATCATTAATTGTGATGGAGGATACTTACTGGAGGTCTGGGTGTTGAAACTTCTTGAAGCGGACACCATGGGGAGGTGATGGGCCCTCACAGTGCTGTAATAGCCGGGGATAGCAGTGACATCATCTGAATTGGAGGTCTGTGCATTCTAGTGGATTTTGGTATAAGTAAGGGAGGAATTGGTGGGTTATTGGACATCACTTTCTTAGTACAACTCAAATAAACATTATAAAAAATTATTATCATATAAAAATATTTTAAAGCCCTTATAAATTGATATTATCTTTATATTAGCTATAACTATATTTTATTATCCTATTTTCCACCACTAGCATGCACTAAAATCCAAGTATTGTGAGTTTATATTGGGAGTAACTATTGTATCAATCTTCCCCTGAGGTTTAATCACTAAATAATTTAACAATAAGTAGTTGGACCATAAATATTTACTATTATATCATACTTAAACACTAGCATATACTGACAGATTTTGTGGTGGAAAAAGGTGAAAAAGGTGTTGAAAAATTTTATGATAAATTAGATGAAGGAATAGGGGGTAAAAATTTAATTAATAATAAAAATTATTTTTCATCTTATTTTGTTTTTGATTCTGATGATGAAGAAAATTCTTTTGATGATGTATTTTATGGTAGATCAAGAAGAGATCAAATACCTCAAGTCAAAGTGGACATAGATGTGGCAAAATATAAGAAGGTAGCAAATAAGGTCAAACCAATTAACAAAATACTACCTGCAGAAGTAAATACAACTTTGAAGAGGCCAAATTTATCAAAGTATACTTATGAATTTTCTTCTGTCAATTATCTGCCCAATTTTTCTGAAACTTCTAGAATCACTTTGGAGAGATTGAGTGTTGTGAACTTTGGACCTGAAGACTGGTTGTTATGTGAAGAGAAAAAGTTGTTGTTGGATGTAATGGTAAAGAGGGAGAAGGCCATTAATTTTTTGAAGAGGAGAGATGTTTGTTAAATCATTCTTATGGGGAGACTTACAAGATTCCAGTTGTTTGTCACAAACCATGGAAAAAAAAACCAATTCCTATTCCTGCCACTTTAAAAGATGATTATATAGAGGTCATTAGAGAATGAATTCAAACTGGATTATATGAACAGTCTTATTCAAGTTATTCAAGACTAGTTTTATGTATCAAGAATCATAATGGAAAGCTCAGGGTAGTGCATGATGTTAAGAAATTAAATAGATTTACAATAAACGATGCTGGAATACCACCTATTGTGGAGGAGTTTGTGGAGGCGTTTTCTGGAAGAGTGTGTTATTGTTTGGGAGATATAATGGGAGGATATGATGAGAAATAATTACATCCTGATTCTAGGCCACTCACTAATTTTGATACACCACTTGGTCAATTACAGTGGACAAGATTACCTCAAGGTGCAACAAATTTGGTTGCTGTTTATCAAGCTCATATGGCTTGGATTCTTCAAGATGAAATTCCACAATATGCTGGCAGAATTAAAGTTCATTCAACAGATTATGATAATGAGGAGTTGAAGGAGAATCCAGGTATACAATAAATTTATCTGGGAATATGCTATTGTTTTAGAGAGGATTTTGTTTAGGATTGAAGAGGCTGGTTTAACTATTTCTGAATCAAAATTTTCTTGTTGTGTGCCAGCTTTGGAAATTCTAGGTCATGTGGTATGTAGAGAGGGTAGGATTATGTCAAAGAAGAAGGTAAAAAAAGTTCAGTCCTGGCCAAGACCCAAGAATACAACCAAAGTACAAGGTTTTCTAGGCATATGTGTTTATGTTAGAATGTTTATCAAGGACTTTTCTTCATTGGCTGCTCCATTGAGAGGGTTGACTAGGAAGGATGCTTATTGGGAGTGGGATGAAGAGTGTGAGGCAGTGTTTTTGAATTTGAAGAAGGTTTTTGGGGAGGATAGGATCCTGCATAAGTTAGACTATGGAAAAGATGCAGGTAGAATATATTTAGCAGTTGAATCTAGTCAGGTAGCTTCTGGGGCGGTTCTGTCCCAAATTGATAAAGCTGGTTATATTAGACCAGTCAGGTATAAATCTGTGGGTTTTACTGAGGTTGAATCAAGTTATTCACAGCCAAAATTGGACCATTGTGGTGTGGCAAAAATTTTAAAGAAACTTCAAAATATTTTATGGGGGAAATACTTTAAATTACAAGTGGACGAAAAATCTTTAATTCAAATGATCAATTCCCCAAGTCTACCAAATGCACCTATGACCAGATGGTTAGCTTTTATTCAAAAAATTTCTTTTTATTCAGTTCACAAGCTTAGAAAGAGGCTTACTATACCAGATGGATTATTAAGAAGACCACCTACTGAAGAGGATTCTGACTCAGAAGAATTTGATGAAGATATACCTGTTATTAAGGCCAGCACAAAAGGTGCTGAAGACCTTCCTTAACTCCCCCATGAGGTTAAACTGGCTGGTTTAATAAGTGTGCATAAAGATGACAATAACCTCCACCATGAGGATAAACTGGATAATTGTAAAAATTTTGTAAATGATGTGATTTGGGAGTTTGACATTAGTGTAGATAAATTTGGTAAAAAATGGAGGATGGAGATGATTTTGTGTATTGTGATGAAGAGGGTGAAATTGTGTGGGATAGTAGAAAGTTGGTGAATGCTGTATATGTTGGAATTTTAGAAAATTCAGTTAAAAGGAGGTTGGATAAAGACAAAGTTGGTGATGCTAAAAAGAGTGAAAAAGTGAAAGAAGAAAATTTGGTTATTAAAAGGTTGGAAGGTTCAAAAATGGAAAATTCAGAAATATCTTATGATAAAAGGCAATTTCAAGGTTTAAAGTTGTTGGCTCATTCATGTGCTGGTGATTTTGGTGATAGGGAAGTGCCCATAGATGTTATATTAACTGAATTTCAAGATGAAGTCTGGGGACAGACTGGCTTTTATTTAAATATGGTTAAAAATTTATTAACTTTAGAAATGCCGGAAAATGTGATAATGATGAATGGGTGGCTATCAAAAGGAAGTTACTGAAATTTTATCTATCTGTTAGAAGATTAATGAGGAGGAGATATCCAAATCCTCAAGTAGTAATTACTCAGAGAAAGGGGCAAGAGTTGGTTATGAAATCACTGCATGAAGATCTTGGGAATAGAGGAGTTGGTGAAACTTATAGAAAAATTGCTGATAGATTTTGGTGAACTGCCATAAAACTGACTGTTAAGCAATGGGTTAAATCATGCAAATAATTTCAAAGAAGAAGTTATTTAAGGCCAAAGGAACAAGGACATGCAAACAGTGAAAAAACTCTTTTTGGTAGGGTTAGCTTTGATGCTGTTCATATTAGGGGGTATCAAAGTTGACTGATCTGCAATTAAATTTATTGCAGATAAAAGTCCTTATACCCCAATTATCTCCTGCAATTATTTTTTCTAATAATTGGGTTATTAGAAATTTTACGTTGTGGTCTTCCAACATTGGCAGAGGCCTTTGTTGGGCTGTTTGGCGCTGTTTTGGTATGTCTTAATTGACATTGGTTGAGTAATTGGGTTTTTTTCTGGTTTTATTAAGTGAATATTGGGACTATGGGTATGTGAGTACTACTATTGGATAGCCCTGGATTTTCTCTATATTTTATGTCTTTATGACATTTTTCATATTCTAAGTTTTAAGGGGTCATTTGCTCACTTTACATTTCTAAAAGATAGCTGTTTAATTTTGTTTTTTGTGTTTTATGGGCTAACCTTAAGTCTTAGGGTTAAGTTCTTAGTACCATTAAGTAGAGCTGATTTGGCTCTATACTTTATTTCTCAATGTTATCATAGCTTAATTTTTTGTTTTAAGGGTTTTAGTAGTTGTGGATTTTTCTAAGTATTTTAGGCTTTATTTGAGGTTTTTGGTGGTTTTCTGGCTTCAGGGAGGTCTGGTTGCTTCTAGGTGGGCCGCCTGCCTTGGTTATAGAAGGCTGGGGAGTGCTTCTAGCGGGGTTTTTATTCAATTTGGCTGCCAAAAGCGCCAAATTCATTGCTGTGCATGGATTTTTAAGATGGTGGTCTGTGTGTACATACTGAATAAGACAGTTTGGGACAACTTTAATTATCATACAACCATCCAGGGGTGATATCATTGTTCTCACTCAGTTTTCACTGTTTTTTTGGCCACAATTGGCTGTGTTTGTTGCAAGGTTAGCTCTTCATTTAACTCAACTTTGGCAACTGGTTTCTCTGGTGTAGCTTTGCAACCTGCATCAAGTATTATTGCTGTTTTTTGTGCAACAAGTGCACAGTGTTTTGTTTTTCTGGTGTGGATCTTTCTGCATTTCAGGGTTCTGGTTCTTTGGTTCTCTGTGGTCTGCTATTGGCTACTGTTTTGACTTGTTAAGCAGTCAAAAAGTGTGTTTGAAGGGGTATAGTAACAGTCTCTAATTTTCTGTAGCAAATAAATCTTACCTGGTATTTTCTCAAAAGGACAGGGGTTTTTCTCTCCAGTTTTACTCAAACTCCCTTGGTCAAGGCCTATAGCTAGTACTATAGGATTGTCTACAATGTGTCAAAGTTGACCTCTTATCCAACATTTTTCTACTCAATTTTTCATAACCACATCTTGGCCTACTTTCATTCATAACCACATCTTTGACCACTATCTGGATATGCCTTCTAACTCGCTGCAAACTCCCATTCTCATCTCATCCTATCTATTCTCTCCATTCAGAACACCTCGCTATCTTGTATACTTGTTTTTTCTCCTTTTCATCTTCAATTATCTTAACATGCCCTGTCATCATAGATCTTTTCAAAGGCAGCCTTCCCCCAGTTGTTCTTCAAATTGCACTAATCCCTCTTTCCCCTGCTCAGCTGAGAAATAAAAGACTGTTCAATTAAAAAAAGATGATCATCTCATTCTTATCAACTGGATGAAAACTAAATCTAACTATGATTCTTGTTAAGGTACCAAAAATGCAACTAAAGTAGGGTGGCCCCCAGCATCAAAAGTTAATGTTTATCTTCTAATGGCCAACAAATTACAGAATAAGACCAAGGGAAAGATAGATCTCTTACCTAAACTGATGTCTGAACACTTCAAGCATTATTGAGCCAAATACAAGAAGTCAAATACTCTTTCATCTTCTACTGGTTTTGGTTTTACTGACCTCAATATCAGTAAGGGCATCAAATCCATAGACAATAAACTTGATTCTTTAAGTCCTTACTTTAAAGAGATGGATTATATTTTTGGAGAGCAAGCTGATGTTAATCCTGCAAACATGCTGGATGGTGAAGATTCTATCTCCAAACATGATGTCAAAAGAAATCTTTTTCCTTCTTCTACTCAAGCCTCCCCTCATTTAACTTCCACAAATCAAGATATCTTTTCAATAGATCTTTATGGCAATATTAACCAACCTGATCTAACTCAAGTATGTTTTATTTCTTTTATCTTACCAATTCTTTTTTTATTTACATTTTCTTATTTCTAAAGAGACTAAAGAACAAATGCAGGTGCCAAAATCAACTGAGTCAGAAGCCAGCAACAATGACAAGGAGGAAAATGTGAACTTGAACAAAAAGCAAAGGGCATCAAGTAGTCTAAATTTACACTCTCAAAGAAGAAGAAAAAGTGATACTTCATCTCAAACCCCTTTTTCTTCTATCAAAGAATTTTTTGAGAAACTTGATGCTGGTAAGTGATACCAAACTTCTTAATACTTTAATCTGCTTTTCTTCTAATTTTTGTTAATATTTCTTATCACTCTAGAGAAAGTGGAAGTTTCTAAAGAGACTCAAAAGTTTGAAAAGCAAAAATATGACCTCTCTTTAAGGAGGAATGACAGGGTACATGATTTGGGAAGAGAAGAAGTTTGAACTCTATTTATAGAAGGATGATAGGACACAAGTCTTGGAGGAGAGGAAGTATAAACTCTCTTTATGGAAGGAAGATAGGGTACAATACTTGGAGGAGAATAAATTCAAGTTATCTCTAAGTATTGAAAAATTAAAGAAAGAGGAGAAAACACTCAAGCATCAAAACCTCATGGAACAAATGAAATATAAGCTTGATCATGAAGAAAATTTTAAAAAGAAAGATTTCTTGATAGAATGTGGTAAAGCTAATAAATCTGTTGAGGAAATTGAATGTTTAAAGAAATTGTTAACTGACTTTTTTGTTTTATTTCTCTCACACTTCAACTGTTCATAATTAATTTTACATAAAATTTTATCTTAATTTCCTGTATTTCTTTACTCTATCCATAATTAGTTGCATTTTCATATTTTAATGTTATAAATTCTTTTTAAATAAAATTTTCAAGAATTTTTAATGTTAAAAATTCTTTTTTAGTTAAAATTTTCAAGTCACATTTGAAAATTTTCCAATCCCACCCCTGCATTTGATTGAACTAAGGGGTGGGTGTCACCAAAATTCTTTCAAGTTAAGAATTTTGCAAGTCTTATATAAAATTTTGGCAATACTCCCCCCTGCATTTTATTGAAGTAAGGGATGGGTATCACCAAAATTTCAAGTCAATTTATTTTTTGCAAGTCTCATATGAAAATTTAGCAATGTCCCCCCCTGTATTTTATTGAATTAAGGGAAGGGTATCACCAAATTTTCAAGTCGAATTTTTTTTTTAAAGTCTGATATGAAGATTTGGCAATACCCCCCCTACAATTTATTGAATAAAAGAAATCAAATGTAAAAAAACTTAAAGATGAAAATTTCTACAACAAATTATTTTCACCAGTCTCAATCAAGTTTTCCTACTTTATATAATAGCCAGTAGAATGACCTAAGGCCAGATGCACCATTATATAAAAACAGTAATCTATCTTGATGTAACTTTAAAAAATAATTGAAATAGACAAATCCAAAATTAAATTAAAAAAATTAAAAAGGAAAATAAAAAGGCAAATTTAAAAAAATTAAAAAAGATAAAAAATAAATAAAATTAATAAAAGAGAAAAAAAAAGAAAGAAGATGGAAGAAAATATTTAATGATAGAAAAAATTATATAATATTTTAGTTACCATACTTGACAGATCTACTAAGAGCAATTTTTTTATCTAATTTTTTTGATTATTTATACGATTAATAAGACCTTCATTTATTTGGAATGAACAACCAAAACAGGTAAATTTTTGACAAGAAACTAAAGTTGGATGTGCTTTCGTTGTTTGATGCCAATGTTGAGAAAAATTTCATATAGCCTCAACTATTCCATTGGCACTACCAAAATCAATAATACATTTATTGTCAGGAAAATAAAGGCCATGTCCCTCATCAGTAGAGGGTGATGGAATAGGAACAACAATCTCTGGATTAATATAAGAGAAAATTCCAAATGTTAGACAATTCTTATCATGTTCATCTCAATGAACATTATTGTAGAATCCTTTATAAGTGATGATAACATTAGAACAAAAAACATAAGCATTAATTACTTCTTCCCATTCAGGATCAGAAAAATTCAGTAAACCAGATTCTAAAGCAAGTTGATGGTTTTTTTGAAAAGCTTAAATACATAATTTTTTAAATCAATTTTCCAAGAAAATATTAAATAATCCTAAAGAATTCCATTGTTTCAGATCTTCTTCCATTTTCTCTGGTCTCAAATTTTTCAATAAAGAATAAATTCCTGAAATATATGACAAAATTAAAAATTACTTATAATAAAAAAATATTTAAACACCAAAAGAAACTCCTTGATCATATACTGGTTTCCAACCAAAACCTTTCATGACATCAGAAATCAGATTTTTATTTGATAAAGGTTGTCAAACCAAAGCCATTTGATAGAGAGTAGAAATTAAATCAGAAAGCTGGCAAAAAACTTCATCCTTATCCCCATTAAATGAATGAACTTCTAAGATGAATTGAGGTTTGTATCTGTTATTGACAGCTGAAAAAATGAGATCTATACCGCCTTCTGTAAGGTTTTTGATCTTTTTCACCACACAATATGGGGGGACGACTTGCTAGCAAGTCCACAACTTTGGACCCAAATTCACCACAGATTGAACACACATTGAGCTATTGACAAAGGAGCTATACAATCAGGGATGAACACCACTCAGCAGAACAGTTTTAGGTAGGTGTTGTCAGCCAGGCTATACCAGGAGCCCAGTAAATGTTATGTCAATTTACTGGAACCAAAAGAAAGCGTAAAAATATGCTTATTATGTATATAAATTAATATTATATTTATTGAAATAAGAATGAATTTTATAATATTAAAGTGAATATATATATTTCTAATTATATAACTAACTATAACTAAGATAAAAGAGGGGGGCTATTTATACAGATGCCCTATCCATCAATGTGTGTGTCCCCCAATCCGTCGTTCATAACATTCCATGACCCAAATTGCCTTTTGTGTACAAAGCCTTTTATTTGTCTTTGTCTTTCTTCTTTCTATCTTTTGTAGCTTTTTCTCATTCTCAAAAGCCATTTGCTCGTAGAACTTTCTTTTCCTAATGTTGTTCCTTTCTTTTGTAAGTATAATTGATTCTGCTTTTCTTGAACTTTTGGTTTCATTATTATGTTGAATAGAACAAATATTAGATTTAATTTTAGTATCTTTTGAATGTGAAAAGTGGATAAGCATGAGGTTTGCTTTTCCTAGCTCAACAATATTGCATGATGAAATTATATAAGTGTTTTATTAAATATAAGTAAAATAAGGATTATATTAACTTTATAATTATATAAATTATATATACATTTAAATTAAGCATAATAAATGTTATATTCTATAAATTATGGCGCTTTTTTTATGTACTTAATAAATATAAATTAATAATTAATTAATTATAAACATATATTTTAATTATAAGTATACATTTAACTTATAATGTAATTAAATTAATTAATTAAATTTCTATATTAAATAAAACCTTACATATGTTATTAAACAATGATATTGGGCGCTTTTTTGATTCCTAATTGTGTCATCAAATTATTAAACAAGTTAAAACACTTTATTAAATAAATTATTAATGTTTTATTCTAAAATTTAGCAATTTTGTTATAATAAGTATTTTTTTAAATTTAAAATAATTATTACAGTAATAAAAGTAATTAAAATAATTAATTACTCATGTTTTATAATAAATTAATTAATTACATTATTTTTACATGTGAAAATAAGTTTATTTTTCATGTTTCATTTAAATTGGTTATTAATTAAAAGATTATAAGACATGTTTTAAATTAAATTTATTATCTTTATGTGTCTCAAACTTATTTAATTACTCTCTAATTTTATGGTAACTTTTTGGGTTTAAATTGGTGGATATCTGGGCTGTAACTCATGTGTCTTAGTTAATTGTGTCATATTTACCCTTACATTTACTCAACATTAGTTATTTTTTATTAGGTTTTTATTATTCTTTGTATATAATTTATTATGGCGCTTCAGAGGGCCCCTTGCCTATATAAAGGCCTTGGGTAACCCCCGGTAGCCCCATCACTTATTATACACTCAACTTGAACATATTTTTTTAATATAATACGTTTATTTCTATTTTTATTAGTATTACAATTCTAATCTAAATATTATATAAATAATTAAAGGTTGCTCTAAGTCTATTAATAATAATAATTGTGAACTGCGCACTGAGATATAACTTATTAAAATAAATGTTATTATATATAAATTGAACCTCCCGTTGTAGACAATCCTATAGTACTAGCTATAGGCCTTGACCAAGGGAGTTGGAGAAAAACCAGAGAGAAAATCCCCTGTCCCTTTAGAAAAATAGAGTGAGATTTACTTGCTAAAGTAAGTTGGTTCCTGTTTTACTAAAGCTCCTTTTCAACACACTTGACTGCTTGATGAGCCAAGAAAGTAGTCACCAGATAGACTACCAGACCAAAGAACTGAAATGTAGAACAAAGTCCACACCAGAGACAGCAAAGATACTTGATGTAGGCTTCAAATCCACACCAGAGACAGCAATAATACTTGCTATAGCTTGCAAGACTATAACAGAGAAAACAGTTGCCAAAGTTAAGTTAAATGAAGAACTCACTTGCAACAAACACAGCCAATTGTGGCCAGAAAACATTGAAAACTGAGTGAGGAACAATGAGATCACCTCTGGATGGTTGTGTGATGATTAAGGTTGCCCCAAACTGTCTTATTCACTATGTACACACAGACCACTAACTAAGAGCCCATGCACACCCACCAATCTGGCGCCTGTACCTGCCAGATTGCATAAAAAACCCTCCTGGAGCGCTCCCCAACCTCCTAAAACAGAGGCGGGCGGGCTGCCCGACGTCGGAGATGCCGCCTGAAGCGGCCCGGCCTCCCTGAAGCCAGAAAACCAATAAAAACCACTAATCTACTTAGAAAAATTAGCTACAACTACTAAAACCTTTAAAACACGGAATTTCACTATAACAAATTTGAGACATGAAATATAGAGAAAAATTAGCTCTATCAAATGGTACTAAGCACTTAACCCTAAGACTTAAGGTTAGCCCGTAAAACACGAAAAACAAAATTAAACAGCAATCTTTTATAAATGAAAAATGAGGAAATGACCCCTTAAAACTCAGAATATGAAAAATGTCTTCAAGACATAAAATATAGAGAAAAACCAGGGATATCCAATGATAGTTGTTTTGTATCTACTAATATACTAAAATTAAAAATTAATAATTAAAATGAAATGAAATAACATAAATGAAATAAAATAAAAAATAAAAAAAATAATACAAATGGTATCCCCCAGCCAATTGATGAGCTGATCCCCTGATACCTTACCCACATCCAAGTGCACCTTGATGTGGATACACAATTAAATCTTTTAAATGATTAACAGAAAACAAAATTCAAAAAATTTAGAAATTCAGAAGATAATAAAAATAATGAAACACAGAAACACATGAAATAAATAATAAATAAAAATAAAATAGCATTGCCTGGCCAATTGATGAGCCTTTCCCCAGCCCCTGCCAATGTTGGAAGACCACACCATTGTGTCTCTACTCAGAAAATTGTCGTTGCATTTCTTTATTTCTCTCTCTTATTTTCTTTAGAATTTTAAATCTCATTTATTATTAATTACTATCTTCTCACCTTATCCTAGTTCCCTTTTAATTCCTTCTTCCTCTTCTTCTTCTTCTAGACAACCAGCCAACAGGTGTTCAAGTAGAGTTCAGTATGGGTTTAATATGAGTTCAGTCTGAGTTCCATCTGAGTTCAGGTTGGGGACTTGCTAGCAAGTCCACCCCCTATATTGAATTGTTTTTGTAAAAAATATTTTCTTAAGATTTGATATTGAAGTCTTATAAAATTTGAGATCATCCAAATTTCCAAAGAATGTTTTTTTCAAAATATCTTCATCCTAATCAATTCTCTATTTTGATAAAATTTCTTCTTTGAATTGCTTGATTCTTTAGCTGGTTCCATGATTTTCTGATTTTTATTTTCTGGTAAGGAAATCTCAGATTTATTTGGAGAAGGAATAGAATTGAAGGACATTGAAGAGATAGAAGAAAGTAAAGATAAAGAATAAAAAGTTGAATATATTTGATGGTTATTCTTGGAGCTTTCAAGATTTGAAGACAAGGAAGAAAGAGAGGATAAAGATGATTCAGAAGAAATTGATGATAATGAAGATGAGTGAGTTAAATTTTCCATAGTAACGTCCTGGAAAAAAAATTATAAAACAAAAAAAATAAAAAAATAAAAAAAAAAATATTAAAAAAAACCCCAACAATAAAAAATTATCAGTAAAATAATTGAAAAGAAAAAAAATTTTTGGTAAAAAAAAAAAAAAAAAAAAAAAAATCAGTAAAAAATTTTGAAAAAAAAATAAAAACCTGAATTATGATTGAAATACCAGGTAATACCCTAGAAAAAAAATTTCTAAAAAAAAAAAAAAAAAAAAGTTAAATATATTTCAAAAAAATTAAAAATCAAAATAAATCCTGAATGGTTTTTAAAATACCAGATAAAGTTCTTGAAACAACAAAAAATTCACCAAAAAAAAATAGTAAAAAAAAAAATTAAAATAAATTCAGTAAATTCAATTTCAAAAAAAAAAAAAATAAAAAAAAAAAATTAGTTGCCTGCTATTGGAAATACCACTGGATGTCCTTCAATCCAATTTATTAAAATAAAATTTTAAAAACATTGAATACAGTAAATTTCAGAATAATTAATTATTTGCAAAAACAAACACAAATAAAAAAATAAATTACCTGATTTATTTTGGAAATGAGGGGAAATGTCCAGAAACTAAGAGAAAGAAAAAAATTCTGTAAAAAAAATTTAAAAGCAGAGATTAGTCTTTTTTTTTCTTTCTTCAAAATGCCCCCAAAAAGTCCCTCCCCTTTACCTCCCCTTTAACCCCTCCTTACCCACCTCAAACCCCCCTTTACACCTTCTTTAACCTCCCTTTAACCTCCCTTTACCCCCCACTTTCCCACCTCAAACCCCTGCACAAACCCCCTACACCTATCTTATCAAATTGGTAATGATTTAATAAGTTAGTGAACAATGGCTAACAATCATTCACTAACTTATTGAATCATTAGAAATTTGATAAGTTAATGAACAATAATCAACAATTGTTCATTAACTTATTGAATTGATAGCAATTCAATAAGTAGGTACTTGGGGGTGTGTGGAGGGGTTTGAGGGGGGGGTTTGAGGCCGGAAAGGAGGGGGTTGACGTGGGAAAGGAGGGATTAAAGGGGGGAGTTGAGGTTTCAAAGAAGGGGAGAAAGGGGGTATGGAGGCAGACAAGGAGGGGGGGAAGGGGGATGATGGAGGGTGAAAAAAAAGAACAAAAAGAAAAAAAAAGAAAGCAAAAAAAAAAATTAGTCTAACCTTGAAAAACAAAAAAAAGCACTTACAGGACAAAAAAAAAGAAAAAAAAGAGAAAAAATAAATTATTAGCAAGTAAAAAAAAAAATGACTTACCTGGTGAGATGAGATGAGAAAATAGAGGAATTGAAAATATTTGAGGGATGTTTGAGGAGAGTAGGAAATGGATATGAGGGATGAGTGAAAAAAAGAAACAGTGAAAAATTATGCAATTGGAGAAAATATGCGATTTCATGTTGGGCTGATGAAATGAAACAAATGAGACATCCAAAAAAGAGAATTGACAGAAAATTGAAAATTTTAGTTATGAAAAAAAATCATCCTCAACTAATTTTTTGACCTCTTCCTCAAAAGCCATTGGTTGCTTCCCATGACTAAGACTGGCTACCCAACCAGAGATTTCTTTCCTCTCCTCCTGATTTAAAACATCCTCTGCACCATCCACCACCAAATCATTTTTGATGGACACCTCCCAGATGTCCTTGAAAATGGCCTGATCATTAGCAATTGACCAAAAGTTTGTCAAATTAAATCATCCCTTGACAATTGCATTCTTCTCTAACTCATCACACACTACACCACCAAATATGGGGGGTGTACTTTCTAGCAAGTCTGCAACCTTAAACCCAAAATCATATCAAATTGAGCACACAATGAGACTGTGATGAAACAATCATGAAAAAATATTGAAGTTGCATTGAACAAGCCTTGAAGCAGATTTGAACATATATTGAAGGACAGATTATCATTAGTGCAAAAAATATTGAGGCTTAAATTACAGTTATTTTTTAAGGAATATTGAAAAAGTGAACTGCACTACCAAAATTAGCTTGCTGATGTATAATATTTTGAAATATTATGTTTTGTATTCATTCTTAAATAATAATAAACATCTCATATGAGCTGAATTATCATATATTTCACATAATTTTACAATATATTTCACCTACAAATATATGCAGAAATAATACACTATTACAAGAAATTATTCATGATATAAACACATATTAAAGTCATATTTTTCATCAAATTTTTATCAGTAAAGATTTCAAATATATATATGATCTCATTCAATAAATTGATATTATTAAAACTTTATCAAACTTGAAAATAATTCTGGAAGGCACATAACTCTTCAAAATGAAGTTAGAATAATTTTAGTTAAAGGGTCCATTTTTTAAAATTGATATATATACCATATTTTAACAAGTAAAAAAATATAGTGGTACAATTTTTTTAGAAACTACCTTAACATTACTTCCATATTATAAGGAAAATCAAGGTAAAAATTATATGAGAATAAAATACAAAACTAATATAAAATTTTGTAACATCAATAAATGTTTATGCAGGAGCTTAAACAATTATAATTTCCAAGCCTTAAAATATATAATATATATTTTGTTGTTTTTTTTATGTTGGGTCAAAATTATCCTTCCCACTACTTTCCTCCCCTCACTTTGTTATCCCATTATCCTTCTTGTTAAAATTATTTTTCTATATTGTATCTTTCTTTACTCTCACTAGTAATCTCCCCTCAAAACTCCTGGTTCTCCCCTCTCCATCCCTCTTGATTCATACTCATCAAAAACTACTCCTTTTTCTCCTCCTTACACCCTTCTTACTCCCCTATCCACTCCACCTGCTTTAATATCACTCCTTTTACCTGCCTTCACACCCCTTTTACTCCATAGGGAGTAAAAGGGGTGGGATTTAAAGTGAAATGGTGGATTGTGGCAGAGGGGAAATAGTTGGGGTAGGAAGTGATAATTTTGATATTTGAGGAAAAAGGGCTGGGTAGGTTACAAAAGGGGTGGGACATATTTGGGGGAAAAATAAAAGAGTATAGTGGGAGTTGGAAGTGATGGGGTTCAAGAGGGGGAGGAGAGGTAAGGATTGAAGTGAAAGGGGTGGTGTGAAGTAAAGATTGAGAGGGAAGTGTAAGAGAGGGGAGGGACTGAAACTTGGGCTCAGAAATTTTGAGATTTCAGAAAATGTACCAGGATGGTGATCAAAGGGTGAGGGATGTGAATTTAAAGGAAAGGGATGCAGAGAAAGTGAAAGGTGTGCTGAGTGGTGGAGAGGGTGTCAAAGGAAGTGGTGTAAAATCAATAGTGAATGCTGTTCTTTGGCTAAAAAATAGAGTAAACCCTGTCATTTTATGGTGCTTTTCTTCAGTTATAAATGATAATTTATGATCATGGCTGATTAATATGCATCCACAAAATTGTATAAAAAATTCATCTTTATTAGATTTTTGCACAAAATACTGCATTTTAAGACTGAAGAAGTATTAGAACAAAAGAATTAGCAACAAAATATGATTTCTCCTTTTTACAAAATATTTTAAAGAGTTCTTCTGATTATTATACATAAATCAAATATATAAAAAATAGGTAAAATTTTTTAAAAGTTGAAGAAAGAACAAAATCTATATTATGATTTTAAACTAATTACCTTAGGTATTTTATGGGGTGAATTTAATTAGACTTGGTTTGATTTTAAACTATATTAGTGGGATTAAAAATATTTTCAAGTAAAATGATAGAAGTAAAACAAATTTTTAACAAAAACTCAGTTGATGTATTTAATCTTTGAGCATGAATTCTTGTTTAATAATTACTATACATACCTGAATTATTACCTGTGATAGATATAAAGTTAAGAGAATGAAATGATTTAGCTATTCCAATATCTGTACTACTATCTATTCTGTGCAAGAAAAAACTCCTTAGGTCCCTTTAAATTCTAAATGTTTTTTATTCCAATGACTATATACATTCTTAAAAAATTATATATCTCTTAGTTTTTCTAGAACTTAGATTGAACTCCTAACAAAATCCTGTGGCATCATGTGGTTCAAGCTAAGTTAAGATAAGAAAAAAAATTAAGTTATTAAAAATTTCATAAATGATTTTTTAATTTGAACTTTAGAATATTTTCATATCAATAAAATTAATAAGAAATAATATATATTTCTGGAAATAAATAGAGCTTTTGAATAATTTTTAAGAAAACTTTTATTAAAAATAGTCTAAAACTCACTTTATATCATGATAATATTATTTATTTTCCATATGATAGATTACAAAAAGTTCTAAAATTACATTTATACAACTATAATGTAAAAAAAAGGTATCAGATATTAGGGGGTGTCAGTACTGGAAAATCTGCACCTATCTAAGTGTGTATTTATGAAACACACTAGCCCTAACACTGGTTTATTTCAAAAGTGAAATAAGTCACTTATTTCACTCAAATCTGCACTTTCTCAACCAAAAGTGCTGGTTTCACCATTCCACACATCTCACTTATTTTTCAGAATCATCTCATTCATACACAGCACTCCACAGAATAACACTTCATATCTCTTAACATCATGCATCATCTTCATTTTTCTACCATATAAGGGTCATGCCTTCCTTACTCTCAAATTGTGATAAGCTACATCAAGCAATGACTGCCATAGCTCTTGATCTGCTCTTGGACTCTGATTGAAAATCTGATTCTGACCTTGAAGAAGATTTTCTTTTTTTATATAAAATGACCACAAAACATTACCTTTTTCCTAGAAAGACTCAAGTACTTCATACCCCCAATTACACTATCCAAATACTTCTAAACCTATCCATACCCAGTTTTAGACAGCTTTTCAGGACTTTTCAGGAATTTTCCCTTAAATTGCTTCATCTTATTGAGGATCACCCCGTGTCTCAAATAATTATCAAAAGCTACAATGTGATCAATTAATTCAATTGACCATCACACTATGTTGTTTGGGCTTCAATGGTAATGGAGCTGCCTTGAAACACTTGGAAAATGTCTTTGATTTAGGCTATGGTTCTTTTAACACTTATACAAAACGTTGCATCACTCCTATTAACTGGTTGGAATCTCAACTTCTCTCCTGGCCAACAAAAGAAGAGTGACTTGAATCATCTCAGGTTATGCAAGCAGAGGGATTCCCAGGATGTATTGGTTTTGTTGAAAGTACCACTATTCATTTGAGTCAGAAAATTTCTCATGGTGGAAACAATTAATTTGACCGTAAAAAGAGGTAGCTTGTTTTTAATTCTTTACATTCTTTTTCATACTATCACAAGAAAACTTATCTTCTCTATAGATATTTAATTTCTGTCCAGCTTATTTGTGATTTCAACAAAAAGTTTATATCTCTCTTTGCTGGCTATCCTGGATCATTTCATGATTCCTACATATTTCAAAGAATGCAAATCTCAAAAGAGCCAGAAATTTTTTTTGATGAAGATCAGTATCTTCTGGCTGATTCAGCTTATGTGAATGAAAAATATGTACTTCCTGGATTTCATGGAGCAGCTTCAGAAGACAGTCAAAATGCCAAGTTCAAAAATCATTTGGAAAAGTCAAGAGTCCGTATTGAACATTCTATTCAAATATTGAAAGGTCATTTCTACAGTTTAAGGGAATTAAGAAGTCCTCTTAGAAATAGTTCCAAAATGAAGGCTGTCATTAACTCGATTCTGTGTTGCACCATACTTCATCACCTAGTCACTGACCTCAAAGATCAATGGTTAGAGTTGTATGAAGATGAAAAAGTTGAAACACCTCCAACTATATCCAACACTACAACTTCTCAAACCACTAGCATAAGGGCAAAAATTCTTCCAATCACACTAGCACATTGGGAGTATTAGACCCATACCATAAATAGAAAATCCAGAAAAAAGCGGATACCATAAAGAAACAGGTAAAATAACTCATCCAAAGAGAATATAATGAAACCCAAAGCATATAAAGGAAACAAATGAAATGTCCAAGCCCCCAAAAACATTCCCAAGCATCTATATTAACCCAGCAATGATCTCCCAACCAATAAATCCGTGAATATCCATCCAAGGAAGCAGATTAAGTTGTCCAAACTGAGTGTATGCGCCTGAAATAGATGTATATGCTTCTGTAGGCTTTTTGAGTACACTGGATACGTCCATATGAACTAAAATAAGCAGAAAAACAAAGTTTATAGGCTATTAAGAGGCTAAAACCCACTTATAGACCTAAATATACATAATATACTGCATATTTCACTGAATATGAGATTTATGTATACATATAAGCCTATGTATGTCAATACTTACCTAATATAATTTAAGATAAATATATTATGACTCCATTAACACCATAATAAGTATTATTAGGCTATGAATAAGCTATATAAACTACTATAATTTATATAATAGAGTAATAATTAGGGGCTATCAAAGTTAGAAATTTTCCATTTCAAAATACCTTTTTTTCCACCAAATCAACCATGATTATTTTTTAAAGTATACCATCTTCTGCCCCCAAAACATCTTTTCACTGAGAAATAATGATATTTTTGTGGCTTTCTTTTTTTTTTGTGAAATACCTTTTAAATAATTATAAAGTTCTAGCTTTGATACCCCCTATTATATATATATGTAATATAATCATATATATTATTATTTTAACCTTATTTTTAAGATATAAGCTTAATTTACTTAAGGTTATCTTATTTTAAGTATAAGAAATACTCAGTCCTGACAATATCTAGGCTGACACTCCCTTACCCAAAAAAAAACAATAAAAAATGTTAAGACACTTTAATTAAAAGTAAGGAGTGAATAGAAATTTTTTTAAATTTTCTATAATACATATACTGAATAAACAGTATTGTTTTGATTTAAATTTTTTCAAGAGATTTTTAAGATCAGAGATTTCATTTTCTGGAATCCACTGGTCATATTCACTTGATTTATTTTTAAATCTTAATAGATACTTAACTCCCTTTTCTTTAGTAAGGTGTCTCTTTTTAAGTATCTTTTCAATTTCTGCCTTTTCAACTATTTCTTCAGGTTGCTTTTTATGCCTTCCTGATCTTCTTGGAAATAGAGCAGTATCGTTAGAAAGGTATGGTTTTATAAGAGAAATAGGAAATACTGGATGTTTTCTATCATAAGGTGCATATAGAATAACCTCAACAGCATTGTTACCAACCATCTTTTTAACTAAAAATGGTCCAATGAATGGATCCTTCAATTTAACATTACCATTTAAATTGAAATGTAGTGTAGAAATAAGGACTTCATCAACCTCTTTGAACATTTGTTCTTTATGGGCTTTATCCCATCTTTTCTTCTCATACTCAAACGCCTTATTTATACATTCTTGAGCATGTTTTCTCCATAATTCTTGCATTTGAAGAAAAGATTTAGTACCTGGATGTATATCCAATCTAGGTAATTTATTAAGAGTTTTAGCAGGGGTATTAGGTACATAAACCAACCATAACTCAAATGGCTTTTTGCCAGTGACAGAATGTACTGTAATATTGTATGCAAATTCTAAACCTGGGATAAGGGTTACCCAATCATGTGTGAATTTGCAATTTTCTTTAAAGTTAAGAACAAAAGCAAAATATCTTCTTATAATATCTTCTAAAGTTTGTATCATTCTTTCTGCTAGCCCATCAGTTTGTGGATGGTGTGTTGTAGAAATTTTTAATTGACACCCTGAAACATCCATAAGTGATGTCCAGAACTCAGAAGTAAATTTAGGATCTCTGTCAGAAATTATTGCTTTTGGGAAACCTGCTATAATTAACATTTGTTTCCACCATAAAAAAGCTAAGTCCTTTGCAGAAACCTCTTTGTGGGTAGGAATAAATTTACACATCTTTGTAAATCTATCTACAATTACACAGCAGGAGCTATAACTCTTATGCCCTGCTATTGGCAAACATGTTACAAATTCCATGTTAATTATTTCCCATGGAGCTTTTGGTTGCCCAATTTGTTGTAATAAACCAGCTCTTTTTCCTGTTAATCTTTTAGATTTTTGACAAGAATCACATGTCTCAACATATTTTTGAACATCCTCAGACATGTTAATCCACCAAGCTGTGTTTTTTACTCTGGTTAATGTTTTGTGGTAGTCAAAATGACATGCTAATATATCATCATGACATATACTTAACATTAACTCCTTCATTGAAGGGGAAATCACAATTACATTACTTAATTTTTTCCTGTAATATATAAAACCATCTTCAATGGAAAATTTTCCTTTTTCTAATGCCTATTTATACTTATTTGGTAATGTTTTTATTAAAAAATTCATTGAAGCATTAGATGGATCATTTAATATTGTAGTGAGTTTACTCAACTCAGGATCTGAAGCATACATATCAAGAATTGATTCCATAAATTCATCCTCAAGATCTACAATATAAATACCATAAATTTTAGTAATCTCTGATTCAGGAACATAAGCAGGATTATCATCATTATTAAGCAGAGGTATTCTAGATAACAAATCTACATTAGAGTGTAAGGTTCCTGCTCTATGTGTAATAGTCATCCGTCCTCTGTATTCTGGTACAGCTAATTGCCATCTAAACATGAGTCTATTAGGAGTTTTCATGTTTAAGAGTGACTTAACTGCACTACAGTCAGTTATTAACTCAAATTTTTGGTCTTCAAGGTAATAATGTAGCTTCTCAAGAGCCCAAACTACTGCCAAACACTCAAGTTGAGTAGCACCATATTAAAATTCACTACTTCTTAGAGTACGGTGTAGACAATCCTATAGTACTAGCTATAGGCCTTGACCAAGGGATTTGGAGAAAAACCAGAGAGAAAATCCCCTGTCCCTTTAGAAAAATAGAGTGAGATTTACTTGCTAAAGTAAGTTGGTTCCTGTTTTACTAAAGCTCCTTTTCAACACACTTGACTGCTTGATGAGCCAAGAAAGTAGTCACCAGATAGACTACCAGACCAAAGAACTGAAATGTAGAACAAAGTCCACACCAGAGACAGCAAAGATACTTGATGTAGGCTGCAAATCCACACCAGAGACAGCAATAATACTTGCTATAGCTTGCAAGACTATAACAGAGAAAACAGTTGCCAAAGTTAAGTTAAATGAAGAACTCACTTGCAACAAACACAGCCAAATTGTGGCCAGAAAACAGTGAAAACTGAGTGAGGAACAAGGATATCACCTCCGGATGGTTGTATGATAATTAAGGTTGCCCCAAACTGTCTTATTCACTATGTACACACAGACCACTATCTAAGAGCCCATGCGCACCCACCAAATTGAATAAAAAACCCTCCTGAAGCGCTCCCCAACCTTCTAAAACAGAGGCGGGTGGGCCGCCTGACGTCGGAGGTGCCGCCTGAAGCGGCCCGGCCTCCCTGAAGCCAGAAAACCAATAAAAATAACTAATCTACTTAGAAAAATTAGCTACAACTACTAAAACCTTTAAAACACGGAATTTCACTATAACAACATTGTGACATGAAATATAGAGAAAAATTAGCTCCATCCAATGGTACTAAGCACTTAACCCTAAGACTTAAGGTTAGCCCATATATCACAAAAAACAAAATTAGACAGCTATCTTTTATAAATTAAAAATGAGGAAATGACCCCTTAAAACTTAGAATATGAAAAATGTCTACAAGACATAAAATATAGAGAAAAACTGGGGCTATCCAATGATAGAACCCACATACCCGCAGACCCTATATCCATGGAATAAAAACAGAAAAATACCCAATTCCTTAACAGATGTCAATTAAGACATGCACAAACAGTGCCAAATCACACAACAAAGGCCCCTGCCAATGTTGGAAGACCACATCCTCCCTCCAATTAAGAATGTCCACATTCTTTCTTCATCAAACCACCATGTTCAACCTTCTTCCCAAATCTGCCTCTGAAATAGGTCCTTGCCAATACTGCGTTGACAATAATCTAATCTGCACCATCACACCTCCTGTCCATCCATACAGAACGTCCTGTGATGTCTGCCAATCCATAAAGAAGACCTGCTACAGACCTGGTCCATTATCTTCTGCAACAGCTTCACCTCCACCTCAACCTGGTCCATCTTCTGCCAGCATTAAAAGATCTAGGCCATCCATCCTTATACCCAGATTAATCAAAAAGCTTCACCCTTTCCAGAAGAGTGCCACAACCCATAAAACAACAAGTTCCACCATCCCTGGTCCATCTGATGGTAAAGAACTTTCATTTCTTCCTTCAACTTTAAAACTGATGACTTCTCAGTTCCTCTATCTTCTGATAGTGATGATAAAAATGTAGGATCCATTGCACCACCAACACCAAACCACTTGCCCACTATCAAGGCCAAGTTCCAACAACACACATCTCAACAGAAACAACTTCTGCTTCACTACTTCCAATCCACTCCTGCTAGAGATCCACAGTACATTGAGAACAGAAGACACCTCATTCACCAGTTCAAGGCTAATTCTGAACACTTCATTTCATCTCTTGATTCCCTCTGTAATTCCACTAGTACTTGAGTTTGATTCAGAAAAGAAAAATTGACCACACCCTCTATAGGATGTAACCACAAACAACCCTCAGTTTTAAGTCTTGGGGGACCATCCTCATTTTATAGTCTTGGGGGACTCAAAAACCCTCAGTTTAAAGTCTTGGGTGACTCAAAAACCTAAATCATAAACCCAGAACCAGAGATCAACCACATTAAGACACAGAGAAAAAACTAACATTCTGGGGTAATTGTAAATAGAGCTGCCAGCCCATCAATTACCCCCAAACTTTCCTTTGCTAAATTTGGAGGCTCCCCCTGTGGATACCCTCCACCAATCTTTCAAAACCAACACCAACAACAAAACCCATTCCTCAGTTTATAGTCTTGGGGGACTAACACAGCGTTCAGTTTTAAGTCTTGACAGACTAGTCTTGATAAAATATTGAAACCAGCCAGTTTAAAGTCTTGAAGGACTAACAGAAACCAGACTTCAGTTTAAAGTCTTGATGGACTGACGGAATTTTGCATAAAATAGACGCAGCCAATTTCATACAGAACACCTCTACAGCCAACCTGCTGAACTTCCACCTTCACTTCATCATCTACCCATCACTGACAAAAAATCTCCTCCTATACCTTTCCATCATCTTTTCTCACCACAGATCATGGCTGGATCTCCTGATGTTAACCTTTCTACTCTTCCTTGCTTCACTGCTCCCAAAGACTATGCCTGAAAACAGTGCATCCACATGTGCAGACCTTGCACCTTCACTCTTCCAACTTCTGAAGCCAAATTCTACAACAGGGCTTGTGATTCTTGCTATTCCAAAAAGAAAAAATGTGACAGAGATGCCAACTACCCTATTCCTCCTCCTTCACCTTCCCATAAATACATCTCCAGATCCCCTACCAGATCCCCAGAGCTTGGTCCTTCCTCTTCCTCTTTATCTTCAGCACCTTCCAGAAGATCCAGAAGCTCAGCTTCCAGAACTCTTCCCAAAAGACCAGCCTTAGCTTCTCAAGAAACTGCTTTTATCTCTGCCAAATTAGCTCCAAAAGCTTCAAGATCAGCTCCCAGGCTTCTAGACTGTGTCCAGGCAGCCTGCCGGCCTCACTAGACAGTGAAAATCAGGCTCAAAACCTCCAAAAACAACCAGAAAACAGCCAAATTCAATCAATCAACGAAAACAACTCTACAAAATCACCTCCCACTGCCCCCAGAGCAATGCAGCCAACCCTTCCAAGGTCCAAAAACTCCAAATTTTCCCAAACTTCTATGAGACCTGCCAGAGAACCCCAAGAAGAAACCAGAGCACCCAACACTGCACCCAATCAACAACTTTGTCCCCAGCTAAGAAAACAAAACTGCACCTCTCCTCTGTCAGCCAACTATTCTTCTGAAAGTTCCATCTCTTCAAATTCTCCATCCAGAAGAGAGCAGTCTGCTTCCAAATCCCCCTCTCCTGCTCCATCCTTTAACAACCCTGTTACTCCATCACCAGCACCTCCTCCAGCTGAATCCAACAGAAATAACAACCACAACAACAACAATCTCACTGCTCCAACTAGGCCCCAGGAACATCAGCCTCTTAGTTTACCTTCTCAAAATCTTTCAGAGGAAGACCAAGAGAATCCATATCTTTCCCTGGTTGATCCACCCACTATGACCATTCCAGAATCTTCAGAGATCCAAATTCTGGCTGCTTACAAATTTGATGAGCTTCTGATCTGTAAGTACCAAATTAATCCATCCCATTTCTTCAACAAAAATAATTACTGATCCAATTCTTCTTGTCTAGTTGGCACCCCTTCTCCTGAATCTACTATTGGAGTTGGCCAACCTCTAGAAACTTCTTTGACCCTGGATTATGGAGACATGAAAAAACACCTAAGCACCATGTGTTCCAACATGCTAAAAGCCTTTGCCCTCCATGGACCTTTGAAAGACTTTGAAAAATCCCTGAGAAAGCGCCTGTTGGACGACCACTGGAAAATGTCTAGGATCATTAAGCACACCTTTCAGCACTCCATTCCTGCCTCTTCTTCTTCCTCCTCTGAACTTCCCCCTAATCCAATTCCTGCCCATTAAAATCCATATAATCTCTCCAGCAGGATGCACTTCAAAGAACACAGTGCTTCCCACAATCCCAACAAAAAACAAAAACAACATCACAATCCGGACCAGCCTCCAGAAGCTTCATCATCCAGACAATGAGCTCCTGCAAAAAGATTATAAACATAATAATAATATAAAACAATTAATAAAAATAATTTCAGATTTTTTTTTGTATTATTTTTTTTACTACTAATATACTAAAATTAAAAAATGATAAATAAAATGAAATAAAAATAAAAATAAATGAAATAAAATATAATATAAAAAATAAAACAAATGGTATCACCCAGCCAATTGATGAGCTGATCCCCTGATACCTTACCCATATCCAAGTGCACCTTGATGTGGATACACAATTAAATATTTTAAATGATTAACAGAAAACAAAAAAAACAAAAAATTTAGAAATTACAGAAGATAATAAAAATAATGAAACACAGAAACAAATGAAATAAATAAATAAAAAAAGAAAATAGCATTGCCCAGCCAATTGATGAGCCTTTCCCCACCAATGCTTGCCCACATCCAGGTGATCCTGATGTGGTAAAACCCTAAATTTTTGATTTTATAATTTTAACAACCCCCATAAAAAATTAAAAGAAGAAAAGAGAAAAAATAAAATAATCTAAAACTGCTATCTAGCAAAAACATAACTGCAAAATCAAAGACAGTCCAGCTCCATAGATGTTCCAATAAGAGAAAGTCCGGTCCATAGAAATGATCACTGGGTGGGCTCCCTCCAGTAAGTAAAAATGATGGGAGACCACCACTGATCCACCACCAATCTGAAAGAACCAAAGATAAAGAAGCCAGTCCCAAACCAGTTTAAAGTCATAGCGGACTTAGAACCTGAATAATAAACAACAGAACTAGAATTCAACTAGGAAAAACAAAAGACTTGAGACAGACATTCTGGGGTAACTGTTCTACAGAGCAGCCAGCTCATGAGTTACCCCCACACTTGCCAAAATAAAATCTAGAAGCCCCCCTGGGTACCTTCTAACAAAAACACAACATCCAACACAAAAAAACCAAAACCAATAAGAGTGAAGAGACCAGCACATGAAAACCAAAGGAAATTCCAGTTTAAAGTCATAGAGGACTAAAACCTGTGAAAAGAAACCAATACTAGGGTTCAACCAAATTAAGAGAAAGGGTTGGAAACAGACAATCTGGGGTAACTTTTGATAGAGCAGCCAGCCCATCAGTAACCCCTACACTTGCCAAGATCAATCTAGAAGCCCCACCCATGGGTACCTTCTAACAAAACGTTTCCAACACAAAATTTGCTCTGCAAAACCAAAAAAAAAATTTCAAAACATAAAGAACGTTCCATAGTTTATCCTCATTGTGGAGTCAATATTCTACATGCCTAGTGCCTCTGGGATAGAACCTCTTGACCTGGTTTGCAGCCACTCTCTTTTTCAAGACTGCACCATCCAACTCTTCCAAAACACAAGAACCTCCAGACACCTGAGATCTGACTCTGTAAGGTCCATTCCATCTGTCAGCAAACATTTTTCCCCACTGACTCTCCAAACTTCTATTATACACCAAAACCAAAAAACCAGGTTTCAAGGGATTCCTAAGTCTATGAGCCAACTTTTTGTCCCAGTACCTGACTGATTGATTCCTAATCTTCATCATTCTAGAGTATGCCTTCTCTTGACATTCCTCTCTACATTCCAACTGTTGCATCCTGGCACAGAGCAAATCTTCAGTTGAGTGCACGTCATCCCAATCAATTCCAAGATAAGAGACAGCTTCCAAGTACACTGGTAGAACGGCTTTCTGACCAAACATTAACTCATATGGAGAATAGCCAGTTGTCCTCTTCACAGTGACCCTATCAGCAAATAACACCAAGGGTAAATAATGCCTCCACATTTCAGCACTATCTCTGCACATATTCATTAAAGAATTCTTGATAACTTGATGGCCTCTTTCAACCATGCCTTCAGCTTCAGGATAATATGGTGTAGCCACTCTAACTTTAGAACCAATACTAGCCACAGCTTCTTTAAATTCGGCACCAAACTCTGGCACGCCATCAACAGTCACCAACTTCATCAACCCATACCTATAAATCCACACCTTCTTCAAAAACTCTGCCACATTCTTGGCAGTCAAATTAACCAGAGGCACTGCCTCAACCCAACCAGACAAATCATCCCTAGCAACAATCAAGTATTAATACCTGCCCTCTTTAATATGGACAACATTCAGACTGACCCTTGGAAAAAAAGTTGATTCTCCAGTAGCATGGCCCAACTCTTTAGGTTTCAAATGACTTCTTTTTTGACATTCTTCACAAGATTGAACCCAACCCTGCACAGCCAACTTCATACCTGGCCACCAAAATCTGTCTGCTACTCTTCTACAAGTCTCCCCAAAGCCTCTATGACCAAGGTCTTCCTGCAAAGACTTCAAAACCAATTCTTGACCCTTCTTCTGAGTCACCACCACTTGAGGATTTGGATATCTCCTCCTCATCAACCGCCTTCCTGACACATAAAATCCAGGACTCTTCTTCTTGATTGCCAACCAAGTATCATCATCACAACTATCTGGCCTCTCCAAGGTCAACAGATATTCCACCAAAAAAAATAAAACCCAGACTGACCCCAGGTCTCATCTTCAAAATCCAACAAAACAACATCGAAGGGTACAATTCTGTCATCAAAATCACCAGTATGAACATGAGCCAATTGAGCAGCCCAACCAGGACACCAATCCTTAAATTTTGGCACGTCCTTTTCTTTCCACTGATCCTTGCGAGAATCCAGTTCACTAACAAAAACACCCTTTTCCAAATTTGAGCTGTCCCAAACAACAACTCCATCTTCATCAACAAAAACATCCTGATCACCAGAATCAAGATCAGATCCAGCCAGTTTAGCCTCTTGGGGGAGGTCAGAAAAATCTTCAGCACCCTTTGTGCTGGCCCTAACCACTGGAAAATCTTCATCGAACTCTTCAACCTCAGAATCTTCATCTGTAGGTGGCCTCCTTGATAATCCATCAGGCATAGTAAAAGTTTTACCTGGTTTGTGTACCAGGTCAAAAGAAAAATGTTGAATAAATGCCACCCACCTAGTCATTGAAGAATTTGGAAGAATAGGCGTATTGATCATCTGAACCATAGATTTTGCATCCACCTGCAGCTCAAAATGCTGCACCCACAAAACCGTCTGTAGCTTCTTTAAAATTTTTGCTACACCACACAATTCCAACTTAGGTTGAGAATACCTAGATTCCACCTCATTAAACACCACAGACTCATATCTTACTGGCCTTACCCTCGCAGTTTTATCTTCCTGAGACAAAACATCACCAGCAGCAATATAACTTGAGTCCACTGCCAGATAAACTTTTCCAGCACCAACACCATAATCCAACTTGTGAAGAACAATATCTTCACCAACAACCTTTTTCAACTTCTGAAAAGCCTCTTCACACTCTTCAGTCCATTCCCAATCTGCATCTTTTCTGGTCAACCTCCTTAAAGGTGAAGCCAACAAAGAAAAATCATTAATGAAAATCCTGACATATACACATACACCCAAAAATCCCCCGACTTCAGTAGTATTTTTAGGACTTGGCCGTGACTGAATTTTATTAATCTTCTTCTTTGCCATAATCCTTCCCTCTTTACATACCACATGACCCAGAATTTCCAAAGCAGGAACACAACAACAGAATTTTGACCCTGAAATGGTCAGACCAGCCTCTTCAATCCTAAACAACACTCTCTCTAGAGTTATTGCATATTCCCACACAAACCTCCTTATGCCAGGGTTCTTTGCTAACACCTCATTACCATAATCAGTGGATGGTCCTTTAATTCCACCATCATCAATAAAAATACCAGCATGAGTAGGAACCTCATCCTGTAGAATCCAAGCCATCTGTGCTTGATATACCGCCACTGAATTAGTTGCTCCCTGAGGCAACCTAGTGAGCTGAAATCTTCCCAAAGGAGTCTCAAAAGTTGTGAGAGGCCTTGAATCTGTATGGAGTTCCCTCTCATCATAACCATCCATAATATCACCCAAACCATAACACACCCTTCCAGCAAAAGCTTCAACAAAATCCTCTGAACTTGGTGGCATACCAGCATCCTTGATAGTGACTCTATTCAAGGCTCTAAGATCATGAACCACACTCAACTTCCCATTATGCTTCTTTACACAGAAAACCAGACTTGAGTAGCTGGATGTCGATTGTTCGTATTACCCAGTCCTGACTCTTTCCCTAACAATCTCCACAAAATCCTCTCTAATAGCGGCTGGAATCGTAATAGGTTTGATTTGCCAAGGTTCATGACAAACCACAGGAATCAAGTAAGGTTCCCCATAAGAGTGCTTCAATACACCCCTTTCCTCCTCAACACAAGCCACAGCCTTTTCCCTTAGCACAATAACGTGCAACAACAACTTCTTTTCTTCTTCAGACAACCACCCATCAGGACCAAAATTAACAACTTTCAACCTTTCCACAGTCACCCTAGTCGCCTCTACAAATTCTGGAGGATTCTTCACCAAAGGAGTACAGTACGGATCTCTTGAAGGGCAGATTCAAACCCACAGGCATAGGCTCATTTACAGGCCTAATCTTCTGCGCTACCTTCTTATACTTTGCCACTCCACCTTCAACTTGAGGGATCTTCAGGAATTCTTCATCACCAGACCTGGAACAAAAACCAAGGGTTTCCCCATTGCTCACATGTGTGGCCAAGGTAATGTTTTTGAAAGGTGTAGAAGAAACCCTAGCGGTGCACAATTGGGAGGACTTACTTTTACACCCCAATCTCACCACTCCAAAACTTTTCCGCAATTCCAAATCTTCATCTTCACTTCCCTCTTTCAAATCATCAAATCTTGATTCATCTTCAGAATCAACTCTTTTAAAATTTTGCAGTTTAACCTCATGCTGGAGGCCCAAAAATCAATCTTGATGATCTATTTTCTTCCAAAATTTTCTGCAGTTTTACCTCATGCTGGAGGCCCAAAAATTGATCTTGACGATCTTCACAAACATATTTTGAATCTTCTTTCTTCATTATCTTCAGATTTTTTTCTTGATTTTCTTGAATTATCTTGAAATTTTTATCTTCTTTTCTTGAGTTTTCTTCTGACCTACAAAAATAACCAGGGGTTTCCCCAATGCTCACAGGTGTGGCCCAGGTAATGTTTTTGAAAGGTGTAGAAGAAAACCTAGTGGTGCACAATTGGTAAGACTTACTTTTAGGCCCCAATCTCACCACTCCAAAACTTTTCCGCATATCTTTCAATAAATATATATAACCAAACTTCTTCCTTGAACTTGAATTAAAAATAATTAAGAATCTTGAGAGAGAACAGAGACTTGATAAAAAACTTGATGAATACTTGTAGAGAAGAGAAACATTAAAAAGAGAAAGTTGAAAATCCACTTGGTATATCTCCAAGGGAGCTGACCTACTACAACCTGGGATTTCCGCATCTTGGGGAGAGGTTGTAGCACTAGGGTGATCAGCCCTCATTACTCTAAAAAAGACGGACTCTCAATAGAGCCTGAGCCACACTCCAAAAAACCGGAGGCAGCACCCACTTCCTTCCTTCTCCTGCAGCAATCCATGCACTGGCACATTGAAGATAAACCAGGCCTGGTCTCCCAAACATCCTCTCCAGGGGATGATAACCACATGTGAAGCCTCCTTTCATCTTCACCAGTCAACTCCAAACTAATTCCCAAATCAAATTGATAACCAATTCTTGCCTGAAAATCCATCAAGAATGGCCCACCCAGAACTGCTTTTACATTACCTTTAGCAATGTAAAAATGAACCTCCACTGAGGCTCCGCCAACATCTAACTTTAAAAACTCTGAAGTTCTAACCAATTCAGTGACATGACCACCAATCCCTCTCAAATTACCACCAATACCAGTTTTGATGGGGAGGCCCATATGAGTTGCCTCAAACAAAGAAATCAGGTTTATCTGAGAACCTGAATCCACCAATGCCCTTACCTCCCTGCCATTCAGAGTGACATTGACATATCCCAGAGGAGCAAAAAAATGAGTTTCCAACCCCTCACCAAACTTTTCAGCAGAATCACAAATGTATTCTACCTCCCCAGAAGAAACTCTTCTACTGGTCAACAACTTTTTCTGTCTATCAGCCAACCCTGGACTGATATCATACAATTCCCCATAAGATAGGGAAACCTGACCCTGATTCATCCTTTCCAGGACAGAGTCCATAACATTAACTTGACCAGAAACTACTAGCCTCTCAAAGTGAGCCCTTGGCTTCACCACCTTGGTCCTAGAAGCTTCTTGAGGACCAGCACCACCAAAATGTTTACCATTAACAGGAACCAAACCAGATCCCTCACCTGAACCTATAACTCCAGCAGTCTTTGGCAATGAAGCCAAAGGGACATCCTCCTCAGAGTCAAAATCCACCTCCATTGGCATTGGCTCACCATTCATTTCCAATGCGCCAAAACTAGGGGGGCCCATGTCAGCCATACCCTTCTGCATCTTGTACAGCTCCTCTTTGCTGTACCTCTTCCTAGCTGCACTCATCTTAGCATCCACCTTTGAAGCATTTGGCTTTGGTTGGGCCTGAGAACTGCTCTTAGGCCTTCCCACCTTCCTTGCTTCAACATCATAAACACCAGCCAAGCATTCACCACTTGACTTCCCACCACAAGAATACAACTCCAAACCACCAAAGGAAGTAGAAAAAGAGACCTTATTGGCCTCCTTCTCCTTTCCCTTGGTATCCTCATCCTCCTTACCAGAAGACCTCCCTTGATCAGGAATCTCCTCAAACCTTGGCCTCCTTTGATTGAGACCTCCCCTTCTCCTGACCAAATCAACAGGAGCCTGCCCCTCACTGGGCTTAACAAAAGAACCATCAGGGAACTTGAAAACCCTGCCATCAAATTCCACCTTTCCTTCAGACACATCCTTGTTCAATGCCCAACAATCATTGGACCTGTGCCCCCTCCTGCTGCAATAAGAGCAGACCCAAGGATCACTCCTACCAGCCCTCCTATCAAAATCTCTAGGCTGATAAGGTGCCTTATTGACCTTCTTAGCCTCCTGAACAAAAATATGCAGCTGCTTTGTAAAATCAGCCAACTGCTCCACCATTGGGTCCCTCTCCTGTTTGGGAACCTGCACCAAATTCTTCTCCTCCTTCTTCTCCTTAACTTCCTCTTCAGCCAAAGCCTCACTGACTTTGCTGACATACTTGGCACACCCCTCCTGATAGGTGTCCACAGCCAATAATTTCAAATGGCCTCAACAGCCTCCTTCACCTTATCCAAGGCAGGCAACTTCTGGTCCCCATTAGAAAGAGTCTTCATCAATTGCTTTCTTGACAACTCCTTCAACACATCCATCCTGACATCTCTAGCTAGGGCAGACCAAAAAACATCCTTGGAAGCATTTTCACGTGCCAGCTCCTCCACTTCCACCAAATATTCAACCACAGGATCAAACTGTAGCAGAAACTTCATGTAACTATGCAAGTTACCAAAACCACCATAAGATTGCCATTCACTGACAACTTTGTTCAGATCCACCATAGTGAACCTGACACCCCATCTATCCACCATCTCCCTACACAACAATTTCCAATCCCTCTTCTTGTATCCAGACATGGCCACAATCTCTTTCTCCACTGCCCTATCACCAATGAAGAAGATTATCTGCTTCACCATATCCAGGTAGGAAGCACCATCCACTCCAGAAGCAGTTTCATACTTCTCTAGAAACCACTTGACATCCTCCCCATAAAACTTGGTACCATATCAAGTTTTAATCCTCACACACTCCCTAACCATCACAGCAGGAGGACCATCCCCCCCACTGACAGTCACCACAGGAATAGAGGAACCAGAAGCCATTCCTCCAGACCAAATCACCAAAAAGATCCAACCAAAGAAAACAGAGATTCCAAGGAACTAGCAAGTTCTTCCCCACGTTGGGCACCAGAAATGTAGACAATCCTATAGTACTAGCTATAGGCCTTGACCAAGGGAGTTGGAGAAAAACCAGAGAGAAAATCCCCTGTCCCTTTAGAAAAATAGAGTGAGATTTACTTGCTAAAGTAAATTGGTTCCTGTTTTGCTAAAGCCCCTTTTTAAAACACTTGACTGCTTGATGAGCCAAGAAAGTAGTCACCAGACAGACTGTCACACGCCACGTGACACTCGAGGCGAAAGCAGCTCATTAAATCAATAATATCAAGTCTTAAATCTATACTCGAAGTGCAGAAAGCAATTCTCCATAGCAACTGCAATTTTCCTTTGTGTACTTACTATTTAACTGCGCTAGCCTAAACTCTAAATCTAAATTAGTCAATCTCCCAATAGGGTGCCTTAGTCCTTTTCAATAAGCGACGCACAGCGCTAGGTTCAACGAAAAAGTACAGTAGTAGTTTTCATTAAAGTTTTGTTAATTAATTAAGAAGGGGTAAATTGAGCATGGACGGATTTTAGCGAAGAGGGTCTAAGTGTATGTTAGTAATGGTCAATGGAATGGGAATGGTGCGATGGAATGGAGGTCAATGCGAGGAGGAACAAAGGATATAAAAGGGGTTGGGTATTTGGTTCGATATTCCTTAGAATTAAATTATAAAAATTGTATTTACATTAATAGTGGTAAATCTTTAAAGTTAAAATCATTGTTATTGTATCTTTCTTTTATTTTCTCAATATTCATTTCTAAATCCTAAATCTTTGATTATTGAGTTTCCAACCCTTGGTGAGATTTTAAGAATTATTATTACCTTTGAAACTAGTCTATAATTCTTCTCGAACGAACCTCGAACCTGTAGCTCTTACTTCGAGTGACCTTCAAACCATTTCCTCGAATCATTCCTCTGTGCTTCGAAGAAGTTTCTAAATCCCTCATCTCACTTTCAGGAACATCCTCGACCTTGTGCGTAGGTCGTCCGGTGACACAGACTACCAGACCAAAGAACTGAAATGTAGAACAATGTCCACACCAGAGACAGCAATAATACTTGCTATAGCTTGCAAGACTATAACAGAGAAAACAGTTGCCAAAGATAAGTTAAATGAAGAACTCACTTGCAACAAACACAGCCAATTGTGGCCAGAAAACAGTGAAAACTGAGTGAGGAACAAGGATATCACCTCCGGATGGTTGTATGATAATTAAGGTTTACCCAAACTGTCTTATTCACTATGTACACACAGACCACTATCTAAGAGCCCATGCGCACCCACCAATCTGGCGCCTGTACCCACCAAATTGAATAAAAAACCCTCCTGAAGCACTCCCCAACCTTCTAAAACAGAGGCGGGCGGGCCACCCGACGTCGGAGGTGCCGCCTGAAGTGACCCAGCCTCCCTGAAGCCAGAAAACCAATAAAAACAACTAATCTACTTAGAAAAATTAGCTACAACTACTAAAACCTTTAAAGCACGGAATTTCAATATAACAACATTGAGACATAAAATATAGAGAAAAATTAGCTCTATCCAATGGTACTAATTACTTAACCCTAAGACTTAAGGTTAGCCCATAAAACACAAAAAACAAAATTAAACAGCTATCTTTTATAAATGAAAAATGAGGAAATGACCCCTTAAAACTTAGAATATGAAAATGTCTACAAGACATAAAATATAGAGAAAAACTGGGGCTATCCAATGATAGTACCCACATACCTGCAGACCCAATATCCACAGAATAAAACCAGAAAAATACCCAATTCCTTAACAGATGTCAATTAAGACATGCACAAACAGCACCAAATCACACAACAAATGCCCCTGCCAATGTTGGAAGACCACAACGGGAAATATAGCAAATTACTACTTCTGACATTTTTCCTTCAATAAGTTGTTTTTGATGCAAAGCAGCACCCAGACAAATAAAATTTGCATCTGTATATAATACAAAAGGCGATTGGAAATCTGGTAATCCCAAGATAGGAGCTGTCATCAAACATTCTTTCAACTTATCAAAAGCCTGTTGTCTTTCATTATTCCAAATGAAAGCTTCTGATTTCTTTATCAGTGTGGTCAATGGTGCAGCAATTAACTGGCAGTTTTTTATATATTGTCTATAATAACCACACATACCAAGAAAAGATTGTACTTCCTTTACATTTTGAGGAATTCAAATATTCTTTATTGCTGCCACCTTATTTTGGTCTACACATATTTGTAAGCCAGATACAATATGACCAAGCACTTTTAAAGATTCAAACCCAAATTTACATTTTTTCAATGCAAGGGTCATTTTTATTTCATCCATTTTCTGAAATACCTTTCTTAAATGGATTAAGTGTTCATCATATGTCTTAGAGAACACTATGATGTCATCAATGTATACCATTAACCATCCCTCAATCATTTCATTATGGAATGTTATATCCATTAACTTCTGAAATACTGATGGAGCATTTTTTGGTCCAAATGGCATCCTGACATATTTATAAATTCCCATGTGTGTTTTTATCAACAAAAAGTTCTGTGAATTCTTTTCAACAGGAATTTGATGGTACCCTTTATTTCCATCTAAGCAACTTATATACTTAGCACCTTTAAGGGTAGCATGTATAGAGGAAATCCTTGGCAAGGGATAAATATCATCTACTGTAAATGTATTTAATGCTCTATAATCACTGCATAGTCTTGCTTTATCTTTTTCATAAAAAATTAGCACTGGTGATATTACACAATATTTTGGTGTAGTTTCAACCTTCTCATGAATGCTCATTTTTAATAAAATCTTAACATTATCTTCTATGTCTTTCCTCTTCATTGGTGAAGCAGGGTATGGTTTCTTTTTAAGACTAGCAGGAATATTATCCATATCACAGGTTAAACTAATCTTCATTTCATGATCTTTTACAAGGCCAAGTTCATTTGTACCATTTGCAAAAGCCATTGGGAATGCTTTAATTAAGTCCAAAATATTATTTTTCTCAGCTTCACTTATCTGAGTGCCAAATGATGCTTTTGAAATTTCTGTTTCCAGAAGTTCCATCTCATTGGATTCTCTTCCTTTGCACGGAATATTTTTTACTGACTCAATGTGTAAGACTGTGTTAAAAGAATTTATTTTAAATTTCCTTTTACCATTCATGCCAATTGTAAAATTGTTTTTAGCAGGGTTTAATTTCACACCAAACTTAGTCAGAATATCATTTCCAATGATAAAACAGTTACTACAGTTAGTATTATCCATTACTACAAAGTCACAAGTTACTCTTACACAACCATGTTGATGTTTAAAGAAAACAGAAGCTTTGTATTTACCAACAGGGTATAGTACTGATCCAAAACCTCTCCAATTTTTACTTTTAAGGGGTTCAAGCTTAGACTTATATTCACTATCAATTTTCTGTAATGTATTAGTAGAAACAACAGAACCAGAAGCTCCTGTGTCCAATACTATATTAACATTTTCACCAGAAATGATAGCTGGAACCGTGATAGGTGTCATTCTAAAGTTTTCAGCTTGTATATCTTTAATGATTTCAGCATCCTCAAAATTCAATAAATATTCATTTGAGTCCATATTTATAATTGGATTTTCAAAGATGGACCAATCATCTTCCAACATACAGACTTCATTTTCATCACTATATGAGATATTACTGTCATAATCACTTGAATTTTTACTTTTCTCTGTTTCAATTTCAGATTCATGTTGATTTTCAATAATATTTATATTCTTCTCACATTTTTGACCTTTCACCCAAGGTTTGTTACACTTATAACAAGTATTTTTTCATACTTTTTTGGTACTACAGGTGCAGTAGATTTTTTCTGCTTCTCCTGAAGTGTTTTTGAATTCTGATTTTTAACAGGTTCAATATTTTGTTTATAAGTGGAGTACCTTGCTTCATACTTACGGTTTAGTAATATTTCATTGCAAATATTAATAAAGTCAGAATATCAGTAACATTAATTGTTCTAGCTACAACAATGTCTCTGACAGATATAGGTAATTTATATATTATCTTATCTTTCCATAAGTTAAAATCCATATTAGGCTCAATGGCTTTTAATATTTTATTTAAATTCATTGAAAATACCATAGGTTTGTCACCATTCAACAGATTATACCTAGTTTTCTCATAAAGTCTCTGCTGAGTGAGCCTGAATTTAGAGCCTCCAAATTGTTTTTCAATTAGTTGTTTCCATTCAGCCCAAGAGTAATCTTTACCCTCATTTAAAACAGCTTCAAACCATAATAAAGCAACATCCTTAAATAAAGAAATTAATTTTGATGTTATTTCTTCATCTGGTAACTTATATGAGAATTTCAAGTTGTCAATTCTATGTATAAAATGTTGCCAATCAGAGCTGGCTTCCCCATCATAAGTTGGGTACTGATCTATCTTAGGCCAGTTCTTCTGATTGGATTTTATTTCACTAATCTTAGGTAAGTTCAATAACTCATTTACTCTTGATAAATGGTCTTGTATTTCCTCCAGTACAGATTTGTGACTTAAATTTTCAGATTTGACACTACCACCAGATGGTTTTAGTTGTGGTGGTATAGGATAGTAGATTGGCAGTTTCAATCTCAACTTTAGTCAATCTTTGTAGTAGCTCAGAGACACTTTGATTTGTCTGGGAAAAAGATAACTTAGTTCTTGATTCAGTTTTCAATAAATTTGCTTCATATAGCTTTTCTAACTCACAGAATTTGTTTGAAAGTTCACTATATTTATTACTCAATGAATCATACTTAAGAGTTAGAAACAAATGTTCATTCTCTAATTCTTTATTATGTGTTTCCAGTTGAGAAATGTTCAATTTTAAGGATGAAATTGTATCACTTGTGAGCTTAACTGTCTGTTCCTCACAATCAGTCATTCTATTCCACAATGCTGAAACAATTCTATGGACTGTTGGATTATTGTTAAAATAATCCATGTCTTCCTTCTCAATTCTCTCATTCTCTTGTGAACCTCTCATCTCACTAGTAAGTGGTGGAAACTGAGGATTAACTTTATTATAAATACTACTGTTGTTATTGACAGAAGACAAGTCAGGTGTATGTACATTAAAACCTAATTTTCTTAAGTCCTCTATTATCTGCACAGATTTGAAATCAATAATATTACCTACATTGTAATTATCAGTATTGTGTTCAATCTGAGAGGGTAATCCACTTACCACGGGATTTGTGTGAGCCCTGATTTTCGGCGCCTTTGTTTTCCCTTGTAGGGGTGAAGTGAGGAAGTCTGATGAGGAGGAGGATCCTTTTTGCAGTTGTGACTGGCCCATTGTTGATGGAACCAATCCCACTTCCATTTGTCTACCAGTATTTTCTCCTGGGAGTTATGTGATCCTCCTGGGGTAAGGGGTTGCTGACTTTGCTGGCCTCCCTTTAGATCTGCCAGTGATTTGTCTATCTTCTGAAATCCTACCTTGCAATTGTTTTGTAATTGCTCAACCTCCTTGAGCATGAGGGATTTTGATTCCTCCAACTTCAATACCTGTTTTGCCAGATGGGATAGTTGATCCTGAAGAGGAGGAGATGTCTTTTTTATGGTAATGATTTTCAAGAGGGCATCTTTTTCCTCTATGCTCATTTGCTCTTCCTGGGGGTATGACTGACCCTCCATGGTTATGTCCTGGAGCAATGTTTTTGTTAGCTTTAGACCTGGTATTATAAGCAGGCTTTTCACTTACATTGTCCTGAGGAGCACTCATATTGATAAGAATAACAATATATCACGTCTAAGGAAAGGAAAACTTATTGGAATTAGTATATTAAAAGTATTAGCAATGTTATTACTAATAAAAAGCACTGGAGCTTTCCCTGAATTTAAATCTTTATTTATTTAAATAAAATGAAATAAAAATTCAAAAAAATCTGTTAAAAATAAAATAATATTTTTAACTAGACCTTTATAAGGGTGAATTAATAGCTTAAAAAGCTTTAACCAAATACCAATTTAATTGGGTGTTATATTGGTGACCAAATACCAAGTGAAATTGGGTTTATATTGGGTACAGTTACTACTGTAAATACCTAATTTTTATTATAAAAAATTAGTACAATTATTATAAGGCTTCTTTTCTGTAATAACTGAGTTATTATGACCCACTAATATTCAGCAGACCCAAATATTTGATTTTTTTTGAGCTATACTAAAGTAAAAATCATGTCCCAAGGCTTATACTAAATAATAAGTAAAAAACTAAGGAAAGACCCCCAATTGTCAGTGTATCTAGTATATAAGTATGATATAAAAGTATTTATTTATGTTCCTACTACTTATTGATAAATGATTTAGTGATTAAACCTCAGGGGAAGACTAATAAAATAGTTATACTCAAATAAAACTCACAATACTTGGATTTAAATGTGTGCTAGTGGTGGAAAATAGATGAATATAATATAGTTATAGCATATATAAAGATAATATCAATTTATAAAGGCTTTATAATATATTTCTAAATGATAATAATTTTATTATAATGTTTATTTGAATTATAGTAAGTAAGTGATGTCTAATAACTGCCAAAATCCTCCCTTACTTATACCAAAATCCACTGGAGTGCACAGACCTTCAATCCAGATGATGTCACTGCTATCCACGGAAGTTACAGCACTGTGAGGGCCCATCAACTCCCCATGACGTCCACTTCAAGCAGATTCAACACCCAGACCTCCAGTAAGGACCCTCCATCACAATTAATGATAACACAGACCCATACCATAAATAGAAAATCCAGAAAAAAGTGGATACCATAAAGAAACAGGTAAAATAACTCATCCAAAGAAAATATAATGAAACCCAAAGCATATAAAGGAAACAAATGAAATTTCCAAGCCCCCAATAACATCCCCAAGCATCCATATTAACCCAGAAATGACCTCCCAACCCATAAATCCGTGAATATCCATCCAAGGAAGCAGATTAAGTTGTCCAGACTGAGTGTATGCGCCTGAAATAGATGTTTATGCTTCTGTAGGCGTTGTGAGTCCACTGGATATGTCCATATGACCTAAAATAAGCAGAAAAACAAAAGTTATAGGCTATTAAGAGGCTAAAACTTACTTATATACCTGAATATACATAATATACTGCATATTTCACTGAATATGAGATTTATGTATACATATAAGCTTATGTATGTCAATAATTACTTAATATCACGTAAGATAAGTATATTATGACTCCATTAACACCTTAATAAGTATTATTAGGCTATGGATAAGCTATTTAAACTACTATAATTTATATAATAGAGTAATAATTATATATATATGTTATATAATCATATATATTATTATTTTAACCTTATTTTAAAGATATAAGCTTAATGCACTTAAGGGTATCTAATTTTAAGTATAAGAAGTACTCAGTCCTAAGGATATCTAGGCTGACACTTTGTAATCACATTATAATTTCTAAAAATCATTTACTAAATATACTTTTCTAAGGATTTACATGATTTTTGGTAATAATAATACACTTGTTCCATGTTTTTAGTATTATCATCTAAAATTGATGAAAAAAAGTTGTCATGCAAAAATTCCAACTTTTCTTTTTCTTTCATAGAAATATAGTCCAACATATCCATATTTGGAATTAAAAATTTTAAAGTTTTAACAGAATTGGCTAATTTTTTACTTATCTGGATGGATGACCCAAGCCTTGAAAAATTTCCAAACTCTTTGACAGGTGTTGTTTGATGGTATAGCATATTAGCTGGCCATATAACAACCCATATTCCATCACACTTTTTGAACTCAACCATGTATTTCAATTGAGGAAATACAAAATGACCTCCTTTCTGCCTTGGCCTATTGCTGTCCCATGAGCATTCATCAAAAAGTCCATCTAAAGTTGTTGGAAAACAGACACCTAAACTAAGCTCACTGTACTCCAAATCTTTATGGCGAGAATTCAAAAACTCATCTGAAGTCCATTTTAGATTTCCCCAAAAAGCCTCCACCCCATCATAACAAGAAAGGTCTATTTCAGCTCCAAGCTTCAAAGATTTTTTATAGTACTTCTTTTTTAATAGTTTAAATAGATAAGAATAAAATGAAAATATAAATACAAGTGCCTTCCTCACCTCCTCATCATCTATTTTCAAATTTTGGTAGAGACCTGAAGCATCATTCAGCTTTTTGAATTTGTAAATTTAAAATTTTTAACTTACTTATATCAAATACATGTTGACTCCCTAACTGCTCTCCAGCAGCAAACATATTCCCCTCTCCCCCTACTTCCAGATGAGCACCATTGGTCTTGATCTGGTGTCTTAATAATTTCATGTACCTGCAGCATTTCTTAGCATCCTCCAGTTTACCAAGTTCAGTAAATTCCTTTAGTTTGAATGACTTCACTATAACAGGATGAATATTTTGATTTTTAGGTTGAATAACTGAAGGCCTTTCTGAGACATGTGCAATTTGGTAGGTGCCTGTGTTGTGTGATCCAGGACATGATGAGGGTATTGGCTCATTTGTTTCAAATACCTCCAGAAGAAGATACTCCTTATACCAAACCTTTTCAAAGTCAGAACCAACATCATCCTTCCAACTTTCACAAGCCATTTGCATTTGAGAGGCTTTTTTTTTGGTTGGCCATTGTGTTTTCATCCACCTATTTAGATAATCTAGTTCTGAAATTTAAAAAAAATTCAATTATATAGAAAAGAAAAGAAAACCCCCCAAAAAAAATTAGCAAATTTTTATCATGGCATAAGGTCTACAACTAATTAAACCAAAATTCTCAGTATCTCAACAAAATTTTGTATTTAAAATCAATACAAATTTGTCCTGGTTGATTTTAATATAGTTCTGAAATAAAAAAATAAAATAAAATAAAAAGAAAAATGAAATAAAAGAAAAGAAAAAAACAAAAAAAATTTCAGAAACTTTTTATGATAGCATAAGGTCTACAACTAATTAAACCAACATGCAGAGTATCTTAAGAAAATTTTGAAAAGGAATTCAAAACAATTTGGTCCTAGTTGGGTTTAGGAAAGATTATTCAGAGTGCCTGGAAAAGGCCCACCTTTTATGCCTTCAGATTTTGTTAAAGCCCCATTTTTAAAGATTTTTTGTTGCCCCAGCAGTTTTTTTTTAGTCAATTTTTTTTTGCTTTTTTTTTCCCAGAAGACTCACTTCTTCTGGGGCTTCATTTTTTTTATAATTTTAAAAAAAAATTTTTTTGGCCCCAGCAGACTTGCTTCTTCTGCGGCAACTTTTTATTTTTGGAAAAAAAAAATTTAGTCCCATTTAAGCTTTCCCCAGCAGAGACAAGTCTTCTAGGGCAAAAAAAATTCATGGTTTCCCCAGAAGACTCAGTTCTGCTGGGGCAACTACTGGCACAAGTTGCTTGTGTTTGCAAGCAACTTGTGTTGCATTTGCAAGAGACTTGTGAAAAAAATTCTCTCTTGAAAAATTTATGTCTCAAAGAAAAAAATGATGCTGTGTGCTCTCTCTTGAAATGAGTTTATTTTTATTCATTAGGTTTTATCTAGTCCTGGTAGTGGTATGGCTCCAGTAGAGGGAGAAAAAGTTGCTAGTTATGGGCCAGATACCTCCCTCAAGATTCTTCAAGAGTGGAAGTGGTCAAGAATGTAGTTCTTTTGGTATTTTTTCATTTTCTTGATTTTTTTTAATTATTTTTATGCTTGAAATTTGATTGAAGTCATGTGCTGAAAAGATGCAGCATCTTTTCTGTTGCATGAATTTATTTCCATTTCTCTGGTTCAAAATGTCAGATGGACTACAGGAAAGTAAAATTGTGGTGAAACTAAGTAAAAGAAATGTAATACTAACATCACACTGCATCATTTTCAATGATTTCACCAAAATCTTGTTCAATAATCAAGAATAGTCAAATAAAGCTTGAGTTAGCATCTTGTATGGTCAATCAAAAAGGAGGAAAAAAGAGTGTAGTTTTAAGAAACAACAGATCACATTCTGAAAAGACGCCACATCTTTTCTGCTCACTTGAACGTTTTGCATTGCACCAGTAAATTTGAAAGAAATTAATGAGGTAGAATAGACAGATAAACCTTGAGTTAGCATCTTGTATGATCAATCAAAAAGGAGAAGAAAAGAATGTAGTGTTAAGAGACAACAGGTCACGTGCTAAAAAGACACAGTGTCTTTTCTGCTCACTTGAAAGTTTTGCATTTCACCAATAAATTTGAAAGAAATTAATGAGGTCTAGCTGACAACTTGAACTACAGAAATTGAAATAAAGTCACATGAAGGAAAAGATGCTGCGTCTTTTCAGAACATGACTCGATCACAATTCAGGCATAAAAATAATCAAAAAATTTACAAAAAACATTTGTAAAAGACTATAAATGTGAAAAAATGTCACATTACCTGAAATAACAATTAATCAATTAAAAAAGTCAAGTTATTTTTTAACTTCCTCATAAGTTTGGCCATTTTTTATACATTCCATAATAAATTCTTTTTTTTAATTTTCTTGCTTTTCCAATTCACAACTTTCCATTTCTCTTTGCAATTCACGGTCCTTTTATTTCTCTAAGCAAAGATGAACTCTTTCCATCTTCTCTGCCTCAAATCTGGCCTTTTCAAAATTAGATTGAAGCAAAAAAAAAAATTTCCTCCAGATTTAAGGCCCTTTTATCTTTCATTAGCATATGATCAAACTTCATCTTCTCAAATTTAAGGGAATTTTTTGCAATACAGGATTTTGCTACAAAAAGAGAGATGAAAAAAATAAGTTATTGAATAAGATATATAGTGACTTATTCTTACTTATATCTTTTTTCTTGAAATAATCATCAAGGGAAGCCAAAGAGCTGTATGAAGTTTTACCATGTTTTAAAAGATGGTTCAAGCTCATTGATGTTGAGGCTTGATGCTTAATTGGAATTTGAGCTAGAAGGTTCAGGAAGTTCATCTAAAGCAGCTTCCAAAGCGTGATTCTCATTTTTGGGATTGATATTTTTTTTTGGAATTTGAGGTTGAGTAAGAGTAGCAGGAGACTAGAAAAGAAAGAAATAAAGAAAGAAAGAAAAATTTAGAGAAGAATTTAAGAAAAAAGAAAAATTAAACATACATCAAATAATTGTGCTTCTGAGGACTCAGATCTGCTCTGAACTAGTTTTTCTTGATAGTCAGGATCATCTTTGGCTGAACTATGGTGAGAGGCTTCAAGGGATTGATCTCCTTCAAGTAAAGGTGTGTCAGGTGTATTATAGGAAGCTTTGGATCCAGAGGGTATATCCTTAGTAGTATCATGTAGAAACAAAGGGTTGAAATCAACTTGGGGACCAAAAAGAATATCCATTTCCTCATAGTAAGGACAAATGACATTGAGCTTTACGGAAACAGTTGTAATTCCAATATCTAAATCCTCATCATCAACACCAAAGCCAGTGGAAGTGGAAGAAAAATGAGCCTTTTTATATTTTGATTGATAACTTTTGAACCTCTTCTTCATTTTCTTAGGAGTGATTTCAATTCTCCCTTTTGTTTTTTTCTTTACTTAATTTTCCATCAGCAAGAAGCCATTTACCTTTGATGAAGGTGGACGTCCAATGTGGGTAGACTTCTCACAACCAAAACATGCATCATAATTTGATTTTATTTTGAGGAAGTCTATAATGACAAGATAATCTTCCTTTTTTAGCTGTCCAGACTTTGGTTTCTCAGGTGAGGGGCTAGCATTACAAGGAGACTTTTGTGATGAACAATATTTTTGAGATGCCTTTTGAGTGTTGTATTTTTGGGGAGGAATTATGAAACTGGTATGTTACAAGAAAAGAGATTAAGAAAGAGGTTAAAAAAATAAGGGAAAAAACATGCCTAGTTAAAATGTTGCAATAAAATGTTTAAAATCTCAGTGAGGATGGAGGAGGGGATGGAGATCAGTGTCACATGTGACAGGGATGATGTGGCCAACATGTGGTTGTGAAAAAAAAATCACAAAAAAAGTGCTGATTTGAGGTCAGAACTGACACCCATTTGTGAAATAAGTGACTTATTTGCAAAATTTAAGTGCTGATTTGGGTTGAAATCTGCACTTAAGTTAAGTGTGAATTTGCCAGAACTGACACCCCCTATTTTGTTTATATTTAAGATACCTTAAAAAAGATTTATTTTGTTTAAGATTTAAATTATTCAGATCCTTATGAGTATCACATTATTTTTTTAAATTTTTATGAATAGTCTAAACTGAAGCCTTACAGGATAACTTTGGTTATTTTTTAAAAAAGGCAGTAAAAATCTTCTTCACCAATTGAAATTGTACTAAAAACCCAAATTATAAACAAAATTTTTTGTTGAAATATTTAATGAAGATCTGAAAGATTCTCTGTTGGAATGAATTTTTATTAAAATATATTCATTCTAATATTGGTATTTGATAAGACAAATTACCAAGTTGATTTTTATAGTCTTGTTTACAAAAAAAAAGTCAAATGTATTTAATTAAATAGAATTAAATACTTAATAGATCCATAATGAAATTCTTACTTATCCACCACACAATATGGGGGGCGGACTTGCTAGCAAGTCCACAACCTTGGACCCAAAATCACCACAGATTGAACACACATTGAGCTACTGATAAAGGAACCATAAAATCAGGGATGAACACCACTCAGCAGAACAGTTTTAGGTGGGTGTTCAAGTAGAGTTCAGTATGGGTTCAGTATGAGTTCAGTCTGAGTTCCATCTGAGTTCAGGTTGAGGACTTGCTCACAAGTCCACCTGCTATATTGTGTAGTAATCATTGTGATTATCATATTTATAATAAATCATTGATAAATTTTCAATGTATATATTTTTGCTTGAAAATGAGGTATAAGCTTTTAGTTTCAAACTACTTCTGTGAAAACATTTTTTCTAAAAAACAGGCATTAGAACCTATACTATTGTATTTAATCATATTTTCAACACCTTGAAATTAAAATGTCTAGTCTATTCATTTAAAATATATAGTAAGACTTATATTAATTAAGATATAGTAAATTTAATGCTATCTTTGTCTGTTGAAATAGATAGAAAAACTTATTGAATAATTTTTACAAAATAAATATCAGATAGTATTTGTTAAATGAGAAGCTGAAACAGTGATGAAAAATATTCCTTCTTTCTACTTTATAGAGTCTTTTAACAATAATAATTTCTAAAATAAAATCTCAAACACCTTTTTTCACATTTTAGACAATCCTATAGTACTAGCTATAGGCCTTGACCAAGGGAGTTTGAGTAAAATCAGAGAGAAAACCCCCTGTCCATTTGAGAAAAACCAGGTGAGATTAATTTGCTACAGCAAATTAGAGACTGTTACTATTCCCCCTTCCAAATAACTCCTTGACTGATTTACAAATCAAGACAGTAGCCAATAGCAGACCACTTTGAACCAAAGAACCAGAAAACCAGAAATGCAGAGAAATCCACACCAGAAACCAAAGACACAGTGCACTTGTTGAACAAACACACACTACTGCACATTTTTGTTTTGCCAAGGGGCGCAACAGTTAAAAATCAATTGTTTTGTGCACTTAAGACCCACCTACAACCTTTAAGTGCCAAAAATAATTGTTACTTAACTTTTGCGTAATTTATGCGCCATTGTTGCACCCCAAGACGAAATGAACATTTATTGTAGTGACAGCAAAAATACTTGATGCAGGTTGCAAAGCTACAACAGAGAAATCAGTTGCCAAAGTTAAGTTTAATGAAGAACTAAAATTGCAACAAACACATCCTATTGTGGCCAAAAAATGGTGAAAACTGAGTGAGCAACAATGATATCACTACCAGATGGTTGTATGATAATTAGAGTTGCCCCAAACTGTCTTATTCAGTATGTACACACAGACCACCACCTAAAAAATTCATGCACAGCAACAAATTTGGCGCTTTTGGCAGCCAAATTGAAAAAAAACCTTCTTGAAACGCTCCCCAGCCTTCTATAACCAAGGCGGGCAGCCCGCCTAGAAGCGGCCAGACCTCCCTGAAGCCAGAAAACCACCAAAAACCTCCAATAAAGCCCAAAATACTTTAAAAGATCCACTACAACTACAAAAACCCTTAAAACACAAAATACAGCTATGACAATGTAGAGACATAAACTATAGGGCCAAATTAGCACTACTTAATGATACTAAGCACTTAAACCTAAAACTTAAGGTTATCCCGTAAAATGCAAAAAACAAAATTAAACAGCTATCTTTTAGAAATGAAAAATGGAGAAATGACCCCTTAAAACTTGGAATATGAAAAATTTCAACAAGACATAAAATATAGAGAAACACCAGGGCTATCTAATGGTAGTACCCACATACACATAGTCCTAATGTTCACTGAATAAAACTAAAAAATTACCTAATTCTTTGACCAATGTCAATTAAGACATACACAAACAGCACCAAACAGCCCAACAAAGGACTCTGCCAATGTTAGAAGACCACAACATGTTAACACTTTTTGAAATTGGTGGTGTTAACTCCCAGGTGAACACTGTTATTATACCAAAATATAACATTCAAGAGTATGTTGGCATTAAAATTACAGCTTAAAGAAATATATATTGTTTTTTTTGTCTTATATTTAAAGTTTAAATTTATTTTAAATGCAATTTTTTTAAATTTAAAATTCACTGAGTGGTGGTTAATTGTTTCAATTCATGAGATCACTCTTCCAACTCAAATATGCCTATGGAATTCTGATAAAATAAACCATAAAAAGCTCCAAAATATCAGTTTTTATTTTTTTTTATTAAAATTATAATAGAAAATTTCTTAGTAGTTTAGGAATAACTAGATCTAAACAAAGGCAGAAATTAATTTTCTGTTTTTTTAATCATTTTCATGTGTTTCAAAAACTCAAAAACTGTACTACATTCTACTAACTTAAGATGAGCCTTCTTTTAATACATATAATTAAAAAAAATTCATTTTTTCTGTTTTGAAGGAAGAAGCTGTAGGAGTGCTTCATCAAGCCAGAAATTTTTAATAACACACTGATATCATTTGTTTATTTTGGTTATGTGTGTTTTACACAGTATGAAGAAATAAAAAATATAATATTCCTGATGTTTCTGTATTTTTTTATATAACTAAAGTGAATTGAAAATAATTATATTTCATAATCAGAAATTTTGGAAATACATCAACAATAATCAGGTCATATGGTTTCAATTTAAAAAGTAAAGCATAAAATCCTGATTTAAAAGGAGTTTTCAATAACAAAAGCCACTGATTTTATTGTATAATTTCTCCATAAAAGATAATATAATCATTAGACAAGTCAAAAGTGATGCTTTTGAAATAAATAATATAATTATCAATTTTTTACTTATCAAGTGAAACTCATTATGAAAAATATATTATGTTTTATGAAAAATTACTGTGAATGGACCAGAATTTCAATTTCCCCCTTTTTTATTTCTATTGATTACTTGTTAAACTCTCACCATTATTTCAGCATAGATTCATCTATCCTTGGTTAAGAGTTCAAGATAAGTTAAATTTAGAGCTCAGTATCAGCTCATTATAAGTTCAGTCTGAGTTCCATCTGAGTTCTATCTGACTTTAAGTTGAGGACTTGCTAGCAAGTCCCTCCCAAATATTGTGTGGTGCTACTTGGAGCAATCAAAAAAACTTGAACTTCTTGTGAGGACCTTATGATGTGGTGCTTTCAATGCAAAATAAATCCATAGATATACAAGACTTGCAAGCTATCTTGATTTCATGCTTAGGTATTCTGCTGTCAGTGTGGGGATGAGGGGGAGTGAGAGTTGGATCATGATATTTACTCATAATAAAAGATATCAAAGTATTACTATTTTATTTACAAGAATCTATTAAAATTTTTTAAGAAAAGGGAAACAAGGAGATAAGGTTAATGAAGAGTTCTTATGCTCAACAGAGCTTGAGTTTTATACTTGGGAATCAGTCATGTTATGGTAAGGTAAACTCTTACAGTCGCCTTGCTGTAAGCAGAATCCGGAGGAGATATGTGGATTTAGCTGAAAACCCCGTCCTTCCAATAAAAATAACAAAATGGGAATTCTAAATCACTAGGCTAACCAGTCTACTTGGATCTGATTGATAAAAAATAATGAAACTCTAAAATATTTAACGCTTATTGAGATTTAATGAAAGTGGCTGTTGAGAAAAGAAATACTGATAACAACAATTAAGGTGTACCAGTGAAAGATCTGAAAAGATTGACTTTTATGTTTTTATAATAATTTGAATTTTTATGAGACAGCAATAATCAAGTCCCAGTGATGAAGACTTTTCTAAAGATACCCTATATGAAGTGTGATTTAAATTGTTGAATTGTATTTCTAAAATGTTATGTAAAAATAATAAATGTTATAAGGGTATTATAACTTATTTAATTTGTTGAGTAATAAAAAATGAGACCGTGGTAGTTAAAGATTAAGCTGTATGATGTGTCCCCCCTCTCAATTTCGAGTTTGAGAAGCGCTTAAGTATTCCTAGTCACGTGCCTAAGTTTTCCCCTCCAGAGCTCTTCCAGAGTCAATCCGGAGCCCGTACGGAGTCCGTACGGAGTCCAAACGGAGTCCAAGCGGACTCAATTAGAACCTTTAAAACTATAATAAAAAATCTAGAAAAATTACACATGATAGAGCCACTTCTGCTTTACATTCCAAACTAATTTTTTGTAGTCTGCGCAGCTCTAATCACCCCGTGAAAATTCATCAAAGTTAAGTAATTTCTAAAAAACATAAATATTTCTATAAAACTTTAAAATTCATTTAAAAATATAATAAAAATAGTAAAAATTCTGGGAAAATTTCCCAAGGTTCTTGAGTTACTTGACTTGATACTTATAAATTTTTCAGACCGTAAAAATAAGTTTTCTCCATAAAATAAATTGTATTTGTGTAGGCATTCGCTCGTGACCAATTTCTTCATATTTTAAACTCCAATAAATTAAATAAAACCCTTTTATAAAAAAATAATAACGCCAATCTTGCACGCCGTAATAACTCCATTTACGTACTTAGGTGCCATACTAAACTTTAGGCTACCACATCCTCCCTCCAATCGAGAATGTCCCCATTCTTAAAACTTGCATAAGTGGTCGAACACAATATTCATCTTTAACCTTCAAACACCATCTTCTTTAATCAACTATAAAATTCATCTTCATCAATATGTCTTCCAAAGAACTTGTCGCTCCATGTGAACTCTGCGCTCGATACCAGGTACCTTGTTTAATGTCCAACCCTAATTTTCCTGGCAGGACAGCTTGCGACTTATGCCGTGTGAAAAAAGTCAAATGTAACCGGCCATTAGTTCCTTCTAAAACAAACGTATATTTAGGACCAGCAGCTATCCCTGATCCCTCAACTTCTAAAAAGCGATCAAAAATTCCTGTCTTCTTAAAACAAATAAGATCAAAAGCAGCTTCAAAAGTTCAATCTTCATCAGCGGATCCCGGCCTTATTTTGCCTTCACAAGATCCTAATCCTATAACACCAGTGCCCCCAACCAACTTTGCCGAGACTATGTTTCCTGGCTCTAAATGTAAGACCCTATTTATCTTACTAAAAAAACTTTTAATCAAAATTGACTAAACCTATGACTTAATAACATATTTGAACTTCTAGCTGTCGAAATAACCAACACTGATGATGTTGGTAGAGTGAAGACGGACTATATCAATCATTATCCAAATTTTCATCGCTATCTTTTTCTTGACTTTACTAATGAGTTGAAACAAAAAATGCTGGCCTATTTTCAAGAAACTCCAGCTAATAACCATGAAGACCTCATGAAAAGAAGAATTTTAATGCAAAGCTTTGATAATGATGTTGAACAATTTCAAAGAAATTATCTTTTCTAACAGTATAACTTGATAAAATTTTGTTTTTGCTTGGTCTTCTTAAACTTTCAACATAAATGATGTTTTCTTTCTTCTCTGGCTTGATATAACATAAAATAAAATAATATAAATCTTGTGATGATTCCACTACTGAGAGCAAGGTTTGAATCCCTTCAGACTCCCATATACCAGTCTTCCTTCTTGTCACAGCATTGAGAGAGTGGATCTTCCTATGAGCCGAATACTCTTGATTCCAACCTCATAGGGCCCCCCACTGAGCCAAATTCTATGATTCCAATATCGCCATAAGGTCCTCCAAGCTTCACACCAAAAATGGCCTAACACTGAGGCACTAAAAAAATCATTCCCTAAAATCCAACTACCATCCTAACTTCTGATTCCTTCATCACAATTTTCAAACTTTGCTATACAGCAAACCCATAAAATACTTTTGCCAGGCTTCCAATAATATTTTTAACTTTAGACCATGTTAAAGCGCCACAAATTTCACCTAATTAACCATTATGCTTTCCTTAGCATCATCACCACCTAAAATTTTAACCTCCTAAAGCTTATCAGCACCCAATTCCAGAAATAATTGAATAACCAGTTTAGAGTCTTAGTGGACAGCGATAAATTAAAAGATTGAATTGAGTTATCCAAACAAGATTGACATTCCAATTTAAAGTCTTGGTAGACCAAACATATAATCAATTGCCAGTTTATGGTCTTGGTGGACCAAAGATCGTTTAGGTGCATAAATACTTGATAAATTCCTAAGTAAGGCCTAGGCTTGACCAAAGATTGAATAAATTTGATAATCCAGTTTAATGTCATAGTGGACCAAACATTTGATCGACAAGTAATCCAGTATAAGGCCATAGTGGTCCAATGAATGTTGAATTATCCTGCAGATATTAATTTTCCAGTTTAAAGTCATAGTGGACTAAAACAATGAATGAACTACCAGTTTAAAGTCATGGTGGACCAAACATTTAATTGATAAGAAATCCAGTTTAAGGTCATGGTGGACCCAACAGCTTGATAACAGCCCAGTTTAGGGTCTTGGTGGACCTAACATTTGATAACACTCCAGTTTAAGGTCTTGGTGGACCTAACATTTGATTTATATAAAAAGAAATCCTTCTCCAAAAATATCGATAAAATCTTGATTATCCTTGAAATTCAGTTTAAAGTCTTGAAGGACTAACAGCTCCAATATAAAATTATTAATGACAGTCTTGAAAATTAGCCAGTTTAAATTCTTGAAGGACTAACAGCTCCAAAATTTGTATAAAAAAAACTTAAAGAATGTTTTGAACAGTATCCAGTTTAAAGTCTTGGAGGACTAACAGATCCAAAATACGTGTAAAAAAAAACCTTAAAGAACGTTTTGAACAGTAGCCAGTTTAAAGTCTTGGAGGACTAACAGCTGTCTTGAAGTAAAATCCCATAGGTATTGAGCTCCCCTAGACCCTGTTTCCTGTCTAAACTAAATGAATAAAACTAAAAAGAATGAAGACTGAAAAATAAAACTAAGAAATATAATAATGATTTTGATTTAATTAATTAATTTTTTATTTAATTTATTATTTTATTTTTATTTATTTTTTTATTTTTATTATTATTTTTTTTTGTGTGTTTTTTATTTTTATTTTTATTTTTATTTTTATTTTTTATTTTATTTTTTATTTTATTTTTTGATTTAAAATAAAAGATTTTAAAAAAAGATAGTTTTGAAATAAAAGTTAAAATTTAATTTTTAAAGAAAGATAAACGAATGTGAAAAGAAAGATAAAAAAGTAATAATAAAAAAAATTTCAAAATAAAATTTTAAAAGATGCCCCCCGGCCATTTGATGAGCCGTACCCTCGACATCATACCCACATCCAAGTGCAACTTGATGTGGTTACACAATTTGAGAAATTTAAAAGAAAAGAAAATAAATGAAAGTTTTTAGAAGATAATTTTATAATGATGATCACTGGGTGGGCTCCCTCCAATTTATAAAAATGATTAGAGACCACCAATGAGCATCACCTTTGCAATAATTCATAATATATATTTAAAGGAAAGAAATCACAATCTAAAATAAAAAAAATCAAAATTTAAAAATATAAAAAAAATCTTGAATCTGGCGTTGAGAGCGGTGTCTCTTGATTCGTTCCAGTTTATAGTCATAGTGGACTTCCTAAAATTAAAAGAAAAAGCCAGGATTCAACTAGAAACAGGGAAAATTTTGAAACGAACATTATGGGGTAATTGTGTATAGAGCAGCCAGCCCATCAATTACCCCCACACTTGCCAATATTAAATTAAGAAGGTTCCCCTGTGAACACTTCTTCCAATAAATTTTAAAATTTTTCCAACACTATCTTCACCCATATTTTAAGAATTTTAAGTTTTTGAAAATTTCAAAGAAGGTCTTCTTGCATTTCGTTAAGTTTCATCATAGTTTCGTCGACCATATACAGTGTAACGATAGTAAAGTATTTTTGATAAAAAAAGAAGATAGTTTATCCTCGTTGTGGAGGTCAATAAGATTTTTTTTTTTTTTTTTTTTTAAAAAATCATAGTTTATCCTCATTGCAGAGGAATCCATATAATTTCATAAATGTCATAGTTTATCCTCATTGCGGAGGAATCCATAAAATTTCATCAATATCATAGTTTATCCTCATTGCGGAGGAATAAATTTAATAAAAGTCATTAAAATTGTAGTTTATCCTCATTTCGGAGTTAGACTTCGGCACTCCTGGTGCCTCTATGATAGAACCGTTTCACTTGATCAGCTGCTACCCTCTTCTTCAATACTACTCCATCCAACTCTTCTAGCACATATGAACCGCCGGCAACTTGCTCCTTGATTTTATACGGTCCATTCCACCTATCTGCAAACATCTTTCCCCACTGACTTTCCAAACTCCTATTATACACCAGTACCATATCTCCTGGGTTCAAAGTCTTCCTTAATCAATGTGCCAACCGCTCATCCCAATATCTGACTGATTGATTTCGGATCTTCATCATCCGCGAATATGCCTTTTCTAAATATTCTTCTTTCTTTTCTAGCTGCATCATTCTTGCACACAATAATTCTTCAGTAGTTTTGACCGTGTCCCAGTCAGCTCCAAGATATGATTCCGCTTCTAAATCAACCGGTAAAACTGCTTTCTGTCCAAAAACAAGTTCATAAGGTGAAAATCCGGTCGTCCTTTTGGCAGTGATTCGATCAGCAAATAAAACTAAAGGTAAATAGTGCCTCCACTTTTCGGCACTTGTCACACACATTTTAACTAAAGCATCCTTAATAACTTGATGCCCTCTTTCAACCATGCCTTCAGCTTCAGGATAATATAGGGTTGCTACCCTAACCTTTGATCCAACTTTCAATACGGCCTCTTTAAACTCTGTCCCAAATTCAGGACCTCCATCTACCGTTACCAACTTCATCACCCCATACCTATATACCCAATTATTCAAAAAAAATTCTGCCACATTTTTATAAGTTAAATTAATAAGAGGCACTGCCTCTACCCAACCAGATAAATCATCTCTGGCCACAATTAAATATTTATACCGTCCCTCTTTTATATGAACGGCATCTAAACTAACTCTCCCAAAGAGCGTATATTCACCGGTTGCGCGTCCAGGTTCTTTTGGCCTCAAATAACTTCGTCTTTGACATTCTTCGCATGACTGAACACACTGTTTAACAGCCATCTTCATGCCAGGCCACCAAAATCGATCAAAAATTCTTCTAAACGTTTCTCCAACGCCTCTATGCCCAAGATCTTCATGCAGTGATTTCAAAACTAATTCTTGCCCCTTCTCTTGAGTTATAACTACTTGAGGATTTGGATACCTTCTCCTCATTAAACGTCGACCAGATAGGTAAAACGTAGATGACTTCCTCTTGATAGCCACCCATTCATCGTCTTCACAATCTTCTGGCCTCTCTAAAGTCAACAAATATTTGACTAACAAAAAATAAAAACCAGTCTGACCCCAGACTTCATCTTGAAAATCGATTAATATAACATCAATAGGGACTTCTCTATCACCAATATCACCTGCACATGAATGAGCCACTAATCGTTGACCCCTAAATAAATCTTTAATCGAGCTATGTTGACGTTTTTCTTCTGAACCTTTGGATCCTTCGTAAACCGTATTCAAAAATACCTCTTTCTCTTTATCCACCTTTTTATTTAAATTCTCTAATTCTCCAACATATACACCATTCCTTAATTTACTACTATCCCACACTACTAATCCATCTTCCTCTACATACACCACATCTTCTTCTACCTCCTCTCTGCCAAATTTATCTACACCTTTTCCAACACCTTTATTAACATAAAAACTATTTTCCAGTTTATCCTCTTGGTGGAGGTCATCATCATCATAATCTAAACACAATAGTCCTGCCAGTTTAACCTCATGGGGGAGGTATGGAAAGTCTTCAGCTCCTTTAGTGCTGGCTTTGATAATAGGTATATCTTCATCAAACTCTTCTGAGTCTGAATCATCTTCAGTGGGTGGTCTCCTTGATAAACCATCTGGCATAGTAAAAGTCTTGCCAGGCTTATGAACTAAATCAAACAAAAAATGTTGAATAAAAGCTACCCATCTCGTCATGGGTGCGTTCAGTAAATTTGGGGAATTAATCATCTGGATTAACAATTTCGCATCCACTTGCAACTCAAAATGTTGCCCCCACAAAATATGCTGAAGTTTCTTCAATATTTTTGCCACACCACATAATTCCAATTTTGGTTGAGAATATCTTGATTCGACCTCAGTAAATACTACACATTCATACCTAACTGGCCTGATGTAACCAGCTTTATCCATCTGAGACAAAACCGCCCCAGCTGCAACCTGACTTGAATCAACTGCTAAATAAATTCTTCCAGCATCTTTTCCATAATCCAACTTGTGCAGGACTAAATCCTTCCCTACAACCTCCTTCAACTTCACAAACGCCTTCTCACACTCTTCATCCCACTCCCAGTCTGCATCCTTTCTCGTTAACCGTCTCAATGGAGCTGCCAATGAAGAAAAGTCCTTGATAAACATTCTAACATATACGCAAACGCCTAAAAACCCTCTAACTTTGGTCGTATTCTTGGGTCTTGGCCAGGACTGAATTTTGTTAACTTTCTTCTTGGACATAATCCTACCCTCTCTACATACCACATGGCCTAATATTTCTAAGGCTGGAACACAACATGAAAATTTTGAACCTGAAATAGTTAAACCAGCCTCTTCAATTCGAAACAAGATTCTTTCTAAAGTAATTGCAAACTCCCAAATGAATTTGCGTATCCCGGGATTCTCTTCCAACACCTGGTTATCATAGTCGGTTGTTGGTCCCTTAATTCCTCCATCATCTATAAAGATTCCAGCATATTGTGGAATTTCATCTTGAAGGATCCAAGCCATCTGAGCTTGATAAACTGCAACCGAATTTGTTGCTCCTTGAGGTAATCTTGTTAACTGTAAATGTCCAAGTGGTGTATCAAATGTAGTGAGAGGCCTTGAGTCCGGATGTAACTCTCTCTCATCATATCCACCCATAATATCTCCCAAACCATAACACACTCTCCCTGCAAACGCTTCAAAAAACTCCTCAGCACTAGGCAGTATCCCGGCATCCTTTATTGTAACCCTATTTAATTCCCTAAGATCATGAACAACTCTAAGCTTGCCATTCGGTTTCTTGATACAAAATACCGGACTAGAATAACTTGATGTTGATTGCTCATACAGTCCAGTGTGTATCCGTTCTCTGACAACTTCGATATAAGCTTCTTTCAATGCAGCCGGAATAGGAATCGGTTTCTGCTGCCACGGTTCATGACATACCACAGGAATCTTGTAAGGCTCCCCATAGGAATGCTTCAACACACCCCTCTCCTCTTCTACAAAAGCAATGGCCTTCTCTCGCTTGACCATCACATCCAACAACAACTTCTTCTCTTCTCCAGACAACCAACCATCAGGTCCAAAATTAACAACACCCAGTATCTCAAAAGTGATTCTTGACGTCTCAGAAAATTCAGGCGGATTCTTTACCAAGGGACTTTCATAAGGATCTCTTGATAACCTTGTGTTAGAATAACATTACTCTTCTTAGTCTATATACATACTTATACAGATAGATAGATTTATATATATATATACATAAGATTCCGTTTCCTTATACTTCTTAACCTAACTTGATGATATCACTTAGAGCATAAATGGATGAGGAAATCAATACGTGTTTCCTCATCCATCTTCTTAATCTTTATCATATTTTATTTCATTTATCAAATAATAATTGATATTAACTATTCTCTATCCAATTATCTACTTTAAGTCCTTTTGTCCACTTTCTACTGTCCTTGTGTCCTTGCCGTCCACTGCGTCCTAAAACTTAACTTACCTGGTGCTGAATCTTATCAGGTAATATTGTACGTATGCTCTACAACAGCAATAGTTGTGTTTCCTGATCCATCTTCTTAATCTTTATCATATTTTATTTCATTTATCAAATAATAATTGATATTAACTATTCTCTATCCAATTATCTACTTTAAGTCCTTTTGTCCACTTTCTACTGTCCTTGTGTCCTTGCCGTCCACTGCGTCCTAAAACTTAACTTACCTGGTGCTGAATCTTATCAGGTAATATTTCCTTTTGTCCACTTTCTACTGTCCTTGTGTCCTTGCCGTCCACTGCGTCCTAAAACTTAACTTACCTGGTGCTGAATCTTATCAGGGTTATGGGCCCAGCGCCCCTGCATATCTAAGCAAAGCTGGAAGTACCCGATACACCATCTTCCCTTGAGGAATCCCCTGATCCAGAAACGTTCTCTGTCTACACCGCAATGGCAGAATCCTCTACTGCCGCTCCGCCTAACTTCTCATACCTCCAAGACTCATCCAATTACTCAGAAATTAAAGGCATAGAGAAGTTAAACGACAAAAACTATAGTTCCTGGAAGACAGACCTGAAATATGCACTTACCGTTCGTAATCTGGACCAATTTCTCAATGAGGATTGTCAAGTACCAACCGATCCTGAACTTCTATCAATCTTTAAAATTCGCCAGCGACAGACTAATACCATTATTAAAATGTTTATGGATCAACCAAATCAACATAAATTTATTTTCGATGATGACTCCGTCGAACCTGCTGCCCTATGGACACGTATCAAGGACCATTATGCTTCAAAATCTAGTCAAAATTGTTCGTACATTGTCAGTAAATTATTCAAAATTAAATTTTCCGAAAGTAACATACTGGAGGCAATGGACGAATTTCGAAGCTCAATGAAACTCCTTCAAGAAGTCGCTCCCGATTTATTCAAAGAGAATATTTTGTCATACATCATGGCAAATTACGTCCTTAACCTCTTACCTGAATCCTACCAAACCTTTTCTTCGATTATTCTCAGCAAATATGACATCACGAATCGCCGGGCAACAATCGAAAGTATCTTTGGAGACGTTGAAACCGAAGTCATCAGACGCAAGACACTAAACTCTCCTAATCCAACATCTGGATCTGCTCTAGCCGTGGACGCTAAATCTAAAAATTTTTGCTCAAAAGGAAAGCACAACCCTTTGGCACCACACTCAGAGGCCTCTTGTTTCCAACTACATCCTGAAAAACGAGACGAATTCCTAAAACGGAAAAAGGAAAGAGAAAGCAAGGACACCAATAACGCAAAAGCTTTATCAGTCTTCTCCGATATTCCTCTCAACCATTGCATTTTTGACAGTGGAGCTTCCTATTCTATATTTAATTCCCTACAATTTTTCACCTCTTACGAACCTTCAAAATTAAGTCTATCTATGGCAAATGGAGACGAGTTACTATCCCTTGGACAAGGAGAAGTAACCTTTACTTCATCATCCGGCCATGTATTCAAAATCAGTCACACACTTTATGTTCCCACTGTCAAAGCCAACCTGGTCTCTGCCTTTGACCTACTTATTGATGGTTGGAGTTTAACCAGGGAGAATAATGTATTCAAAATTAAGGACAAGGACAACACTCATATAGAATGTTCAATCAGTGGACGACTAATCACCTTTCCCTTAAACAAAATCTTGATATACAACATTAGCACCAACAGTGACAGTCATCTTCAACTACTTCATCATAAGTACGGCCATCCTAGTAATCAAACCATGGAAAAGTTATATCCAGGTTTGAACTTTCTTAATTTTAGTTGTAAATCCTGCGCCTTAGCTAAATCTCATGTTCTACCATACTCCGGAACTTTTCCAACCCCGGAACATACTCTTGATGTCTTGCACATGGACCTATGCGGGCCTATTACTCCCGAATCAAAAGGAGGAAAGTCCTATTTCTTTCAAATAGTCGATGGTCACTCACGCTTTCGACACACTTACTTCCTGAGCTTGAAATCCAAAGCTTATGAAATTTTTCGTGAACATCAATTATTAATTGAGAATCAGCAATCACGCTCCATTAAATGCGTTGTATCTGATAATGGTGGGGAGTTCACCAGCAATTCCATGAAAAATCTATTTAAAAATAAAGGCATCCTACATCTTCGAACAGCACCTCACTCTCCTCAACAGAACCCTATAGCTGAAAGGGGTAATCGATCCATTGTTGAAAAAGCCAAATGTTTACTAATTGAATCCAGACTTGACTCTCTCTGGTGGGCTGAGGCTGTAAACACGGCCACTTTTCTTTTGAATATCCTACCTACCTCTTCTCTTCCAGATCATAGTACTCCCTGGGATGCTTGGCACAATGGTAGGGCAAAAATCCCTCACAAACTATATCCTTTTGGTTCCGATGTAATTCATTATCAGGAGAAACACAAACGAGATGGGAAATTTGGACCCAGTGGTGCAGAGGGAATTTTTCTTGGTTACTGTGAGGGGCATGTTAACTACAGAATTTATTCTCCCAGTACTGACACTATTCTAATCACACACAATGTGAAATTTCTAAACACATTTAACTTAGCTCGTCAGATATCCAAGGGAAATTCTGCCGAAACACTTACCTTTCCCAACTTAGATTATGCCATTATACCTCCCTCTCACTCCTTTGAAAAACTGCCCACCGGTAATCAATCCACAAGCAACCAACCTCCCACTAGTTCCGTGGAATCAGTCACTGAAGACAACAAATCGCTGCCTTCCCACCCACCTGAAATCTCTACTGAATCTCCCTTAGCTCCCAAACATTACGCATATATTGACAAAAACATAAGACCGTCACAGGAAATTAACTCCTCTATTGATCCGGCAAACATCTTAACCTCTAAACGAAGATCAAATTACGTTAACATGGTAATTACTCCATTCGACATGCCTAAAAACTTTTATGAAGCAATCAACTCTCCTGAAAGTGATGAATGGCTGAAGGCTATAGAGAAAGAACTACTAAGTATAAATAAACATCAATTTTGGGAAGAAACTCCTCCACCGGCAAACAACCATTTACTAGGTACCACCTGGACCTTCAAAAGAAAAACTGACTCTGAAGGTAATATCATCAAATACAAGGCGAGATTGTGTGTTCAAGGTTTCTCTCAAATTGAAGGTGTCGAATATAATGAGACCTATGCTCCTACCGGTAGATTAAACACTCTACGCTTTTTACTGGGTCTTGCTGCCTACAAAAACTGGGAACTTCATCAAATGGACGTGAAGTCAGCTTTTCTTCATGGGGAACCAGATGAAGACTTGTATCTCAGATTCCCCAATGGATACTCACCGAAAAATCAAAATTTTTGTCTACATCTCAAGAAGTCATTATATGGTTTGAAGCAGAGCCCTCGATGCTGGTATCGTAAACAATCAGGTTTCTTCTCTAGCATTGGTTTCAGACCAAGTAAGGCCGACCCTTGTTTATTTATTAATAATAGTAATCCACATCCATGTTATGTGTTCATACATGTAGATGACTTAATCATCGCAGGTCCATGTGTCCAAGATTTCAAAAATAAAATTTCCCAAGTTTTTGACATGGATGACCAAGGGGAACTTAATTGGGTCCTTGGCATGAAGGTCAATAGAGATCGAGACAAAAGAACAATTAGTCTTTCTCAAGAATTATATATTACAAAACTACTTACTGAATTCAATCATCAAGACTGTCGAACAGTAACTACTCCGCTAGTTCTCAACTCTCATTTCACCATCTGCAAGTCTAATGAATTAACTCAACTATTCAATTACAGGCGCGCAATCTGACTCCTTAATTATCTTGTACTTTGCACAAGACCCGATTTGGCCTATGCTGCCTCCACATTAGCCCAGTATTTAAACAAACCCTCCGATCAACAAATTCAGGCATTTTTCCATGTTCTTTGGTATCTTCAACTAACTAAAAATTTTCAATTAACCCTAGGAAACGTACCCAACGCAGAATTAGGTTCGCTAATTGGTTTTGCGGATGCCGACTACAACAAAGCAGTTGATTCCAAGTCAACCTCTGGTACTCTGGTTTTCCATCTTGGACTGATCAGTTGGCACTCTAGCAAACAACAATCCGTAGCTCTATCAACTTCCGAATCAGAATATTATGCAATGACTGAATGCGGCCAAGATTTACTCTGGACCTAAGAATTGTTCAACGACTTCTCCATCCCACTTGACAAGTCGATTCTTATGGGCGACAATCAGGGTGGTATTAACTTAGCTCTCAATCCTCTCTATCAACATCGTACGAGGCATATCAATACCAAAGTATGCTGGTTACGTGAGCAAGTAAATAATGGCAAATTCTCTATTTGCTATACCCCCTCAACCCAAATGACTGCCGATATCTTAACAAAATCCTTACCGAGACCTAAACATTCAGAATTCCTTATTTCCTTAAATCTTTCACCATTGCTGTCTTGAGCACGGGAGGGTGTTAGAATAACATTACTCTTCTTAGTCTATATACATACTTATACAGATAGATAGATTTATATATATATATACATAAGATTCCGTTTCCTTATACTTCTTAACCTAACTTGATGATATCACTTAGAGCATAAATGGATGAGGAAATCAATACGTGTTTCCTCATCCATCTTCTTAATCTTTATCATATTTTATTTCATTTATCAAATAATAATTGATATTAACTATTCTCTATCCAATTATCTACTTTAAGTCCTTTTGTCCACTTTCTACTGTCCTTGTGTCCTTGCCGTCCACTGCGTCCTAAAACTTAACTTACCTGGTGCTGAATCTTATCAGGTAATATTGTACGTATGCTCTACAACAGCAATAGTTGTGTTTCCTGATCCATCTTCTTAATCTTTATCATATTTTATTTCATTTATCAAATAATAATTGATATTAACTATTCTCTATCCAATTATCTACTTTAAGTCCTTTTGTCCACTTTCTACTGTCCTTGTGTCCTTGCCGTCCACTGCGTCCTAAAACTTAACTTACCTGGTGCTGAATCTTATCAGGTAATATTTCCTTTTGTCCACTTTCTACTGTCCTTGTGTCCTTGCCGTCCACTGCGTCCTAAAACTTAACCTACCTGGTGCTGAATCTTATCACCTTGGTCTTCTCAAAGGTGGATTTAATTCAGCAGGTAGCGGTTCATTAATAGGTCGAACTTTATTTGCTACTTTCTTATATTTGGCTGCGTCCACATCTAAATAAACTTGAGGTAAAACATTTTCTTTTGTATCGCCATTAAAACTTTCATCAAATGAATCTTCTTCATTGCCAGAATCAGAATAAGAAAAATTAGAAAAATATTTTATTTCATTATTAAATTTTATCCTTTTCTCCTTTCCCTCGTCTAATTTATAAACAGATTTTCCAACACCTTTGCTTCCCTTATCCAACAGTAAATAACCCGTAAAGAAAGTTGGCAGTTTAACCTCTTGCTGGAGAACCGGAATTGAATTTTCACAAAAATTATTTTTTTGTGTTTTAATTATACCAAGATTTTTTATTTGATTTTGATGTGATATTTGCAGTTTACCCTCTTGCTGGAGGTCCGTAATAGAAGGAGATTCTTGCAGTTTAACCTCTTGCTGGAGGTCCGGAATAAAATTTTCACATAAATTATTTTTTTGTGTTTTACTTATACTGAGATTTTTAATCGATTTTTGATGAGATTTTCGCAGTTTACCCTCTTGCTGGAGGTCCAAAAACATACCCTTCCAATTTTTATCCAACCTAATTTGGCCCATTTTGCCTTTTTCACCGTTTTTAAATTTAATAGAAAAACCGGGTAAATCCAATAAACATATAGAAAAGTCCAAAACATATTTGCACTCCAAAGTAATATTAACAGAAAATAATTGAGAATCCACTTGAATTATCTCCAAGTGAGCTGACCTATTGCAATCCGGGATCTCATTATGAGGAGAGATTACAACATTAGAGTGATCAGCCCCTGCTACCCCAAAAAATGAGGGCATCCATAATAATTTGAATCCTGAAAAAATTGAAGACATAACAATAAAAGAAAATTTCAGCCCAGTTTAGGTAGTTTATCCTCATTTCGGAGGAATTAAATTCTTGATATCCCCTGGAGATAATCCATAATTTTGCCCCAAGGGCTTATCCACCAATTCCATAAAACCCAAAAATAAACCCCCATAATTTGTCCTACCATTGGACATAAAAAATAAACAACCATTTTCCAAAATATGAGTGCATCCAATTTATGCACTCTATTATCAAATGCCACTACACTCTTTATTAGTGCAGGGAAAACCATATCCTCCTTAACAATCTCTCCCTGAGATTGTAACAAATCCACCATATCCATATCTTCATTGCAGACAGTCTCCGCTTTTGAAGAAAAAACCTGAGGTAAATATTCCTCTAAATCAAATTCCAAATTATCCAAAACAAAATTATCCCCAACATCCAATTTTTCTTCATCAGTGACAATAATATCTTCATCTTCAGAAACCTCTTCTTTCCAAACAGAAGAGTCAACAAAAATAATATCTTCAGGCTGGACAAAATCTTCAGGAATGGCTGAATCCGAAATTTCATCAGTAACTAGTTCTTTTACACCATCCTCTTCTATCTCTTGAGCGACCTCAGTGTCTTCTCCAGAGTCCAAATCAACAGAGTTATGAGTATCCAGATGTTCCAAAATAACCTTCTTTAGCACCTCCATACCAGGAATCCTAGTTTCTCCATCTGGAAGATCCTTCATTAAATTTGCTTTAATAAGCACCATCAAAACATCTTTCTTAAACTTTTCCCCCATGGCACCCCAATAAATATACTTTGATGAATTATCATGAAATAAAATTTCATACTCCAACAAATAATCCAGAACCACCTGAAATTCAACCATAAACTGATGATACTGATGCAGAGATGTTACACCACCTTTTGATTCCCATTTCCTAGCTATATCCTTTAGATCCTCCAATGAATAAACTTTTGGCCACCTTTTTTCCATTTTCATCTTGAGCTTTCTCCAATCTTGATCTTTATAACCATCCATAGAAATAACCTCCTTTTCAACCTCTCTGTCCAAAATAAAGAACCTAATCTGCTTCACCATATGCAAAGGTAAAGCACCATCAATCGCAGCTGCAGTTTCATACCTATGTAAAAATCCTTCTAAATCATCTCCAGAAAACTTGGGCCCAACCCAAGATACAATCCTTACTGATGCCCTAACGGGTACACCAGCAGCCAACACAGCAGTTCCACTAGTAGAAAACATCCCAAAACATAAGAAAAGCGTTAACAACCGTTAAAATAACAAGCCTCTTGCAGGCCAATAACAAAAAATTTCAATTAGAGTTCCAGAAAATAAGCCTCTTGCAGGCTAAGAACGTTCTTGATCCAAGTAAGTCTTTAAAGAAAGCTAGAGAAATTGAACCCCATGTTGGGCGCCAACTATGGTAAGGTAAACTCTTACAGTTGTCTTGCTGTAAGAAGAATCCGGAGGAGATATGTGGATTTAGCTGAAAACCCCGTCCTTCCAATAAAAATAACAAAATGGGAATTCTTAATCACTAAGCTAACCAGTCTACTTGGATCTGATTGATAAAAAATAATGAAACTCTAAAATATTTAACGCTTATTGAGATTTAATGAAAGTGGCTGTTGAGAAAAGAAATACTGATAACAACAATTAAGGTGTACCAGTGAAAGATCTGAAAAGATTGACTTTTATGTTTTTATAATAATTTGAATTTTTATGAGACAGCAATAATCAAGTCCCAGTGATGAAGACCTTTCTAAAGATACCCTATATGAAGTGTGATTTAAATTGTTGAATTGTATTTCTAAAATGTTATGTAAAAATAATAAATGTTATAAGGGTATTATAACTTATTTAATTTGTTGAGTAATAAAAAATGAGACCGTGGTAGTTAAAGATTAAGCTGTATGATGTGTCCCCCCTCTCAATTTCGAGTTTGAGAAGCGCTTAAGTATTCCTAGTCACATGCCTAAGTTTTCCCCTCCAGAGCTCTTCCAGAGTCAATCCGGAGCCCATACAGAGTCCGTACGGAGTCGGAACGGAGTCCAAGCGGACTCAATTAGAACCTTTAAAACTATAATAAAAAATCTAGAAAAATTACACATGATAGAGCCACTTCTGCTTTACACTCCAAACTAATTTTCGTAGTCTGCGCAGCTCTAATCACCCCGTGAAAATTCATCAAAGTTAAGTAATTTCTAAAAAACATAAATATTTCTATAAACCTTAAAATTCATTTAAAAATATAATAAAAATAGTAAAAATTGTGGGAAAATTTCTCAAGGTTCTTGAGTTACTTGACTTGATACTTATAAATTTTTCAGACCGTAAAAATAAGTTTTCTCCGTAAAATAAATTGTATTTGTGTAGGCATTCGCTCGTGACCAATTTCTTCATATTTTAAACTCCAATAAATTAAATAAAACCCTTTTATAAAAAAATAATAACGCCAATCTTGCACGCCGTAATAACTCCATTTACGTACTTAGGTGCCATACTAAACTTTAGGCTACCACAATGTGTCATGTGATACTAAAAGTGCAGAAAGAAACATCTACATAGCAACTGCTTTTTTCCTTTGAGTGTCTTAATTCAACTATGCTAGAAACTGCACTATCTAAAACTAAAATCTAAATTAGTAAATTATCTGCTTACAATTTTCAACCTTAAGCGAATGTGTGATGCATTGGTTCTAGGATCAATGATATATTTTCAGTGTTGTGTTATTGTGTGTCTGAGGGTAATTAAAGGACTGTGAGTAGGAATAGGAGTAAGGTTAAAGGATCTGTGGGTTATATTGGAGGATAAGTTATAAATTAAGGGCAGTTTATTAAAGGGGAAAATGCAAGGTAGATTTGGTTTGACATTCCTGAGAATTAAATTATAATATAATTGTGATAGTACTTAAATTTATATAAATATATTATTGTTTCCTACCTTTCTTAATAATCAAATTCTTTTCAAAACTCTTAAACTTCTAAATCTCTTTGGATTATTAAGTTCCAACCCTTTGTGAGATTTACCTGGATTTTAGTGTTAATGTACAATACATTATTATTCACCTCAAACTTATCTCAAAAGAAGTAGTAAACTATCTTTGACTTATCTTTGAACCACTCCCTCAAATTATTCCTCTGTGCTTCAAAGCAGTCTCTCACCATCTTTCTAAATCTGACTTACTCAGGAACACCCTTGACCTTTTGCATAGGCCATCCAGTCACATTGGAATGATTATAGAGCATATCCCAGTGGAAATTAAGATTTTTTAATCAAAGGTAGGTAGAGAAGGTTCAGGGTTAGGATCCTATTCTTAAAAATTGTACCACTCTTCCTTCAAATCAACCAGGATATAATTAATTATAACAAAATTCATTATCCAATGATTTTCAGTTTTGATTTTTTTTTGAAATTGGATTCTGAGCTCCCAGAGAATAGAAATTCTTCCCTTTAAAATTCCAATAGCATGTTCAATCTGTACTCTTTATTGTGCAAGGTGACAATTATAGGTTGGTTTGGGGTCATTTTCTAATTTTGTATCTTGGAAAGCAGGTATAATGTACTTTTCACTTGCATATGCTGAGTCAGTGAGGAGGTACTGTGATTTGTCAAAGTGTGAGTCAGGATTTTGAGAAATGCTTATCCTTTGGAACATGGAAGAGTCATGAAATGAGCCAGGAGAGCCACTATGAAAAACAATAAACTGTTTATTGAAATCACACACAAGTTGGATGGCAATAGAGTATATAGAAAGAAGATAAAATGTTAGTTTATTAAACATCATAAATTGAAGAACATCTTGGTAAAATATTTTTTTATGATCAAAATAATGGTTTTTATCATGAGAAGGCTTTTGACTCTATGGTATAGTTGTACCATAAACAAAACCAACGCAGCCAGGAAAACACTCAGCTTGCATTACTTGAGAGGATTCAAGTCCCTGTTGTGGAGTGGACCAAGCAGGTGTTTAAGAATTGAGGAAAAGGATGTAAATCATACAGTGCTTTGTGTTTAATACCACAGTACCATATACTATGGTAAAGATATTCTCCAAATGTCTTATAGCTGCACCATTTCAATTTGATCTAAAGCAACATAGTGCAAAAGCAAGTTGAATTTCAGGATCATGCTATTTAATATAAGAATTTTTATGAAAGATATTGCAATCATAGATGAGTTGATAAATTTTGATAAAGGAATTGGTTTTGACAATCCTATAGTACTAGCTATAGGCCTTGACCAAGGGAGTTAGAGAAAACCCAGAGAGAAAAACCCCTGTCCCTTTAGAAAAATACAAGTGAGATTTACTTGCTAGTTAAATTGATTCTTGTTTTATAAAGCTTCTTTCCAACACACTTGACTTCTTGATGAGCCAAGAAAGTAGTCCTCAGACAGACTACCAGACCAAAGAACTGAAATGCAGACCAATGGCCACACCAGAGAAAGCAATGATACTTGATGTAGGTTGCAAAATTCAAACCAGAAACAACAATAATACTTGATATAGCTTGCAAGACTATACCAGAGAAACAGTGACAAGAGTTGAGGTCAAGTAAGAAATAACCTTTTCACAACCTAGCCAAACAAACACAAAGAGTGAAGCACAGAGTTCCAGATATCCCAGATGGTTGATGATATCCTCTAACTTGCTTAAACTCTCTCACACACAGACCCCCTAACCAGATCCCCAGCTTGATCCAGCTCTCGCAGCTATCTAAATGCATAAAATAGTCTCTAGAGACCTTCCTGCTTGCGGGAGGGCGGGCCACCTGTCTTAGGAAAGGCTGTGTTGAGGCAGGCGGGCTGTCTGTGGGCAGGAAGCCGCTTCTAGGCCTGAAAACACCCAAAAACAACCAAACAGCCTCTAAAACCATAAAACAACACAACTACTCATATAAAACAGCTAATCACTCATAACACACACCAAAATGATGAGAAAAGAAAGGAAAGTAATCTGAGACATAATAAGTGACACTAACTTGAGCCTACAAAAGTACAACTAAACACCTAAATAATAAAAAAACACCAATACTAAGCACCATTACCCCAACTATACCCTACATACCAAATACCCCCAAATACACATTCCAAAGGCCTATGCATCTTTGGAACACCACATCCTCCCTCCAATCCATAATGTCCTCATTCTTCATCCTCCAACCACCATGTTTGCACACCTCTCCAGACAAGCCTCTGAACTTTGCCCTTGCCAATACTGCATTGAAAACAATGTCATCTGTTCAAAGACTGGACCACTACACATCTACAAAACCTCTTTTGATTCTTTCCATTCCAGGAAGAAACAATTCCATAGACCTGGCCCACTATTCTCTTTTTCAGCTTCCTCCTCTGCTCAGCCTGGTCCATCCTCTTCTACCAAAAGGTCCAGAACTTCTATCACCATTCCAAAATTAATCAACAGACTCCATTCCTCCAAAAGAAATCCTGTAACTCCTTCAGCCTCTTATTCCTCTTATCACCCTGAGTCCTCAAAAGGTAAGATTCCTTTTCTCTCTACCAAACTAGACTGACCATTTTCTCAGCCTCCCTTCCACAAGTTATTGGTGATGATGACAGTGTAGGAAAAATTGAAACACCACCCCCAAACTAAATTTCTCTTTTTAAAGAAAAATTTCAACATCATACCCAACAACAAAAACTGCTCCTCTTTTCCTACTTCCAATCAACTCCTTCCAAGTACCAACAAGACATTGATAAGAGAAGGAAACTCATTAAACAGTTCAACACCAATTAAGAAAATTTTGCCTCCTCCCTTGATAACCTTGTGTAATTACACTATATCTTGAGTTTTACTTAGAAAAGAAAATATGATCACATCCTCTATAGGATATCACCACCCAACAACCCTCAGTTTAAAGTCTTGGGGGACTATCCTCATTTTAAAGTCTTGGGGGACTCAAAAAACCCTCAGTTTATAGTCATGGGGGACTCAAAACCTAAATCATAGACCCAGAACCAGAGATCAATCACATTAAGACACAGAGAAAAAAACTAACATTCTGGGGTAAATGTATATAGAGCTACCAGCCCATCAGTCACCCCCAAACTTGCCTTTGATAAATTCAGAGGCTCCCCTTATGGATCCTTCTGCCAAACTACAAAAAATTAATACCAAAAACAACACCTATTACTTAGTTTATAGTCTTGGGGGACTTTATAACCAGTTTTCAGGTTAAAGTCTTGATGGACTGATGCATATTTCAGTTTAAAGTCTTGATGGACTATGCATATTTAGCCCCCTTCCCCTGCTGAACTTCCACTTTCACTTAATCATCTTCCGAATACTGACAAAGAAACTTTTCCCTATCTCTTTATCCTTTTCATCAACTCAGATCATGTCAGACTTTGGATTACTTGCCTTAAACCCTTCTTACCTTCCTTGATTTACTGAACCTAAGGATTATGCTTGCAAGCATTGTATTCAGATGTGCAGACCTTGCACATTCACTCTTCCAAATTTAGAAGCCAAACTGTACAATAGAGCTTGTGACTCTTGTAATTCAATGAAGAAAAGATGTGACAGAGACCTAACTATCTTATTCCTCCACCTTCACCTTCTCATAAGTATATCTAAAGAACTTGGTCCTGCTTCTTATTCTTTATTCTCAGTTCCTTCCAAAAGATCCAGAAGGACTGCCACCAGAGCTCCATCAAAAATACCACCTCTTGCTTCTCAAGAATCAGCTTTTATATCCTTCAATTCTTCTCCAATTTCATCAAATTCCACTCGAAGACTTCTGGACCGCATTCAGGTGGCCTTCCCTCCTCACTCAGAAGCTGAAATCAAGCTCTAAACATGCCAAAACACCATGAAACCCAGAAAAAGCTCTCCTAAAACCACCAGAAACACCTTTGCACAAGACCTTCCTCTTGCTCCCAGAGCAATGAAAACAAAAACTTCAGAGTCAAACCTCAACAAAAGTTCCCAAACTTTTAAAAGGCCTGTCAGAGCTCCCAAGGATGCTCAACAGAAAAAATCACCTTCTCCTCCTTACAAAAGAAGAAATTACACCTCCCCTCTTCCTACAGACTACTCTTCTGGCAGTTACTTTTCTACCAACAATTCCTCCAGAAGGAAAATGTCAGCCCCTAGATCACGTTCACCTGACCCATCAAATAACAACATTAAGTCACCAGCAACCAATACCACTGGGCAGGACAACAATAAAAACAATTCTCCTTCTTTTACTAGGCCACAGGAAGTGTAACCTCCTAGTTCACCTTCTCAGAATCTGTTAGAAGAAGACCAAGAAAATCCCTGTTTATCCTTGGTTGATCCTTCTCCCACACATCTTCCAAATCCTCCTGACATCCAAATTCCTAAGGAATATAATTTTGAAGAGCTTACTATCTGTATGCACCATTAATTTTCATCTTTCATTAAAAAAATCAACTTCTGAACTAATTTTCTTCTTGTTAGATGGCAGCCCTCCTCCTGAGTCCACCATTGGAGCTGGCCAACCTCTTTAAACCATTTTGACACTGGATTATGCAGAGATGAAGCAAAACCTAAGTATGATGTGTTCCAGCATTCTAAAGGCCTTTGCTCTTCATGGGCCACTGAATGAATTTGAGAACAACCTGAGAAAGAAACTTCTTGACAACCACTGGAAGATGTCCAGGATAATGTGGCACAACTTTCAACACTCCATCCCAGCCTCTTCTTCTTCCACCCAAAAATTATCTTCAAAACCAGTTCCTGACCATTTTAACCCCTATAATTTCAACAGAAGACTACAATTTAAAGACCACAGTGCATCCTTCAATCCCAACAAGAAGCAAAAACGCCAACACATCCTAACCAACCTCCAGAAGCTTCTTCTTTCAGACATTGAATTATAAAAAACTGAACATAATACAAGTTAATAAATAGAGAATTTTTATATTATTTTTTTTTATTTTATCTTCGTTTTTTTATATAAAAATTACTACTTAAAACTACTAACATACTAAAAAAAAACTTGAAAAGCATTAATAAAAAAAACAAAATTGCAAATGGTATCCCCCAGCAAATTGATGAGCTGATCCCCTGATACTTCACCCACATTCAAGTGCACCTTGATTTGGATACACCTTTAAGATATTTAAAGTTTTAAATATAAAGAAAAACTTGAAAATGAAAGAAAATAAAATGAACAAATAAAATAAACTTGAAATTTAATAATTAATAAGAAAAATAGCATTGCCCATCCAATTGATGAGCCTTTACCCAGCAATTATTTCCCACATCCAGGTGACCCTGATGTGGTACACCCAACAGTTTTTTTATTTTATAAAACAACCTTAACTAAAAAAATAAAAGAAACAAAAGAGAAAAAATAAAAATAATCCAAAACCACTATAATCATTCCATCACAAAAATTCATAGAAGCAGATCAAGTTCCAAAGAAAAGATCACTGGGTGGGCTCCCTCCAATAATTAAAAATGATGGGAGGCCACCAGTGATCCACCATCCAGAAAGATTCATGAATCAATAATCCAGTCCAATCCAGTTTAAAGTCATAGTGGACTAAAAACCTGTATAAAAAAGCAGAGAACTAGGATTTAACTAAATAAAACCAAGGACTTAAAAAAGACATTCTGTGGTAACTTTTATACAGAGCAGCCATCTCATCAGTTACCCCCACACTTGCCACAATAAAATCTAGAATCCCCTCCTTTGAGTCCCTTCTAACAAGAAACATTTATCCACACATAATTTAACCAATCAAAAAAACACCAGAATAAGACCAGCACTTAAAGAGCAAAGAATTCCAGTTTAAAGTCATAGAGGACAAAAATGTGCAAAAAGAAACCAATACTAGGTTCAACCAAATTAAGAGAAGGGGTTGGAGACAGACAATCTGGGGTAACTGTTGATAGAGCAGCCAGCCCATCAGTTACCCCCCCAATTGCCAAGATAAAATCTAGATGCCCCCCCTGGGTACCATCTAAGAAATGGTTTCCAACACAACAGATGCACAGCATCACCAACAAAACAATCCAATTAAAAGAATGATTCATAGTTTATCCTCATTGCGTAGTTAGTCTTCTTCACTTCTTGTGCCTCTGAGATAAAATCTTTTCACCTGGTTAGCAGCCACTCTTTTCTTCAAGACTGCTCCATCCAACTCTTCTAACTGATATGATACACCTGAGAGTTGAGATCTGACTCTATAGGGACCATTCCACCTGTCAGAGAATATCTTGCCCCACCAACTATCCTCCTCAGCCTGTGTGTTAATCTCTTATCCCCATGCCTAACTGACTGATTCCTGATCTTCATCATTCTTTCATAAGCTTTTTTATGAAATTCTTCCTTACCTTTAATCTGCTTCATTCTGGCACACAATAAATCTTCAGTTGAACAAAATTCATCCCAATCAATTCTCAAATAAGAAATTCCTTCCAAGTCTACTGGTAAGACTGCCTTCTGACCAAAAATAAGTTCATAAGGTGAATATCCAGTAGTACTCTTGACAGTAATTCTGTCAGAAAACAAAATTAAGGGTAGATAATGTCTCCACTTTTCAGAATTATCCCCAAACATCTTGACCAAAACATCCTTTAAAAATTGATGTGCTCTTTCAACCATGCCTTCAGCTTCAAAATAATAAGGAGTAGCCAATCTGACTTTTGAGCCAACACTAGTAACAGATTCCTTGAAGTCTGCTCAATAATCTGGTTCTCCATCAACAGTGACCAATTTTATCAAACAATACCTATAAATGCACTCCTTCTACAAAAATTCTGCCACATTCTTGGAAATCAAATTAACTAGATGCATTGTCTCAACCCATCCAGATAAATCATCTCTTGCAACAATCAAGTATTTATATCTGCCTTCTTTAATATGAAAAGCATCCAAAATGACTCTTCTAAACACAGTTGATTCACCATTAGCATGAACAATTTCTTTTGGTTTCAAATGACTCCTTCTTTGACACTCTTCAAAAGATTGAACCCAAAGTTTAACAGCCAACTTCATACCAGGCCACCAAAATCTTTCTTCTACCCTTCTATAAGTCTCTCCAGAGCCTCTATGACCAAGTTCTTCATGCAAAGACTTCAACACCACTTCTTGACCCTTCTTATGAGTCACCAAAACTAGAGAATTTGGATACCTCCTCATCAATACGCTCCCTGACACATGAAATCCAGGACTCTTCTTCTTCACTATGAGCCAAGTTTCACCATCACAAATATCTGGCCTCTCCAAGGTCAACAGATATTCCACCATAAAAAGATAAAACCCAGACCCCAGGTCTCATCTTGAAAGTCCAACAAAATGACATCCAAGGACACAACCCTGTCATCAAAATCATCAAAATACACATGAGCCAATTGACCTGTCCATCCAGGAAAACAGTTTTTAAATTTTGGCACATCCTTCTTGCTCCACTGAATTTTATGAGAATCCAATGTACCAACAAAAACACCAGTCTCCAAATTTGAGCCATCAAAAACAAAAGCCCCTTCTTCATCAACAAAAACATCCTGATTACCAGAATTAAGATCAGATCCAGCCAGTTTAACTTTCTTGGGGGAGGTTTGAACCCTCATCAGAAACACAATTATCACCAGCCAGTTTAACCTCATGGGGGAGGTTAGAAAAATATTCAGCACCTCTTTTGCTATCCATGAGCACTGTAATATCTTCATCAAACTATTCAGAAGAAGAATCTTCTTCTGTTGGTGGTCTTCTTGACAATCCATCTGGAATTGTGAAAGTTTTTCCTGGCTTGTGCACCAAATCAAAAGAAAATTGCTGGATAAATGCAACCCACCTATTCATAGGAGCATTAGGAAGACTAGGAGTGTTAATCACTTGCACCAAAGATTTAGCATCTACATGCAGCTCAAAATTCTTCCCCCACAAAACACTCTGCAACTTCTTCAAGATTTTTGCCACACCACAAATCTCCAACTTTGGCTGAGGATACCTTTATTCCACCTCATTATACACCACAGACTCATACCTTACTGGCCCGACCTTCCAAGCTTTATATCCCTGAGAAAGAACAGCACCAGAAGCAATATAACTTGAATCCACAGCCAAATAAATCTTACCAGCACCAACATCATAATCCAACTTGTGAAGAATAATATCTTTACCTACCACCTTCTTCAACTTCACAAATGCCTCTTCACAACCATCATCCAACTCCCATTAAGCATCCTTCCTGGTCAACTTCCTTAAAGGAGCAGCTAACAAAGAAAAGTCCTTAATTAATATCCTCACATAAACACAAAAACCCTAAAATCACCTGACTTCAGTGGTATTCTTTGGTCTTGGCCATTATTGAATTTTATTAACCTTCTTCTTTGCCATAATCCTACCTTTCTTACACACCACATGACCCAGAATCTCCAATTCTGGCACACGACAGCAAAAATTTGATCCTGAGACAGTCAAACCAGCCTCCTCCATCCTAAACAAAATTATCTCCAGAATCACTGCATATTCCCACACAAGCTTCCTAATGCCAGGATTTTCCTTCAGAAAATCATTACCATAATCAGAAGTTGGACCTATAATGCCACCATCATCTATAAAAATACCAGAATAAGTTGGTAAATTGTCTTGAAAACTCTAAGCCATTCGTGCTTGATAAACAGCCACAGAATTAGTAGCTCCTTGAGGTAGCCTGGTAAATTAAAACCTTCCCAAAAGAGTCTCAAAAGTAGTGAAAGCCCCAGAGTCCACATGGAGTTCCCTCTTATCATATCCACCTATAATGTCATCCAACACATAACACACTCTTCCAGAAAAAGCCTCCACAAAATCCTCTACACTTGGGGGCATTCCAGCATCCTTGATAGTCACTCTATTTAAGGCCCTGAGATCATGAACCACCCTAAGCTTTCCATTTTGCTTCTTGAAACAGAACAGGGGACTAGAATAACTTGAGGTTGACTGTTCATACAACCTTTTTCTGAACCTTTCCCTGACAATTTCCAAAAAATCATCCCTAATAGAAACAGGAATTGGAATTGGTTTGATTTGCCAAGGTTCATGACAAACCACTGGAATTAGATAAGGTGAACCATAAGAATGCTTCAAAACACCTCTTTCCTCATCCAAAAAAGCAATTTCCTTTTCCCTTAACACAATCACATACAACAGAAACTTCATTTCTTGTTAAGACAACCACCTATCAAGACCAAAATTCACCACCCCCAACCTTTCCTTAGTAATCCTAGAAGTTTCCACAAAATCAGGTGGATTCTTCAATAAATGTGTCACATAAATATCTCTTGACAAAGGAGGCCTCCTCAAAAGTGGGTTCAGCCCAACTTGCATAGGGTCATTAACAGGCCTAACCTTTACTGCTACCTTCTTGTACTTAGCAGCATCCACTTCCAAATCTTCATCTTCAACAGGGACTTCCTCAATCTTCCTACAAAAACAAAGAGCGGTTTCCCCAATTCTCATGGGAGTGGCAAAGGTAATGTTTTTTAAAGGTGTAGAAGAGACCCTAGCAGTGCACAATTGGGAGGACTTACTTTTAGACCCCAATCTCACCACTCCAAAGCTTTTCCATTCCACAGACATGAACCCCATCTTCCCTCTTGAGCTTGAAATAAAATTAATATTGAACCCATAAAATGAACAGAGACTTGATAAAAAACTTGATGAATAATTGCAGAGAAGAGAAACATTATACAAAGAAAGTTGAAAATACACTTTGAATATCTCCAAATGAGCTTACTTACTACAACCTGGAATTTTCACTAAATGGGGAGAGCTTTTAGAATTAGGGTGATTAGCCCTAACTACTCTAAAAAAGAAGTCTCTCCATCAGAGCCTGAGCCATCTTCCAGAAAACCAGAAGCAGCCCTATATTCCCTTCTCCTTTCACAACATTCAGGGCACTGACACATAGAGCTAAGCCCAGGCCTAGTCTCCCAACCCTCTTCACTAGGTGAAGATAACCTCATGTGTAAGGTCCTCTCATCATCACCTGTCAACTCCAAGCTAATTCAAACTCCAGGTTGGTAACCAATCCTTGCTGAAAAATCCATTAAAAATGGACCACCCAAAACTGACCTGAAAATGCCTTTTGCAATGTAAAAATGCACTTTTCCAAAAGCTCCTCCCACATCTAATTTCAGGAACTCTTCTGTTCTAAATAAATCTGTCACATGCCCCCAATTCATCTCAGATTCCCACCAATACCAGTTTTGATGCAGAGGCCTAATTGAGTAGTCGCTGAAATAGAAATAAGATTTATCTGTGAACCAGAATCAACCAAAGCTCTGATGGCCTTTCCATTCAGAGTGACATTAAAAAACCCCAGAGTAGAAGAAAAATGTGTTTCCAAATTCTCCCCAAATTTTTCAGCAGAGTCAAAAACAAACTTCACTTCACCAGAAGAGACCCTTCTTCTGGTTAACATCTTTTTCTGCTTATCAGTCAAACCAGGACTGATAGCAAAAAACTCCCCATAATTCAAGTAAATAGTTCCTTGATTCATCTTTTCCAACACAGGGTCAGTCACTTAAACTCTTCCTGCAACCAATGGCCTCTCAAAATCGCCCTTTGACTTCACCACCTTAGGCCTTGATGCCTCTTGTGGTCCAACACCTCCATCCACTGGATTCCTAACCACAGGAACCAAACCAGAACCATCTCTAGTAACTCTGGTCCCACTGGGCTTTGGAAAAGAATCCAAAGGAACATCTTCCTTAGAGTCAGAATCCAAGTCCATAAGCATTGGATCCCCATTCAGATCATAGGCCCCTAAACTGGGTGGACCCATTTCTGAAATACCCTTTTGCATCCTGTGCAGCTCTTCCCTACTAACCTTCCTTCTTGAATCCATCTTTGGATCCACTCTAGGAGCCTTGGGCTTAGGCTGAGCCTGTGAAGTGCTCTTTGGCCTGCCCACTCTTCCAGCATCTGCATCATAAGCACCAGCCAAACATTCTCTATTTGGCTGTGCTCCACAAGAGTACAACTCCAAACCACCATAAGAAGTAGAAAAGGAGACCTTATTGACCTCTTTTCCTTTCCCCTTAACATCAACTCCATCCTTCCCAGAAGATTTCCCCTGATCAGGAATCTCTTCAAATCTTGGCATCCTCTGATTAAGACCGCCCCTTATTCTTACCAAATCAACAGGAGCCTACCCCTCACTGGGCTTAACAAATGAACTGTCAGGGAACTTGAACGCCCTGCCATCAAACTCCACCTTTTCCTCTAACACATCTCTGTTCAGAGCCCAACAATAATTTGACCTGTGACCCCTCCTGCTACAATAGGAGCACACCCAAGGATCACTGCTACCTCCTTCCCTCCTCTCAAAAGGCTTGGCTTGGTGACTTGAGGCCCTATTCACCTTCTGAGTTTCCTGCACAAAGATGTGCAACTGCTTGGTCAAGTCCATCAGTTGCTCTATCACTGGGTCCCTTTGTTCTTTAGGAACCTTCTCCACCTTTTTCTCTTCCTTCTTCACCTTAGCTTCCTCTTCAGAGAAAGCCTCACTGACGTTTCTGACATACTTGGCACACCCCTCTTGATAGGAGTCCACAGAAAATAGCTTCAAATGGACATCAACAGCCTCCTTCACCTTCTCCAAAGAAGGTAACTTCTGGTCACCACTAGCCAGAGTCTTCATCATTTTCTTCCTAGACATCTCCTTTAAGACATCCATTCTGACATCCCTAGCCAGAGCATACCAAAAGACATCTTTGGCAGCATTTTCATGTACCAACTCCTCTACTTCCACTAAGTATTCCACCACAGGATCAAACTGTAGCAGAAACTTCCTGTAACTATTTAAGTTTCCATCCCCTCCATTAGATTTCCATTCACTGACAACCTTGTTCAGATCCACCATAGTGAACCTGGCACCCCATCTATCTATCATCTCCCTACACAACAACTTCCAATCCCTCTTCTTGTAGCCAGACTTGGCCACAACCTCCTTCTCCACTGACCTATCACCAATGAAGAAAATAATTTGCTTCACCATATCCAAGTGGGAAGCACCATCAATACCAGAAGCAACTTCATACTTATCTAGAAACCACTGGACATCTTCACCATTAGACTTGGTACCATCCCAATTTTTGATCCTGACACACTCCCTGACCACCACAGCAGGAGGAACACCATCCCCACAGACAGTCACAATAGGGATAGTGGAACCAGAAGCCATTCCTCCAGACCAGAATCAGCAAAAAAAGCCAAAAAAAGACAAAAGAGACTCCAAAAGGCTAACAAGTCCACCCCACCTTGGGCACCAGAAATGTAGACAATCCTATAGTACTAGCTATAGGCCTTCACCAAGGGAGTTGGAGAAAACCCAGAGAGAAAAACCCCTGAACCTTTAGAAAAATACAAGTGAGATTTACTTGCTAGTTAAATTGAGTCTTGTTTGATAAAGCCTCTTTTCAACACACTTGACTGCTTGATGAGCCAAGAAAGTAGTCCCCAGACAGACTACCAGACCAAGGAACTGAAATGTAGACCAATGGCCACACCAGAGAAAGCAATGATACTTGATGAAGGTTGCAAATCCACACCTGATACAGCAATAATACTTGATATAGCTTGCAAGACTATACCAGAGAAACAGTGACAAGAGTTGAGGTCAAGTAAGAACTAACCTTTTTACAACCCAGCCAAACAAACACAAAGAGTGAAGCACAGAGTTCCAGATATCCTCTAACTTGCTTAAACTCTCTCACACACAGACCCCCTAACTAGATCCCCAGCTTGATCCAGCTCTCACAGCTATCTACATTCATAAAATAGTCTCTAGATACTTTCCCGCTCGCAGGCGGGTGGGCCGCCTGTCTTAGGCAAGGCCATGTTGAGGTGGGTGGGCTGCCCGTGGGTGGGAAGCCGCTTTTAGGCCTGCAAATGCCCAAAAACAACCAAACAACTTCTAAAACCACAAAACAACACAACTACTCATAGAAAACAGCTAATCACACATAACACACACCAAAATGATGAGAAAAGAAAGGACAATAAGCTGAGACATAATAAGTGACCCTAACTTAAGCCTACAAAAATACAACTAAACACCTAAATAATAACAAAACACCAATACTAAGCACCATTACCCCAACTATACCCTACATACCAAATACCCCCAAACACACATTCCAAAGGCCTATGTGTCTTTGGAACACCACATTGGGTGAAACTTAAGAGAACAATTGGGAGAATTGAGTGAAGATTGTATCTGGGATCATGAACAAGATTTGGCCCCCTTTGGTTGATGTAACACTTTTTTGAAAGAATTAACATATAAGCTAAAGTGTTTGCCAAATCAGAGTCAGCAATTAAAGCTAAAGTTATAGCATTCATAATTGATACAAGTCACTGCCTAGTACAGAGATGCTTCATTGTTGTTGGTAGACAGAATAGGTGATGAGGAAAGCTGAAATTTGCCACCAAATCAGCAAGTGGGGGGGGGGTGTAGATAGACAAAAATCTTAAGTTTTTGGCACCAAAATTAAGTGGCCTAGATTGAAGAGAGACATAAGGATGGCATCTTAATGTTGATACCCCCTAATGAGATTTTATAATAATTTATTTGCCATGTTTGAGACCCCCTTTCACAAATTGCAAGCTGCTCACTGGTGTGGAAGTCAAAAAAAATGGGTATATTACAAAAAAGTAAATAAATAAATAATAATAAATTGCATTTACAGATATATACTAACAATTGCTAGTGCACAAGTTGAAGAAATTTTTTGACTTTTCACGCTATTAGAGCATCTACCTCTGTGTTGGTAAATTGGTTTGGTATGCATATTTTACTGCATTTTGATGTGAACCTTAACCCTTGTTTCATTAAAGGCCTCTATTAGCTAGTGAATTCAGCATGTACTGTAGCCTGTCAACTAAAGTTACTGAGCTCCTTTTGACCTCATTTGGTAATTCAATATTTTGCCAGCCAATTCTTTTCACACCATCTTGCAGCTGCTGAACACTTTGACATGTCACTACTTATTGTAGCAAAATGTTTTCATATCATAATTCACAACTATTACTACATATCCCTTCTATCTACCCATTTTCCTCATTTCACACCTTGTCCTAAAACTCCTAAAATAATCTAACATGATGAACTCGTCTGAAGCTAAGAAAAAGTGATCCCCTAATTGGAACCACCAAGAAGAAGAGCAGTTAGCTATCTCCTGGATTCACGTCAGCAAGCAACTAGAATTTGCAACTTACCAAGACTTACACTTTTCCAAACTCAAAAGGTATTATGTTCCTGTAAATCTGTAGACAGCTTTTGAAATAGTTCTTTGATGATTTGGAATTGTCATTCAAAGAGATGGTTGTTGTATGTACAATTAACATTGAAATAATCTTTCATCAAGCGATTATGTCCTGCAACACAGTCTCAATTTATTAATTCTTTTTTTAGGCCTTGTTGTATCATATGAGTTTAGCGATTCAGTAAATACAATTATTTCTTCTTCCATTGTGAGTAATTCATCAAGTATGAGTTGTTCCATCTGAAAAGTTGAGGATATTGAAATGAGTAGTGAGAACGCAAGAAAAAAAAGTAGAGTTTACTGAATGGGCATGTCAACACGAGGGTGAGGAAATTTTCCCAACGCGTGTTTGCTTACTGAATCTGCATACGAGGGTGTGAAACCTCATTTCAGTAACCATGGACGCAGCAATTATGCAAGTATCTACTGAAAATTTACTGCAACGGGGGTAGATGCTCTTAGTGTTATGTACTTAGACATAGGTGTACTTAGCTATCACGTGATACGTTGTATATAGACTGTAGTAAGTGCGTCTAACTAACTCCGATTCTTCTCGGAGTTTGGTTACTGACGTACTACTACAGGTAAGCAATAAAATGATTCTTCTCGGAGTTTGGTTACTGATGTACTACTACAGGTTATGGGACCCTTGTGCGCTCGTCATTAAATTTCATAGCGCTACTACTGAGTTCTTTGAATCCCGTCCAGCACATTGCCCGACGTTAAATTTTTCCCCACTCGACTATTGTCATTCCCCACCCAACTTCTCCACAATTATAAACGATTTTTCCCCACACTTACAATCTCTATTTTTCCCCAAAAAATTTTATGCCGAGACCCTGTGGCAGACCCGGCGCTCGATCCTTAACTGCTGAGACAGTAAACTCTCAAGGTGATCAAACACCTCAGACTTTCGAACCCTTTACCTGTGATCTTCCTCCGCATTCAACTATGACCTCCCCTACTCGCCCAAACCAACGTCCTCCCCCAACATTATCTCTTGAAGACATTGAGCTTCGTAGAAAGGCCCTTAGCTCCATTACAAAAGCTACATGTAATGTTGAAAAACTTCGTGTGGATGGTTCCAATTGGCATGACTGGGACTGGCATATTCAGGATGTAATGACCGAATATATCGGTACTTGTTCGTATGCTTTGGACGATACACCTCAATCAGCTAATGACGACGTTAATATACTAGCAAAGGCTATCATTTCAAACACTATCGACCTACAGTTAAAATGTTTACTCCCTCACTCCTGCACATGTCGAGAGTCTTATCTTATTTTATTTAGGAAATTTAATCGCTCTACTCATACCTCATGATTATCTTATTTCAAGACGCTACTCTCTATCCCATCTCAACCGTTTACTTCGGTCACAAAGCATTGGGAACTTGTACAACAATCTTTAGATGCCATTATACGGACTGGATTTAAATTTACCAATGATTCGGTGAAAGCTATAATGTCTCAAGTACTTCTCCCTTTGCAAGCTGCTGAACTCTCCAATGATGTGAGCAGAGCTTTGGAAGCACATGGCAATGCTCTTGATATGTCTCATGACGACTACTTAACAGAGATGCTCAATGCTGAAACCAACATTAACCATCTGCGCCAATCCAATGAATCTCCAAATGTTGCCAGCCTTGAACTCCACGCATTCCGAAGTCGACCTCCCCGCCAGCCCTTGGCTGATTCTTATCAACCAGCTAATTCTCAGAGAAAGTGTTATGATTGTGGTGCTACTAAACATATGCAACCTGATTGTCCATACAACCTGAGATCCCCTTTTTACAATGCAGCTTTAAAGATGTACTTTGATCTACAAATAAAAATTAATAGTCTTAGTAAATCCAACAAACCATTTGCGGATTCAAAGGGCAAGATTAAAGTCCGCCTTGCTGACGTTGATAACAAAGTCATTGAAGTTGATTCTTCTTCTTTAGAAGCACTGGCGACTTCAGTTGCCAACATTGACCTGAACAGTATCGAATGGCTCGATGAACCATCAAGCGCGGAACCCATAGATATTGTTGATTCAGGGGCTACACACCATGTAACAGGTGATGTAAGTATACTGTCAAACTTCACACTCTTAGCGAATAAAATCCCTGTTAAGGTTGCAACTGATTGTTCACCCTCTTTTATCACTGGTGTTGGGGATATCACGCTTAAAGGAATAAATTGCCAAATCATCCTAAAAAATGTCTTCTTCTGTCCTCAAGCCAGGACAACTCTTATTTTGTTATTTGATCTTGTTAAAGCGGGGATGAAATTTAATATGTCTCTAAATAAAGACTTTATTTTAAAATACGACAACATTGATATCCTTTTAGGCAATATTGATCTTACTGCACAAAGATGGACTGTAAATACTGTTATTAGATCTAATTCCGTGCATTCCAATATATCTCCTGTTTCAAACTATGCTCCCCTTTCTGTGCCAGATGCCAATGTTGACGTTAACAAGTTATTTATCGATGATGTAAATTCTGCTCCAATTCCTCGTCCATATGCTGCACCTGGCTCCCTACTAGATTGGCACCGACGTCTTGGCCATACAAGTGACCGTGTCCTTCGTAAACTCATTCAACACAATCTTGGACCCGGCCTACCTTCTGAATGCCCAAAAGGTAAAATAAATTGCCCTGACTGCATCATTGCTAAGAGTGAGCGAAAAACATCTGCACAACGGGAACTAGCCCCAGAACACATGTTATCTTTAATTGTTGGTGATCTGATTGGTCCGATTAAGGATGTAGCACTTGGAGGCTATCGGTATGCTGCTTTGTTTCGTGAATCATTCACAACATATGGTGAAGTATTTATGCTAAAGAACAAAAGCGACGCCTTAGAGGCTTTTCGTACTTTTCATACTAAACTAACCACAGTTACTGGTAAAAAACTTTTAGTCTTACGAACGGATGGTGGCAAACTTCACAGCAATGCGATGAAATCATTCCTCTCATCGATTGGCGCCACACATGAAGTCACAATGCCTCATCACCCTGAACAAAATGGTACTGCCGAACGTTTCAATAGGACGGTAGGTGACATTGCCAGGACATCCCTTCTTGTTAGTGGATTGCCAAAATCATGTTGGGGACTAGCTTATCAATGGGCTTCTTTTGTTCATAATCGACTACCAAATAGTAAAATCACATACTTGACCCCTCTAACCATGATCTTTGGCACAAAACCGAACTTCAACAATATGCGAATATTTGGCAAAAAAGCATATGTTTATGTTCACAAAGAGCTCCGTACAAAACTGGATAATTGTGCCATTGAATGCCGACTAGTTGGTTACTCAAAAAATAATTTTGGCTGGATATTCTGGCATGAGAAAACCAGTAGATTATTTGAGTCTGCCATGGTCAGCTTTCCCAAAGGAGATCCATCATCTATTGAACTAGCAAGACAATCTCCTGCCCCACCAAAGAAGGGATCCATTGAATCAATTCTCAACTCTTTATCCTTTGGCGATTTCACAGCAGAAAAATTGAATGATGAACAAGATCAACAAATTTTTAACATACAAACTTCTACAGCACGCTCACCAATTCCAATCCCAAGTACTTTTAAACAGGCCATGAAATCCCTTGAAGCTGATGAATGGAAAAAAGCATGTGACACTGAAATGAGCAATATGTCAAGATTAAATGTCTGGTCTGAAGTCGATCCACCTCCAAATATCACCCCGCTAAAAGGAAAATGGGTCTTTGCAGTTAAAAACTCCACCACTGACTCCCCTATTAAATTCAAAGCACGTTTTGTTGCCAAAGGCTTTAAACAACGGGAAGGTATTGACTACAAAGAAACATTTGCACCAACTGCAACATTTGCATCTCAACGTATACTGCTCACTTTAGCTGCAATGTATGGCTGGCAAGTGTGGTCTTTTGATGTTACTGCTGCGTACCTACACAGTAATGTTGATGAGGACTTATGGATTGATGCACCACCAGGAATGACTCTATCCAAGCCTGGTAATGTATTGAAATTACACAAAGCTTTATACGGCACAAAACAGGCCGCTAGATGTTGGTGGTTACACATTGCTGACAAACTAAAAGCCTTGGGTTTCTCTGCTAGTCAATATGATACAAGCTTGTATATTCTGAAAGATGAAACATCTACCGGTGTGATCTGGTTACACGTAGACGATGGGGTGGTTACTGGAAGTAGTGAGGAGGTTTTGAGAAAGTTGGAAAGGGGGCTAAATGGGGGGCTGGAGGTGAAATTGTTGGAAGGCTTAGATAGTATTGTAGGTATGAATGTCAAAAGGGTAAAACACGGTTTTGAACTTGATTGTCACAGATTGATTGAAAAGGTGTTGCAGGAACACAATATTGGACGCCTGAAGAGTAACACACCGTTACCATCCAACGTTACTCTTGATTCAGCTAAATCAGATGAAAAAGGAATCAACTCTAATTTATTTCTTTCGATTATAGGAAGCCTTAATTATATAGCTATTTCCACTCGTCCAGACTTATCTTTTGCTGTTAATTTTCTAGCGCGCTTCTCATCTAAGCCCCTGGACTCCCACTGGAAAGCTTTACATCATCTACTTCGCTACTTAGAAGGTACTCATCACCTTAAATTGCGGCTTTACCCAGATTCCTCCTCATCACCAACACTAATCACATACTCTGATGCTTCATGGGGAGGTGAATGGGCTAGATCAACAAGTGGCCATATTATTTATCTCAACGGGTGCCCCATTCTGTGGAGCTCAAAATGGCAAGCAACTGTGGCCGATTCAACCTGTTTTGCAGAGTGCATAGCAATGTGCCAAGCTACTAAGGACAGCATCTGGCTCCGTAACCTACTATTGGACATCTGTGGTTCCGTCAAAAGTGTGATTTTACGATGTGACAATCAAAGTGCTGTAGCATCAGCAAAAAACAATCCTGCTAACAAATGTACTAGACATTCTGACAGATATTTTTTCCTAGTAAATGAACAATTGTATAGAAAAAATATGGTATTAGAATGGGTATCTGGATCTGATCAATATGCTGATTTGTTAACAAAAAATGTTGGTCCAATTCTCACTGTAGAAAAGAGATATCATCTAGGGGTTACTTAACCATAATTTTTTTTTGGATATTTCGTATCAATTTTTCTTTTCATGTATTTTTTTACCACGGTGATAGCGAAGTGGGGGGCTGTTATGTACTTAGACATAGGTGTACTTAGCTATCACGTGATACGTTGTATATAGACTGTAGTAAGTGCGTCTAACTAACTCCCATTCTTCTCGGAGTTTGGTTACTGACGTACTACTACAGGTAAGCAATAAAATGATTCTTCTCGGAGTTTGGTTACTGACGTACTACTACACTTAGAGGATATCAAAGTTAGGCATCTTCCGTAGTACACGCCAACAATTCAGTCGACTATCAAAATACGGTGCAAAGTTGCCAAATTTTGTTAACTTGTGCACCTTGTAACATTGGATTATGTATCTCAAAGGCTTTTTTCATTGGAATGCAACAGGGATTGTACGTACTGTTGGGTTACCTTTCTGAGGTTAAAAAAATGAGTAAAAACCTCTCGAAGTATACTTTTACTCATTTTACCTAGTTATTGGTAGTAAAACCTGTTGGAGCGGCATCCAGATTCTTTGATTCTTCCTGAAGTCATGAGTGCTGATACCGTGCAACACATACATCGTTACTCTCAGACTTTTTACGGTTGCTCCCTAACTAAATATGACGAATACATACAAGATTAGTTACAATTGTGAGGATTATAAAAAAGAATAAAAGAAGATTCATTAATTAGGAAAGATATTTTGGACCAATGGATTTAACTCCGTGCAATTCACTTGAAATAAAAAGAGAGATACACAATTATTTAGTTGTGTTCATGGTATGAGTTATGAGTCATGGACTACATTTTTGTTTCCACAAGCACAGGGATGCACATCAGATGAGCAGGTTGATTTAACTAAATAAGAGCTTTGGATTGGTGATAGGGATCAGATAATTGCTTGCACAGACTGGAAAGAGAGATCTGTGGATAATCACCGAAATGGACTAGTTAGTTTGAGCAAGTAAGAAGCCTATCTATTGGAAAGGAGAGAAGAAAGAAGGGCTTAAAGAGTTATTGAAATGGCTGGAGTGAACAGTAGACAGGGTTGAAGATAGAAAGAAGGCTTGGGATCGTCAGCTGAGCGCAGATAAAGAGAGAATTGCAGGTGAAACTGCGGAGAGTGTGTTTATCTAAAAGGGCGAGATTAGATTCCACTTTGAGAGTGAAAGGGAGCGTGGATAGCCGAGGCAGAGTCAATTGGACAGGACCAATCTAGATGGTCTCGATTGGGACTTCATCGGCCAATTAACACACTGAGTTTGGTCTTGGCTGACAGCCCGTCAGTCGCAGGACGTGATTTGCAAGGTAGTCTCCGTCGGTCGCTTATTTGCTCGCTTGCTCTTGACCATTCGCCCTTATTCCCCATTCAGTTTCTGTCTTCCCAAAACACTCAAAATCCCCATCTCTCCTCGTCTCCTCGTCCGCTCTTCCCCACCAACTCTCCCCAATTCCATGTCTCCTTCTCCTCCCTCCGATTCTCCTGCTCCTTACTCGTCCTCGTCTTCTTCCTCTTCCTCCTTTTCCTCGTCTTCCTTGTTCTCTCCTCCCCCCACCGCTGGCTCTGTCTCCGTCACATTTCCTCAATATTCTTCTCCTCTATCTTATTTACCATCCTCTCCATCCCATACACCCCCTTCTACCGCTTTGGTTATTGATTTTTCTGATAAATTGCCCTTGTTGCCTTTACCCTCCACTCTCTCACACCCTTCACCTTCTTATTCTCGAAAATGTCGGAGATTATTTCATGTCTTCATTCTTCTCCTCGCTCCTTCAATTCTTTTTACTTCCCTTTTCTTTTTAGCCCTCCATCCAAATCTTTTACCTCCGTCTAAAACTATTTCCGCCCTGCCTTCCACTTTTCGTCAATCCGCTTACTTTGCTAAACACTATTCTTCTCAGCTCTTGTCATGGATTGATAACGTGCCTCATACCTTTGATGTGTCTTCCTTCTGGTCTCATCCTTTTTCTCTTCGCCCGTTAATGTCGTCTTATCATCGTCCATCGTCGGAGCCTCAATATCAGGCCCCTCATCCAATTTTGCCATTGCTTATTTCAGCTCGCCAAGATTGGAGCCAGCTATTAACTCGTCAACCGACTGATCTCCAAGCTGCCAGGAAATCATATATTAAGCGGTATTTCCCTCTTGTCCCACCATCGGGCTTTGATGAATGGTTTCACTTTGCCCGTGCACGCAATTTTACATTGTTCGACCAGTTTGATGGTTTGATGGATGATATTAATCAGTTCAGGTCTTTATCTCCATCTGAAATTAAACGTAGAACTGTGGAACTTTCCAAAATTGCTGGCATATCCCTTATAGAAATCTCGTCTGACAAGCAGGTTAGCATGAGCTCTACTAGTGGTAGACGCGCTCCTGGAATAGCGATTCAAGAAATTGTCTCCAATGTTATGAAAAATTCCCAATGGACTGTGCCACCCATGAAACTTGCTATCAATGAGAATTCTCAAGGCAGGGTTTTGCCCCGGCGCTCTCGTGCTATACTTGAAAATGATAACAGTGAGATTACGATCTTGTTTTATTATTATTATTATTATTATTATTTCTCTCTCTCTTTGTCCTCTTTGGTGTTCCATCCATACCCTAAGTTCTCTTCCATCATTTAGATTCATCATTCATCGATCCTGATCCTCACCCTAGTTTGTCAAATTTCAATCCTCTTTGGAACAAGGACGGCAATGCGTGGGACGCATTTCGTAGAGCTTGCCCACCCGACTCGTCTGCCCGACGGCTTGTGGAGACAGTTCGATCTGCCGAATCTCGCACAGGATCAGTGGCTGCTGGAGGAGGTACCCCCACCATTGTATCTCACGGTTCCCAAAAAGCTTTTAGTCTTCGTCACTCTCGCCGACGTGGAACTTCTGGGCAGCTCGTTTCTATTCCTTCTCTTGCTGAATGGTCCTTTATAAGCCAACCGGAATCATCCAAATCTTTTTGTGATCATCCATCAACTCATCAACTTCATTCTGCTTTTTTTACGGATCAGCGCTCAATTGAACATTTGTATCCTCTGTTTTCAGCATCAAAGGCTAAAGGATTCTCTGATATACTTATTCCTTCCCATTATCATTGGAATCCTCCATCCGAGTTGAAATATGAATCCGCTTTAACTAGCACTCAGTCACAGTCTAATATGGATCCACCGTGGAATGAAAAACTTTCAAAACTATACTGGCGGGGCCGTTTGACCCGCGGTGCCAATACTCCACCAGGTCATATGAGTAGCTTTCAAAAACAGCGTTTGGTGAAGATGATTTCAAATGATTCTTCTCTTCTTCATTCTGCCCATTCTAATGGTGAATCAGACCCGTCTACCCGGTCGGATATTGAGAGGACCCTGGTTACCCTTAATTTAACAACGTCGAATTTGATTACTGTCTCCGCTCTTGCTGCGGAAGTTGATCCACTGTTACTCGACATTGCTCTGTCATGCGATCCTAGAGCTGGTGAATGCAATAATTTAGAACAATTGGGATACCACACGGAAGCTCCTTCTCCCTTGAGTGATAGTTGGAAGTACAAGTTTGTGTTAGATTTGGACGAGGTTGGGTTTAGTCCGAAATTCGGAGCAATGATGGAAAGTACAAGTGCAGTGGTCAAAATGAATGTTCATATAGAATTTTGGAGAGATTGGATTCAACCTTGGTACGTTTTCTTATCCTCATTATCATTTTCTACCAATTTACATTTTACATTTATTTGATTTTTTTAAAAAAAGGTTTCACTTCATTCCTCTTTCTTCCTCCTTCGTCGAAATGCACAATCTTGTCACCTTTTTTACTGGCCTTCCCCAGCCATTACTTAAAAATTCATCTCAAGTGGGTCCTGAGTCTACCTTGGAGGAACCCGAAGAATCCGCTTATGTTCTTGAAGGAGTGAAAGCAAGGAACGGAACCAAATTTAATTCACTTGAAGGATTTGATGGAGACCAAGAATTGGAGAAAATAGGATTGGTTGGAAGTGATTGGAAGAAGCGTCACATGAGGAAAGAGGATATGGAGGTAACGTTATTTTCATACATTTTTTCAGGTTAATGTCTGGGCGATTGACATGATTTTCTGCAATTTCAGGTGTATATGTTCCGACTGCTTATTGAGTGGGCAAGAATATGGGAGGGCACAGTCACACCAATATCTGCGAAACCTTCCACTTAACTACTAGAAGCAAGCTTGAACCTTTCATCTGTCTACATTATGTCCGATATGCTTGTTCACTATTATGAAAAAAAAATAGCTTATGTTCTGCATTCTGCTTTGTTGTAATTCGAATTTCTTCACCATTGACAATTTTCTTACTTGAAGTTTCTCAAATAGTTTGTTTCTCACTGCATCTGACATGTTAATAGTTTCCAACTGATTAGTTTTTTACATTTTAAGTTGTGATTGCCCAAGATTATGAAGGACCTTTGCTGTACAGTAATAATAATAGTTTCAGGATAGGAGGGAAATTTAGAAATTGACATTTTTAGTAGATTTAGTGTGTTTTTTCTTCTTAATTTTGATTTATCTTTTTTGACTTTTTATATCTTTATTTTTAGTTTAGAATATGGACAATATGCATTTGAAACATGAAAAGAGATGATAATTGCTGATCATAGAGAATGATGACTTACACATAACTGGCAGTTTTTTGTTTTGTTTGTTTGCTTTTTGTGATTGTTTGGTGGCTGGATAGTTTTTTTCACATTGTTTGGTTTTTACTGTGCATTAATATTCTAGCTTTTTTAAAGGCAGTTCTTTATTTTTTTATTTTTTATTTTATTTTTTGTAGTTAAAGTGTGTTGTGTGGTTGGTATTAACATCACAGCAAGAGAAATAAGTCAGTTCTGGCTAATTTGCACTTATCTAAATGCCCATATTAGGGGGTGTCAGTGCTGGCAAATCCACACTTAACTTAAGTGAAGATTTCAAAGCAAATCAGCACTTAAATTTTGCAAAAAAGGCACTTATTTCAAAAATGGGTGTCAGCTATGACCTCAAATCAGCACTTTTTTCACAACTTTTTTTTCACAACCACATGTTGGCCACATCATCTCTTCCTTGCCCACCCCATTCCTGTTGCATGTGAGAGACACTGACCTCCATCACCTCATCAATTGTTGGCACACACCCCTCACTGAGATTTGAAACATTTTATTGTGACATTTTAACCAGGCATGTTTTTTCCCTTGTTTTTTTTATGTTTTCAACCTCTTAATCTCTTTTATTGTAACATACCAGTTTGATAATGCCTCACAGAAAATACAACACTCAAAAGGCAACTCAAAAAAATGCTTCACCACAAAGGTCTTACTGTAATGCAAGCCCCTAACCTGAGAAATCAAAGTTTGGACAGCTAAAAAAAGAAGATTATCCTCATCATCATCAACTTCCTCAAAATTAAATCCAATTATGATGCATGTTTTGGATGTGAGAAGTTCACCTTCATCAAAGGTTGATGGCTTCTTATTGATGAAAAATGAAGTAAAATAAAAGAAAATAAAAGGGAGAATTGACATCAATTGTCAGCGAGGCTATACCAGGAGCCCAGTAAATGTTATGTCAATTTACTGGAACCAAAAGAGGGCATAAAAATATGCTTATTATGTATATAAATTAATATTATATTGCATAATGAAATGATATAAGTATTTTATTAAATACATATAAAATGAGTATTATATTAATTTCATTATTATATAAATTATATATACATTTAAATTAAGCAAAATAAATATTATATTCAATTAATTATGGCGCATTTTTATGTATTTAATAAATATAAATTAATAATTAATTAATTATAAACATATATTATAATTATAAGTGTAAAATTAACTTATAATGTAATTAAATTAATTAATTAAATTTATATATTAAATAAAGCCATACATATCTTATTAAAAATAATATTGGGCACTTTTTTGACCCTTAATTGTGTCAGTAAAATTATTAAATAAATTAAAACACTTATTTAATAAGATGGTATTCAAATTCTCACTTTAAATTAGAAATATCGTTAAATTAATTATTTGTTTCATTTAAAATAGTTATTGAATTAATTACATAGTTAAAACGATTAATTAATTTTGCTTTATACTGGATTAGCTTGATTACATGAATTTTTGCATGAAAATAATATTATTTGTTTTAATTAAACCCTTTACATCTCACTGTAATACCTGTTTTGGATTATTTTACTCACTGTTCTTATGTTTCAGACTTACTTAGTTACTGATTATTTTAATTAATTGTTTTGGGAACTTATGGCGGGAAAATTGGTTACTTACTCACAGGTTTAGTTTATTGTTTCATGTTTTTCTCTCAATATCTATGTTTTAGTTATATTCTTTTATATTCTTGTTTTACCTTATTACTATTTTGTAATTTGTCAGCCTGTATATCCCCAGGACTGAGTAAAAAGTACTTATAAGTTATGTTAAACACATGAACTATACATGGGAATAATAATTAAGAGTACACAAATAGTATACATAAGTAAATTTATGATAATATACAAAATATGCCATTATAACACCTTATACACACGCATATATCCACCTTTTATAAGTCTTAGGTGCTTAATATTAAGTTGGAATATGTTAGGGTAATCTTAAGAACCTTAAGTATAAGGCTACATAATTTTTAAGTACACTTAAAGCTGTTATTTTCACTGTTTTATGCAAAAAACAAGAAATGCGCTTTATTTCACTTAAAAGTTGACTATATGCGCCATAAATTTGAGAATATCAAAAATGCGCTTTGACAGATCAATTTGTCTCATTTAGGACTATTGATTTGGCTCTTTAAATGCATAAAAATAACACTTTTCAAATTTGGTGTTTTTTATGCCAGAAATGGCTTCTGTGTACTGGCCACATACTGCCTGCTTTTTTCCTGTGTGAATAGCTTCATTTTTAGCAAAGTTAGCCTTTTCACACTATAATTACCCCACATTCTACGCCCACTGTGGGGAAACACACTAAAATAGGCGACAGGCGCTTATTTAGTGTCCTAGCTTAATTAATAATGCATTGACCTTGTTTATATGCACTAATTTCATTAATAAACTTACTCTTGGTGTCTCATTTCATCACCATGCTTAAATTCGCCTAAATTTAGTCAAGGATTTACCTGTGCAAGCGCCTGCCAAGGACTGCATGTAGTTACCCCACATCTCACGCTCTTTTTTGAGTTTTTGGGTGGTTTCTCAGTCAATATTGGGTATTTTTGAATGGGAATTTCACGTAGTATAATGTCAGGATTAGCCCCATTACTTCTACAGTGAATCTCCCTTATTATTAATCTATTATTAACCTTAAAAATCCCCTTTAGACTTTTATATTATTTTTTATTACGCATATATTCTCTTTTTATCTTATTTCTTAATTTTGATGGATTTTCCTTATTAATACAGGATTTTGGCGGTTGTTACTCTTCTAATTATGTCATGGATTACTGGGAATGTAGATGGGCATGTCTATTAGTTGTTTAAAGGAGTCATTAACCTTGTATTGGGTGGTACATTAAGGGAATCATTGGGGAACTCATTGTGTATAAAAAGAGGAGGGCTTTTGGTTGTATTTCTTCATTCTTTATCATTTACAATTTAATCAATATAACCAAATAAATTACAATACATATCAATTAGTACTTTTATAAGACTTTTGAATAGTATCTGAATTATAAAATCTATTTTTCTACCAACTAAAAGATTGTAAGCCATATATAAAAATAGTGAGAATTATATTACTGAGACCATTATTTTGAGTTATTTTAATACTTATTGGATTTGTACTACAGTATTCATATAGGACCATTAAAATCTTCTAGACAACTGACCATTCAAGCTAGTACACATCTTTGTACATGACCTCAGCCTGACATAATTACTCATTTGTGGCGCTTCAGAGGATCCCTTGCCTATAAAAGGCTTCAGATAATCCCCTGTAGCCGCACCACTTATTATACACTCACCATTTAAACATATTTTTTTGATATAATACATTTATTATTATTTTCATTAGTACTACAATTCTAATCTAAATTCTATATAAATATCTAAGGTTGCAATAGGTCTATTAATACTAACAGTGTTTTCCTAGCAGAGATAGTAATAATTATTTTGAATAAATATATTATAATTTAATAAGCCTCACCATTGTGTCAAATCCCAAGAAATTCTTGTTGCCTTCTTTTTTCTAAAATGATTATATTAATTTATTATTTCATTTCTCTACCTTCTAAACCTATTTTCCTATTTTACCCTCCTCCTCCTCTCTGTTCTCTCCATCTTCTTCTCCTTCTTCTAGATGACTAGCTTACAATTGGGAGCCTTTCCAAACAACAACGACAATACGCCACCTTGCGACGAACAACATTCACCACAGAAAAAATGGGGGGGTATTGCTAGCAATACCCCTTGCTTGAACTCCATTGAGCCACAAATCTATGCTTGAATTATGCACACATCATCACCATGTAGGAAATTGTTTGGCCTTACATTTAGTCAGAGATTTGTCACAAATTGAGCTCAAGATGAACCTACATTGATCACCGTTTGATATTGTAAAATCCTAATTTGATCATCAGTTGAACTCCCTTTGATCTCACTTTGATCTAACATAAGCTTTTGCATATCCAATATGTCAACTATTCACTTTCAAAAAGATTCGTAATGAATTTCACATGGAATATTAGAAAGGAAACCAGTAATTTTGAGTAAATGGCTCATCAAAATGATTAATCTACAACAAAATACCATCAAAATTCAATCTGATTACTGAAAACTTTTGGTAAAATGACTAATAGATATTTAAATTGGAAAATAATATTCCATTTCTCAATTTCAAATTCAAAATATAAATCCTCGTTTGAAATGTGAATTTTGTAGATTCCTTGCCTTCCTATATTATGAGTAATATTTGAGGTATTTTACACCTTTGTAAATATGGTGTTGTGCTGCTAGAAATTATCTCTGTTTCAATTCAACTTTATTGAAGCTTGATTCCAGAATGATACATATTTTATAACTATTTTGAGAAAAAAGTCACTAGTAATGAATTTAGCCTTTTATCTGTCCTTTATTAAACCTCACTTAATCCTACTTAAATCCAAATTGACCCACAAAAACCTTATTTGGGATATTTTTTAGCCCAGGATGATTCAAGATTGGAGCAAAATATTATTTTAAATATCCAATATGCCTATTGATTAAATTTCTTCAAGCTTACTTTAAATTCACATTAACATTAACTTTCACAGGAAATATTAAACACAAATCTTGAAAATATAGTATTTAAAATCATAATAAATATAATATAATATGCTTACAACAAAATTTTCTTTCTGGATTAATTGAAACAAAAAAATTTTCATTTGTGAAAATAGAAAAAATACTATCCATCCTGAATTTAGAATTCATTTTTAAAAATTTAATGCCCCCTCACTTTCAAGTTTATCATGTATTTTGAAAATTATATTTTTAATAATTTTGTGAATAGTACACCTGAGATATAAACTTGGGGATATCAAAAACTAAAACATCAGCAAATTGAAATGTTTTTCATTGTTATGAATGGAAATAATGATTGAAAAACACCATTAGAGCAAGTTTGATTTTGAATAATAGGCATACTTTCTCATGTAAATTTCAATAAAAATAATTTTTATTCTTACATAAGTTGCGGTGGATACATTTGAGCTCAAAAAGAATTAAAATTGACAAAATAAGACTTCTATAATTCATATTCAAAAATGAAATCACCCTTCATTATCTACCTGTAAACTATTTTAAATTGAATAATTTCAAAGTCAGTATATACTGATGTTATTTTTTCTTCTAAAAAATTTATTATATAGATTAATAGTCATAAACAGTTGACATAGATGTTAAATTTATATAAGCAATCTTTAATTCATAAAATGATAAAACTATCTTTTATGTAAAAAGTGATGAAGGAAAAAAATATTATTAAATTTTTGATGCACTATCAATAAAATTGAAGATAGAGCATATCAAAAGTTTAAACTTAATTTCAATTTTGATATCATCATTTTATTTTATTTTACTTGAGTAGAAAACAGATTTTAAATCTCAATATAATTTTAAGTCCCATTAGTTTGTAGATTTCAACATTTGAAACTATGAAATAAATATTTATGAAAGAATTTTACAATATTTTCCCTTCTAAAAACTCATAAATCCAACTTCAAATCTTCTAACCTTCACAAGTAACCACAATGCATTCTGAAAATACTCTATATTTAAATAATTAAAGGTAAATAAAATTATGTTTTTATTCTTTATTTCAATTTTTGATAAATAATATATATATATACATATATATATATATATAATTTCTTAAAAAGTCTAAGAGGGAACTTAATACACCACACAATATGGGGGGCGGACTTGCTAGCAAGTCCGCAACCTTGGACCCAAACTCACCATAGATTGAACACACATTGAGCTATTGATAAAGGAACCATACAATCAGGGATGAACACCACTCAGCAGAACAGTTTTAGGTGGGTGTTCAAGTAGAGTTCAGTATGGGTTCAGTCTGAGTTCAGTCTGAGTTCCATCTGAGTTCCATCTGAGTTCAGGTTGAGGACTTGCTAGCAAGTCCACCCCCTATATTGCGTAGTGATAGTGGTTTTGGCATTAGATATATAGATTCAACTTTCAAAAAATTTGTTTGGAATAAATTACAAAGACAAAAAGGATATATTTTGATGAAAGAATACTGATTTAGGTTCTCTTAAAATATTATTAACCATTTTTATGGAATATTAATCCATGGTTATCATTCTTTATGATATTATCATAGAATTTTTTCCTTTTTTAATATAATGATTTTCTATTGTGTGGTATGTAGGCTAAGATAAGTTTAAAAGATTTATTGAAGATATATATACCAGAAACAGTATAATCTGTAGATTTATAACTATAACTTACTTTTCTGATGTTTTACATCATTGATAAGTAGCTCATGCATTACACAAGTAAATAATTATAGTCTCTGGAAATAATTCCTTGTGAATTTTAAATTTTTTGTTATTCTTAAAATCATTACTCAAATAAACTAAAAATTTCTTCAAATATTGATTGAAAGAAGGAGTTACAAAATCTTATTTTGTAGTTATAAAAGTTTGAGTTATTTTTCATATTATCAAGTATAATGAACATTTGTAAATTTTAACTTGAAAACTAGTGATCATAGCAAAGTAATACTGGAAGAATCAGATAAAAAGGGTGGAATAAAGTCATAGCACAACAGGAAATGATACAAAATTGTTGATTTTTATCTCATAAAATTCAACATATTTTTAACATATTTTACCACCTTTAGATAATGTTTAGTGGATTTTAACATTATTATAACAAGCAAACTTAACAATGTTTTGATTTTTTTAACAAAAATAAATATTGTTAGATCATTTTTTTAAAAAATATGACTTATTTTTATGCTTTATCTACAATAGTTAGTAGTTTTTTTTACAGAAATTACTTGTTTTGATATTCTATTTTTGAATTTTTTAAGAGACTTCATTGCATTAAAGTTTTGTAATAATTTTTCATTAAAGCATCATATTTTAAATCTAGAGAATTGGTTTTGAAATAATATATATTTTCATGTTAATTGACTCATTATTTTTGGATTGATAAATTATGTTAAAATTGGGATTGCTTATTTCTAGTGAGTGTACATCATAGTTTGTTTTCAAATCAAAGATTAATAAATGGTGAAATTTGGTAAAATTCTAAATATCTTTTAAACCTTTTTGATTTTAATAATGTTTAATGTTATGTAATCATTCTATAAGTAGAACACAGTTAAAATCTGATAATGGTACATTGCTTTCAATTTCTAATACTAAAATTCTATTCTACTTGAAACAATGTAAACTAAAGCTTGGTATCTCATAAGAAACTTACAATTTTCAAAAATCATATTTCCAACTTTTTAAACATGATACACATTAAAATATATTTTTAGAATAATTTCCTAATTAGTTTCAAATACTAGAAAATAATGACCTCAATTTATTTTAATACTTAAACCATTCTGATGAGTGAATTTCACAATCCTCTAAGTAACATATGGTTACCATTTATACACATATGCATGATTTCTCCTTTTGTTTAATTTTAGCTGAATCTAAAAAGTAAAATCACATGTTGAATATCATCTATAGATAAACTTCTTATATTAGAAGCTAATATTTCATATGAGAAATTTGTTATTGAGTTTGGGAAACATTAATAAGTGTTGGGTATTATAATTGAGCCATTTATTCAAGTAAATAAAAAAGGATGACCTTCTAGATATTTCATATATATATATATATATATATATATATATAATAAAAATTAATTATATAGTAGCATTTAACCATGTTTTTATACTAATGTCATATAAAAAAAGGGATTGAACTAAAACTTTCAGTAAAGAAAATAAAAATAAGATAAGTTAAAATTCTTGTTTATATTCTCATATTTTTGAAATGGCTTACTTAAGGGAGAAAATTATTTGGTTTTAGAGTACAAGAATTTCTAGATAAAAATCTTCACAATATAGTTTGACCCTCTAAAAAAGAAAATTCCTCAAATTTTACTATCACATTTTATATATTTGTTAAGTAATAGAAAATGGAGTTGTGTCTTTGACAATGAAGCTTTAGAAAATGAAATAAATGATTTAAATTTATAATATAATTTTTGAAACAATAAATCATGTATTCAAAAAAAATTATATATCTTACAATCAAGATAACAGTATTAATTAAGCAACTCTAACAACTTTGGAAAGCAAACAAGAAAAAAATAATTAGTAAAATGCATAAGTTATTTTTAGAATTTAAGGAAACTTAATAGCTCTACCTGTAAACTAGCCTTAAAGCAGGTTTGGATTTAACATGTGGAAATTCATACATAGTACCCTTCCATCATTAGAGCAGAATAAAATTTATGTAGTTTTATTTTTTTAATTTATAATAGTATTTTTATTTTTGGCTTTTTCATTAGTATAACTATATATTTTTTAACTTTTTTGTTTTTCATAACATAAGTTCAAAGCTGCACATCACTACTTCAAGATGAAACTCCATATAATGTAATCAATGAATGATATATTATAATGAATTTTACTAGAGACTTTTCAAAAATGGTGATTAAGAATACTTATTATAATTTTTTAAATTTTTATTATTATTCTATCTCTTGAAAGGAGATGGCCATATCTCAATTTAATTAGTTTTTCCTCAGAAAAATTTATTCTTGATCTAAATAAAATTGCATCACTATTAACTAGATGTTATTATACAATTTTAACAATTTTTTTATCTGAACATAGTTGAAAGTATGTATAAATAAAAGTGTTTCCACATAGTCTTACTATTATCCCACCATTATTTTCACATTTAGATTTCATTATAACTGTAAAATAAGTTTTTCAATAATTTTAATAATACCTTAATATTTAATAATTTAGTTACATAGTAGATTTTTTATCCTTTTTTTTTATATGAGGCTTATTATATAAACACCACTTTTAGATTTTATCCATTTTAATGTCTGATAATTTAAATTTTCATTTAACTACCCAAATTATATCAAAAAAAATTCAAAAGTATATTTTTTTAATGTACTCTTTTTGATAAACTTATCATTTCTTATAGGTTATTCTTCAACTATTTATTGTAATTAATTACCCACTCATTTATGGTCTGTTATTGTTGTTCATTACATACAGACAAAATAAGGATACTCTCATATTATATTGGAGTTTTAAATTAAAAAGTAAATACTAGTGGCTGGTATTAAATATGAAGTTGTTATAACTAAGTTGAACATTAATTAATTATTAAATGGCATTTTATATTACAAATTTTATTGAATGTATATAAAAATAACACTCAAGAAATATATATAAGATATATATATAACCATTGTATATCAAAAATGAAGTACTTATCAACATGGTCTTTTTAAATGATTTTCAAATTTACTTAAAGAGACATTAATATTACCAATTCAAATTTTATATCAAATATAACAATATTATTATTTCATTTTTAATTATTTTACAAAAAATTTGAGTTTCAAAGTAATTTAATTCAGTATTTAATGAATGTTTTTGAAAAATATTTTTAAAAATAGAAATAACCCCTCACAAAAAAAAATATAATTTTTTTTACTTACAATTTGCACCATATTTCTACCCTTAAAATATTTGTATTCTTCTAACAAAAATATTTTTTAAATAAATTTAAAATTTTTTTCATTATTCAATTACAAAATGTCAAATTTATAATTTATTTTACCTTACTAAAAAATTTAGTTGAAAATTTAATTTTGTATTTCAAAAAAATAAACTTAAATTTTAAAAATTAAAAAAACAAAATTATAAATATAATTATGAGAAAGAGGTAGATTAAATTTATAATATTCATATAAAAAAAATTCATATATTTTATGGTGTTTGAATTTTAAATTTAATGTATTAAAAAATAATTATTAAATAACCAAGCCAAATGAAATTGGCTTGGATTTTTGGTATCACTAGCACTCATTTTTTTTTTATACTCACATTTTAATTTTTAATTTTTTTTTCTACATTTCTCATTTTTTTTTATGATTTTTAATGTTTTTAAGACCAAAGTTGCTTTCAAACAACTTCGGTCTAACGTTTCTCTCACTTTCCCACCAGATTGCACCTGGTAGGGAAAGTCGCTTCCATTTTAGAGACCAAAGTCCCTTGCAGGGACTTTGGTTTCTCTGTGTGCATTGCACAGCCAGAAAAAAACTGGCTGTGCAATGCACTGCATGCAGCACATGCAACACGCATCGCTGCTGCAAGTAATGCGCATTGCTGCTGCATGCAACGCGCGTTTCTGCTGCATGCAGCGCGCATTGCATGTGCTGCGCATATCTCATGCAGCTGACTTGATATCAGCTGCATGAGATATGGTAGCGATTGTGCAACGCCCGTTGCACACTGCTTTGGCCACCTCCCAGCCTAGTAAATTAGCTGGGAGGGTGGCAAACATTACAGCAAGCAATCGAAGTCGCTTTTAGCGACTTCGATTGCTTGAAAGAGACACTTCCAGCCAGGGGAAGCCTGGCTGGAAGTACTAAATTGCAATGTAAGGGATCCAAGCCAATTTCAAAGGCTTGGGTCATAAATTAAGGTTTCTAAAAAGCAGCCAGTATAAATCTGGCTGCAATAAAAAGTAAATTTTTTAAATAAAATACATAAAAAAAAAAAAGTGTTCAAATAAAATATACAACACTCTTCAGCCAGTAAGAAACAGCCTTCCATTGTTACACATAGAAACAAAATCAAATGTTTCTTTCATCAACATTGGCCATGTTTCAATATTTTGAACCAAGTAAGATCAGGAAAAAGGTCACGGCAAAAAATTGCATAATTAAAAGTCTCCCAATTTAATATGGTGCGGAGGTTCATATTTTAGAAATAGGTGGTGCACATTATAGTTCCCTTTAAAAAAATTCAAAAATGAATTAATTTTGGCGCAATGTAAATTTAAATGTGATGAATGTATGTTTTTTAGCTACGTGAAACATGGTATCTAGAATTATGTGGCGTCAATTTTTTTTAGATGTGAAATTCAGTGTTCCACAAATGTGCATCTGTACAACATGCAGCCAAGTAAATTCTAGCTGGAATTAGTATATGCATAGGAAAAAATGATCATGCTGTGTACAGTGCCTTGGCAACATCATTCTTGGAATTTAGATGAAGTTTATCATATGACTTGGAGAGCTGCATTTTTTTGAAAATGTGATCAGTGAAAATTCATGATATATACATCTGTTTGCCACCCAATTTATTTTTCCTTTCTCTTTCTCACTTACCTTTTTCAAAAATTATCAATCATATTTTTGCTTTATCATTTTGAATTATTGGTACTATTTTCTTGACCTTATCTGATTACCGGTAAGCAAATTTTTCTTGCTATTGCATTTCATATCATTTTGGTTTGTTACACTTTTTTACACTTTTGACAAGTTAATCTAATGATTCTAATTCTGAATTTATTTTTATGGTATCTTTTACTGTACCCTTTTGATTCATTATAAAATAATTCTTTTTCAGTTAACTTAAAGTTTTTTTATTTGTTTGTCAATTTAATTTTCTTTATTCCTTATCAAAAATGTTCAATTTATTTATCTAACCATTTATTTTTTAAAACAGTGATTATAAAATAAACTTTATAATTAATTTTGATCAATCAGCTACAAATGGAAGAAGATTTTATAGACATGTAAGTTCATGTTTTGCTTATCATTTTTCTATATTTCTTTAATACTTTCTCAACCATTATATTATTAATATGAAAAGTAAAACATCATCCCGTACTTGCTGAAAGCATACAGGATAATGTTTTGCTTTTCATAATAATAATTAGATTGTTTGTACTTTACCTTTAATTTATTGATTTTTAAGTTGTTTCAAAGTCTCGTACTTGCTGAAAGCATACAGGACAATGCTACAATTTAAAAATTAATAATTTATTGAAGTATAACTTTCTAAGTCAATATATTGATCAGAGAAAGATTTTTCATTTTATATATGTGGATATCATAATTCCGTAAATTTTTTAATATTACTAGTATATTGGAGTTATACTTTCATTATATTATTAATATTAAGTGTAGAGCCAAATCTCGTACTTGCTGAATGCATACAGGATAAAGCTATACTCTTTATATGTATAATTTAATAAAGTATACCTTTGAAACACTTTCTTAATATTTGAAATAAAGAAAAAGTATATAAATTTACTAATATGTAGATATGCTAACTTTTGTATTTCTAATATTGAAGATATGATAAAGTTAAAGGTATCATTGACTGATAATTGAAATTATGTTAATATTTTCTATTTTTTGATTTTTTTCTATTTTAAATCAAAATTGAATTCTCTTAGGATTGAACCATCAATGAGTAACGATTTGAAAAAAAAAACAGCCAGGGAAGAACTCTAACAATAGGTGGGTGAAAGACATTGCTACTGGAATGAAACTTGTAAACGCTCTTGTAATGGATACAAACGGGAAGAAGCCACATTTCTATGCACGATCTTATGCAAATAATATGACAGATTGCAATAATTATTACAATTTTTTTCCTGGATGTAGTATTTATAAACCAAAAGGTGTCTTAATACCTAATTTTCTTGTGCAGACTTTTGAAATTCATGAGCTCAAAGAACTAGATATGTTAGAAGCTACGGTGCAATGCATTAAGGATCTTTCTTACTGCGAACATGAAATTAAAAATAATGGTTATCATCGAAGAGCTGGTGGTTTTGGAAAAATGTTTGGTGGTGGCTTTATTTTAGATAGAAAGAAATCTTTACATATTCGTAAGTATCACTTTTTTTAATTTAAATACTGAATTTTTGAATGCTTTTCCTTGCAGATGAATACACTGATGATATTGTAAAAACGGATGAATATAAAAAACGAATGAAGAGGATTGCAATGTACTTTGAATATTTTTTTAAAAAAATATCATATGTAAAGTACAATGAGGCAACTAATCTTTGCGCAAAACTTGGTATTCCTGGATTTTCAAAAGTTTCTAGTGAAGAAGAGGGTGTACCGTTTGCTAGTAATTTAACTTGGACATCTGGAGGGAATGGTAATGGGTTCTCTAATGAGGTTCATCTCGATAAGGATGCAAGTGAGTATACTTTAGGAATATTTTTTCCTAAAGATACAGAAAAAAACACCATTCATATGAAGTATGATAAGAGCCAACCACAACAAATAGGTGGAGAACTTATGTTTCCCGAAATTCGAAGTAAAATCAACTTTGAAGCAACTAATGGAATAACAGTGACATTATGGCCTGCCAATCAACTAAGGCATTTTACCTCAAGATTTCATGAAATTCCTGGCTTCACTAGGATAGGTTCTTCTATTCAAATCAGCACTAGACTTTTTCATGCTATAGAAAAGCTTAATGTTTTTGATATTGATATTTCAGAATACTTAAAAATTAAAAAAGAAAAATTTAGGTTAGAATATTTGATTAGTGCTTTGAGAGTTTTTTTGAAAAGAGATGACTTAATAGAGGAAGAAATAGAATCAGCAAAGTATTATTTATCTAATGTTTAGACAAATCTAAAAAATCTAGATATATAAATATTGAAAATTTATATTATATATACACAACTTAATGCAAATTTAAACATGATAAATACTGGGAGTAGCTGTAACATTTTCAGTTTTGATAATTATAGTATTATCTATTTTTTTTATTTGTGAAATAAAATAATTTTTTTTCATAATATTATAAGAAAATTTGATTTACTTTTGAGGAAATATATAAGTTGTGAAATCTTTAAATGTCATTTTTATTAAATTGGTAGCAAAGGTTCTAAAATAAAAAAAACTATAATAAAGAATTTGAAATATATTAGCCATAAAAATGTGCTTTTAATGCTACCAAATTAACTGTATAGTATTTTAGGTCAAACAGGCTTATTAATAAAAAAGTTAATAATAAAGAGTTGAAGAAAGAATTTTGAATCAATAATAGATTAAATTGTATTTTTTTAAGAATGTACTCATTTAATTATTTAAATTGTTCTACTTCTGATTAAAAATGTTACAATCAACAAAAATATTTGTAATAATTAATAGATTATATAATATTAAAGGTAAAGTAACAAAACTAGAGCAGTTATCATATTTTTATATAAACAATAAAATATTTAAGAATTTAATACAAGTATTTGAAATCATATAAGTAGATTTTAAAATCTTTGTTATTGCTGGACTTACAATAATTTTTTTTAATAATTAATTTAGAAAATCATGTCAAAGGTTACTTAATAAATTTCAAAGATGGTCACATTTTTGACGTATTTGAAGGAAAATAACTTGAATTATACAAGATATATCATATAGACAGAACTTTATCTATTTACATGTTGGAATATTAATTTATTGAAAGGCTATGTTTAGCAAAAAAAGGTGATACTGGCTGAATGGAGCTCCAGTGATTAAGAAAATCTGCAGAAATAGCCCTAGCGATTCCCGGAGGACTTGGGGTATCAAATTTTAAAGGAAATGGATCACACTTGCCTATAAAAGGTTTTATTAATGCTAAAATATAGTTATTTAAATTTTTCCAAATTATTTCTTCCATCAAATGATTTTTTTTTCATGTAAATTAAGAAACTTAACTTCTGATATTACCTCCAAGCATTCAGCTGCTGAAGCCAATCTATGATCTTTAGAGCTCAGAAATAAACCACGGACACCATCGATTATATAGAATGTGAAAGATTGATATCAGTGGTGGGAGTATTCAGAATTTATTTTGTTTAGTGCAGCCTTTTGTTTCTCTCTCATTATAGTCAGTTCAGTATTTTCGTTTTTCTCACTTGATTGTTGAGCTTCACTAGTCTTGCCACTTGAAATTGTTGCAGCACAATATTTTGATTTAAGAATGATAATTGACATAATTATATCAATGATAATATTGCTGATTTGAAGAAGAGTTGACATTGATATATCACGGGTTTGAAGTGCAGTGGGACCAACTTCTAAGCCATCAGAAATCGGACTCTTCAGATTTGAAAGTTGAGCTAGAAGCTGAAGACCACATTCAATTGGACAATCTGAGTTAATGTTTTGATGTGATGGAAGCTGGCTGAATTCATGTGCGGTCAGATAAAGTGAAGATGATATAAGAGATACCCATGAAGAATGGCAGTGGTCACTTGGGATCATTAATCTCATGAGCATTCGAATAAGATTGGATTCAGGGTGATCCGTTTTCTTTGTTGAGGAAAGAATTTCAGTATTTAAACCATCAGGATCACATAAATCTTCCATTTTTTTGAAATCAATATTATCGAGTACCCATAGCTGTGAGCTATCAATCTCTAAAAAAATATTTGCTACAAAAGGGAAAAAAAATAAGTAAAAGAACAAAAGTCAAGACTAAAAATTATGGTAACTTACTTAACTCAGTAAGTTTTGAAAGCCAATCTTCTCCACAAGATTTTTCCCAATGAAAAGTAAACATTGGAATATTTGACATGGGTTCTTGGGAAGAAGTAGAAGAGCGTAATTTGAGGAGAGTAACAATTTCCAACCAGGACCTGAGGACCTTTGCCATGCTGATTCTACCTTTATAAAAATTATGAATTTTACAGAATTCCTCCTGCAGATCAGATTCTTTTAGAACTGAGGGTGAATAAAGTAGGGGTTTTTTCGATATCTTGATTGGAGTTGATTTCATTGGTAGAGAAGCTTTCAAAGTGGTCAAAGTAGGTAATTTAGGAGGTGATGGGTATTGCTTCTTAGAAATGAAGGAATTCGGTGATGAGCTGTTTGAATCATCATCTTTATCAAACATATCAACATGTCTTGAAGAAGATTTTAAACTTTGCTTTTTTTGATGAACAAGCATAGCTTCATATTCTGACAGTTGATCATCGCTATTTTCATTGCTCTTTTCATCATCTTCATCAGGGAGAGGGCGTTTATGGATGGAACAATCTACAGCAGGTGAGTTTCTGGTAAAAAATATCAAAAGAAAGATAAAAAGTACAATATGTAAGCAATAAAAGAGATATATGATAGAATTTTAAAGATAAAAGAATAACAATAAAAAAAAGGAAACAAGAATATACTCATTATCAAAACCTTTGCTTTTTTTTTGAGATTTATTATTTGATACATCAGAAAATTCATTAGCAGAAGCCGGTTTAGTACGTTGAACAAAAGAGGAGCCTTGGGATAATCTCTTTTTCTTGGAGCGGATAACAGGTGTTTCAAGATTTTCCTTAGAAGTTGAAGCATGAGTTAAATCTGATGGTTCATCTGTCTCATCATCATCCCTAATGACAATGATTTCATCAGGAGGAATCATACCCTCCTCATAAGCTACAAATATATATGAAGAAAAAAAAATATTAATAATCTTATCTACTAATTTAAAAGGAGACAAAAAAGATGAAGAACATACATTTTTCAAGTCTTTTCACATATTGGAGTAAGTCATTACAAGGGTTAGATAAGTATGAAGGAGAAGGATTATTGTTAAGGGTCTTGACAAGCTCTTCTGTTTTATCTCTAGCCAATTCAAGTAAGTTGCGATACTGAACTCTTGTTATTTCCTGCCTCTCATTGCTAAGTACAGGAGGGTTAGGTGCCATGCCATGTGGCAGACATGGCGCAAGCTCAAAAGCTTCAAAGCGAGTATCAATCAGAGAGTGGGATGAAACACATTCGGGTGCTGGAAAATCAAATTTTTGAAAAAAAAAGATATAGAACATAAGTGAAATATATAAATTAAGAGAGAGGAACATGATATACATACAAAGTGGAGGTGTAGGATTTTGTATACTAGACATATTGATTAATGAATATTAAAAAAAAGTATTTGATATCAAAAAATTATGATGTAATATGATGAATAATTATAAGAAACTCTATTCTAGAAAATTGAAGTTGATAATTTAATAGGATAAAAAATTGAATAAGATTAAAATTAAAGTGAGGATGAAAGAAACAGAAAACATAAAGAGGGGGATTTTATATTATTTGAGCTTTTTTTAACATGTATTATTCATAGTGGGGTAAACTGAGTAACATGCTAAATCACAATCTGTTTATATTGAAGCGAAATTTGATGTAGCTAACAGAAAATACTAGTAATTCTTTGGGGACTTTTAGTGTGAAAAACAAATAATAACAAATGTATATCCCATATGCAAATTGCCACGGGTAAATACAAAATTTTTTAAATTAGAATTTACTCCTAAACAATGGAGATACACTTAATTAGTATATTATATGAAAAAAAAGGATAATCCTTTATGAATATTTGTTAAATTTACTTTCAGATGACAATGCGAGATTCACATATATACTGATATGCCTCATCAAACAAGAAATGAATTATAAATATAAAATTGGTAACATTAGAATTTAAGATAAGAATTTGTTTTTTAAGTGACAGGAGGAGTGTCAGGCTAGGGTGTGGGCACTGTGACCAAACCTTTGATAAATTTGGATACAACTAAGGGAAAAAAAAATTGAATAGTTTTATTTTGCAATATATCTTAGTCTGCACAAGATATTGCATTGTTGTCCCTAACTATACCAATATTGTTACTTTTCAAAAGTTATAGGACTACTAAGTTGATAAAATATTATTATGAATCACCCAATGAAATACCTTAAGCAACATTCAAAATTATTAAAATATTAATATTCAATTTGAGATTTGGATTAGCTAATTTTTCACAACTTACCACAGTTTTGATTAATATAATAAAACTTGAAAAAAATTGTTGAGATAACCTAGAAATGGGTGCAAGAAAATGATGAAACATATGACTTGAAACTTAACTCATACACTATTGATAAACTTCATGGATCCTGATTAATTTCTATTGAAATTAATTTTGAGACTAGCATATTGAATTTTAGCTATGACCAAGTACTGTAAGTGCCATGGTTTGTATTCAATATATTGGTGTTGAAATTAATTTTGATAGGAATAAACAAGTATCATATGGCACCATGCATGAAACACTGACAGAAACCATCAAATTTATGAGGCAATGAACCTCATAATTTTGATCGAAATTAATATAGACCCCTGCATATTGAATACAAGCCATTTCACATGGACTACACAGACATAGATAAAATTCAACATGCATGGCTTAAAATTAATTTTGATCGAAATTAACCAAGGCATTTAAACATCAATTTTTATATGGTGTACTTGATCAAACCAGTTTATCTAACTGCTTAGCCTACCTATACTTATAGGAATTTTATGCATAGTCCATGTCCATATTAATTTCAATCGAAATTAATGTTGACTAATACATAATGAATACATGCTATGCCACTTACACTTGCCAGGCATAGCTACCATTAAATATGCCAGTATCAAAAATTAATTTCGATCGAAATTAATGAGCATGATAATCATGAATTTCTGGAGTCAACTGCTTATTTTTATGCATGGTGCCTTGCCAACATTAACTTCGATCGAAATTACTTTTGATACTGGCATATTGCATGTATATATGCCTGGAAAGTGTAAGTGGCATAGTGTGTATTCATTATGTATTGGTCAACATTAATTTCGATCGAATTTAATGTTGACATTTGCATATTGAACCCAAGCCAGAAAACAACCCAGAAGATTCTTCATAAAACTTCCCATTAATTTTGATCGAAATTAAGGCTGACCATATACATATTGAATGGTAGTTATATCTGGTCTGAGTAAGCAGAGATTACTTATATTCAATATGTATTGGTCAACATTAATTTTGATCAAAATTAATGAGCATTTTGATCATGAACTTTTTCAGTCAGTTAGTTGTTTCAATGCATAATGGCATGCCAACATTAATTTTGATCAAAATTAATGTTGAAATGATATAATGTTTTTTTGCATGACATGTAAAGGACGGCAAGTATTTTTAAGTATTGAAATTTACTATACATGTTGAGGGTAAATATAAAATTTACATATCCATATTAATTTCTATAAAAATTAATGTTGACCAATACATAATAAATAGTAAATATGCCTGGCTAGTGTAAGTGGCATAGCTTTTTTTCAATCTGCACTTGGCAACATTAATTTCGATCGAAATTAAGGTTCATGATTATCATCAATTTATTCAGTCAGTTGCTTACTGTTATGTATGGTAACATGTCAACATTAATTTTAATAAAAATTGAATTTGACATGCCACCAAGCATTTTTATGTAAGATGAAAAGTAGGGCACTCTATTCTTAAGTAAACACATTACAATGCATATTGAGCATGTAAATATCATTTACACATTAATATTAATTTCAATCAAAATTAATGTTGACCAATAAACATTGAACACAAGCTTTACAACTTACACACACCAGATATAACTACCATTCAATATGTATATGGTGCTCACTAATTTCGATCGAAATTAATGAGCAGTTTTATGAAGAATTTTTTGGGTTGTTTGCTGGTTTGGGTTCAATATGAAAATGTCAATATTAAATTCTATTGAAATTAATGTTGACCAATACGTAATGAATACACACTATGCCACTTACACTTTCCAGGAATAGACACCATGCAATATGCCAGTATCAAAAGTAATTTCGATTGAAATTAATGTTGGCAAGGCACCATGCATAAAAATAAGCAGTTGACTCCAGAAATTCATGATTATCATGCTCATCAATTTCGATCGAAATTAATTTTTGATACTGGCATATTTAATGGTAGCAATGCCTGGCAAGTATAAGTGGCATAGCGTGTATTCACTATGTATTGGTCAACATTAAATTCGATTGAAATTAATATGGATACATAAATGTGACATAAAGAGGTATGGACCATCAATTTGTTGAAAATACATTTTTATATCTCATACATTATTTGTTTTTCTTAAATAAAATGTTACTCTCTCTCAATATCACTTTATAACATTTACCAAGCTGCTTTGAAAAAAAACAGAATACATAAAATTCAATATAAGATAGCTATATTACACAGAAGATCACTGTTATACCTAAGTTATGATGATGTTGATGCTCTATTAATTGATTCCCAAATCTTTACCAGATCAATATCAGCTCCAACCCCAAGTGACTCACGTTCATTCACAGATAATCCTTGCAAAAATGTTGCTGAATAGCAATTCTTGGGGAGGTATTTGGGAACATTGAATATACCATTTTGTGCAACTGTCCTTTCTGATGACCGTGAATATGTTTTTAATGCTGATTTTCTTTGAGCTGGTGTATGGGCTAAGTCCTTTGTCATCTTATCCATTTTTTTAAACAAATCATTGAGTTCAGGATTTCGCCATCCAGGAATAGCTCGGATAGGTGCAGTTGGGGCTGGTGCTGGGCCTTCCTCGATATCAGAGATGCACCTAGTATCATGAAAAAGCACAACAAAACCTGGCACATCACTGCAGAGATCTCTTGCTAACTTGTAGCATGCACTAGCAATCTGAATTCCAACTAAATAAGCTTCATAATAACAAAAAGCAAAGTAAAATAAAAAACTTACCTTGGTCCAATAACGTTTTACTTGTGCCCTTGCCCTCTTTTCAATCTTTTCTCTTGCTACCCTTTCCTCTTCTTGCCCAAACAACCTTATCATCTCCTTCCCCTTATTAACTACCCATTTCTCAATAACACATTGAGTGAACTGAAGCTTTGACTGATCGATTGTATTCAAGGTGGTGAGCCATCTGGTACAGTGGTCGCATACTATGCTTCCCATGACTTGATTCCAAGTTGATTCTGAAAAATCACGGCAAGTCCAATCAAACGTGAATTTCCGAAAACCTTTTTCTTGCAATTCACGCTCTAAGTTTCTTTTGACAGAAAGTGGGATCGGTGCTCCTCCTTTTAGTCCTCAAGGCTCAGGTGCTGGAAAAAATTCAGGTAGTCAAATTTTGGATCGCAAGAAGGCTATAGAATTGGTTATCAGAAATTGTCGATCAGCTGCAGAATTGGCACAGTTAGAAGATTGGAATTGGGTTAGAACAGTTTGAATGGTTTTTAGTTTGAATTGGCTCCAATCTTTCCAATTTTCAATCTCCAAAGGTGTTGGGCTCGCAGGATATTTTGATATTTGTGTTGGTCCCCCAAGACAATACTTCAGAAAGTGGTAAATATTTCTATTTAGACTGTCCGAGCTCCTGGGAACATCATTCCTTCTAACTAAGCCTCTTACAGCCCTTAACCCCCGTTCTCGCTCATGAGACTCTGCTGAATTGAGTCTGTGGTAATCACTGATACCCATAATGATTGAGGGATTCACTAACAATTCAAATAAGTTAATTAAATTGGTTATTTTTCAATAAAAGAATACACTAAAAATTTGACTTACCTGCTCCACTTGTGCTTGCTCCTTGGTTAGGCTGAGCAGATGATGATTGGTCTCCAAAAAATTCCCTCAATACTTCACTAGCCCAATCTCTTCCTAGCTGATCAGCACTTTCAGAAGCAGAAGGATGATTGGGATTAAAATTTCTCGGTTCTGAATGAGACTCCTGGCCTGGATTGGGATTAGGTGGTACAGATTGAGATGCATCTGGAGGTGGATCAGCAGAGGGTGGTGGAGGAGTATTTCCAGTATTAGTATGTTGAGGCGGAAAACAATCAGAATCGGTTGGGTCAACAGACATCCCTTCAAAATTATCATCCATAATGAACTGTAATAAAATAAAATAAAATGAAAATAATCAGTTGTTAAAATTTATACCTATCAAAGCTAAAGTAAAAAAAGATACTATGTATATAGTCTTGTAAACGTGTATGTTCTCTTGTCAAAAAATAAAGTGAATAATATATAGCTATCAGCTAAAGTTGGAAGGTCAAACTATTTATAGTAGATGAATGAGCTATTCAAATAATTGATAAAACTTAATATATTTCCAATATAAACAATGTTATAAAACAAGAATAAATATATTTACAACTAACTAAAAATCATCATTATGCGCACTTATTTATACGCTACTGCTTTAAAGTGCGCATGGTAATTACAAGCCTTTCTTTTGTGACATTTCAAATAGTTTACTATTACTTCTCTTTTCATACCTTCCCATATGTCACATTCCCCTTTTGTCTTCTTAGCTATTACTTTTCCCTCATCATATGTTTTTCGTTTATTCTCTTTCTTAGCTGTGAATTTGTATACTGTTACCTTTTCTTTATTCATATGCATTTCACCACAAATATGCTTTTTGATTTTCTTCTCGTTGTGTTTCTTGAATGGTCCTATTAGATTGTAGTGTTTTCTTTTAATCTTGTAATGCCATCTTGTTGCTTTAACTTTCTTATCAATAATTCTATTGATTCTTTCGATTCTTCTTGCTTCTAATTCTTTTGTCCATTGTGAGAAATAAATCGCATTGCTTGGTGTAATTGTGTTTGAACTGTTCGTGAGTATATTGCTATCACTGTGAGATGTATAGTGGAGATAAGCTATGTTTGATACTGCTAAGTTAACACACCCCCTTCCACTTATCATCTCATAGTTTTCTAACCCCATCTTTCTCATAAATTTAAAATGCTTCACTCGATCTAAAGCCTTAGTAAAAATATCTGCGACCATTTCACTAGTTGGTATATATTCAATAAAGATTTCTTTATTTCTTATTAAATCCATTACATAATTATAATGTGTTTCTATATGTTTAGTTCTGGAATGAAATGCCGGATTCTTTCCTTTCTTTATTGCACTTTGACTATCCGATTCTAGGATAGTTGGTTTATTTGCATCCTTTCCAATTTCCGCTAGCATCTTTCTCCACCAGACTGCCTCTTGACATGCGGCTAAATAGGCTCTGTACTCAGCTTCAGATGATGATGCACTGATTGCTCCTATTTTCTTACTTCGCCATGACACCACTCCGTTGTTTACCATGAATATATGTCCACTAACGGATTTTCGACTTTCATTTTCTGCCCAACTTGAGTCTACAAATCCCCTAAGGTCTTCTTTTTCTGGTTTATAATGTATCCCCCATGTTTGCGTTCCTTTCAAGTATCTTAGTACTCTTTTAAACGCTCTCCAATGTAAATGGTTGGGTTTTTCTAAAAATTGTGACAATATTCCAACGCTATATGAAATATCAGGACGCGTGCATTGCGAGAGATAATTAAGTGACCCGATAGCCGATCTATAGTCTTTGTTTTCTTTTTTAAAATCCTCGTGTTCATCGTCTGTTGAAGGGTCTAGTTTCATGTTGGACTGCATGGGTGTTCCGTTTATTTTTGCATCTTCTAGATCGTAGTTTTGTATCAGATTTTTAATGTAATGTTCTTGAGATAAGAATATTCCCCCATCATTTTCGATTAGAACCTTAATCCCTAGTACATGTTGTACTATCCCCAAATCTTTAATTTTAAATGCCTCTTTTAATTTTCTTATTAGTTCTTCGCTATTTTTCCCTACTAAAATTAAGTCATCTACCCACGCGAAGGCTAAATCTCCATTAGTATGGATGAAGAGGCAGGGATCTGCGTCACTAATGCGGTAACCATTTTTGGTGAACCATGCCGTCATGGTTAAATACCACCCCCTCGCTGCCTGCTTCAATCCATATAATGTTTTCTTTAATTTAATTACATACTTTTCAGGTCTCTCTATCAATTTTTCCTTATGTTGATTATTATATGCTTCTTGTTTAGTTTCTCGTAACCATTCAATGAATCCCTCTGGTATTTTAATATATACAGCTTCATCTTCCTCCAACTTTGAGTTTAAGTATGCCGTGACAAAGTCTGCCTGCCGCGGTTTTTGATTTGTGGCTACTGCATAGTTAAGCAGAAATCTCATTGTGCTAAGCCTTCCTGTGGGCGAAAAAGTTTCTTCGAAATCTATCCCTTCTTTCTGTTTAAATCCCCTTGCAACACACCTGGCTTTATATCTTTGTAGCTGTCCGTCCGCATTAAACTTTTTATTAAGTACCCACCTCGTTGTGATTGTTGTTTTGTTTCTGTCCTTATTCTCACTGGGTACTATTTCGAACACACCGTTTTCCACTATTGAATCGAATTCATCAAAAATCGCCTTTTTCCAGCTGACCCATTCTCCTGATTTCTTTGCCTCATGATAGCTATCCGGAACAATTATATTTTCCCTTACAAATGTCTCCATAAACATCGCTTCTAAATTAACCTCTTCTTCTATTTGTTCTGTTATAACCTCTTCCTGTTGGCTCACAACATGGGTTTCTAAGTTCCCATATCTTTCCGGTGCTTTCTTTTCCCTTGTGGATTTCCTTATAACCGGTCTCTCTTCTTCATTCATGTCTATTTCTTCTTCACAGGTGTCTTCTTCTACCGCTTCAATTGGATCTTCAGGTGTTGGTCTACCATCTCTCCTTTCGTTTGTAACCATTTTTACATCTCTTGACCGGATGACCCTTTTTTCCTCTTGGTCCCATATTCTATACACGCTCCTTTCTCCTTCGTCCATTCCTACCACTATCCCTTTTTTGCATCTTGCATCTAATTTTCCTATATTTTGGTAATGGTGTATACTGTAGTATACCTCACAACCAAACTCCATTATGTTTTCAGTTCTCGGGTTTATTCCTAATAGCTTTTTAAATGGCTCATTCTTACTCGTTCGATTATACAAAAATGCTGCCATAGTCATGGCTTCTGCCCATAGATACTTTGGTAGTTGATGTTCGAGTATCATTGTTCTAGCTTTTTCTACAATTGTTCTATTCATTCGTTCAGCAGTCCCATTATTTTGTGGAGTATTAGGGGTTGTGATTAAGTGAATAATTCCTTGCTCTTGTAACCATTGTTTCATACTATTGTTCGTGAACTCTCCTCCTCCATCACTAATTACTCTTTTTACTTTTATTCCTCTCTGCCTCTCTAGCATGCTTACTAACCCCTTTATTTCTTTTTCGGCTTGGCTCTTATATTTTAAGCACTTTATCCAGACGTATCGCGATGCTGTATCGACTATTGTGAGTGCAAATCTAGAATTCCCTATGGACTCAGGTGTGATGGGTCCCATTATGTCGACTGATATCTCTTCACCAGGTATCTCTGTTCGAGTTCTTTCTTTCTTAAACGTCTTTCTTGTTAATTTTCCTCTATGACATGTATCACATTCTACTTCACTACCCATGTGTCCCAATCTTTTATGATCCTCAATTGTAACTTGCGCGTTGATCTTTTTCGGCTCAAGATTTAATACAGGTAAATTATTCTTAATTATCCCTCTCATTATTTCTTTATTGTTCACTACTACTTGGAATTTCTCGCCTCTCAACTTAACCACTTGGGCTCCCTTTCTCCACAACAACGCTTGGGATATTAAGCTATAAGGTAAATCAGGAATATAATATGCATTACTGAAAACAATTCTCTTATTATTATCAGGACTGTACATTTCTACCTCTCCCTTGCCTTTAATCTCAACACTCCTACCTACTTCACCAATATTTACTTTGCCTTTAAAATCTTGAAATTTCGAAAAAACTTCTCGTTTATTAAACATGTATTCCGAGGCACCTGAGTCGAGTAATATTTCATTACTAGAACCAAGACATAAGTTAGCTTCCATAGCTCCAAAAAAGGTAAACATAGGAAGCTCTTGGTCACTAACAAATATTTCGATATCACTGTCATCTTCATGGTCGCCTTTCCCGTACAAGAATTCTTCCTCATCATTATCAAAAATTTCAAGTTCCCAATCAATAGCTTTCTTCTTGGTGGGCGGTTGATCATCTTGCATCTCTTGACTTATTACTCTCTTACCTAGGAAAGCGACTGTCGTCCCTTCTTTCTCCTCGCTTGCTTCAGCAACTGATACATTTTTAGGCGGGGCATATTTATATTTTGTCCAAGGTTTCTTGCACTCCTTCGCTGAATGACCCATATTACCGCAATTATAACATTTAATATTCCTTCTTTGACTAGGGCCGGCTACCATGGCTACGTTCTCTTCTTTCTTTACAGAGAATTGCTTACTGTCCTTTTCCAAGCGTTTCAACACTTCTTCTAATCCCAGTACTTCTTTTCCTTGGATTAGGACTCGAATGAAGGATTCATATTCTTTCGGCAACTTGTGTAATACTTGAAGAGACAAAACTTCATCGTCGATCTTTAAGCCAGTAAGTCTAATTTTGCTATTAATCGTTCTAACGTCCTTTACAAACTGAGTTGCGTTGTTAAAATCAATGGTTAATAACTCATTAAATGCCATTCTTCTTCCTTGGGCATCCCCTCCTGCATACTTCTCTTTTAACAAATCCCAGGCTTTCTTTCCATCACCTTTACTATCTCCAAAAAGTTCGCTCGCTATTATCGCAACATGATCATCGTTCAAATTGCGTATGATTAAATTGTAGGTCTTCCTTTTCCTTTCTTCTATTTTGTCGGTGGGTTTCCCCAGGACATAATTAAGGCAGTTGACGTTATCAAGTTCTGCCTCCATAATGGTAGACCAGACAAAGTAGTTGCTGTCATTAAGTAGGCAGCGCGGATTATTTGAGTTGTTGTTCCCGTTTGAATCAGTCATGACTTTAATCGCTTGATTTTTGGTACTGATAATGTATTCAAATAATTGATAAAACTTAATATATTTCCAATATAAACAATGTTATAAAACAAGAATAAATATATTTACAACTAACTAAAAATCGTCATTATGCGCACTTATTTATACGCTACTGCTTTAAAGTGCGCATGGTAATTACAAGCCTTTCTTTTGTGACATTTCAAATAGTTTACTATAACTTCTCTTTTCATACCTTCCCATATGTCACATTCCCCTTTTGTCTTCTTAGCTATTACTTTTCCCTCATCATATGTTTTTCGTTTATTCTCTTTCTTAGCTGTGAATTTGTATACTGTTACCTTTTCTTTATTCATATGCATTTCACCACAAATATGCTTTTTGATTTTCTTCTCGTTGTGTTTCTTGAATGGTCCTATTAGATTGTAGTGTTTTCTTTTAATCTTGTAATGCCATCTTGTTGCTTTAACTTTCTTATCAATAATTCTATTGATTCTTTCGATTCTTCTTGCTTCTAATTCTTTTGTCCATTGTGAGAAATAAATCGCATTGCTTGGTGTAATTGTGTTTGAACTGTTCGTGAGTATATTGCTATCACTGTGAGATGTATAGTGGAGATAAGCTATGTTTGATACTGCTAAGTTAACATGAGCAAGAAGATCATTCATTAAGTAAAAATTTTATCATATTTCTCATTATCATGATTTTATTTCTTTCATTCTTACATTTAAGATAAAAATGACTCATTGAAAGCATGGGTTCTCTCGCAATAAAAGCAACCAAAGTAATTTTTCACTGATTTATGATAAGGTAAGTTGGATGCATTGCATTTTTTAATCGAGCATTGAATTATTTCTTTCACCATTTACAAATATCACCAATCCTACAAATTTCCCCAATCCCAAATTAACACAAAGATGTTAGTCAACAGAAAATAAATTTGATTAATTTTTTCACTCACTACTGTCTGCAGTCCAATGGCAGTGACAACCTCGTCTTTGATTCCAAACATTTCTTTTTTGTGCTACACAGTAGCTGCATGTCCAATTATTGCATCTTTCTTAATCACAATTTGAGTTGCTTTGGCTACTCTTACTAACCGACAATGCACTTGTGGGAAAAGCTCATAGGGATCCTTTGATGTTTCTTCTGGACGGAGCTCTTTGAAAGGACTTACTATTAAATATATTTGATCATTCTCTTCCTTTGATCTGAAAAGATCATCAATTTGCCCAAACTGGCTATCTTTTCCATAGTAGAATTCAATTGTTGAATTAGCAATGTGTCGATGGTAACTAGTAAACCTCTTTCCATGTATCAATATGCTTGCTACATTTTCAACTACCCGATCCCCACTTTTCTCCGATGGTGTCAAAGCCCGTCTTGAAGTTTCTTTTCCCATTCGTGCCCTTACCCATTTAGTAAATAATGCCATACTTAGATGGATCCATTTGTTTTGTTTATCAAGATCAATATGGATTTTTTTAGTCTCACATTGATCATTATCTTCAGCTTCACCAAGATCTAATACCCTAGACTTCCGATACCAATGTTTGAGCATTGTTAGCGGTATCTCTCCTGTGGTAAATATTAATAAATTAGCACAGCTGAGTTTTTAAATCATTGCTTACAAACATTACATACGTGGATGGTGATTGTTTGGAATTTCAGATAATATATGATTCACCCGCTCTCCAGACCAAGTAGCTGTACCTGATGGTGGACCAAGACGCTTTATCATTTCAGGATAATGTTGAGTGATATGCAGATTTGGCTTTGCATTAATATTCTTCCAACCCTCTTCAAGGCACTCACGATACTCTAACAGAAATTGATCTAGATCTTTAAGCTCATTAGTCTGTATATTTTTTAATGTCAAAAAATTGGTGATCGAGCATAATGTTACAAGTGACTTGAGAAGATAATATTCTCTTGGTTTATCAGCTGAGGAAGCTGAAGATTCAGATTCTTTAAATTTTTCAAACCAAAGGGGTATAAGTGACAAAGGGAAGTAGAGAGTATACAGCATGTGCCATTCTGCTGCCTTGAGGGATCCTGCCTTTTTAGATCCTACTGATTTTGGAACTCGTGTTAGCCAGGAAGGTCTTCTTACTTGATCAATCATCTTCCATACAACCTGTAGCTCTGCTGCTGTGATTCGTGGATTACTACTACCTTCATTTTCTTTCTCCTTACCTTTCCTTTTATTTTCTTCATCTCTAGCTTTCTCATTTGATGAGTGAGATTCTTCACTCTGTGATATGCTAATGCTTCTTTGCCTTAAGTTATACAATGAATTCCTACTGTCACTGCTGTGAGACTGTATTGAGGCCACATTGCTATATGGAGGAATAAATTTGGAGCTGGATGACCTACTCTGGCTTCTTGATTGATTTGTTCCCAATCCTTCATTATCTAGTCCATGATGACTTGATGACTGTCTTGAACTCGTATGTCTTTGCCGCTTGTGCTGTCTCGTGTGTCCTGTATCATCATCATCATTATTCGTGGTGCTTAAGCTACTTCTACGTTTTTTCGAATGTTTGTGCAGTGAAGTATCAGAAAAGAAATCATCATCTTCTTCTCTTACATTCCAATTTTTATTCTTTTCCAGCTTTCTTTCTAGATCTTTTGCTGCATTTTGGATTTGAAAATAGCTTAGACTGTGATCTTTTAGGTTGCCAAGCATATGTGAATGCATAACATCAATTGAGCAATATTCAGTTGGACGCCAATATTCAAGGTTATTCAGCTCACTCCATCGTACCCCATAATTTTGAACAATTGATACACGCTCCCAATGTGACTTAGAATTTTTCCACTTTGTTGCCCAGCACATATGATCCTCATGATTCCGTAATGAAAAATTTCCCACATTCTTTTCACTAATTTAATCTTTAGAGATATTACAGAAAGAGCAGAACATTTTTGCAGAGTGACTCGAAAAGCCAGCCAATTTTTGTATTGCAGGAATGTCACCTATCAAAGAGAACAATGCAACTCTTAATTTCCGGCCTCGTGGATAAAGATGTGTCTTTTCAATCAATATACCATCCCATAGAGTTTGTAGATAATTAACCAGTGGTTTTAGAAGGTGATTAAGCTGTTCACTTGTGGGTTCTGTTGGTCCAGGTATAATAGCATACAAAAAAAGATTTTCCATTTTGTATCTATCTTCTTGAGGTAGGTTCATACACACCATCATAATATTGCCTACAGACTTCTGATGACCTCCAATCCTATTGCCACCAGGCCTAAACCAGTCGACATATAAAGTAAACATTAAGTTGCCTGAAGTTATTGTATATTCATCATCAATGCTATCCAGAGCTGGAGTGGTTATGGGAAAGTTTTTCCAAATTGAACCATCACAAACATCCTTCATCAAATCACACTCTATACATTCTGCCACAGGGGTTTTCTTCTCAATCAGAAGCTCAAATTTGAACAGTTTGATCTTTTCCTTAAGCCAGTCGATAAAAGAATGGTGATGAAATGTTTTAAGAGATAAGTATTTTACATGTTCTTGATGTTCCTCCATCAAATACAGCCTTTCATCACATTTAACTGCAATTTGTCCTGCTCCAAACATTTTTAAATAGCGCTTTGATGATGAAAGAAACGGTTGATTGCAACATAGTATAGATGGTTGAGATTCAGAGTTATACTCATAAAGAGCAAAGCATTTAGGACAGCATGTTTTAGTGAAAAATGATTGATTGAGCTTTAATCGACTAAAAACTGTATCTATCAAGCGTGGGACCAGGCGGACAATGCTATCAGAATCCAGTATTCCACTATCACCTAGAAGTTTGAGCTTCTTAATTTCTTCATCCAAAAATTGAGTACAACCTTCTTTGCTCAAATGATGAATCAGAGAAAGCTTTGCTGCCTGCCACATAATTATTTGGCTATACCGTTCCCCAAGATTTGAGTTTCTAGAGACTGTTGAAGATACTTCTGCCCCCAATAGCAACTGCCCCTATGTAATAAATCATTGAAACATCATAAAGACTTTAATTCTCACATTGAACTATAGATATACAGCTTACTGTTTCTGTGGAGCGGGAACTTCCAATGTTAAGTGGATTGTTGGAAGAAATAACCATCTGGGCCTTCCTATTTCTTTCCTCTTGATGTTTTGCATAAGAATTAGAGCTTTTGAAAGCCATACCAACTTCAAAGGACCCAGAAGAAGTTTGATACTTTCTATTGACACATCCAAGATCTTGACATTGACATACATGAAAAAATGGAGGCATTGTAATTGTGATAATTGTAGGAATAAGTTAGCTATTCGAAGTTACTGATTGAAGGTATTCCTTTTTTGAAAGGCACTAGCTAATATAAGCTACATTTTTTTATCAAAAGAATATGATGGAATATGTGTTGAAATTATTTAAGTTTAAATGTTTAATTTTTAATCGGATAAATTATATATTAATTTAAAGTTATGCAGTCTACTTTATTTGTATTCTGTATACTCTCTGCATTTGTACAACAATGCATGCATGTTTATCATAATATTTTCTATCATAGAAAAAATTCTGTTGTACGCACAAGCATCTTAATTATTTTTCTATCAAATGCCTTCTGAGTTATATCTAACTACCCTATAATTATTTGATTTTGATAAAAATTCTTAGTTATGGACTATAAGAAAAGTAATCCATATTTTTAACATAATTATTTAAAAAATTACCCCAAAAATCAAAGTTAAACCCAAAAATAAGGTTAATATTTTGTAAAAAACAATCACAAACATATTTCTTTCACTTTGAAAATTGGTCTGTACTAGGTAGAATTTTCTATAAAGAAAAAATCAAAAATACTCAAATAATAGATGCTACAAAAGTTTAAACCTTAAAGAATTACCTAAAAGCTGAAACCTTGTATAACTTTTCATACATAAATGTGATGAAGTGACACTCTAGTCTATTTATTCAGGTTGAAAAAAATTACTCAATAGAATATGTATTACTATCATATTGGACCAAAAATAATTTTTTGGTAATCAAAAAATGAACATAGCCTCACATTTAACAAATTATTTTTGTGGAAGAATTTTTTGAAAAGAAAAAAAAATCCGTTTCTTAAATGAGTCTGCTTTTATCACATAATCATTCTCTTTATTTTATACCATTCCTTTTGAGTTCAAGTTGCATATAAAAATATAATTTATGCATATTATAATTCCATAAAGTTGAAATATTTCTTATTCTTAATTTTTGTGATATTTCTCCTTAAATCAACTTTGATCATAAAGTTTTGGAGCTCAACAATTTATCCTTCCTCTTTGTTTAATTTAATTGAACACTTTCTTAATCTAATTATTTATGAACCCTAGTAGCTCTTACTTTCCTCATGGAAACCTGCCCACAAACACAAGAACACTTAATAGAATTTTTAATGAGACTTTTCCTCCATTCAATTCTCACTTTTGTAGATCTATACACAATTTTTGTCGTTCACTTTTGGATATGTCACCAGAATCAAATGGATGGAAACAAAACCCTACTGAAGAGCAATTAGACAGATTTTCATCATTTGACATGAATTCTTGCAACATTGCCTTTGAACTACCTCATCCAGAATCAAATTCAGCGGTTTCGGAAAAGTTTCCACCAATTTTCTGTGAATCTTTTATTGAGCACCTTTGCATGTGTGGTTTCCCAGGATCAACTTTCGCTTGGAACCTATATTGGTTTGACAAATGGAACCAGGTCTTGGCAAATATTCTCATTAAACACTGGGACAATGCCTTAAAAACCAATAATTTGATTGCATATCCAATTGACTCAACTCAAATTAGCTTCTCAAATCAAATAGGAGTTCTTCACCGTTGGTTTTTAGGTCATGCTGATAGATTAAGACTTGGGAAGGATTCTCATAGCTCTCAAGAAATAATCAAAGTGAGAAAGCATAAATATAGAATAAAAAAAAAGTATGAAAATCCCTTTTTTTTCAACCGTTTTTATTTATGACCTTTATATCAAATAACAAAGATTCTTAGAATTCAGTTAACTGAACTAAACTTCTTAAACAACTTCCACATTGTGAAACTTATCACAACCTTTTCACAAACATCAAGTGTTGTTCAGACACCGAAATTGATAATGATGGATCATTAAGATGTATCTTAATGCAATGGAGGTCTGAAGATTTTTCTAAAGTTGCACAATATCTTGACCAACAACACTTTGATATTCGAGATAATTCAACCTACTCTGGAAGTGTGCTAAAGGACTTGGCCTTGTACAAAAGAATCAGTTTGGTTTCAACATTATCCCCTAACCTTAATCCTTCTCATGTCCCCTGGGCTTTGCCGAATGACTGTTATTCTCCCTTATATCTTGCATCTCTAAATCCTCAACAACTCAGACTTTTAAATCCTCAAAATCCCATAAATTTACCTGCTCTCCTTGAAATTCTTTCTTCCTCTAATGTGAGTGATTGACAAACTCCCTTAATAATAGGTTTGCACACTCATACTCCTCATTTCCACTGTTTGGGACACTTAGCCTGGAAAACAAAAACATAATTTTAATGATTACTATTATCATTAAAATTTATAGAAATGAAATTTGGCTTACATTGTTAGCTCCATTTTTTTCCTTTGAATCTTATACATGCTGAATTCTATACTTCCTTGTACAAAATAATTCAAAACATTTACTTCATTTTGCTGCCCCATTCTATACAGCCGATCAACAGCCTGTTGCTCAACTGCTGGATTCCAATTTGGCTCCTATTTCAACATTGAACATATAAAAAATTTAATATTTTTGTTCTTAATATGAAATAAAAGACATTGAGCTCACCATTATATATACATTTTGAGCACACCTGAGATCTATACCCACTCCTGCAGCCTGAATCGTTCCAACCAAAACTTGGAAATTTTTATTAAAATGGAATTCATGCATATTTTTGTCTCGCTTTGTCCTGCTGAGTTCACCCGTAAGCTGGGTATACCTAATATTGTGGTCATCTAAAGCCATTTTTATTCTATTTTGAAATATTAGAAAATTGTTTTTAATAAGCCAACACAATTTTGTAAAACAATTCATTATAGAATCACTTACATCTGCAAAAAGTCTGCAAAGTTGGAGAATATAACAGCTTTTGGAAAATTTATACCCCTTTCACCAGACAAAAAGTTTTTTAAGTGGCCTATAAGATGACAAATCTTTGCGGAATGCTGCCAGGTGAAATCAAAAGTTGGAGTTTCATCCAGATTTTCATAGATTGGATGGTTGCAGAATTTTCTTAAAATCATCAGCTCTCTTAGAAACTCAGATGAGTCCCAAGGGAAGTCAGTGCTTTTGGAGGGCCCATATCGCTCAGTGAATCCTTCTTGAAGCACATCAAGTTTAGACCTCCATGGATCTGCTAATTGAACCGATATCCCCCTTTGAATCTTTTTTGGAAGAGACAAAATTGCATCCTTTGTTCTACGTAGGCTTATGACTTTCATTAAGTGATTGATTGATTTAATAGAATTAGCCTTTCCTTTTTGCAAACCTGGAAAAAGGAAATTCTTCCATAACCAGTCTTCTTGCCACTTTTCGATTCTAAGAAAAAATATGAGACTTTGAAGGTCAGTGGGCCTGTTCTGAAGTGGAGTTCCAGTCAAGCATAGTCGGTGTTGGGATTCCAAGTCAAATATTGTTTGAGCCCTCTGCGAGTAAGGATTTTTAATGTAACTAAAAGAATATTTATAAAAATAGATTATAAAAATTAAGTTTTAAGTTTTAGATATAGAAATGGGCACTAACTGAGCTTCATCTAAAACAACTCTATACCAAAAGAGCATTTGAGTCACCGGTATCTTTTTTTGGCTTTGATTTTTTGACATTGTTGGGCTAGCTATTTCATAGGTCGTTAAAACAATAGCAGTTTCCTGTAGCTCATTGACATTAGTATTTTGACAATCCTTCCCATAAAGAACCTTGAAAGGAAGCGCATTATCTTCAAAGTGCACACTTATTTCATTGATCCAATTCGATAGTGTTGCCAGGGGGCATATAATCAGTGTGGCTGAACTCCGATTAATACCTTCTTGATTTTCTGATACCTGGAATTGTCTTGCTTCACCTTGAGTTGCACTTATAAGAGAAAGAGTTGAAAGTGTCTTTCCCAAACCCATATCATCAGCAAGTATTGACCCGTTTCCTTCAGGTGTTAATTGATTGTTAGGAAACTGATCTTTATAGTCATCGAATCCAGTTCTAAGCCAATGGTTGTCCTGGTGCCTCCACATGATATCCAACTTTTCCTTTAACATTCGTTCATTGTCAATCATAAAATTTATTGCTTGAAGTTGATGTGTTTTGAGAACTGTTTTGATTCCTCAGATAAGTTGATCAGCTTTCCAATCTTGAGTACTCTGAGATATTTGGAAAGAGCCTTCAAAAATTACATGCGGGATATTAAAAAAGATAGTGGAGTCGTAGTTCAGGATTGGACATAAATTGATTTGTGCAGAAGAAAATGCTTCTTTAGCAAGACTGATTAGTGTACTTGAAGAAAAGAGGCATCCCCAAAGTTGATACTGATTACCAAAAACTGGAACCAAGTAAGCATGAAAATAGAAAGGCTTCATAGGATTCAAGGAACTTCTTTGGTTTAAATGGTGAGATCCAGAGCCAATGTCACTCAATAGTGGTCCAATGTGCTGACTCTGCACTTGAGAAAGATTACCGACAAGGGTTGGTTTTCTTTCTTCAAATAGTCCAAAAATATGAACATTCGAATGGCCTCGCTGTAAAATCGTGGGGGTCGGTGAGTTTTGAAATCTTGAAATTACATTCATATAAATTTGATCAATTGTTATTGAGAACTGTCCAACACATCTGAGACTTGACATATTAAGTAAGAATAGTATCTGAAGATAGTGGTTGTTAAAAGATGAATTGAAGCAAAAAATGAAGAATCAGTTTTGAATAAAACAACAAAATAACTTTTTAGCATATGCTATGCTAAGCTCATAATTCTTTCACATGTATTATTATTATCTTTTTAATAAATATTGGAAGTAAATCAATGATAACTGAAATGAATAATATGGCTTAAAAATAAATATTGAGCCTATAGAGTAAATTTTGGTTTGTGGAGGAAGAAAAATTTTCTCAATAAAAATGTGCTTTATTGTTACATTATAATCACAAAATAGAATAATTTCACTCTTATTACACTTATTTATGTTTCTGTCTAATAGTAAAATGCTTTAGATGTCAGTTCAAAATCCAAATTGAAACTACTACCTAGAACAATGTCTTGATACTAACATACTTTTTGTAAGTCTTTGGACAGACACTTATGGTGATCTCAATAATATTAAAATTGATTTAAATTGTATGTTTTATCAAATATCTATGTAGTCTAGTGTAATAATTGAGATACTACAGTTTAACCTTCTCTTACCAACTTGGCAAGAAAATATATGTAGATATTCTTAGAACGAATATCAAATTTTGCTTTCCACAAGATGGGAAAGTGAATATTATGATATTTTAAGTGATATGTTCAAGCTTTGCTCAATCTGTGCTCAGCTCCAAGAAACCTGTGATTGAGTTTGGTTGAACCTAGGTCTAACTGATTACCAAATCTTTGTCCAATTAATTTAAATCTGGTTTCACAATGAACTCCCAACAGCCTTCCAACAGCTTTCCAACCACTTCCCAACATTTTTAAATGAGGGGTATTGCTAGCAATACCCCCCCAAATTTTCTGTGGTGATTGCGCATGGACCACCCAAGCCAAAAAGAAATTTTTTTTCCGCGGCCGTGTTTCAAACTTGGGTTTGACCTTTTAGGTTAATAATATATTAAATAATATATACTTTTGAAGTGATTCCTCAATCACTATAGTAAGTTAACCTTTGCACCTCTCACTTATATTATTAAATTTTTATTGCAATAACAGTGATTGTGGCTTAATTGCTGATTCACTGAGTGTAAGTGTTCAAATTTTTATTAATTTTTTAGTCCTAGTTGACCATAATAGAGTTAAACTCTTAGTCCTAGAAGATCATTAAATTTTAAATAAATTATTAAATTAATTTTATTAAAATATTTTTTAATTTATTGGTTGACCATAATAGTACTCAGTGCTTAGTCCCAATATTGCCAATATATTTTTGCTATTAATTATTTTTGGTTGACTTATTAAACCTTTTTTGGTTGTTCCCATTGTAATTATTGGTATTTCTTAATAAAAAATTGTAATTACATATATTTGTATTACATTTTTTGTTAATTAATTGATTTTTGAATAAAAATTTGAATTTTTTTTTGTTTTGTTAAAAAATCATTTAATTATATTTTATTTTGAAAATACAAATTTGAATCATCAAAATCATTTTGATTCTTTGTTCACAGTTTTTATGTCCAGTATTTTGGCTAACAGCATGGATAACTTACATGTGGATGAAATTGAAGTGGATGTTGACACTGAATTTGTAGGTTCTTCTAAATTAACTTACAAAAATTATTCAGCTGACAAAAAACGTTCAGGACATGGAAATGGCAGGAGAAGTGGCAAACCCCCCTCACCAAACACCTCTGAAACAAGAAAAACCTCTGATAAATCAGAAAAATTCACTTAAGGGTATAAAAATAAAAAAGATACCTCTGACTCAACAAGTAAACAACCTTTCCAGTCACATAAAAGAACTGAAGGCAGAAAGTATTAAGTACAAGGCAAGAGTAGACACACTCTGGAAACAGATGAAGGAGTTAGTAAATCTTAAACAGGCTCAACATCCTCCTTTCCCAGCCTCTCAGCCTCAGCCTCAGCCTCAGCCCCATCAGGCACCTAGCTCCTTCACTCAAAACCAAAACACTCTGCAGGTGGAGCAGTGGAAATGGGATTACTTGATGAACCATTACCAACAGAATGTTCAACAACCAACAGCTCAACACCCTGTCTAATCCATCTCCTCAGCCCCATCCTTATCAGGGAGGCAGAAGAAAGAAGGCACAGGGGAAGTTTCCTCCCTTGCCATGGTAAGTAATTTGTTTGATAAACATGTTGGTATGTATAATAACAAATCTTTTTCCACAGGTAATATTGTGGATCCTGGTGAAAGAACAGTTAAACCCTTAAAAAGACAACTTCCTTTAATGAGTAGCCCCAATGATGTTATTAGCAAATTATCATTTGATGAACCTTTACATTTGAATTCTACTTCTTTAATTAATCCTTCTCTTGAAATTAAGAATGATTCTTTTTCCCCTGAAGTCTATACCTTAATTGAGAAAACCTCTGAAGAAATATTGAAAGATACACTTGATTTTAATGTTGTAAAAGACAAAAATTTGAGAGATGTGTTAATACATGAGAGTGATAGATTAAATAATTTGCACTTGAATTGTAAAGTAAGTTCTTCTGTACAAGATACAGCTTATTTTAAAATCAAAGAAACCTTGAATATTGTTCTTAACCAAAAACAACAAATAAGGAGTGACCATAGAGCTATCTCAGATAAGAATATCAATAGGCAAAAAAACTTGAGTGAATTGAAACCCCTTATTGAAGAAAATTATTCATTAAAAGATGAAATTAAATCTCTACAAAATGAGTTGAAAAAGCCAAAAAATGATTTCCATTCACTAAGTACCAAACTCACAGTTTTTGAGGACAGAAATGTTTTATCCCTTGCAAAAATAAATGACCAGATGTCTGAAATTCCAAGGATAAGAAACTATGTGTCTGACCTGCAGGAAAAACTTTTAGCCTTAAACATCAATCATTATGGTGTAGATGAGAGTGCTGCCCAAAAACTGCATAAGAATAAGGGAAAGGCACCTGAACAGAGCAGCTCTTTTCTTCCCCATATTTCAGCCATTAAAAAAACTTACAATGAGTCTGCAGAATCTTTTGCTACTAGCAAAAAATCTTGTAATGGTCATGTACCAGCTGTTTCTGTAAATAATGAAATTTCTGAACACCTGGCTAAACTTCAAGAATTATTAATGATAAATAATTCAAACCAAAGGATGGACCATCCCAGTAGCCAGAAAAATTTGCCCAAACTGGATCAATATCCCACTTTTGATGGTGACTCTTCATCTGACTGGCAACACTTTGTTCAGAGAATTGATAATCTGAAAAACTCTTATAAATTTCCAGATGAAGAAATTGTCTCTAAATTAATTTCTTTATTTTCCAATGCAGGTTTAATGTGGTATGAATCTGTCTTACTGGACAATCAACAATATACTTGGAAAGAGTGGAAAACCTTGATTGAAAATCAATTTGGTGGTTCCAAATTCAGGATTTCCGAGCAGAGATTATATGAGAATGCTAAATATGTGTCCTCCTCTCCTGAAAAACTTATTGTTTTCCTTATGAAAATTACAAAAATTCTTAGAGCCATGGATCCTAAAATGGATTATGATATTTGGAGAGATAAAATTATCTATCAATTACCAAATTCTCTGAGAGGTTTGATTGTGGCAAGGACTGAACATGTGAGAGAGAATTCTTCCTTTATTAATATCTTTAACGAAGTCCTAATAAATCATATATCTGTACCAAGGAATCATCCGGTTAAATCTTATCATGACCAACAAAAGCCCTCGACAAAACTTTCTGAAAAACCTGGTAGACCCTCTGCCCCAGTTGCTCCAAAGAAATATGCAACTAATACTTATTTTAAATGTAACAAAACATGAAAAAAAGGACATATTTGTGACAAAAAAATTCATCTTGTAGAACAAAATGAGGAATCTGAAAATACTCAAGCTGATCTTGATGATTCCTCCAGTGACTGTAATAGCAATATCTCTTATGACCATGAGTCTTCTCAGGAAGTTCTGGTTTTAGAAAAGGATATTCAATATTTAGATAATTGGTCTGATAATTGTGATATTGACTTATCTTCTGTAGAAAATGCCAAAGTAATTAGAGATATTACTGACAGTTCCATTTTAATATCACCTTTGAGGGCACCAGTTATCATAAATGGTAAAAATGTTGAGGTTATTCTTGACTCTGGTGCTGGAGGAAGTTTTTTCAGTGTATCTAGTATTTAAGTATGATATAATAGTATTTATTTATGGTCCTACTACCTATTGATAAATGATTTAGTGATTTAACCTCAGGGTAAGACTAATAAAATAGTTATACTCAAATAAAACTCACAATACTTGGATTTAAATGCGTGCTAGTGGTGGAAAATAGATGAATATGATATAGTTATAGCTTATATAAAGATAATATCAATTTTTAATGGCTTTATAATATATCTTTGAATAATAATAATTGTTTTATAATGTTTATTTGAATTTTAGTAAGTGAATGATGTCTAATAACCATCAAAATCCTCCCTTACTTATACCAAAATCCACTGGAGTGCACAGACCTCCAATCCAGATGATGTCACTGCTATCCCCGGAAATTACAGCACTGTGAGGGCCCATCACCTCCCTATGGCGTCCACTTCAAGCAGATTCAACACCCAGACCTCCAGTAAGGACCCTCCATCAAAATTAATGATAACACAGATCCATACCATAAATAGAAAATCCAGATAAAAGCGGATACCATAAAGAAACAGGTAAAATAACTCATCCAAAGAGGATATAAAGAAACCCAAAGCATATAAAGGAAACAAATAAAATTTCTAAGCCCCCAATAACATCCCCAAGCATCCATATTAACCCAGCAATGACCTCCCAACCCATAAATCTGTGAATATCCATCCAAGGAAGCAGATTAAGTTGTCCAGACTGAGTGTATGTGCCTGAAATAGATGTTTATGCTTCTGTAGGCGTTGTGAGCCCACTGGATACGTCCACATGACCTAAAATAAGCAGAAAAACAAAGGTTATAGGCTATTAAGAGGCTAAAACCCACTTATATACCTAAATATACATAATATACTGCATATTTCACTGAATATGAGATTTATGTATACATATAAGCTTATGTATGTCAATAATTACTTAGTATCACTTAAGATAAGTATATTATGACTCCATTAAAACCTTAATAAGTATTATTAGGCTATGGATAAGCTATTTAAACTACTATAATTTATATAATAGAGTAATAATTATATATATATGTAATATAATCATATATATTATTATTTTAACCTTATTTTTAAGATATAAGCTTAATTTACTTAAGGCTATCTAATTTTAAGTATAATAAATACTCAGTACTAGGGATATCTAGGCTGACACTTTCTCACCCAAAAAAATCAATAAAAAAATGTTAAGACATTTTAATTAAAAGTAAGGAGTGAATAGAAATTTTTTTAAATTTCTATAATAGATATACTGAATAAACAGATTATTTTGATTTAAATTTTTTCAAGAGATTTTTAAGATCAGAGATTTCATTTTCTGGAATCCACTGGTCATATTCACTTGATTTATTTTTAAATCTTAATAGATACTCAACTCCCTTTTCTTTAGTAAGGTGTCTCTTTTTAAGTATCTTTTCAATTTCTGCTTTTTCAACTATTGCTTCAGGCTGCTGTTTATGCCTTCCTGATCTTCTTGGAAATAGAGCAGTATCATTAGAATGGTATGGTTTTATAAGAGAAATAGGAAATACTGGATGTTTTCTATCATAAGGTGCATATAGAATAACCTCAACAGCATTATTACCAACCATCTTTTTAACTAAAAATGGTCCAATGAATGGATCCTTCAATTTAACATTACCATTTAAATTGAAATGTAGTGTTGAAATAAGGACTTCATCACCCTCTTTGAACATTTGTTCTTTATGGGCTTTATCCCACCTTTTCTTTTCATACTCAAACACCTTATTTATACATTCTTGAGTATGTTTTCTGCATAATTCTTGCATCTGAAGAAAAGATTTAGTACCTGGATGGATATCCAATCTAGTTAATTTATTTAGAGTTTTAGCAGGTGTATTAGGTACATAACTCAACCATAACTCAAATGGCTTTTTTCCAGTGACAGAATGTACTGTACTATTGCATGCAAATTCTGAACCTGGGATAAGGTTTACCCAATCATGCGTGAATTTGTCATTGTTTTAAAGTTAATACCAAAAGCACAATATATTCTTATCATATCTTCTAAAGTTTGTATCATTCTTTCTGCTAGCTCATCAGTTTGTGGATGGTGTGCTGTAGAGAGTTTTAATTGAAACCCTGAAACATACATAAGTGATGTCCAGAACTCAGAAGTAAATTTAGGATCTCCGTCAGAAACTATTGCTTTGGGGAAACCTGCTATATTTAACATTTGTGTCCACCATAAAAAAGCTATGTCCTTTGCAGAAACCTCTTTGTGGGTAGGAATAAATTTAAACATCTTTGTAAATCTATCTACAATTAACCAGAAGGAGTTATAACTCTTATGCCCTGCTATTGGCAAACCTGTTACAAAGTCCATGTTAATAATTTCCCATGGAGCTTTTGGTTGCTCAATTTGTTGTAATAAACCAGCTCTTTTTCCTGTTAATCTTTTAGATTTTTGACAAGAATCACATGTCTCAACATATTTTTGGACATCCTCAGACATGTTAATCCACCAAGCTGTGTTTTTTACTCTGGATAATGTTTTATGGTAGTCAAAATGACCTGAAAATATATCATCATGACAAATACTTAACATTAACTCCTTCATTGAAGGGGAAATTACAATTACATTACTTAATTTTTTCCTGTAATATATAAAACCATCCTCAATGGAAAATTTTCCTTTTTCTAATGCCTCTTTATACTTATTTGGTAATGTTTTTATTAAAAAATTCATTGAAGCATTAGATGGATCATTTAATATTGTAGTGAGTTTACTCAAGTCAGGATCTGAAAAATACATATCAAGAACTGATTGCATAAATTCCTCCTCAAGATCTACAATATAAATGCCATAAATGTTAATAATCTCTGATTCAGGAACATAAGCAGAATTATCATCATTATTAGGCAGAGGTACTCTAGATAACAGATCTACATTAGAGTGTAAGGTTCCTGCTCTATGTGTAATAGTCATCCGTCCTCTGTATTCTTGTACAGCTAATTGCCATCTAAACGTGTGTCTATTAGGATTTTTCATGTTTAAGAGTGACTTAACTGCACTACAGTCAGTTATTAACTCAAATTTTTGGTCTTCAAGGTAATAATGTAGCTTCTCAAGAGCCCATACTACTGCCAAACATTCAAGTTGAGTAGCACCATATTTCAATTCACTACTTCTTAGAGTACGTGAAATATAGCAAATTACTACTTCTGACATTTTTCCTTCAATAAGTTGTTTTTGATGCAAAGCAGCACCCAGACCAATAAAACTTGCATCTGTATATAATACAAAAGGCAATTAGAAATCTGGTAATCCCAAGATAGGAGCTTTAATTAAAAATTCTTTCAACTTATCAAAAGCCTGTTGTCTTTCATTATTCCAAATGAAAGATTCTGATTTCTTTATCAGTGTGGTCAATGGTGCAGCAATTAATTGGTAGTTTTTTATATATTGTCTATAATAACCACACATACCAAGAAAAGATTGTACATCCTTTACATTTTGAGGAATGCCAATATTCTTTATTGCAGCCACCTTATTTTGGTCTACACATATTTGTAAGCCAGATACAATATGACCAAGCACTTTTAAAGATTCAAACCCAAATTTACATTTTTTCAATGCAAGGGTCATTTTTATTTCATCCATTTTTTGAAATACCTTATTTAAATGGATTAAGTGTTCATCATAAGTCTTAGAGAACACTATGATGTCATCAATTTATACCATTAACCATCCCTCAATTATTTCATTATGGAATGTTATATCCATTAACTTCTGAAATACTGATGGAGCATTTTTTGGTCCAAATGGCATCCTGACATATTTATAAATTCCCATGTGTGTTGTTATCAAAAAAAAGTTCTGTGAATTCTTTTCAACAGGAATTTGATGGTACCCTTTATTTCCATCTAAGCAACTTATATACTTAGCACCTTTAAGGGTAGCATGTATAGACACAATCCTTGGCAAGGGATAAATATCATCTACTGTAAATGTATTTAATGCTCTATAATCACCGCAAAGTCATGCTTTATCTTGTTCATAAGAAATTAGCACTGGTGATATTATACAATATTTTGGTGTAGTTTCAACCTTTTCAAGAATGTTCATTTTTAATAACATCTTAATATTATCCTCTATGTCTTTCCTCTTCATTGTTGAAGCAGGGTATGGTTTCTTTTTAAGACTAGCAGGAATATTATCCATATCACAGGTTAAACTAATCTTCATTTCATGATCTTTTACAAGGCCAAGTTCATTTGTACCATGTGCAAAAGCCATTGGAAATGCTTTAATTAAGTCCAAAATATTATTTTTCTCAGCTTTACTTATCTGAGTGCCAAATGATGCTTTTGAAATTTCTGTTTCCAGAAGTTCCATCTCATTGGATTCTCTTCATTTGAACGGAATATTTGTTACTGACTCAATGTGTAAGACTGTGTTAAAAGAATTTAATTTAAATTTCCTTTTACCATTCATGCCAATGGTAAAATTGTTATTAGCAGGGTCTAATTTCACACCAAACTTAGTCAGAATATCATTTCCAATGATAAAACAGTTACTACAGTTAGTATTATCCATTACTACAAAGTCACAAGTTATTCTTACATAACCATGTTGGTGTTTAAAGAGAACAGTAGCTTTGTATCTACCAATTGGATGTAGTACTGATACAAAACCTCTCCAATTTTTACTTTGAAGGGGTTCAAGCTTAGACTTATATTCATTATAAATTTTCTGTAATTTTTTAGTAGAAACAACAGAACCAGCAGCTCCTGTGTCCAATACTATATTAACATTTTCACCAGAAATATTAGCTGGAACCGTGATAGGTGTCATTCTAAATTTATCAGCTTGTATATCTTTAATGATTTCAGCATCCTCAAAATTCATTAAAGATTCATTTGAGTCCATATTTAATATTGGATTGTCAAAGATGGACAAATCATCTTCCAACATACAGACTTCATTTTCATCACTATATGAGATATTACTGTCATAATAACTTGAATCTTTGCTTTTCTCTGTTTCAATTTCAGATTCATGTTGATTTTAAACAATATTTATATTCTTCTCACATTTGTTACCTTTAACCCAAGGTTTGTTACACTTATAACAAGTATTTGTCTCATACTTTTTTGGTACTACAGGTGCAGTAGGTTTTTTCTGCTTCTCCTGAAGTGTTTTTCAATTCTGATTTTTCACAGGTTCAACATTTTGTTTATAAGTGGAATACCTTTCTTCATACTTATGGTTTAGTAATATTTTATTGCAAATATTAATAAAGTCAGAATATTCAGTAACATTAATTGTTCTAGCTACAAAAATGTCTCTGACAGATATAGGTAATTTATATATTATCTTATCTTTCCATAAGATAAAATCCATGTTAGGCCCAATGGCTTTTAATATTTTATTTAAATTCATTGAAAATACCATAGGTTTGTCACCATTCAACGGATTATACCTAGTTTTCTCATAAAGTCTCTGCTGAGTGAGTCTGAATTTAGAACCTCCAAATTGTTTTTCAATTAGTTGTTTCCATTCAGCCCAAGAGTAATCTCTACCCTCATTCAAAACAGCTTCAAACCATAATAAAGCAACATCCTTAAATAAAGAGATCAATTTTGATGTTATTTCTTCATCTGGTAACTTATATGAGAACTTTAAATTGTCAATTCTTTGGATAAATTGTTGCCAATCAGAGCTGGCTTCCCCATCATAAGTTGGGTACTGATCTATCTTAGGCCAGTTCTTCTGATTGGATTTTATTTCACTAATCTTAGGTAAATTCAAAAACTCATTTACTCTTGATAAATGGTCTTGTATTTCCTCCTGTACGGATTTGTGACTTACATTTTCAGATTTGACACTACCACCAGATGGTTTTAGTTGTGGTGGTATAGGGAAGGAATGAGATTCACTTTTGCCAATGAAAGGATTATTATTATATTGAGTATACTTATGATTATCCTGGTTCATTAGTAGATTGGAAGTTTCAATCTCAACTTTAGTTAATCTTTGTAGCAGCTCAGAGACACTTTGATTTGTCTGGGCAAAAGATAACTTAGTTCTTGATTCAGTTTTCAATAAATGTGTTTCATACAATTTTTCCAACTCACAGAATTTGTTTGAAAGTTCATTATATTTACTACTCAATGAATCATATTTAAGAGTTAAAGACAAATGTTCATTCTCTAATTCTTTATAACGTGTTGCCAGTTGAGAAATATTTAATGTTAAGGATGAAATTGTATCACTTGTGAGCTTAACTGTCTGTTCCTCACAATCAGTCATTCTATTCCACCATGCTGAAACAATTCTATGGACAGTTGGATTATTGTTAAAATACTCCATGTCTTCCTTCTCAATTCTTTCACTCTCTTGTGAACTTCTCATCTCACTAATAAGTGGTGGCAAATGAGGATTAAATGTATTATAAATACTACTGTTGTAATTGACAAAAGACAATTCAGGTGTATCTACACTAAAACCTAAATTTCTTAAGTCCTCCTCTATTTTCTGCACAGATTTGACATCAATAATATTAACTACATTGTAATTATCAGTATTGTGTTCAATCTGAGAAGGTAATCTACTTACTACGGGATTTGTGTGAGCTTTTATTTTTGGAGCCTTTGTTTTCCCTTGTAGGGGTGAAGTGAGGAAGTCTGATGAGGAGGAGGATCCTTGTTGCAGTTGTGACTGGCCCATTGTTGATGGAACCGATCCCACTTCCATTTGTCTACCAGTATTTTCTCCTGGGAGTGGTGTGATCCTCCTGGGGTAAGGGGTTGCTGACTTGGCTGGCCTCCCTTTAGATCTGCCAGTGATTGGTTCATCTGCTGAAATCCTACCTTGCAATTGTTTTGTAATTGCTCAACCTCCTTGAGCATGAGGGATTTTGATTTCTCCAACTTCAATACCTATTTTGCCAGATGGGATAGTTGATCCTGAAGAGGAGGAGACATCTTTTTTATGGTAATGATTTTCAAGAGGGCATCTTTTTCCTCTATGCTCATTTGCTCTGCCTGGGGGTATGACTGACCCTCCATGGTGAAGTCCTGGAGCAATGTTTTTATTAGCTTTAGACCTGGTATTATAAGCAGGCTGTACACTTACATTGTCCTGGGGAGCACTCATATTGATAAAATTAACAATATATTACATCTAAAGAAAGGAAAACCTATTATAATTAGTAGATTAAAATTATTAGCAATTTTATTACTAATAAAAAGCACTGGAGCTTACCCTGAATTTAAATCTTTATTTCTTTAAATAAAATGTAATAAAAATTCAAAAAAATCTGTTATAAATAAAATAATAAGTTTAACTAGAACTTTATAGGGGTGAAAAAATAGCTTAGAAATCTTTAACCAAATACCAATTTTAATTGGGTGTTATATTGGTGACCAAATACCAAGTGAAATCGGGTTTATATTGGGTACAGTTACTACTGTAAATACCTAATTTTTATTATAAAAAATTAGTAAAATTATTATAAGGGTTCTTTTCCGAAATCACTGAGTTATAATGACCCACTAATATGCAGCAGACTCAAATATTTGGTTTCTTTTGAGCTATACTAAAGTACAAATCACGTCCTAAGGCTTATACTAAAAAATCAATAATAATCAAGGAAAGACCCCCAATTTTCAGTGTATCTAGTATTTAAGTATGATATAATAGTATTTATTTATGGTCCTACTACCTATTGATAAATTATTTAGTGATTAAACCTCAGGGGAAGACTAATAAAATAGTTATACTCAAATAAAACTCACAATACTTGGATTTAAATGTGTGCTAGTGGTGGAAAATAGATGAATATAATATAGTTATAGCTTATATAAAGATAATATCAATTTATAAAGGCTTTATAATATATTTCTAAATGATAATAATTTTATTATAATGTTTATTTGAATTATAGTAAGAAAGTGATGTCTAATAACCGCCAAAATCCACTGGAGTGCACAGACCTTCAATCCAGATGATGTCACTGCTATCCCTGGAAATTACAGCACTGTGAGGGCCCATCACCTCCCCATGGCGTCCACTTCAAGCAGATTCAACATCCAGACCTCCAGTAAGGACCCTCCATCACAATTAATGATAACACAGACCCATACAATAAATAAAAAATCCCGATAAAAGCAGATACCATAAAGAAACAGGTAAAATAACTCATACAAAGAGGATATAATGAAACCCAAAGCATATAAAGGAAAAAAATGAAATGTGCAAGCCCCCAATAACATCCCCAAGCATCAATATTAACCCATAAATGACCTCCCAACCCATAAATCTGTGAATATCCATCCAAGGAAGCAGATTAAGTTGTCCAGACTGAGTGTATGCACCTGAAATAGATGTTTATGCTTCTGTAGGCGTTGTGAGCCCACTGGATAAGTCCAAATGACCTAAAATAAGCAGAAAAACAAAGTTTATAGGCTATTAAGAGGCTAAAACCCACTTATAGACCTAAATATACATAATATACTGCATATTTCACTGAATATGAGATTTATGTATACATATAAGCTAATGTATGTTAATAATTACTTAGTATCACTTAAGATAAGTATATTATGACTCCATTAACAACTTAATAAGTATTATTAGGCTATGGATGAGCTATCTAAACTACTACAATTTATATAATAGAGTAATAATTATATATATATGTTATATAATCATATATATTATTATTTTAACCTTATTTTTAAGATATAAGCTTAAGGTACTTAAGGTTATCTAATTTTAAGTATAAGAAATACTCAGTACTAGGGATATATAGGCTGACAAGTTTAGTGTCTGAGAAAGCACTGGCTTCTGTAGATAAGGAATATCAATGCAAATTATTACTTATAACATCTGAAAAATGGAAATGTTATGGTTCTATTTTATGTCCCATTGGCAAATACAAAACCGCTGTATTCTTTAAATATAATGGTGGTTCTGTCAGAGCTTTTTGTGAATTTTTTATGATGAAAAATGACAATTTAAGCAATTGGTTTATCATGGGAAATAATATTTTAACCATGTTTGGCATTAAATTGCATCCTGCAAACAATTGTTTTACTTTGGGAATGAATGGGAAAAGAAAATTTAAAATTTCTTCTTCTAAAAAGCATTCTTCACCCTTATTGAATTCTTTTCATTCTTTGATCCAATTTAAAGGTAGACAAACAGAATGTATTATTGTCTGAAATTGAAACAGCTTCATTTGGTGATCAATTCATTGATGACCAAAAAGATTCAATAGTAGCCTTAATTAAATTTTTTCCAACGGCTTTTGCTCATGGTTCCCATGTGTTAGGCTTGGTTAAAGATGAAATGAAAATTTCTCTATCCTAAAATTTGGATGAAATACCTCCTAGCCTATGAAAAAACCTTACCCTGCTTCTCCCACAAAGAGAAAAGATATAGAAGATAATATCTCCACTTTATTGAGTATGAATATTATTGAAAAAGTAGATTTTAAACCAAAATAATGTGTCATCTCTCCAGTTTTAATCTCTTATGAAAAAGATAAAGCTAGATTTTGTGGAGATTATAGAGCATTAAATACTTATACTGTGGATGATATTTACCCATTACCCAGAATTAGCTCTATACATGCTACCTTTCAAGGTGCTAAATTCATAAGCTGTCTGGATTGTAATAAATGTTATCATAAAATACCTGTTGAACAGTCTCCCCAAAAATTTTTGCTAATTGCAACCCATATGTGAATTTACAAATATGTTAGGATGCCTTTTGGCCCTAAAAATGCCCCTTCAGTATTCCAAAAAGTGATGGATAAGACATTTCATCAAGAAATAATTGAAGGTTGGTTAATAGTTTATATTGATGACATCATAGTTTTTTCTAAAAATTTTGATGAACATTTACAACAATTGAATAAAGTCTTCCAGAAAATGGATGAAATTAACATGACTTTACCCTTAAAAAAGTGTAAATTTGGGTTTCAATTATTAAAAGTCCTGGGTAAGGTTGTGTCTGGCTTACAGATCTGTGTAGACCAAGGAAAAGTTGCTTCTATCCAAAATATGTCAGCACCAACTTCTGTGAAAGAAATACAGAGTTTTTTGGGAATGTGTGGCTACTATAGACAATACATAAAAAATTATCAAGTCATAGCCTTCCCACTTACCAAACTAACAAGAAAAGATGTAGCTTATATATGGAATGAGGACAGTCAAAGAGCTTTTGATACATTAAAAAGATGTTTAATGTCAGCTCCAATCCTTTCCCTTTCAGATTTTAATGAGCCTTTTGTTCTTTATACAGATGCAAATTTTATTGGACATGGAGCTGCTCTTCATCACAAACAAATTATTAATGAAAAAGTTTCAGAAGTAGTAATCTGTTATATCTCAAGAAACTTAAGAAAAAGTGAATTGAAATATGGTACCACTCAATTAGAGTGCTTAGCAGTTGTACGGGCTTTAGAAAAGCTTCATTATTATTTAGATGATCAAAAGTTTGAATTAGTTACTGATTTCAGTGCTGTGAAATCCCTCTTAAACTTGAAAACACCAAATAGACATATTTTAAGATGGAAACTAGCTTTTCAAGAATACAGAGGTAGAATGACTATTATTCACAGGGCTGGAAATTTTCATTCAAATTTTGATATGTTGTCCAGATTACCTCTTCCAAATGATGTATCAAATCCAGCCTATGTACCTGAAGATGATACAGTACATATACATGGTATATACATTTTTGATATTGAAGAGGAACTGTTACAATTAATTCTGGATTCATATGATCAAGATTCTGATTTGGATAAATTAGTTACTATCTTTAATGATCCAAAGAATGCTTCTATCCAAGCATTGACACAAACTCTTCCTCCAAAGTACCAGAGTGCTTTGAATAATGGAAAGTTTTCCATTGAAGATGTTTATATTTACTACAGGAGAAAACTGACCAATGTCATTGTTATCCCTCCTTCCATGAAAGAAACCATCTTAAAACTATGTCATGATGATATATTAGCAGGAAATTTTTATCTTGAAAAAAACATTATCAGAATCAAAAACACTTCTTGGTGGGATAATATGTCTGAAGACACTAAATTGTATGTTGAATCTTGTGATTCTTTTCAAAAATCTAAAAGATTGACAGGTAAAAGAGAATAATTGTTACAAAATATTGAAGCAACTGATGCTCCTTGGTAAACTTTTAACATGGATTTTGTCACTGGTCTTCCTGTAGCAGGTAAAGACAGTTATAACTCTTGTTGGGTAATAGTGGATAGATTCACCAAAATGTGAAAATTCATTCCCACCCACAAAGATGTATCCACAAAGGAATTAGCTAACTTATGGTGGACTTACATTTTTAATATTGTTGTATTTCGAAAAAAAACATAATCTCTGATAGAGATCCAAAATTTACATCTGAGTTTCAGACCTCTCTGATAGATATTTGTGGCTGTGAGTTAAAGTTGTCTACAGCTCACCATCCTCAGACTGATGGTCTAGCTGAAAGAGTGATTCAAACTCTGGAAGATATGTTTATAAGGTATTGTGCCTTTGGATTAGAATATAAAGACAATTACAGATTTACTCATGACTGGGTCACTCTATTTCCTGGTCTTGAATTTGCATATAATAGCACTGTTCATTCTGTCACTGAGAAAAAGCCTTTTGAGCTATGGTTAGGTTATGTCCCAAACATTCCTGCTCAGATTCTCAATAATAAATTACCTAAGTTGGAATTATACCCTGGTGTAAAATCTTTTATGCAAATGCAACAGCTATGCAGAAAACATGCTCAAAGCTGTATTGATAAAGCATTTGAATATGAAAAGAAGAGATGGGATAAATCCCATAAAGAATATACATTTAACAAGGGTGATGAAGTGTTGATATCTACTGTCCATTTCAATCTACAAAGTAACAACAAATTAAAAGATCCTTTTGTGGGACCATTTGTTGTTAAAAGAATGGTTGGAAATAATGCAGTAGAAGTTGTATTGTATTCTCCATATGATAGGAAACATCCTGTTTTTCCCATTTCTTTGCTTAAACCTTATACTTCCAACTGTGACTTATTTCCCAAAAGAAGGGGAAGACCTAAGAAAAACCCTCAGGAAGTCACAGAAGCTGCAGAAATTGATAAAATTCTCAATGATAGAATTATCACTTCTGAAAGAGGTACTGAATATTTATTGAGAAATAAGAGCAAATCATCTGAACATGATGCATGGATACCTGGAAAGGAAATTACAAATCTTCCTACTCTATTAAAAAAGTATAAAAATAAAAAATCTTAGCATTTTTTTATTTTTTATTTTAGAGTGAGGGAGTGTCAGCCAGGATATACCAGGAGCCCAGTAAATGTTATGTCAATTTACTAGAACCAAAAGAGGGTGTAAAAATATGCTTATTATGTATATAAATTAATATTATATTGCATAATGAAATGATATAAGTATTTTATTAAATACATATAAAATAAGTATTATATTAATTTCATTACTCTATAAATTAAGCAAAATAAATATTATATTCAATAAATTATGGCGCATTTTTATGTATTTAATAAATATAAATTAATAATAGGGGGTATCAATGTTGACCGATCCGCAATTAAATTACTTGCGTAAAATAATCTGCATACCCCAATTATCTTCCACAATTATTTTGCTAATAATTGGGTTATTAGACACTTTAGGTGTTAATGTTCACCTCTTATCCGTCATTGTTATCCTCAATTTTTCATAACCACATCTTGGACTACTCTCTGGATATACCTTCTACCTTTCTGCACACTCACATTATCATCCCATACTGTCCATTCTATCCGCTCAGAACCCCTCACCATCTCATATGCTTGTTTCTGCTCTGTTTCATCTCGCTATCTCATCTGCTTGTTTCTGCTCCTTTTCATCATCATTTATATTTTAACATGCCTTGTCGTCCTAGATCTTCTCAAAGGCAGCCATCACCCAGTTGTTCTTCAAATCCCACTACTCCCTCTTTCCCCCGCTCAGCCGAGAAATCTAAGACCATTCAATTAAAAAAAGATGATCATCTCATTTTTATCAACTGGCTGAAACCCAAATCTAACTATGATTCTTGTTTTGGTACTGAGCATGCAACTAAAGTAGGATGGCCCCAGCATCAAAAGTTAATGGCTATCTTCTAATGGCAAATGAATTACAGAATAAGACCAAGGGAAGGATTGATTTTTTGCCTAAAAAGATGTCTGAACGCTTCAAGAATTACCAAGCCAAATACAAGAAGGCAAAGGCTCTTTCATCTTCCACTGGTTTTGGGGTTACCGACATCAATATAACTAAGGGTATAAAATCCATAGACAATAAACTTGAATCTTTATGTCCTTACTTTAAAGAGATGGATGAAATTTTTGAAGAGCGAGCCAATGTTAATCCTGCAAACATGTTGGATGGAGAAGATCCTATCTACAAACATGATGTTGAAGCAAATCTTTTCCCATCCTCTTCCTCCACTCAAGTCTCCCCTCATTTGAATGAGACAAATCTAGATAGCTTTTCTGTAGATCCTTTTGGTGATTTAACCCAACCAAATCTAACTCAGGTCTGTTTCTTTTTTCTTTTATCTTATCAATTCTATTTTTTTATTTACTTATCTATTTATTATTTCTTAAAAGGCTGACGAACAAACCCAGGATCCTGAATCAACTGAGTCTGAATGTAGTGAAAATGATGAGGAGGAAAATATGACCTTGAAAAAGAAGCGTAGGACTTCAAGCAGTCTAAATTTCCACTCCCAAAGAAAACAAAAAAATGATACTTCATCACAAACCCCTTTTTTTTCTATGGAACAATTTTTAGAGAATCATGATGCTGGTAAGTGATACCATACCTCTTATTACTTTACTCTACTTTTCTTCTACTTTATATTAATTTTTATTATCACTCTAGAACAAGTAGAAATTACTAAAGAGACTCTAAGCTTTGAAAAGAAGAAATACGAGCTCTCTTTAAGGAGGGATGATAGGATACAAGATTTGGAAGAGAGGAAGTACAAGCTCTCTTTATGGAAGGATGATTGGGCCCAAAATTTTGAGGAGAGGAAGTACGAGCTCTCTTTACGGAAGGATGGTCGGGCCCAAGATTTGGAGGAGAAAAAGTTTGAGTTAACTCTAAGTATTGAAAAATCAAAAAAAGAGGAGAAAACACTCAAACATCAAAACCTATTAGAGCAGATGAAATATAAGTTTGACCATAAAGAAAATTCAAAAAAGAAAGATTTCTCGATAGAATGTGTTAAATCTAATAAATCTGTTGATGAAATTGAACGTTTAAAGAAATTGCTTGATGACTAGTTTGTTTTATTTCTCTCACACTTCAAATTTTCATATTTATTTGTACATAAAATTTACAATAATTTCCTATATTTCCTTACTCTATCAATCATTACTTGAATTTCTGTGTTTTAATGTTAAATATTCTTTTTTTAAATAAATTTTTCATGTCTCCTTTGAAAATTTGACAATCCCCCACCCCTGAATCTTTTTAAAGTAAGGGGTGGGTATCACCAAAATTATTTCATGTCATGAATCTTGAAAGTTGGATATGAAACTTTGGCTTTACTACCCTCTGCATTTTACCGGTATCCCCAAAACTCTTACAATTCAATAATTTCAAAAGTCTTACAAGAAATTTTGGCAATACTACCCCTGGATTTTATTGAAGTAAGGGACTGTTATCACCAAAATTTTTTCACCAAAATATTTACAAGTCAAAAATTTAACATGTTACATTTGAAAATTTGGAAATACCCCCCTACTACATTTTATTGAAGCAAGGGGTGGGTATCACCAAAATTTTTACAAGTCTTCAATTTTGAATGTCAGATTTGAAAATTTGGCAATACCCCCCCTGCATTTTGTTGAAGTAAGGGGTGGAAGTCATCTAAATTTAATATAATTACATAAATTATTAAAAAAATATCAAATATATATCAATTTACCTAGTTTAAAGTAATGACAATTCCTCAAGCCAAAATGAAGATCAAATCTAGAAAAAAAAGTTTGGGACCTTCCACAGGTATAGGCTAGAAGAAACCCATGAAACAAATAAATATTATCATGATTTCCTGTTATAAAAACAAAGGTCTTTGGCCCATTACTTTAGTTGAGGGAATTGATATATAAAAAATATTTATTAAAAAATTATGAAAAAATATAAATTTTTTGATGACAACTCTAACCCCATACTTTTTGGATCTAGATAAAGGTTTTTTAAATCAATCAACTTTACCTTCTTTCTTTACATTGTTGATTCTTTGAATCAAATTATGACTGATTTGAAATGGGCAACCAAAATGTTTTAAATCTTGACAGGATTCCAAACCAGGAGGAGCTTTGGTTGTTTGATGATTATCCTGAGAAGAATTCCAAATAGTTTTGATGATACCATTTCCCAAACCAAAATCAATGATGCACCAGTGGTCTGGAAAATATAAACCATGTCCTTTTATTTTAGCTGGAGATGGTATTGGTTGGTCAGTTATAGGATTGATATATGAGAATATACCAAAAGTAAGAAAATTGGTGTCATTCCTATCAATATGAATCCTGTTGTGGAATACAGAATGAGTGATAATAACATTAGAAAATAAAAGATATTTGTGGCTGATATCTTCCCATTTGGAGTCACACTGTAGACAATCCTATAGTATTAGCTATAGGCCTTGACCAAGGGAGTTGGAGAAAAACCAGAGAGAAAATCCCCTGTCCCTTTAGAAAAATAGAGTGAGATTTACTTGCTAAAGTAAGTTGGTTCCTGTTTTGCTAAAGCTCCTTTTCAACACACTTGACTGCTTGATGAGCCAAGAAAGTAGTCCCCAGATAGACTACCAGACCAAAGAACTGAAATGTAGAACAATGTCCACACCAGAGACAGCAAAGATACTTGATGTAGGCTGCAAATACACACCAGAGACAGCAATAATACTTTCTATAGCTTGCAAGACTATAACAGAGAAAACAGTTGCCAAGGTTAAGTTAATTGAAGAACTCACTTGCAACAAACACAGCCAATTGTGGCCAGAAAACAGTGAAAACTGAGTGAGGAACAATGATATCACCTCCGGATGGTTGTATGATGATTAAGGTTGCCCCAAACTGTTTTATTCACTATTTACACACAGACCACTAACTAAGAGCCCATGCGCACTCACTAATCTGGCCCCTTTACCCACCAAATTAAATAAAAAACCCTCCAGAAGCGCTCCACAACCTTCTAAAACAGAGACAGGCGGGCCGCCCGACGTCAGAGGTGCTGCCTGAAGCGGCCCGGCCTCCCTGAAGCCAGAAAACCAATAAAAACAACTAATCTACTTAGAAAAATTAGCTACAACTACTAAAACCTTTAAAACACGGAATTTCACTATAACAAAATTGGGACATGAAAGATAGAGAAAAATTAGCTCTATCCAATGGTACTAAGCACTTAACCTGTAAAACATGAAAACAAAAATTAAACAGCAATCATTTATATATGAAAAATGAGGAAAGGACCCCTTAAAACTTAGAATATGAAAAATGTCTTCAAGACATAAAATATAGAGAAAAACCAGAGCTATCCAATGATAGTACCCACAACCTGCAGATCCAATATCCAAGGAATAAAACCAGAAAAATACTCAAATCCTTAACAGATGTCAATTAAGACATGCACAAACAGCGCCAAATCACACAACAAAGGACCCTGCCAATGTTAGAAGACCACATCCTCCCTCCAATTGAGAATGTCCACATTCTTTCTTCATCCAACCACAATGTTCAACCTTCTTCCCAATTCTGCCTCTGAAATGGGTCCTTGCCAATACTGAATCCACAATAATTTAATCTGCACCATGACACCACCTGTCCATCCATACAGAACGTCCTGCAATTTCTGCCAATCTAGAAAGAAGACCTGCCACAGACCTGGTCCACTATCTTCTGCAACAGATTCACCTCCACCTCAACCTGGTCCATCTTCTGCCAGCACCGAAAGATCTAGGCCATCCATCCTGATACCCAGATTAATCAAAAAGCTTCATTCTTCCCAGAAGAGTGCCACAACCCATAAAACAGCTAGTTCCACCATCCCTGGTCCATCTGATGGTAAAGAACTTTCATTTCTTCCTTCAACTTTAAAACTGATGACTTCTCAGTTCCTCCATCTTCTGATAGTGATTATAACAATGTAGGATCCATTTCACCACCAACACCAAACCACTTGCCCACTATCAAGGCCAAGTTCCAACAACACACATCTCAAAAAAAACAACTTCTGCTTCACTACTTCCAATCCACTCCTGCTAGAGATCCACAGGACATTAAGAACAGAAGACACCTCATTCACAAGTTCAAGGCTAATTCTGAGCACTTCATTTTATCTCTTGATTCCCTCTGTAATTCCACTAGTACTTGAGTTTGATCCAGAAAAGAAAAATTGACCACACCCTCTATAGGATGTAACCACAAAAAACCCTCAGTTTTAAGTCTTGGGGGACCATCCTTATTTTATAGTCTTGGGGGAATAAAAAACCCTCAGTTTAAAGTCTTGGGGGACTCAAAAACCTAAATCATGAACCCAGAACCAGAGATAAACCACATTAAGACACAGAGAAAAAACTAACATTCTGGGGTAATTGTAAATAGAGCTTCCAGCCCATCAATTACCCCCAAACTTGCCTTTGCTGAATTTGGAGGCTCCCCCTGTGGATACCCTCCACCAATCTTTAAAAACCAACTCCAACAACAAAAATCATTCCTCAGTTTATAGTCTTAGGGGACTCACAACCCTCAGTTTAAAGTCTTGGGGGACTAAACCAACAACAATCCTCAGGTTAAAGTCTTGGGGGACTAACACAGTGTTCAGTTTAAAGTCTTGATGGACTAGTCTTGATAGAATCTTGAAACCAGCCAGTTTAAAGTCTTGAAGGACTAACAGAAACCAGATTTCAGTTTAAAGTCTTGATTGACTGGCGGAATTTTGCATAAAATAGACGCAGCCAATTTCATACAGACCACCCCTACAGCCAACCTGCTGAGCTTCCACCTTCAATTCATCATCTACCCATCACTGACAAAAATCTGCTCCTATCCCTTTCCATTATCTTTTCTCACCACAGATCATGGCTGGATCTCCTGATGTTAACCCTTCTACTCTCCCTTGCTTCACTGCTCCCAAGGACTATGCCTGCAAACAGTGCATCCACATGTGCAGACCTTACACATTCACTCTTCCAACTCCTGAAGCCAAATTCTACAACAGGGCTTGTGATTCTTTCTATTCCAAAATAAAAGATGTGACAGAGATGCCAACTACCCTATTCCTCTGCCTTCACCTTCTCATAAATACATCTCTAGATCCCCTACCAGATCACCAGAGCTTGGTACTTCCTCTTCCTCTTTATCTTCAGCACCTTCCAGAAGATCCAGAAGCTCAGCTTCCAGAACTCTTCCCAAAAGACCAGCCTTAGCTTCCCAAGAAACTGCTTTTATCTCCGCCAAATTAGCTCCAAAAGCTTCAAAATCAGCTCCCAGGCGGCCCGCCCGCCTCCCTGGACAGTGAAAATCCAGCTCAAAATCTCCAAAAACAACTGGAAAACAGCCAAATTCAATCAATCAACAACAACAACTCTACACAATCACCTCCCACTGCTCCCAGAGCAATGCAGCCAACCCTTCCAAGGTCCAAAAACTTCAAATTTTCCCAAACTTCTAGGAGACCTACCAGAGAACCCCAAGAAGAAACCAGAACACCCAACACTGCACCCAAGCAACAACTTCGTCCCCAGCTAAGACAAAGAAACTACACCTCTCCTCTGTCAGCCAACTATTCTTCTGATAGTTCCATCTCTTTAAAAGCTCCATCCAGAAGAGATCAATCTGCTTCCAAATCACCCTCTCCTGCTACATCTTTTAACAACCCTGGTACTTCATTACCAGCACCTCCTCCAGCTGAATCCAACAGAAATAACAACCACAACAACAGCAACAATCCCACTGCTCCAACTAGGCCCCAGGAACATCAGCCTCCTAGTTCACCTTCTCAAAATCTTTCAGAGGAAGACCAAGAGAATCCATATCTTTCCCTGGTTGATCCACCCACTATGACCATTACAAAATCTTCAGAGATCCAAATTCCAGCTGCTTACAAATTTGATGAGCTTCCAATCTGTAAGTACAAAATTAATTTATCCCATTTCTTCAACAAAAATAATTACTGATCCAATTCTTCTTGTCTAGTTGGCACCCCTCCTCCTGAATCTATTATTGGAGTTGGCCAACCTCTTGAAACTTCTTTGACCCTGGATTATGGAAACATGAAAAAACACTTAAGCACCATGTGTTCCATCATGCTAAAAGCCTTTGCCCTCCATGGACCTTTGAATGACTTTGAAAAATCCCTGAGAAAGCACCTGTTGGACCACCACTGAAAAATGTCTAGGATCATTAAGCACACCCTCCAGCACTACATTCCTGCCTCTTCTTCTTCCTCCTCTGAACTTCCCTCTAATCCAATTTCTGACCATTAAAATCCCTATAATCTCTCCAGCAGGATGCACTTCAAAGAACACAGTGCTTCCCACAATCCCAACAAAAAACAAAAACAACATCACAATCCGGACCAGCCTCCAGAAGCTTCATCATCCAGTAAATGAGCTCCTCCAAAAAGATTAGAAACATAATAATAATATAAAACAATTAATAAAAATAATTTCAGAATTTTTTTTTAAAACTAAACTAATAATCATAAGAAAATTTGAAAATAAAATGTAAATGAACTAAATAAAATAATATGAAATAAATAATTATATATAAAATTGGTATCCCCCAGCCAATTGATGAGCTGATCCCCTGATACCTTGCCCATATTGAAGTGCACCTTGATGTGGATACACCTTGAACATTTTAAAAAATTTGAAATAAGAAACATAAATTAAGGGTAAAAATGAGAATAAATAGAAAAAATTAAAAAATAAAAATAATAGAAAAATGAAATTAAAGAAAATAAAAATAAAATAAAATAAAATGATAAAATAGCGTTTCCCAGCCAATGGATGAGCCTTTCCCCACCAATGCTTGCCCACATCCAGGTGACCCTGATGTGGTAACACCCTATATTTTTGATTTTATAATTTTAAACAACCCCCATAAAAAAATTAAAAGAAAAAAAAGAGAAAAAAGAAAATAATCTAAAACTGCTATCTAGCGAAAACATAACTGAAAAATCAAAGACAGTCCAGTTCCATAGATGGTCAAATAAGGGAAAATCCGATCCATAGAAATGATCACTGGGTGGTCTCCCTCCAATAAGTAAAAATGATGGGAGACCACCAGTGATCCACCACCAATCTGAAAGAACATAAGATAAAGAAGCCAGTCCCAAACCAGTTTAAAGTCATAGTGGACTTGAAACCTGAATAATAAACAACAGAACTAGAATTCAACTTGGAAAAACAAAAGACTTGAGACAGACATTCTGGGGTAACTGTTCTACAGAGCAGCCAGCTCATCAGTTACCCCCACACTTGCCAAAATAAAATCTAGAAGCCCCCCCCTGGGTACCTTCTAACAAAAACACAAAATCCAACACAAAAAAACAAAAACCAATAAGAGTGAAGAGACCAGCACATGAAAACCAGAGGAAATTCCAGTTTAAAGTTATAGAGGACTAAAACCTGTGAAAAGAAACCAATACTAGGGTTCAACCAAATTAAGAGAAAGGGTTGGAAACAGACAATCTGGGGTAACTGTTGATAGAGCAGCCAGCCCATCAGTCACCCCTACACTTGCCAAGATCAAATCTAGAAGCCCCACCCATGGGTACCTTCTAACAAAAGTTTCCAACACAAAAGTTGCTCTGCAACACCACAAAATTCCAAAACAAAAAAGAACGTTCCATAGTTTATCCTCATTGCGGAGTCAATCTTCTTCATGCCTAGTGCCTCTGGGATAAATCCTCTTTACTTGGTCTGCAGCCACCCTCTTTTTCAAGACTGCACCATAAAACTCTTCCAAAACATAAGAACCTCCAGACGCCTAAGATCTGACTCTGTAAGGTCCATTCCATCTGTCAGCAAAAATTTTCCCCCACTGACTCTCCAAACTTCTATTATACACTTAAACCAAAAAATCAGGTTTCAAGGGATTCCTGAGTCTATGAGCCAACTTCTTGTCCCAGTACCTGACTGATTGATTCCTAATCTTCATCATTCTAGAGTATTCCTTCTCTTGAAATTCCTCTCTACATTCCAACTGTTGCATCCTGGCACAGAGTAAATCTTCTGTTGAGTGCACGTCATCCCAATCAATTCCAAGAAAAGAGACAGCTTCCAAGTCCACTGGTAGAACGGCTTTTTGACCAAACATTAACTCATAAGGAGAATAGCCAGTTTTCCTCTTCACAGTGACCCTATCAGCAAATAACACCAAGGGTAAATAATGCCTCCACTTTTCAGCACTATCTCCACATATCTTCACCAAAGCATTCTTGATAACTTGATGGCCTCTTTCAACCATGCCTTCAGCTTCAGGATAATACAGTGTAGCCACTCTAACTTTAGAACCAACACTAGCCACAGCTTCTTTAAATTTGGCCCCAAACTCTGGCCCGCCATCAACACATACCTATAAATCCACTCCTTCTTCAAAAACTCTGCCACATTATTAGCAGTAAAATTAACCGGAGGCACTGCCTCAACCCAACCAGACAAATAATCCCTAGCAACAATCAAGTATTTATAACTGCCCTGTTTAATATGGACAGCATCCAGACTGACCCTTCCAAAAACAGTTGATTCACCAGTAGCACGGCCCACCTCTTTAGGTTTTAAGTGACTTCTTCTTTGAAATTCTTCACAAGATTGAACCCAACCCTGCACAGCCAACTTCATACCTGGCCACCAAAATCTGTCTGCTACTCTTCTATAAGTCTCCCCAAAGCCTCTATGACCAAGGTCTTCATGCAAAGAATTCAAAACCAATTCTTGACCCTTCTTCTGAGTCACCACCACTTGAGGATTAGGATGCCTCCTTCTCATCAACCGCCTTCCTGACACATAAAATCCAGCACTCTTCTTCTTGATTGCCAACCAAGTATCATCATCACAACTATCTGGCCTCTCCAATGTCAACAGATATTCCACCAAAATAAAATAAAACCCAGAATTACCCCAGGTCTCATCTTCAAAATCCAACAACACCACATGCAAGGGTACAATTCTGTCATCAAAATCACCAGTATGAACATGAGCCAATTGAGCAGCCCAACCAGGACACCAATCCTTAAATTTTGGCACGTCCTTCTCTTTCCACTGAACCTTGTGAGAATCCAGTTCAGAAACAAAAACACCCTTTACCAAATTTGAGCTGTCCCAAACAACAACTCCATCTTCATCAACAAAAACATCCCGATCACCAGAATAAAGATCAGATCCAGCCAGTTTAGCCTCTTGGGGGAGGTCAGAAAAATTTTCAGCACCCTTTGTGCTGGCCCTAACCACTGGAACATCTTCATCTAACTCTTCAGCCTCAGAATCTTCATCTGTAGGTGGTCTCCTTGATAATCCATCAGGCATAGTAAAAGTTTTACCTGGTTTGTGTACCAGGTCAAAAGAAAAATGTTGAACAAATGCCACCCACCTAGTCATTGGAGCATTTGGAAGACTAGGTGTATTGATCATCTGAACCAAAGATTTTGCATCCACCTGCAGCTCAAAATGCTGCCCCCACAAAACCATCTGCAGCTTCTTTAAAATTTTAGCTACACCACACAATTTCAACTTAGGTTGAGAACACCTAGATTCCACCTCATTAAACACCACAGACTCATACCTTACTGGCCTGACCCTCCCAGTCATATCCTCCTGAGACACAACAGCACCAGCAGCAATATAACTTGAGTCCACTTCCAGATAAAGTTTTCTAGCACCAACACCATAATCCAACTTGTGAAGAAAAATATCTTCACCAACAACCTTTTTCAACTTCTGAAAAGCCTCTTCACACTCCTCAGTCCATTCCCAATCTACATCTTTTCTGGTCAACCTCCTTAAAGGTGAAGCCAACAAAGAAAAATCCTTAATAAAAATCCTGACATATACACATACACCCAAAAATCCCCTGACTTCAGTAGTATTTTTAGGCCTTGTCCATGACTGAATTTTATTAATCTTCTTTGCCATAATCCTTCCCTCTTTACATACCACATGAACCAGAATTTCCAAAGCAGGAACACAACTACAGAATTTTGACCCTGAAATGGTCAAACCAGCCTGTACAATTCTAAACAACACTCTCTCTAGAGTTATTGCATATTCCAACACAAACCACCTTATGCCAGGGTTCTCTGCTAACACCTCATTACCATAATCAGTGGATGGTCCTTTAATTCCACCATCATCAATAAAAATACCAACATGAGTAGGAACCTCATCCTGTAAAATCCAAGCCATCTGTGCTTGATATACCGCCACTGAATTAGTTGCTCCCTGAGGTAACCTAGTAAGCTAAAATCTTCCCAAAGGAGTCTCAAAAGTTGTGAGAGGCCTTGAATCTGTATGGAGTTCCCTCTCATCATAACCACCCATAATATCACCCAAACCATAACACACCCTTCCAGAAAAAGCTTCAACAAAATCCTCTGCACTTGGTGGCATACCAGCTTCCTTGTTAGTGACTCTATTCAAGGCTCTAAAATCATGAACCACCCTCAACATCCCATTCTGCTTCTTTACACAGAACACCGGACTTGAGTAACTGGATGTCGATTGTTCGTATAACCCAGTCCTGACTCTTTCCCTAACAATCTCCACAAAATCCTCTCTGATAGCAACTGGAATCGGAATAGGTTTGATTTGTCAAGGTTCATGACAAATACCGGAATAAAGTAAGGTTCCCCATAAGAGTGCTTCAATACACCCCTTTCCTCCTCAACAAACGTCACAGCCTTTTCCCTTAGCAAAAAAGCATGCAACAAAAACTTCTTTTCTTCTTCAGACAACCACCCATCAGGACCAAAATTAACAACTTTCAACTTTTCCACGGTCACCCTAGCCATCTATACAAATTCTGGAGGATTCTTCACCAAAGGAGTACAGTACAGATCTCTTGAAAAAGGAGGTCTCTTCAAGGGCGGATTCAAACCCACCGGCATAGGCTCATTAACAGGCCTAATCTTCTGCGCTACCTTCTTATACTTTGCTGCTCCACCTTCAACTTGAGAGATCTTCAGGAATTCTTCATCACCAGACCTGGAACAGAAACCAAGGGTTTCCCCATTGCTCACATGTGTGGCCAAGGTAATGTTTTTGAAAGGTGTAGAAGAAACCCTAGCGGTGCACAATTGGGAGGACTTACTTTTAGACCCCAATCTCACCACTCCAAAACTTTTCCGCAAATACAAAACTTCATCCTCACTTCCGTCTTCAAAATATTCAAATCTTGATTCATCTTCAGAATCAACTCTTCTAAAATAATGCAGTTTATCCTCATGCTGGAGGCCCAATGATTGATATTGATGATCTTCTTTCTTCATAATTTTCTTCAGTTTAACCTCATGCTGGAGGCCCAAAAATAGATCTTGACAATCTTCACAAAAATATTTTGCATCTTCTTTCTTCATTATCTTCAGATTTTTTTCTTGATTTTCCTGAATTATCTTCAAATTTTTATCTTCTTTTCTTGAGTTTTCTTCTGACCTACAAAAATAACCAGGGGTTTCCCCAATGCTCACAGATGTGGCCCAGGTATAGTTTTTGAAAGGTGTAGAAGAAACCCTAGCAGTGCACGATTGGGAGGACTTACTTTTAGACCCCAATCTCACCGCCCCAAAACTTTTCCGCATATCTTTTAATAAAGATATATAACCAATATTCTTCCTTGAACTTGAATTAAAAATAATCAAGAATCTTGAGAGAGAACAGAGACTTGATAAAAAACTTGATGAATACTTGCAGAGAAGAGAAACATTAAAAAGCGAAAGTTGAAAATCCAGTTGGTATATCTCCAAGGGAGCTGACCTACTACAACCTGGGATTTCCGCATCTTGGGGAGAGGCTGTAGCACTAGGGTGATCAGCCCTCATTACTCTAAAAAAGACAGACTCTCAATAGAGCCTGATCTGCACTCCAAAAAACCAGAGGCAGCACCCACTTCCTTCCTTATCCTGCAGCAGTCCATGCACTGGCACATTGAAGCTAAACCAGGCCTGGTCTCCCAACCATCCTCTCCAGGGGATGGTAACCTCATGTAAAGTCTCCTTTCATCTTCACCAGTCAACTCCAAACTGATTCCCAAATCAAATTGATAACCAATTATTGCCTGAAAATCCATCAAGAATGGCCCACCCAAAACTGCTTTTACATTACTTTAGCAATGTAAAAATAAAACTTCCCTGAGGCTTCGCCAACATCTAACTTCACAAACTCTGAAGTTCCAACCAATTCAGTGACATGGCCACCGATCCCTCTCAAATTCACACCAATACCAGTTTTGATGGGGAGGCCCAAATGAGTTGCCTCAAACAAAGAAATCAGGTTTATCTGAGAACCTGAATCCACCAATGCCCTTGCCTCCCTGCCATTCAGAGTGACATTAACATATCCAAGAGGAGCAGAAAAATGAGTTTCCAACCCCTCACCAAACTTTTCAGCAGAATCACAAATGTATTCTGCCTCACAAGAAGAAACTCTTCTCCTGGTCAACAACTTTTTCTGTCTATCAGCCAACCCTGGACTGATAGCATACAATTCACCATACGATAGGGAAACCTGACCCTGATTCATCCTTTCCAGGACAGAGTCCATAACATGAACTTGACAAGAAACTACTGGCCTCTCAAAGTGAGCCCTTGGCTTCACCACCTTTGTCCTAGAAGATTCTTGAGGACCAGCACCACCAACAGGTTTACCATTAACAGGAACCAAACCAGATCCCTCACCAGAACCTCTAACTCCAGCAGGCTTTGGAAATGAAGCCAAAGGGACGTCCTCCTCAGAGTCAGAATCCACCTCCATTGGCATTGGCTCAACATTCATGTCCAATGCGTTAAAAATAGGGGGGCCCATGTCAGCCATACCCTTCTGCATCTTGTACAGCTCCTCTTTACTGTACCTCTTCCTAGCTGCATTCAGATTAGGATCCACCTTTGAAGAATTTGGCTTTGGTTGGGCCTGAGAACTGCTCTTAGGCCTTCCCACCTTTCCTGCTTCCACATCATAAACACCAGCCAGGAATTCACCACTTGACTTTCCACCACAAGAATACAACTCCAAACCACCAAAGGAAGTAGAAAAAGAGACCTAATTGACCTCCTTCCCCTTTCCCTTGCCATCTTCATCTGCCTTAGCAAAAGACTTCCCCTGATCAGGAATCTCCTCAAACCTTGGCCTCCTTTGATTGAGACCACCCCTTCTCCTGACCAAATAAACAGGAGCCTGCCCCTCACTGGGCTTAACAAAAGAAATATCAGGGAACTTGAAAACCCTGCCATCAAATTCCACCTTTCCTTCAGACACATCCCTTTTCAATGCCCAACAATCATTGGACCTGTGCCCCCTCCTGCTGCAATAAGAGCAGACCCAAGGATCACTCCTACCAGCCCTCCTATCAAAATCTCTAGGCTTTGAAGGTGCCTTATTGACCTTCTTAGCCTCCTGAACAAAAATATGCAGCTGCTTTGTAAGATCAGCCAACTGCTCCAACATTGGGTCCCTCTCCTGTTTGGAAACCTACACCAAATTCTTCTCCTCCTTCTTCTCCCTAACTTCCTCTTCAGCCAAAGCCTCACTTACTTTGCTGACATACTTGGCACACCCCTCCTGATAGGTGTCCACAGCCAATAACTTCAAATGGGCCTCAACAGCCTCCTTCACCTTATCCAAGGCAGGCAACTTCTGGTCCCCATTAGAAAGAGTCTTCATCAAGTCCTTCCTTGACAACTCCTTCAACACATCCATCCTGACATTTCTAGCCAGGGCAGACCAAAAAACATCCTTGGAAGCATTTTCATGTGCCAGCTCCTCCACTTCCACCAAATATTCCACCACAGGATCAAACTGTAGCAGAAACTTCCTGTAACTATGTAAGTTACCAACACCACCATAAGATTGCCATTCACTGACAACTTTGTTCAGATCCACCATAGTGAACCTGACACCCCATCTATCCACCATCTCCCTACACAACAATTTCCAATCCCTCTTCTTGTAGCCAAACATGGCCACAATCTCCTTCTCCACTGACCTATCACCAATGAAGAAGATAATCTGCTTCACCATGTCCAGGTAGGAAGCACCATCCACTCCAGAAGCAGTTTCATACTTCTCTAGAAACCACTTGACATCCTCCCCATTAAACTTGGTACCATTCCAAGTTTTAATCCTAACACACTCCCTAACCATCACAGAAGGAGGACCATCCCCCCCACTGACAGTCACCACAGGAATAGCAGAACCAGAAGCCATTCTTCCAGTCCAAATCACCAAAAAGAGCCAACCAAAGAAAACAGAGATTCCAAAGAACTAGCAAGTTCCACCCCACGTTGGGCGCCAGAAATGTAGACAATCCTATAGTACTAGCTATAGGCCTTGACCAAGGGGGTTGGAGAAAAACCAGAGAGAAAATCCCCTGTCCCTTTAGAAAAATAGAGTGAGAATTACTTGCTAAAGTAAGTTGGTTCCTGTTTTGCTAAAGCCCCTTTTCAACACACTTGACTGCTTGATGAGCCAAGAAAGTAGTCCCCAGATAGACTACCAGAGCAAAGAACTAAAATGTAGAACAATGTCCACACCAGAGACAGCAAAGATACTTGATGTAGGCTGAAAATCCACACCAGAGACAGCAATAATACTTGCTATAGCTTGCAAGACTATAACAGAGAAAACAGTTGCCAAGGTTAAGTTAATTGAAGAACTCACTTGCAACAAACAGAGCCAATTGTGGCCAGAAAACAGTGAAAACTGAGTGAGGAACAATGATATCACCTCTGGATGGTTGTATGATGATTAAGGTTTCCCCAAACTTTCTTATTCACTATTTACACACAGACCACTAAGAGCCCATGCGCACCCACCAAATTGAATAAAAAACCCTCCTGAAGCGCTCCCCAACCTTATAAAACAAAGGCGGGCGGGCCACCTGACGTTGGAGGTGCCGCCTGAAGCGGCCCGGCCTCCCTGAAGCCAGAAAACCAATAAAAACAACTAATCTACATAGAAAAATTAGCTACAACTACTAAAACCTTTAAAACACGGAATTTCACTATAACAACATTGTGACATGAAATATAGAGAAAAATTAGCTCTATCCAATGGTACTAAGCACTTAACCCTAAGACTTAAGGTTAGCCAGTAAAACACGAAAAACAAAATTAAACAGCAATCTTTTATATATGAAAAATGAGGAAATGACCCCTTAAAACTTAGAATATGAAAAATGTCTGAAAGACATAAAATATAGAGAAAAACCAGAGCTATCCAATGATAGTACCCACATACCTGCAGACCCAATATCCACAGAATAAAACCAGAAAAATACCCAATTCCTTAACAGATGTCAATTAAGACATGCACAAACAGCGCCAAATCACACAACAAAGGCCCCTGCCAATGTTGGAAGACCACAACACCAATTCGGTATTCCAACTTTGTTTGCAAGTTTATGATTTTTTTCAAATGCTTTATTATAGAGCTTTTTGAGTCAAAGAGCAAGAAAAGAGTTAAAGGAAGGTAGAGTGTCCTATAAGCAAAAATCTTCATCTTTTTGGGCTTTAGTGATATTCTTGAGCAATGAATATATGCCTATATAATTGAAATGCCCAGTTAATAATCAGATAAGAGTTTCAAAATCCTTATCCTCTAAATATGCAATATAAAAATGTGAAATAAGATAAGTGAAATATGAAAAAAGGCTCAACTTCAAAGGTCAAAATCTCAGCAACCACTGAACCTAATTCAAACCTATTTGTGGGAAATGAGAGATATGCTTTAGTCGAATCTTCAGTTAAAGGAAATGTGATTTAAATAAACCTAACCCTAATTTGTTACATAAAAAATGAAATAAAAATTTAAATTGAGAAAAAAAGGCTAAACTTTAACGGTCAATATCTCAGCAACCACTGAATCAAACTCAAATCTGTTTGTAGGAAATAAAAATTAGCCTTCAGAAGAGTCTTCAGTAAAAAGAACATTAGATTTGAATAAACCTAACCATAATTCTGAGTCTGATTTTCAAAATTTTACAAAAACTTGAAAAGTGGTAATGAAGATGAGATCAAAAGGAGTTTAATAAGTTCACTGTTATCCAGATAAGAGTCATACATATATTTAAGTATGAAGTTTTCATAAAAGGAATGAGATATCATATAGGCATGAAAAATAGAGATGAAACTTACCTTGATTGAAAAGTAGGAAAAATAGAGTGAGAAAGATTGATGTTGGAATTGTGGGGAAATTGAATATGGAGTAAGTGAAATGCATAAAGAATGTGCAATGTATGTGTTTCAATGAAATGGAGCCAAAAAAAAGTGAAATAGGGGAAAGGGGGGATAATGACCATGCCAAGGAGGGATGAAGAGTAGGGTGATGGAGCTAAAAAAGAAAGTAAAGAGGGAGAGAAAAAAAAGGTTAATTTTACCATTGACATCAAAAATAACCTCTTAAAAAATAAATTTAGATAAAAAAAATAAAATAAACAGAAAAAAAAATTATAATTAGTAATCAAAAAATCAAAAAAAAGAATAAAATGACTTACCTGGAGAGATGAGATGACAAAATAAATGAAACCAAATTGTTTGAGGGATGTTGGAGGAGAATAGGAAAAGGATATGAGGGATGAATGAAAAAGAAACAGTGAAAAATTATGCAATTTTAGAAAATATGCAATGTCATGTTGAGCTGGTAAAAGAAAACCAATGAGCCATCCAAAAAAGAGATATTCACCATGAATTCCAAAAAAAATGAATATGCAACAAACAAAAATACCAAGCCAAGTGAATGAAGTATACAAAGTGAAAATTTGGAGAGTATGAAAACAAAAAATTAAAAGGGTTGTGTGCCAAAATGGTGGAGGGTGATTGGCATAATGACAAAGCATATGCTAATTTAATGAATATTTTGTGGTTCAAGGGATGGGAGAGCAGGCACTGGTTCAGGATCCTCTTCTTCATAAAGGTCATTCCACTCATCCTTTAAATCAGCTAGGATATTGTGGAGTATAATGCAAGTCATGATCCAATGATTCACACTTTTGATCTCCAATTTTTTTTGAAATTGTATTTGGAGCTTCCGAAGATTAGAAAATTGTCCCTTTAAAATACCTATAGCATGTTCAATCTGTACTCTTGATTGGGCAAGGTGATAATTAAATTTAGTTTTGTGGTCATTTTCTAAGGTTGCACCACGGAAAGCAGGTATAATGTACTTCCCACTTGCATATGCTGAGTCTGCAAGGAGGTACTGAGATTTGTCAAAATATAAGTCTGGGGTTTGAGAAATCCTCATTCTTTGGAAGACAGAAGAGTCATGACATGATCCAGGGCAGCCACCGTGAAAAGCAATAAATTTTTTATTGACATCACATATAAGTTGAATGGCAATAGAGTATCTAGAAGGAAGATAAAAAGTTAGTTAATGAATGATGAGAAATTGGAGAAGATTTTGAACAAACCTTTTTTTGAAATCACAATAATGGTTCCCATCATGAGCAGGCTTTTGACTCAAAGGTATAGTTGTGCCATCAACAAAACCTACACAGCCAGGGAAACCTTTGTCTTGCATTACTTGAGAGGATTCAAGTCATTGTTCTGGAGTTGGCCAAGCAAGTGTTTGAGACTTGAGGGAAAGGATAGAAATCATACAGCACTTGGTGTATAATATCACTGTGCCATATCCTATTTTAAATAGATTATCCAAACGTCTTACAGCAGCACCATTTCCATTTGAGCCAAAGCAACATAGTGCAAAAGCAAGTTGAATGGCAGGATTACACTGTTTGTTATGGGAATTTTTATGAGAGATAGGATGTTCAGAGATGAGTTGATAAAGTTTGAAGAAAGGATTTGTTGAAGCTCTAAATAGCTGAGTGAAGTTTAGTTGGGGAATGTTGAGAATGGAGCGGAGATCATATTGGGGATCATGATAAAGATTTGGCACCCTGAAAATGAGGTAACACTTTTTGGAAAGAAAACACAAATAGGCTAAGGCATCTTCCAAATAAGAGTCAGATTTATAGTAGAGAATTAAAAGTAAAGTTATAGCATTAATAGTGGAGTGAAGTATACATCTAGTAGAGAGTTGTTTCATTCTTTTCAGTAGTATAGGTGTTGGTAAAAGGTTAAGGTGATGAGTGGGAAGTGGGAATTCACCACCAAATGTGCAGTTGGGGTGTGTAAATAGAGAAAAAACTTAAGTATTCTCCACCAAAATTAACTAGCATAGAGTGAGGAGAGACTTAAGGATGGCATCAGAAATTATATGTCATGTGACTTTCTTAAAAATCCATCATGAATGTGATGAGATTGGGATCAGGAATTAGGAACAGAAATTGGGGTATAAGAGGCAGGATAATGCATTATCATGGATTCCTTATCCACTATTAATAATATCTGATCCCGGGAAAAAAAATTTCTGATCCCTAATTGCAGATCGCTGAACATTGATACCCCCTAATTAATTAATTATAAACATATATTATAATTATAAGTGTAAAATTAACTTAAAATGTAATTAAATTAATAAATTAAATTTATATATTAAATAAAACCATACATATCTTATTAAAAATAATATTGGGCACTTTTTTGACCCTTAATTGTGTCAGTAAAATTATTAAATAAATTAAAATAGTATTCAAATTCTCACTTTAAATTAGAAATATCATTAAATTAATTATTTGTTTCATTTAAAATAGTTATTGAATTAATTACATAGTTAAAACAATTAATTAATTTTGCTTTATACTGGATTAAATTGATTACATGAATTTTTGTGTGAAAAGAATTTTATTTGTTTTAATTAAACCCTTTATATCTCACTGTTCTTATGTTTCAGACTTACTTAGTTACTGATTATTTTAATTAATTGTTTTGGGAGCTTATGGCGTGAAAATTGGTTACTTACTCGCAGGTTTAGTTTATTGTTTCATGTTTTTCTCTCAATATCTATGTTTTAGTTATATTATTTTAAATTCTTATTTTACCTTATTACTATTTTGTAATTACTTATTTGTGGCGCTTCAGAGGATCACTTGCCTATAAAAGGCTTTGGATAATCCCCTGTAGCCACACCACTTATTATACACTCACCATTTAAACATATTTATTTAATATAATACATTTATTATTATTTTTATTAGTACTACAATTCTAATCTAAATTCTATATAAATATCTAAGGTTGCAATAGGTCTATTAATACTAACAGTGTTTGCCGTGCAGAGATAGTAATACTTATTTTAAATTAATATATTATAATTTAATAAGCCTCACCCTTGTATCAAATCCCAAGAAATTCTTGTCCCCTTCTTTTTTCTAAAATAATTATATTAATTTATTATTTCATTTCTCTACCTTCTAAACCTATTTTCCTATTTTTCCCTCCTCCTCCTCTCTGTTCCCTCCATCTTCTAGATGACCGGCTTACATCAATCCTAAGCAAATGAAGGAGAGGTTCAAAATTTATCAATCAAAATAAATATAAAAAGATTAATTTTGCTTCCACCTCCACTGGCTTTGGTATTGATGATAATGATGTGGAGAATGGAATTACAACTTTTTCTGAAAAGCTCAATATCATGTGTCCTTTCTATAAGGAGATGTTTATTCTTTCTGGCTTCTGAGATGATGTCCACCCTTCGTTTATACACAATACTACTAAGGATATACCCTCTGGTTCTCAACCATCTAATAATCCTCCCAAAACACCTGTACTTCAACAACATCAATTACCTCCAGCTTCTAACCATAGTTCACCTGAAGATGATCCTGACTATCAAGCAGAACAATTACTTTGGAGCAGAACTGAGTCCTCAAAGACCCCATTCTTTGATCTATGTTTAATTTTTCTTTTTTCATAAATTTTATGCTCAATTGATCATTCTATCTTTTCTAGTCTCCTTCTATTCAAACTCAAATTTTAAAAAATATTAAAATTCCAGCAATGACAATCCTGTTTTAGGAGCTGCTTTAGATGAACTTCCTGAACCCTCTAGCTCAAGCTCCAAACTAAAGTGTTGAGCCTCAACTTCAATGAACTTGAACAATCTTTTAAAGTGTGGTAATTCTTCAACCAGCTTTTTTTCCTCCTTTAATGATTATTATTGGCTGGTTTGCCTAGAGGAAGGAAAATAGAAGGAAAAAAACTAGAAAGGAAAGGGAAAAGAGTAGAATCAAAGATAAATGAAGAGAATGGAAAAAAAACAAGGACTAAAGGATAAAGCGACGGTGGATACTAGAATTAATAGAACAAATGGTGCTGGTGAATTGGATTTTAATATTAAGTATTTTATTTTTTCTCTACTTAACTATCAACTATTAATAATTGAAAAAATCTTAAAGAAACCTTTAGTATTTTATTTAGTATTTAAGGGGGCAGATGCACCACTTCAAATAAAAATATACAATAGTATTTGAAATATGATAAGTAATATAAGTGATAGCTGAAGGGGATGAACTAAGACCTTTTTATAGGCAAGGGGTCCTCTGAAGCACAACAAATTTGTATATACAAAGTGATAATAAAATGAAACAAGAAAATAAAGGAATATAATTGAAACCTGGATATTGAGAAAAAAACATGAAACAAGTAATCAAACCCATAAATAGTAAAATAATTTTCCTATCCTACATTCCCAAACATTTTAATTAATATAGTGAGTAACTACACAAATCTTTAACATGGGAGACTGTGAAAAATACATCCAAAACAGGCATTACAATGAGTTCAAGTGGTTTTAATTGAACCAATACAATCATGCCAATTATACGCAATTATTTATATAGTCAATCTAAGCCCAAAACAGAAATTAGTAATCGTTTCAACTACTCTATTTGAGTAATAACTGAATTAAATGAAACAAGTAATTAATTTAATAAACAATAATTAACATTAATTATTTAATTTATTTTATTAAGTAAGTATTATAACTTATTTGATAAAATATTTTTGAACAGAGTTAAGGGTCAAAACAAAGCCCAATATTTATGGACTATAACATATGAGAAGATTGATTTAATATAAAATTAAAATTAATTAAATTTTAATTCCATTATAATCCTAATTTTTTCAATTGTAATTATAATATAGATTTACAATCAATTAATTATTAATTTATTAATATTAAATACATAAAAAATATATGCCATGATTTATAGAATATGATATATATATGTTTGATGTAAGTATATAAATAATTTATTTAATAATAAAATTAATATAATACTTATTTTACTTAATTTGATAAAATGTTTATATAATTTTATTATTTAATAAAATATTATTTTAAATACATAAATAATATCACTTTATTCCCTCAAATAAAATATTATACATTATACTGGGCTCCTGAGACAGCCTGGCTGACATTCCCTCACTCTAAAAAAACAATAAAAAAATGCTAAAACTTTTCCTTTTTATATCTTTTTACCAGAGTAGGAAGTTTAGAAATTTCCTTTCCAGGTATCCATGTATCATGTTCAGATGATTTATTTTTATATCTCAATAAATATTAACTACCCTTTTCAGCAGCAATAATTCTATCATTTAAAATTTTATTAATTTCTGCAGTTTCTGTGACTTCCTGACGATTTTTCTTTGGTCTAACTCTTATCTTGCGAAATAGGTCACAGTTGGAAGTATAAGGTTTAAGCATGGAAATGGTGAAAACATGATGTTTTCTATCATATGAAGAATACAGCTCTACTTCTACTGCATTATCACCAACCATTCTTTTAACTACAAATGGACCTACAAATGGATCTTTTAATTTTTTATTGCCTTGTAAATTGAAATGGACAGTAGATATCAACACTTCATCACCCTTGTTAAATGTGTATTCTTTTTGGGATTTATCCCATCTTTTTTTCTCATATTCAAATGCTTTATCAATACAGCTCTGAGCAGCTTTTCAGCATAGCTGCTGCATTTGCACAAATAATTTTACACCAGGGTGTAATTCCAACTTAGGTAATCTATTATTGAGAATATTAGGAGGAGTATTTGGGACATAGCCTAGCCAAAGCTCAAAAGGCTTTCTCTCAGTGACAGAGTGAACAGTGCTATTATAAGCAAATTCAAGACCTGGCAATAGAGTAACCCAGCCATGAATGAACCTGTCATTATCTTTATATTCCAAACCAAAGACACAATACCTTCTAATTATATCCTATCAATTTTGAATATTCCTTTCAGCAACCATCAGTTAAGCGATGGTGAGCAGTAGATAATATTAACTCACAGCCACATATATCCATTAATGACATCCAAAATTCAGAGGTGAATTTAGGATCTCTGTCAGAGATGATGGCTTTTGGAAATCCTACAACATTAAACATATGAGACCACCACAAGAGAGCTAACTCCTTAGTAGAAACTTCTTTGTGAGTTGGAATAAATTTACAAATTTTTGTAAATCTATCTACAATAACCCAGCAAGAGTTATAACTGTCTTTTCCAGCAATGGGTAATCCTGTGACAAAATCCATGTTAATTGTTTGCCATGGTGCATCAGGAGGTTCAATATGTTTCATTAATCCAGCTGTTTTACCAGTCAATCTTTTTGATTTTTGGCGAGAATCACAGGATTCAACATATAGTTTGGTGTCTTTAGAAATGTTAACCCACCAAGCAGTGTTTTTAATTCTGATAATTGTTTTTTCAAGATCAAAATGTCCAGTCAGTATGTCATCATGACAAATTTTCAAGATGATCTCTTTCATAGAAGGAGGAATAACAATAACATTACTCAATTTTCTTCTATAATATAGATATCCTTCATCAATTGAAAATTTACCTTTTTCTAAAGCCTTCTGGTACTTTGGTGGAAGCGTTCTTATTAATTCTTGTATTGAAGCATTCTTTGGATCATTTAATATGGTAAATAACTTTTTTAAGTCAGTTTTGTTATCATATGAATCCAGAATAAGCTTTAATAGCTCTTCCTCCATATCAACCACATATATTCCATGAATTTTAACTATCTCATCTTCAGGAACATAAGCTGGATTGGAAACATCATTTGGGAGAGGTAATCTAGACAAAAGATCTATATTGGAATTAACATATCCAGCCCTGTGAATAATAGTCATTCTACCTCTGTATTCTTGAACAGCAAGTTTCCACCTAAACATATGTATATTTGGTGTTTTCAAGTCTAAGAGGGTTTTACAGCACTGCAATCAGTAACTAATTCAAATTTTTGATCATCCAGGTAATAATGAAGCTTTTCTAAAGCCCATACAGCTTCTAAGAACTCCAATTGAGTGGCACCATACTTCAATTAACTATTTCTCAAGGTTCTTTAAAAATAACAAATTACTACTTCTGAACATTTATCATTTATCACTTGTTTCTGGTGGAGAGAAGCTCCTATTCCAAAAAAACTTGCATCTGTGTAGAGAACAAAAGGTTTATTGAAATATGGGAGAGCCAGGATTGGGGCAATCATTAAACATTTTTTTAATGTTTCAAAAGATTATTGAGTATCCTCATTTCATATAGAAGCTACATCCTTTATGGTTAATTTGGTTAGGGGTGGGGCTATGACTTGATAATTTTTAATTTATTGTCTATAGTAACCACACATTCCCAAAAACTTTGTATTTCTCTTACAGAAGTTGGTGCTTTCACATTTTGTATAACAGCAGATTTACCCTTGTCTACACATAATTGTAAGCCAGACACAACATGACCCAGGACTTTCAGGGATTAAAAGCCAAATTTACACTTTTTTAAGGATAGAGTCATGTTAATGTCATCCATTTTTTGGAAGACTCCCACTAAGTTTTTGATATGTTCATCAAAAGTTTTAGAAAAAACTATGATATCATCAAAATAAACCATTAGCCATCCTTCAATTATCTCCTGATTAAATGAATTATCCATTACTTTTTGGAACACTGAAGGGGCATTCTTAGGGCCAAAAAGCATCCTGACATACTTATAAATTCCCCTATGAGTTGAAATTAGCAAAAAATTATGGGAGGATTTTTTAACAGGTATCTGATGATAACCCTTATTACCATCTAGTCAACTAATAAGCTTTTCACCCTGTAAGATTGCATGTATAGAGTTTATCCTTGGTAAAGGGTAAATATCATCTACTGTGTAAGTATTTAAGGCTCTATATTCTCCACAAAATCATGCCTTATCTATCTCATAAGAGATCAAGACTGGAGAGATGACACAATATTTTGGGGTAACATCTACTTTTCAATAATATTCATTTTTGATAAGGCAGAAATATTATACTCAATGTCTTTCCTTTTAGTGGGGGAAGCATGATAAGGTTTTTTCTTCAGACTAGGAGGTATGTATCTCAAATTACATGATAAAGAAATTTTCATTTATTCCTTTTAAACTCCTAATTCATGAGATACATGAGCCAAAGCCATAGGAAAAGAAGTAACTAAAGAGATTATAGAATCTTTTTGGTCATTATTTAAATGATCACCAAATGAAGCATTATTTATTTCAGACAATAAATCTTCAATTTCCTCTGTTGGTCTTCCTTTACACTTAATCAATGAATTACAAGATTTTAACAGGTGTTCAGAATATTTTTTAGGAGGAGAAATTTTAAATTTTCTTTTTCCATTCAAGCCCAATGTAAAACAGTTGTTTTCTGGATCAAATTTGATACCAAACATGGTTAAAATTTCATTACCCATAATAAACCAATTGCTTAAGTTATCATTTTTCATCACAAAAAATTCACAAACAGCTCTGACAAAGCCACCATTATATTTAAAGAATACGGTAGCTTTGTACTTGCCAATGAGACATAAGACAGAGCCATAACCTCTCCATTTTTCAGACACTATAGGTAACAATTTATTATGATAATTGTTATCTACTGAAGCAAGTGCCTTTTCAGACACCACACTACCACCAGCACCAGAGTCAAGAACAACCTCAACATTTTTACCATTTATGATAGCTGGTGCTCTCAAAGTGGAGATTAATATGGAACTGACAGAAATATCTTTAATAATTTCAGAATTTTCTACTGAAGATAAATCCAAATTACAAGTTTCAGATAAATTATCCAACTATTGTACATCATGTTCCAACATTAAGAAATTATTTATGGAATTATCCTGATATGAGATATTACTATTAAAGTCACTTGAAGATTCATCAAGGTCAACTGTAGCATCTTCAGGATATTCAGTTTGCTCAACAAGATGAATTTTATTTTCACAAACATAGCCTTTTTGCCATAATTTGTTACATTTATAACAAGTATTAGTTGCATATTTCTTTGAAGCAACTGGAGCAGAGGGTTTACCAGATTTTTCTGGAAGTTTTGGAGAAGGTTTGATTTGGTCATTGGAAGGCCTTGAAGGGTAATCCCTTTGTTCATATCTATGGTTGAGTAATACCTCATTACAGATATGAATAAAAGAAGAATTTTCCCTCACATTCTCAGTCCTGGCTACAATCAAATCTCTCAGTGAGTTTGGCAATTTATAGAGGATTTTGTCTCTCCAAATATCATAGTCCATTTTTGGATCCATAGTTCTAAGAACTTTTGTTATTTTCATGAAGAAACTAATAGGTCTCTCAGTAGAAAAGAATGAATATTTAGCATTCTCATATAATATTTGTTGTGCCAATCTGAACTTTGAACCACCAAATTGATTCTCAACCAATGTTTTCCATTCAGCGCAAGTATATTGATGATTCTCCAGCAAGACAGACTCATACCACATAAGGGCAACATTGGAGAATAAGGAAATCAGCTTAGAGACTATTTCTTCATCTGGAATTTTATAAGAATTCTTTAAATTATCAATTCTTTGAATAAAATGCTGCCAGTCAGATGAAGAATTACCATCAAAGGTGGGATATTGATCAAGTTTAGGGCAATTTTTATGGCTACTTGGATGTTCAACTTTAGAATTATTTATTGTAATTAATTCCTGAAGCCTGGATAGGTGTTCAGAAATTTCATTATTCACAGAAAAAGTTGGCTCATGATGAGTATTGAAAAACTTTTTGTGGTACACAGCAGAAGTTACAGATACTTTTTCAGGCTGTTTATTTGACACATTTAAAGGGATGTAAGAAAAACTGTTTTCACATTTCTTACCCTTATTTCTGAAGTACTTATGAGTAGTATTGTCAATCTGACAAACATGTTCATCAGGGACAAGAGGTAAGGTAGAGATTTTGTGTTCAAGATCAGACAAAGAATTTCTCAACCTAGGAAGTTCAGATAGTTGATAATTAATTTTTGTAAGAGATAAAACATTTCTGTCCACATATACTGAGAATTTATTACACAAATATTGAAAATCATTTTTCAATGTATTTAATTCCTTATGTAAGGATGAATATTCCTTTCTTAATGTAGCATTTTCATCTAAAATGTGTTTTAAATCATGAACGTTTTTTTGAAAAGTATAAACCTTATCCCCAAGTAACTTTTAATCATTTTTCAATTGTTTTTGATGAGCAAGAAAAGTATTCAAGGTGTCTTTTAATTTACAATAAGCAGTATCTTGAGAAGAAGAACTCACTTTACAATTTTAATGCAGATTATTCAATCTAAAATTCTCATGTTTCAACAAATCTCTCAGAAGTCTATCCTTGATCACATTAAAATCAGGAGAATCTTTCAATATTTCCTCAGAAGTTTTCTTAAGCTAGACATATAACTTAGGGGTAACAGAATCATTTTTAATTGCAAGAGAAGGATTAATTAAAGAAGTTGAAATTAAATGTAAAAGTTCATCAAATGAAAATTTACTAAGTACATCATTAGGGCTACTCATAACAGGAAGTTTTCTCATAATAGTTTTAAAAGTTCTTTCACCATTATCAACAAGATTACCCATAGAAGAAGATTTATTATTATAAATACCAACATGTTTATCAGACAGATCACTTTCCATGGCATGGGAGGAAACTTCCCCTGTGGCTTCTTTTTTCTGCCTCACCAATAAGGATGGGGCTGTTGATGGAACTTTTGTGTCCTGGATGGGCAAGGTTGATAAGTTGGTTGATGCTGTGCATTCTGTTGGTAGTGGCTCATGAGATAGTCCCATTTCCACTGCTCTACTTCCAGAGTTTTTTGATTTTTCTGGGAAAAGTTGGGGGTTTGGTGGGAGTGATGAGTCTGGTTGGCTTGTGAGGGAGGAGGATGTGCCTGTCTTGGATTCAAGAGCTTCTGCATTCGCCCCCAGAGGGTGTCTACCTTTGCTTTGTATTTTATATTGTCTGCCTTTAGTTCCTTTATGTGACTGGACAAGTTGTTTACCTGTTGTGACAGTGGAATCTTTTTTATTTTTATTCTCTTTGAAGGATCTTCCAGATTGATTTGAGGATTAGCTTCTTTCAGAGTTGCTAGGGGAGGGGGGGGTTACAACTCCTCCTGAAATTTCCATGTCCTGATGAATTTGATTTATAATTATCAGTAGAAGAATTTTTATAAGTCAAATTAGAGGAACCTAACGAGTCAACCTCACATTCTACTTCAATTTTATCCAAATTTAAGTTGTCCATGCTCCCAGATAAATTATTAGACATGATAACTAAAAAATCAATTAAATGTCAAAAAGAGTGAACTGATTTGTCAAACGGTGGTTCAATATTTCAACAAAATATAAATATTAATATATTATTTGAGTTAAAAATAAATTGAAAAAAAATTTTTTTTATTAAGATTATTATTTATAAGAGAGAAATAACAAGCAAAAAGAATTATTTATATTTACTCAAGTTAATATGATTTTATTTATAATATAAAATAATAACCACAAATTAATAAAATGGGAAAAATACCAGAGTATAAATGTCAACCAAAATAATAATAATACCAAAATAAATGGCAAAAATTGGGACTAAGGACAAAGTACTATTATTCACAACCAATATTACAACTACCAATTTAAATAGCAATATTGGGACTAAGTACAGAGTACTATTATTGTCATCCAAAAATATAAAAAATTTAATGAAAAATTAATTTAATAATCTAATAAAAAAATTAATGATCTTCTAGGACTAAGAGGGTTGCTCTATTATTTTCAAATAGGAAAAAAAAATTATTAAAATAATTTATCACTTACACTCAGTGGCCCAGCTAAAAATCTAAGGCACTGTGATTGCAATAAAAACATAATTAACCAGTTGATAGGTGCAAAGGTTGACTTACTATAGTTATTGAAAAATCACTTCAAAATATATAAGTATATAAGAATATATAAACCCAATATATTGAACCCAATTTTGAAACACAGTCACTGAAAAAAGTTCAAAAAGCCACACAAGGTGGTCCGTGCATCAAGTCGTTTGTCCAAAGTTCTGTTTTATTTTTTTGGAAAGGTCCTTAAGTATTGGCCTGTTTGTCTAGAAGAAGGAGAATAGAAGGAAGAAAAGGAGAAAGGAAAGGGGAAAAGAGTAGATTTAAAGAGAAATGAAGAGAATGGAAAAAAACAAGGACTAAAGGATAAAGCAACAGTGGATACTGGACTTAATAGAATTAATGGAAAAGGTGAATTGGATTGTAATATTGAGTATTCTATATTTTCCCTGCTTGACTATCAATTATTAATAATTAAAAAATCTTAAAGCAACCATTAATATTTTATTTAGTATTTAAGGTGACAGATGCGCCACTTCAAATATAAATTTACTATAGTATTTAAAATATGATAAGTAATATAAGTGATAGCTGAAGGGGATTACCCAAGACCTTTTTATAGGGAAGGGGTCCTCTGAAGCACAACAAATTTGTATATACAAAGTGATAATAAAGTGAAACAAGAAAATAAAGAAATATAATTGAAACCTGGATATTGAGAGAAAAACATGAAACAAGTAATTAAACCCATGAATAGTAAAATAATTTTCCCATCCTACATTCTCAAACCAGTTAATTAAAATAGTGAGTAACTACACAAATTTGTAACATAGGAGGTTGTGAGAAATACATCCAAAACTTGCATTACAATGAGTTCAAGTGGTTTTAATTGAACCAATACAATCATGCCAATTTTACACAATTATTTATATAATCAATCTAAGCCCAAAACAGAAATTAGTAATTGTTTCAACTATTCTATTTGAGTAATAACTGAATTAAATGAAACAAGTAATTAATTTAATAAACAATAATTAACATTAATTATTTAATTTATTTTATTAAGTAAGTATTTTAACTTATTTAATAAAATATTTTTGAACACAGTAAAGGTCTATAAAGCCCCCAATATTTATGGACTATAACATATGAGAAGATTGATCTAATATTTAATTTTAATTTAATAAATTTTAATTCCATTATAATTCCAATTTTTCAATTGTAATTATAATATAGATTTACAATTAATTAATTAATTATTAATATTAAATACATAAAAAATATATGCAATGATTTATAGAATATGATATGTATTTTCAGCTGGTCATCTAGAAGAAAGGGAAGAAGAAGGGAGGAAAAGAGAAGGAAGGAAAGGGGAGAAAGAACTTAAAGAAATAACAAGGGGAAAAAATAAAAGAAAAGAATAAGGGAAATGTTAAAGGGAGTTTAAAAGCAATTTAGGAACTTTGACAGGACAAATGGCAGTAGTTTAATAGGGATTATGCTTCAGTAAGTATTTTACTCTTCTCTGCTTAAATACCAATCACTAAATATTAAAATTCTTAAAGAAACCAATGTATTTATATAGTATTTTAAGAGGACTGAAGCATCAAAAAATAATAATAAAATATATTTAAATTAAAAAAATTAATGTAAGTGATGGGCCTAAAGGGGATCACCTAAGGTCTTTATATAGGCAAGGGGACCTCTGAAGCGCCACAAATGAGTATATATAAATAATAATAAAGTGAAACAAGAAAATAAAATAATATAAGTAAACATAGATATTAGGGGGTGTCAGTTCTGGCAAATCCGCACTTAAATTAAGTGCAGATTTCAAACCAAATCAGCACTTACAAATCAGCACTTAAATTTTGCAAAAAAGTCACTTATTTCAAAAAAGGGTGTCAGTTATGACCTCAAATCAGCACTTTTTTCCCGTTTTTTTTCACAACCACATTTTGGCCACAAAACATCCCTTCCTTTCTTACCCCATCCCTGTCACATGTGACACACTGACCTTCCTCGCTACCTACCCATCAATCCTCGGCACACACCCCTTCCTGACATTTTCAATATTTTGACCAGGCTTGTTTACATTCTTTTTTACTTATTTCTTCTACTTTTTAATCTTTTTTCTTGTTATGTGCCAGTTTCATAATGCCTCCCAGACATTCCAAATCTCAAAAGGTAACTCAAAAATCTGCTTCGTCACAAAAGTCTCCTCGTAAAGCAAGGATTACATATACAAAAAATCAGTGACTTTTTCTATTACTTACAACTGTTTTTACAGAATTGAAAACTATGTTTCAGCTAATATTTTATGGAAGTGAACTCTGTTCTTCGCCCGAAGAACAGAGTTCATCCTCCTATTTTCACATTCTGTTTGCACCAATCTCCAACATTTTCAATATTTTGACCAGGCTTGTTTACATTCTTTTTTACTTATTTCTTCTACTTTTTAATCTTTTTTCTTGTTATGTGCCAGTTTCATAATGCCTCCCAGACATTCCAAATCTCAAAAGGTAACTCAAAAATCTGCTTCGTCACAAAAGTCTCCTCGTAAAGCAAGGATTACATATAAAAAAAATCAGTGACTTTTTCTATTACTTACAACTGTTTTTACAGAATTGAAAACTATGTTTCAGCTAATATTTTATGGAAGTGAACTCTGTTCTTCGCCCGAAGAACAGAGTTCATCCTCCTATTTTCACATTCTGTTTGCACCAATCTCCAACATTTTCAATATTTTGACCAGGCATGTTTACATTCTTTTTTACTTATTTCTTCTACTTTTTAATCTTTTTTCTTGTTATGTGCCAGTTTCATAATGCCTCCCAGACATTCCAAATCTCAAAAGGTAACTCAAAAATCTGCTTCGTCACAAAAGTCTCCTTGTAAAGCAAGGATTACATATAAAAAAATCAGTGACTTTTTCTATTACTTACAACTGTTTTTACAGAATTGAAAACTATGTTTCAGCTAATATTTTATGGAAGTGAGCTCTGTTCTTCGCCCAAAGAACAGAGTTCATCCTCCTATTTTCTCTATTACTTACAACTGTTTTTACAGAATTGAAAACTATGTTTCAGCTAATATTTTATGGAAGTGAACTCTGTTCTTCGCCCGAAGAACAGAGTTCATCCTCCTATTTTCACACTCTGTTTGCACCAATCTCCATCCCTTTCAATTCTATCAACACATGCTTGTCTTCCCTCCCCATGCCTTTCGCTATCCTCCCAGCCCCATTGTATGCCATCCTCTTTTGATCCCCATTTCACCCCTCTCAACCTCTCCCAGACCCTTTTCTTCATTTAAAATGCCTCGGAACCCTTAATCTTCCCTTCCAACTCTTTCCCAACCTTTGAGTGACTGAAAAAATATGCGTTTGCTGAAAATATGCGATTTCATGTTGAGTTGATGAAAGAAAACACAGAGAGAAAAAAAAATAAGACTTTAACAGCAAATTCAAAAACCAAAAAAATATGCAAAAAAATTTACCATTCTCAGTGAATAATACATGCAAATTGATAATTTGAAGAGAAAGAGAAAAAAATTAAAATTGCGTTGAAAAATGTTGGAGTGTTATTGGAAGGATTTTCGCCCTTATACTAGTTGATTGAGAAATAGAAGTGTTGGATATAGTCGGAGGTGAATCAACTTGTTCATCTTCATACAGCTCTAACCATTGATCTTTGAGGTCAGCAAGTAGGTTATGAAGTATAGTGCAACACAGAATCCAGTTGATCACCGCCTCCATTTCAGATTTATTTCTAAGAGGACTTCTTAATTCCCTTAAACTAGAAAAACGGCCTTTCAAGATTCCAATAGAATGTTCAATACGGACTCTTGACTTTGCCAAATGATTGTTGAATTTGGCATTTTGACTGTCTTCTGAAGCTGCTCCCCGAAAAGCAGGAAGTACATACTTTCCATTCACATAAGCAGAATCTGCAAGAAGATACTGATTTTCATCAAAGAATTTTTCAGGTTCATTTGAAATATGCATTCTTTGGAAGACGTAGGAGTCATGACATGAGCCAGGATAGCCAGCGAAGAATGATATAAATTTTTTGTTTACGTCACATATAATCTGAACGTTAATTGAATATCTATAAAGAAGATATATTTGTTTGTGTTAGTTTCAAGGAGGATGAAAGGAGTTAAAAATAATCTACCTCTTTTTACGGTCAAAGTAATTGTTTCCACCTTGAGCAGGTTTCTGGCTCAAAGGAATAGTAGTACCATCAACAAAACCAATACATCCTGGAAAGCCCTCTGCTTGCATAACCTGAGATGATTCAAGTTGCTCTTCTTTTGTTGGCCAGGTGAGAAGTTGAGATTCCAAGGAGTTGATGGCAGTGATACATCGTTTGGTATAAGTGTTAACTGAACCATACCCTAAATCAAAGACATTTTCTAAACGTTTCAAAGCGGCTCCATTACCATTTGAACCCAAACGACATAGTGTGATGGCCAATTGAATTGAAGGATGTCGTTGTTCTTTTTGAGAATTATTGTGAAATATGGGATGATCCTGAATAAGCTCAAGCAATTTAAGGAAACATTCCTGAGAAGTCCTGAACAGCTGTCTAAAACTGGGTGTAGATAGGTTAAGAAGTGTTTGGATGGTGTACTTGGGGGTATGAAGTACTTGAGGCTTTCTGGGAAGAAGGTAACGTTTCCTGGCCATTTTTGATAAAACGACAAAATCTTCCTCTAGATCAGAATCGGAATCAGAGTCCAAGAGCAGTTCAAGCGCCATGAAAGTCATTGCTTTATGTAATTTATCATGATTTGAGAGTGAGGAAGGCATAACTCTTATATGATATGATATGAAGATGTAAGTGATGTACAATGTTTTGAGTTATGAAGTGTTATTCTGCGGAGTGCTGCGTATGAATGGGATGATGCTGACAAATCAGTGAAATGGGACTTGATGGTGAAATCAGCACTTTTGGTTGAGAAAGTGCGGATTTGAGTGAAATAAGTGACTTATTTCATTTTGAAATCCACCAGTATTGGGGCTAGTGTGTTTTGGAAATCCGCACTTATTTAAGTGCGGATTTGGTCAAATTTAAGTGCGGATTTGTAAGTGCGGATTTGCCAGAACTGACACCCCCTATTAAGAGAAAAACATGAAACAAATAATTAAACCCATGATTAAGAGACTAATTTTCCCACCATAGCTTCCCAAACTAGTTAATTAAAATAATGAGTAACTAAGTAAGTCTGAAACATAAGAATTATGAGTAAAATAATCCAAAATAGGAATTACAGTGAAATTTAAGTGTTTAAATTGAAACAAATAATATTTTTTGACACAAAAATTTATGTAATCAATTTAACCTAGTATAAAGCAGAAATAAATAATTTTTTTAACTATTTTATTAATGTAATAACTAGTTTGAATGAAACAAGTAATTAATTTAATGATATTGCTAATTTAAAGTGAGAGTTTTAATAACTTTTATTAAACAAGTGTTTTAACTTATTTATTAATTTTTCTGAAATAATTAAGGGTCAACAAAGTGCCCAATATTTATGGATAATAACATATGAAAAGATTAATTTAATATATATGCTTTACTAATTAAGTTTTAATTAAATTATAAGTTAATCTTACCATTACACTTATAATATATGTTTATAAATAATTAATAATTAATTTATAAATATTAAATACATAAAAATGCACCATGATTAATAGAATATAATATATATTATGTTTTATGTAAGTAAATAAATAATTTAATTAATAATAAAATTATTATAATAATTATTTTGCTTATTAATAAAATATTTATATATTTTCATTATACAATAAAATATTTTATTTTAAATACATAAAATACATAAATTTATTCCCTCTTATGGTTCCAATAAAGTATTATAACATTTTACTGGGCTCCTGAGACAGCCTGGCTGACACTCCCTCACTCTAAAAAAACAATAAAAAAATGCTAAGATTTTTTCTTTTTATACTTTTTTAACAGAGTAGGAAAGTTAGAAATCTCTTTTCCAGGTATATATGCAGCATGTTCAGATGATTTGTTTTTATATCTCAATAAATATTCAATACCCTTTTTAGAAGTGATAGTTCTATCATTGAGAGTTTTATCAATTTCTGCAGTTTCTGTTACTTCCTGATGATTTCTCTTAGGTCTTCCCCTTCTTTTGGGAAATAAGTCACTGTTGGAAGTATAAGGTTTAAGCAAAGAAATGGTGAAAACAGGATGTTTTCTATCATATGGAGAATACAATACAACTTCTACTGCATTATCTCCAACCATTCTTTTAACAACAAATGGTCCCACAAAAGGATCTTTAATTTTTTTATTTCCTTGTAGATTGAAATGGACAGTAGATATCTAAACTTCATAACCCTTGTTAAATTTTTACTCTTTATATTATTTATCCCTTCTTTTCTTTTCATATTCAAATGCTTTATCAATACAGCTTTGAGCATGTTTTCTGTATAGCTGTTGAATTTGCATAAAAGACTTTACACCAGGGTGTAGCTCCTACTTTGGTAATTTATTCTTGTGAATTTGAGCAGGAGTGCCTGGGACAGGACCTAGCCAAAGCTCAAAAAGCTTTTTCTCAGTGACAGAATGAACAGTGCTATTGTAAGAAAATTCAAGACCTGGTAGTAGAGTAACCCAGTCATGAGTAAATCTGACATTTTCTTTGTATTCTAATCTAAAGGCACAATACCTTCTAATTATATCTTCCAGAGTTTGAATCATTCTTTCAGCTAGACCATCAGTTTGAGAATTGTGAGGTGTAGATAATTTCAACTCACAGCCACATATATCCATCAAAGACATCCAAAATTCAGATGTAAATTTTGGGTCTCTGTCAGAAATAATGGCTTTTTGAAATCCAACAATATTTAACATGTATGACTTCCATAAGAGAGCTAATTCTTTTGTGGATACATCTTTGTGGGTGGGAATAAATTTGCACATTTTGGTGAATCTATCCAATATTGCCCAACAAGAGTTATAACTGTCTTTACCTGCTACAGGAAGACCAGTGACAAAATACATGTTAATAATTTTTAAGGAGCATCAGGTACTTCAATATGTTGCAACAATCCTGCTCTTTTACCTGTCATTCATTTAGATTTTTGACAAGAATAACAATATTCAACATATACTTTAGTGTCCTCAGACATATTAGCCCACCAAGCAGTGTTTTTAATTCTGATTATAGTTTTCTCAGTATCAAAATGTCCTACAAATATGCCATCATGACAAAGTTTTAAGATGGTTTCTTTCATGGAAGGAGGAATAAAAATGAAATTTGTAAGTTCTCTCCTGTAATAAATATAACCATCTTCAATGGAAACTTTCCCTTACTCAAAGCATTTGGTAATATGGAGGAAGATTTTTCCTTAATGCTTGAATATAAGCATTCTTTGTATCATTCAAGATTGTAACTAATTTATTTAAATTAGAGTTATTATCATATGAATCCAGAATCAACCGCAATAGTTCCTCTTCCATATAAACAATATATATACCATGTATATGTACTGTATCATCCTTGGGTACATAAGCTGTACTGGATACTTCATTCAGAAGAGGTAATCTAGAGAACATATCTACATTAAAATGAACATTTCCAGCCCTTTGAATAATAGTCATTCTACCTCTATATTCTTGAACAGCAAGTTGCCACCTAAACATATGTCTATTTGGTGTTTTCAAGTTTAAGAGAGACTTTACAGCAGTTCAATCAGTAACTAATTCAAACTTTTGATCATCTAGGTAATAATGAAGCTTTTCTAAAGCCCATACAACTGCTAAGCACTCTAATTGAGTGCACCATACTTCAATTCACTCTTATCAAGGTTCTTAAACTATAAAAAAATTACTACCTCTGAAATTTTATCATTAATAATTTGTTTTTAGTGTAGAGCAGCTGCAATTCCAATAAAAATTGCATCTGTGTTGAGGAAAAAAGACTTATTAAAATCTGGAAGGCAAGGATTGGAGCTGTCATTAAACATTTTTTTAATGTGTAAAAAGCTTTTTGAGTATCCTCATTCCATATATAAGCCACATCCTTTCTAGTCAATTTGGTAAGTGGTAGGGCTATGAATTGATAATTTTTAATTTATTGTCTATAGCAGCCACAAATTCCCAAAAAACTTTTTATTTCCCTTACAGAAGTTGGTGCTTTTACATTCTGGGTAGCAGCAACTTTAACTTAGTTTACACATATTTGTAAGCCAGAAACTACATGACCCAGGACTTTCAGGGATTGAAAAACAAATTTACACTTTTTCAAGGATAGAGTCATGTTAATGACATCCATTTTCTGGAAGACTATTCTTAAGGGTTGGACATTTTCATCAAAAGATTTAGAAAAAACTATGATATCATCAATATAAATTATTAACCATCCTTCTTTTATTTGCTAATGAAATATATTATCCATTACTTTTTGGAATACTGAAGGGGCATATTTAGGGTCAAATGGCATCCTAACATATTTATAAATTACCATATGAGTTACAATTAGCTAAAAATTTTGAGAGGATTTTTCAACAGGTATTTGATGATAACCTTTATTACCATCAAGACAGCTTATAAATTTTCACCTTGCAAGGTAGCATGTATAGATTTTATCATGGGAAAAGGTTAAATATAATCTAAAGTATAGGTATTTAATGCTCTATAATCTCCACATAGCCTAGCTTTATCTTTCCCATAGGAGATCAAAACAGGAGAGATGACAAAATATTTAGGTGTAACATCCACTTTTTCAATATTATTTATACTTAATAAGGTTGAGATATTATCCTCAATATCTTTTCTCTTTGTGGGAGAAGAAGGATAAGGTTTTTTGTTAAGTCTAGGAGGTATTTAATTTAAATTACAGGATAAAGAAATTTTCATTTCATCTTTAACAAGTCCAAACACATGGGAACCATGAGTAAAAGCCATAGGGAAAGATGTAGTTAAGGAAGCTATTGAATCCTTTTGATCATTATTCAATTGATCACCAAATGAAGGTGTGTCTATTTCAGACAATAATACATCCATTTCTTCTGTTTTTCTACCCTTACATTGGATCAATGAATGACAAGATTTTAATAAGGGTGAAGAATGCTTTTTAGAGGAAGAGATTTTTAACTTTCTTTTCCCATTCATATCCAAGGTAAAACAATTGTTTTCAGGATCTAATTTTATGCAAAACATGGTTAAAATGTCATTTCCTATAATAAACCAATTGCTTAAATTATCATTTTTCATCACAACAAATTCACAATTAGCTCTGACAAAACCACCATTATATTTAAAGGATAAAGTGGTCTTTTATTTGCCAATGAGACACAAAACAGAACCATAACCTTTCAATTTTTTAAATGTTATAGGTAACAATTTTATTTGATAATATTTATCTACTGAAGCTAGTGCTTTCTCAGACACAACCCTTCCTCCAGCACCAGAGTCAAGAATAACCTCAAAATTTTTACCATTTATGATAACTGGTGTTTTCAAGGGTGATATTAAAATTGAACTGTCAGTAATATCCTTATTGATTTAATCATTTTCTACAGAAGACACCACACAATATGGGGGGCGGACTTGCTAGCAAGTCCGCAACATTGGACCCAAACTCATCCCAGATTGAACACACATTGAGCTATTGACAAAGGTACCATACAATCAGGGATGAACACCACTCAGCTGAAAAGTTTTAGGTGGGTGTTCAACTAGAGTTCAGTCTGAGTTCCATCTGAGTTCAGGTTGAGGACTTGCTAGCAAGTCCACCCCCTATATTGTGTAGTGAGATAAATCAACATCACAATTTTCAGACCAATTATCTAAATATTGGATATCTTTTTCTAAGACCAGAACTTCTTGAGAAGAATCATGGTCATAAGAGATATTACCATTACAGTCACTTGGGGAATCATCAAGATCAGCTTGAGTATTTTCAGATTATTCAGTTTTTTAAACAAGATTAATTTTCTTGTGATAAACATGTCCTTTCTGCCATGATTTGTTACATTTAAAACAAGCGTTTGTTGCATATTTCTTTGGTGCAACTGGGGCAGAGGGTTTACCAGTTCTGTCTGGAAATTTTGTTGAAGACTTCTGCTGGTAATGATAAGATTTTAAAGGATAATTCCTTGTTTCATATCTATGATTAGGTAGAACTTTGTTACAGATATTAATAAAGGAAGAATTTTTTCTCACATGCTCAGTTCTTGACACAATCAAATCTCTCAGAGAATTTGGCAATTTATAGAGAATTTTGCCTCTCCAAATATTATAATCCATTCTTGGATCCATTTCTCTAAAAATTTTTGTTATTTTCATGAGGAAAAAAATAGGTTTTTCAGAACAGGAGGACACATATTTAGAAGTCTCATATAATCTCTGTTGAGCAAGTCTGAATTTTGAACCACCAAATTGATTTTCAATCAATTTATTCCACTCTTTCCAAGTATATTGTTTATTGTCCAATAAAACAGATTCATACCACATCAAGGATACATTGTAAAATAAAGAAATTAACTTAGAAACAATCTTTTCATCTGGAAATTTATAGGATTTTTTTAGATTATCAATTATTTAGACAAAGTGCTGCCAATCAGATGAAGAGTCACCATCAAAGGTGGGATACTGATCCAGTTTAGGCCAATTTTTATGGTTACTGGGATGGACCACCATTTGATCAAAATTATTCAAGATTAAAAATTCTTAAATTTTTGAAAGGTGTTCAGAAATTTCATTATTTACAGAAACAGCTGGTTTATGGCCATTAAAATATTTTTTGCTAGTTGAAAAAGATTTCACAGACTCCTTGTCAGGTTATTTAATGGCTGAAAGAGGAGGAAGAAAGGAGCTGCTTTGTTCAGGCATTTTTCCTTTATTTTTATTCAGCTTATGGGCAGAATTTTGATCCACACCATAATGATTTACAAGTAAGGCTGAGAATTTTTCCTCTAGGTCAGACAAAAAACTTCTTATCCATGGAACTTCAGGAATTTAGTCATTAATTTCATCAAGGGATAAGACATTTCTGTCTTCATGAACTGTGCATTTGTTACTCAGATCCTGGAAATCAATTTTCAGATTTTTCAACTCATTTTGTAGAGACTTATTGTCACTTTTTAATAAAGAATTCTCATCAATAAGGGGTTTTAACTCATTTATAGTTTTCTGCAGATGAAGATTTTTATCTGAAGTAGCATTATGATTATTTATTATTTGTTTTTTTGACTAAGAACAACATTCAAAGTATCTTTTATTTGGAAATAAGCAGTATCTTGTACAGAAGAACTCACTTTCAATGTAAATACAAATTATTTAATCTGTAACTTTCATGCACTAATACATCTCTCAAAATTTTGCCTTTTACAACATTAAAATCAAGAGAATCTTTTAATATCTCCTCAGAAGTTTTCTTAAGAAAGGCATAGACTTCAGGGGAAAAAGAATCATTTTTAATCGCAAGAGAAGGATTAATTAAAGAAGTTGAAGTTAAATGTAAAGGCTAATCAAATGACAATTTACTAATTAAATCATTAGGGCTACTCATAACAGGAATTTATTTTTTTAATAGGTTTAACAGTTCTTTCACCATTTTTCACAAGATTACCTGTGGAGGAAGATTTATTACTATACATACCAACATGTTTATCAAACAGATTACTTACCATGGCAAGGGAGGAAACATCCCCTGTGCCTTCTTTCTAATGATTCTATGATGAGGATGGACCTGAGGAGGTTGATGGTAAGTTTGTGTCTTGGATGGGCCAGGTAGTTGAGCTGCTGGTGGCTGTAAATTCTGCTGGTAATTGCTCATCAGGTAGTCCCATTTCTATTGTTCCACTTTTAGAGTGTTTGGATTTTTTGGGAAAGAGCTGGGGGCCTGATGAGACTGAGGCTGAGGCTGAGGCTGAGTCTGGGTGGTGGGTAAAGGAGTAGTCTGAACCTGTTTGTGACTTAAAAGCTCCTTCATCTGGTCCCAGAGGGGGTCTACTTTTGCCTTGTATCTCATGTTTTCTGCTTTCAGCTCTTTTATATGACTGGACAGATTGTTTACTTTCTGAGCCAGAGGGATCTTTTTTATTTTTATGCCCCTGAAAAGATTTTCCAGACTGGTTTGAGGCTTTACTTTATTCAGAGTTATTAAGGGAGGGGGTTTTTCCACTCCTCCTGACATTTCTATGTCCTAAAGAATTTGAAGGTTTTTTGTCAGCTGAAGAATTTTTGTAAGTTCATTTTGAAGAACCTACAGATTAATTATCAACATCCAACTCAATTTCATCAACCTGAATATTATCCATGCTGCTTGTTAAGCTACTGGACATAAAAACTGTGAAAAAAAAAACTGTATATAATCAATGATTTAAATTTAAATTTTTTCAAAATCATAAAAATAATTTTCAAATTATTTAAAAAAAATAAAAATAAATTTTAATTCAGTTTATAAATTTAATGTAATACAAATATATGTATTTAAAAATTATATTATTAAAAATAAACAATAATTATTTTGGGACCAACCAAAAAAAGGTCTAAAAATCAACCAAAAATAACTAATACCAAAAAATATATTGGTAATATTGGGACTAAGCACTGAGTACTACTATGGTCAACCAAAAATGGCAAAATTTTAATAAAAAAATTAATTTAATAATTCTTCAAAAAAATGATGATCTTCTAGGACTAAGAGGATTACTCTATTATGGTCATCTAAGACAAAAATTGATCACTTACTTTCAGCCTAGGTATCCCCAGGACTGAGTAATTCTTATGTTTAGAATAAGATAACCTTAATTTCATTAAGATTATAACTTAAAAATAAGGTTAAAATACCTATATATATGGTTATAATACATATATATATATAATTATTACAATATTATATAACTTATAGTAGTTTAAATAGCTTATCCATAGCCTAATAATATTTATTAAGGTGTTAATAGAGTCATAATATACTTATCTTAAGTAATATTAAGTAAGTATAGACATACATAAGCTTGTATGTATACATAAACCTCATATTCAATGAAATATGTAGTTATCACTACGCAATATAGGGGGTGGACTTGCTAGCAAGTCCTCAACCTGAACTCAGATGGAACTCAGATGGAACTCAGACTGAACTCAGACTGAACCCATACTGAACTCTACTTGAACACCCACCTAAAACTGTTCTGCTGAGTGGTGTTCATCCCTGATTGTATGGTTCCTTTATCAATAGCTCAATGTGTGTTCAATCTATGGTGAGTTTGGGTCCAAGGTTGCAGACTTGCTAGCAAGTCCTCCCCCCATATTGTGTGGTGTATAGTATGTATATTTAGGTCTATAAGTGGGTTTTAACCTCTTAATAGCCCATAACCTTTATTTTTCTGCTTTTTTAGGTCATATGGACATATTCAGTGGACTCTCAATGCCTACAAAAGCATATACACCTTTTTCAGGTGCATATTTCCAATTCGGACAACTTAATCTGCTTCCTTTGATGGATTTTCACAGATTTATGGGTTGGGATATCATTAATGGGCTAATATGGATTATTGGGGATGTTATTGGGGGCTTGGAAAGTTAATTTGGTTCCTTTATATGCTTTGGGTTTCATTTTATACTCTTTGGATGAGTTATTTTACCTGTTTCTTTATGGTATCTGCTTATATCTGTTTATTCCATTTATGGTATGGGTTTATGATATCATTAATTGTAATGGAGGGTCCTTACTGGAGGTCTGGGTGTTGAAACTGCTTGAAGTGGAAGCCATGGATAGGTTATGGGCCCTCACAGTGCTGTAATTTCAGGGGATAGCAGTGACATCATCTGGATTGAAGGTCTGTGCACTCCAGTGGAATTTGGTATAAGTAAGGGAGGATTTGATGGGTTATTAGACATCATTCAATTAATAAATAACTTACTAAAAAACTAATAAACACTATAATAAAATCATTATTATATATAAATATATTATAAATAATTTATAAATTAATATTATCTTTATATAAGCTATAAATATATTTTATTTATCTATTTTCCACCACTAGCACACATAAAAATCTAAGTATTGTGAGTTTATATTGAGAATAACTATTTTATTAGTCTTCCCCTGAGGTTAAATCACTAAATAATTTAAAAATAAGTAGTAGGACCATCAATATTTACTATTGAATCATAATTAGATACTAGCACACATTGACACACTCAGTGGCTCAGCAAAATAGCCAAGGCACTGTTATTGCAATAGAAATTTAATAGTAAAGTTGAAAGGTGCAAAGGTTGACTCACTATAGTGATCAAAAAATCACCATAAAATATATGATTATTTAGTATTATATAAACTAAAACTCCCAAAACCAACTTCAATAAAACAGTAAGCTGTATGTTGGTGGAGCTTCTGGGAAGGTGCAATTTTATATTCTAAAAGGCAATGTTAGAAAAATTTTTGGTGTCCCATTTTTAATGGATTTTGCAGCCAGGATTTGTTATCAACCTGGAGTTTAAAGAGGAGGATGAAAGGACCCTGCATATGAGGTTGTCTTTACCTGGTGAAGAGTGTTGGGAGACTAGGCATGGGCTTAGATCTATGTGCCACTGTCCTGATTGTTGTGAGAGAAGAAGGGAATATAGGGCTGCTTCTGGGTTTTTGAAGGTAGCTTAAGCTCTGATGGAGAGCCTTATTTATTAGAGTAGGTGGGGCTAATTCCCTAATTCTGAAACCTTTCACCTTTCAGTGGAAATCCCTGATTGTAGTACGTCAGCTCATTCGGAGATATTCTAGGGAAATTTTTAGCTTTCTTTAAAATAATGTTTCTCTTCTCTGCAAGTATTGTTCATATATTTTTGTCAAGTCTCTGATAATTCAATGGTTTCAAAATTAATTTAATTTCAGTTTCAAGGGGAAAGATGGGTTTTATGTCTATGGAATGTAAAATCTTTGGTATGTTGAGATTGGGGTCTAAAAGTAAGTCCTCCCAATTATGCACAGCTAGAGTAATTTCTACACCTTTCAAAAACATCACCTTTGCCATACATGTGAGTAATTGTGCAACCCTGGTTTCTGTTTTAGGAAAGGGGCCCCATCAAGAAAAGAAGAAAAAAATTCAAGATAATTAAAGATAATCCAGAAAAAAAATCTGAAGATAAAGAAGAAAGAAGATCAAAAGTTATTATTTCAAGATTATTTGGTTGAAGAGGTTAAGAGTGATAGAATTGAGGTTGATAGTGAGGAGGAAAATGCGAAAGTCAAATGGAAAAGCTTTGTGGAAGTGATATTGGGGTCTAAAATAAGTCCTTCTAGTTGTGCACAGATAGGGTTTCTTATACACCTTTCAAAAACATTACCTTGGCAACCCCTTGAGCATTGGGGAAACGCCTGTTTGTTTTTGTAAATACTTTTAAGAAGTCCCTGTTGAAGATGTAGATTTGTAAATGGATTCTGCTAAGTAGAAGAAGGTAGCAGAGAAGATTAGCCCTGTCAATGAGCCTATGCCAGTTTGGCTGAAACCACCTTTGAAGAGGCCTTATATGTCAAGAGATCCTTATGTGACACCTTAAGTGAAGAATTTACTTTATTTTGTGGAAACTGATAGGATTACTGGGGAAAGGTTTGATATGGTGAATTTTGGTCCTGATGGGTAGTTATCTGAAGAGGAGAGGAAGTTTTTGTTGTATGTGATGATGTTGATGGATGAGGCAATTGGCTTTGTGGAGGAGAAAAGAGTTGTGATGAAGCATTCTTATGGTTCACCTTATCTGATTCCAGTGGTTTGTAATGAGACTTGGAAAATAAAACCAGTTCCAATCCCTGCTGCTATAAGGGATGATTTTGTAGAGATTTTCAGGGAAAAGGTCAGGACAGAGTTGTATGAACAGTCATCCTCAAGTTATTCTAGTCCTGTGTTCTGTTTCAAGAAGAAAAATGGAAAGCTTAGGGTGATTCATGATCTCGAGGCCTTGAATAGAGTGACTATCAAGGATGCTGGAATTCCACCAAGTGCAGAGGTTTTTGTAGAGGTGTTTTATAGAAGGGTGTGTTATGGTTTGGGAGATATTGTGGGTGGATATGATGAGAGGGAATTTCATGTAGAATCTAGGCCTCTCACTACTTTTGAGACTTTTTTGGGAAGATTTCAATTGACCAGGTTACCTCAAGGAGATACTAATTCTGTTAAAGTTTACCAGGAACAGATGGCTTGGATTTTTCAGGATGAAGTACCAACTTATTCTAGTATTTTTATTGATGAAGGAGGAATTAAAGGGCTAAAATCTGATTATGGTAATGAGGTACTAAAAGAAATCCCTGGCATTAGGAGGTTTGTGTGGGAGTATGCTGTGACACTGGAGAGGATTTTGTTTAGGATAGAGGAGGCTAATTTGACTGTTTCTGGGTAAAAGGTTTGTTGTTCTGCACCAGCATTGAATATTTTGGGTCATGTGGTGTGTAAGGAGGGTTGGAATATGGCAAATAAGAAGGTTAACAAAATTCAAGAATGGCCAAGACAAAAAAATACCACTGAAGTCAGGGGACTCTTGGGTGTTTGTGTCTATGTGAAGATGTTTATTAATGACTTCTCTTTGTTGGCTGATCTTTTAAGGAAGTTGACCAGGAAAGATTCTGATTGGTAGTGGGATGATGATTGTGAAGAAGAATTTGTGAAGTTGAAGAAGGTGGTAGGGAAGGATATTGTGTTGCATAAGTTGTATTATGGTGTTGGGGCTAGGAAGATTAATTTGATTTTGGATTCAAGTTATATTTCTGCTGGTGATGTTCTGTATCAGGAGGATAAGGATGGGAAGGTCAGGCCAGTCAGCTATAAATATGTGGCTTTTAATGAGGTGGAATAAAGGTACAATCAGCCAAAGTTGGAGCTTTGTGCTAAGATAAAAATCTTGAACAAGTTACACACTGTTTTGTGGGGGCAGAATTTTGAGTTTCAGGTGGGTTCTAAATCTATGGTGCATATGATCAACATTCCTATTCTTTGTAATGCTCCTATGACTAGGTGGATTGCATTTATCAAGTACTTCTCCTTTAATTTGGTACACAAGCCAGGAAAAACTTTCTAAATGCCAGATGGATTGTCAAGAAGACCACCAACAGATGAAGATTCTGAATCAGACAAGTTTGAAAAAGATATTCCAGTGGTTAGGGACAGCAAAAGTGGTGCAGATAATTTTTCTTATCTCCAGAAAAGGTTAAACTGCACAATTTGGGCCTCCCTCATGAGTTTTAACAGGCTGGATCTGATCTTTATTCTGTTGATCAGGATGTTTTTTTTGATATAGAAGGGGCTTTTACTTTGGATGGCTCAAATTTAGAAAATGGTGTTTTTGTTGGTACACTTGATTCTCATAAAATTCAGTGGAAGAAGAAGGATGTGCTACAATTTGAAGATTGGTGTACTGCAAGGGCTTTTCAATTGGCTCATGTGCATTCTAATGATTTTGATTACAGGGTTGTGCCCTTGGATGTTATTTGGTTGTATTTTGATAATGAGACTTGGGGTCAGCCTGGGTTTTATTTTATTATAGGAGAATATCTGTTGATCTTTGAGAGGCCAGATAGTTGTTATAATGATACTTGGTTGGAAATCAAGAAGAAGGGTCCTTGATTTTATGTGTCAGGGGGAAGGTTAATGAGGAGGAGAAATACAAATCCACAAGTTGTGGTGACTCAAAAGAAGGGTTAAGAGTTGGTGTTGAAGTCTCTGCATGAAGACCTTGGTCATAGAGGCTCTGGGAGGATTTATATAAGAGTAGAAGACAAATTTTAGTAGCCTGGTATTAAGTTGGAAGTTTAAGTTTGGGCCCAATCTTTTGAAGAATTTCATAGAAGAAGTCACTTGAAACCAAAGGAAATTGGTCATGCTACTGGTGAATCAACTGTGTTTGGAAGAGTCAATTTGGATGCTTTCCATATTAAAAAGGGCAGGTATAAATATTTGATTGTGTCCAGTGATGATTTATCTGGTTGGGTTAAGGTAGTGCCTCTGTTTAATTTGACTTCCAAGAATGTGGCAGAATTTTTGAAGAAGGAGTGGATTTATAGGTATGGGCTGAAGAAATTGGGAACTGTTGATTGAAGACCAGAGTTTGGAGCAAAATTACAGAAATCTTTTACTAGTTTTGGGTCCAAGGTCAGAGTGGCTACTCCTTATTATCCTGAAGCTGAAGGCATGGTTGAAAGAGGGCATCAAATTTTGAAGGCTGCTTTGGTCAAGATGTGTGGGGATAGTTCTGAAAAATAGAGGCATTATTTAACTTTGGTTTTTTTTGATGACAGAATTACTGTTAAGAAGAATTCTGGATATTCACCTTATGAACTTATTTTTGGTCAGAAGGCTGTTTTACTGGTAGATTTGGAGGCAATTTCTTATTTGGGAATTTATTGGGATGAAGTTTGTTCAACTGAAGACTTATTATGTGTAGAAAAAAGCAGTTATAAAGAAACGAGGACTTTCATATAAAAGCCTATGAAAGGATTATGAAGATCAAGAATCAATCAGTTAGGTATTAGGATAAGAGGTTGGCACACAAGCTGAGGAATCCTTTAAAGCCTGGGCCGTTGGTATTGGTGTATAAAAGGAGTTTTAAGAGTCAGTGGGGCAAGATTTTCTCTTACAGGTGGAATGGTCCTTATAGAGTCAGATATCAACTCTCAGGTGGATCATATCAGCTAGCAGAATTAAATGTGGCAGTCTTGAAGAAGAGAGTTTCTGCTGACCAGGTTAAGAAATTTTATCCTAGAGTCACAAGAAAGGAAGAATACTAATTTGTAATGAGGATAAAAAATTATTCATTCTTATTATTGGATTTTTTTTGGTGATGCTGTGCATCTGTTGTTTTGGAAAACTTTTTTATTATATTTTACCCAGGGGGGAATCTAGTTATTATTTTAAAAGTGTGGGGGTAACTGATGGGCTGGCTGCTCTGTAAAACAGTTGCCCCAGATTGTCTGTTTCTAAACCCTTCTCTTAGTTTAATTGAACCCCAGAATTTGTCTTCATTTAACAGGTTTTTAGTCTCCTATGACTTTAAACTGGACTTCTGTGGTCTTCAAGTGCTTGTATTTTCCCTGGTGGATTTTGTGTTAATTGGTTGAATTGTGAGGTGGATATTTTTTTTATGAGGTACCCATGGGGGGCCTTCAAGATTTTATTTTTTCAACTGTGAGGGTAACTGATGGGCTGGAAGCTCTGTATAAAAGTTAAAACAGAATATCTGTTTCAAGTGCTTAGTTTTATTTAGTTGAATACTAGCTCTCTGCTTTTATTCAGGCTTTTAGTACTCTATGAATTTAAACTGGATTGGCCTGGCTTCTTGGTTCTTGGATCTTTCTTGGTGGTGGATAGCTGGTGGTCTCCCATCATTTTTACTTATTACAGGGAGCCCACCCAGTGATTGTTTCTTTGGACCTGAATTTGCTTCTGTGATTTTTTGTGAAGTAATGGGATTGTAGCAGTCTTAGATGATTTTCTTTTTTTTCTCTTTTTTTTCTTTTGTTTTGGTAGTAAGGGTTGTTTTATAAAATAAAAAAAAAGTTGGGTTTACCACATCAGGGTCACCTGTATGTGGGCAAGCATTGGTGGTGAAAGGCTCATTAATGGGCAAGTAAATGCCATTTTTCTTTTTTATTCTTATTTCTCAAGTTTTTATATCCATTCATTTTTTTAATTTTCAAGTTTTTCTTATATGTTCAAATTGTTTTTTCAAATCTTTAAAAATTCTTAAGGGTGTATCCATGTCAAAGTTCACTTGGATGTGGGCAAGGTATCATGGGATCAGCTCATCAATTGGCTGAGGGATGCCATTTCTAATTATTCTTTATTTTATTTTATTATTATTCATTTCATTTTATTTTCTCAGCTCTTATATTTTTTTGGAAATTTTGATTAATTCTATTCAAGGTTTTTTTGGTATGTTAGTAGCTTTAAGTATTATTCTGTTAAAAATATAAAACAATTATTAAATTTAAAATCAAAATAAATAAATAAAATTTTAAATAAAAATAAAAAGATATTTTTTAATATTTCTAATTATTATTGTTTTCTCTATTTATTAATCTAATTTATTTTCTGTTTTCTATAATTTGATTTCTGGAAGAAGAAGCTTCTGGAGGTTGGTTTGGAAAGTGTTGGCATTTTAGTTTCTTGTGGGGATGGGAAGATGCACTGTGTTTTTTGAAGTGTAGTCTGCTGGAAAGATTTTAGGGGTTGTAGTGGTCTGGAACTGGTTTGGAAAGTAGTATTTGGGAGGAAGCAGAAGAGACTGGGATGGAATGTAGGAAGGTGTTCTTAATTATCCTTGAAATCTTCCAGTTGTTGTCCAGAAGTTCCTTTTTCAGGGTCCTTTCAACCTCTTTCAATGGTCCATGAAGAGCAAAAGCCTTTAGCATTTTGGAACATGTTATGCTTAGGTTCTGCTTCATATCCGCATAATCCAGAGTTAACATAGTTTCATGAGTTTTTTCAGCTCCAATATTAGTTTCAGTAGGAGGGGTGCTATCTAAACAAGAAGACTTTTGTTCAGATGTTTCTTTTTTTGTTGATGAAATTAAATGAACGAGTATGGTATTTAAAGATTGGAGGTTCTTCAAAATTATATGCAATAGGAATCGGGAAATCTGAAGGTTTGGAAATATGTGTGGTGAAAGGATCAGCCAGAGTTAAATATGGGCTGTCTTCTCCTCTTCCAGTGGGTGGTGAGAAGGTGAACTAGGATGAAACTCTTCCTGGGGCCTAGCTAGAAAAGGAGAATTTTTGTTAGAATTGTTCTTGTTATTGTTATCCTGCTCAGTTGGATTGGTTTCTGGTGCTGGAGAACCAATGTTGTTGTAGGATTGGGCAGGTGGAGGGGATCTAGAGGCTGACTTTTGTCTTCTGTATGAGTTACTTGAAGAGAAGGAACTGTCAGAGGAGCTGTTTGCGGGCAAAGGGGAGATGTGTTTTCTTCTCCTGGATAGAAAATGTGATTTTAGGTGTTGATAAGTTTTGGGAGCTCTGGAAGGTATTCTTGAAATTTAAGGATTTTTGGTGTTATTGGACCTTGAAAATTTGCTTTCATTGCTCTGGAAGAACAAGGAGGTTCTTTTGCACAATTATTGTTGTTTTTTTGGGGAATTCTGGTTTTATTCTGGTTTTTTTTAAGGTTTTGAGCCTAATTTTGGCTTCCTAGCAAGGCAGGTGGGCCACCTGGATTCAGCCTAGCAGCCTAGGAGCTGAATTTGAAGCATTTGAAGCTGAATTTAATGAGATTAAAGCAGATTCTTGGGAGTTTAAAGATTGCTGTTCAGAGAGACTTCTGTGGATGGATGTCCTGGATCTTCTGGAAGGTACTGACAACAAAGAAGAGGTCAGGACCTAGTTCTGGGGGTCTGGTAGGGGATCTGTAGATGTATTTGTGAGAAGTTGAAGGTGGAGGTATAGGGTAGTTTTCATCTCTATCACATCTGTTATTTTTTGCATTTAAAGATTCACAAGCCCTGTTGTAAACTTTGGCATCTGGAGTTGGAAGAGTGAATGTGCAGGGTCTACATATGTGGATGCATTATTTGCAAGAATAGTATTTGGTAGCAGTGAAGCAAGGAAAGGTTGAAGGGTTAAAAGTAGGGGATTTAAGGTTTTACATGGTCTGTGGTGGAATAACCATTATAGAGAGATAGAGATAAGAAAAAATTTTTTATCAGTGATGGGTAGAGGATGACTTGGATGTTGACATTCAGAAAGTGGAATGTGGCTGAATATGCATTAGTCCATCAGGACTTTAAACTGAAACCTTGTTCTGAAGCTCCCCAAGACTATAAACTGAGGAATGGGTGTTATTTTTGGTGTTGGTTTTGAAGATTGGCAGAGTGTATCCACAGGGGGAGCCTCTGAATTTATCAAAGGTAAGTTTGGGGGTAATTGATGGGCTGGTAGTTCTATTCACAATTAACCCAGAATGTTAGTTTTTTTCTCTGTGTCTTAATAGGGTTTCTCTCAGGTTCTGTGTTTATGATTTAGGTTGGGTCTCCCAAGACTATAAACTGAGGGTTTTTTATTCCCCCAAGACTATAAAATGAGGATAGTCCCCCAAGACTTTAAACTGAAGGTTTTTGGTGGCTACATCCTTTAGAGGGTGTGGTAATATTTTCTTTCCTAAATCAAACTCAAGAACCAGGGGATTTACAGAAGGGTATCAAGAGAGGCAGAAAAAGTTTCTGAGTTGGCCTTGAATTTTTGGATGAGGCTCCTTCTCTTATCAATGTCTTTTTAGTCCATAGAAGGGGTTGATTGGAAGTAAAAAAGGAGGAGTTTTTTCTGTTGTTGGGTGTGATGTTGGAATTTAACATTCACAAGAGGTATTGGATCTGGTGGTTGTGTTTCAATGGTCCTTACATTGTCATAATAATCAATTAATGGTGGAGGAGAGGCTGAAGAAAATGGTCAGTCTAATTTGGTATGAAGTGATGGAATCTTACCTTCTGGTGAATCAGGGTGATGAGGGGAAGAAGAGGCTGTTAGAGTTAGAGGTTTTCTTCTGGATAAATGAAGTTTGTTGATTATTCTTGAAATGATCATGGAGGGTCTGGATCATCTGGTTGAAGAGGATGGGCCAGGATGAGTGTAGAAAAAAGCTGAATAGAAATATGATGGGCCAGGTATGTGGCTTTGTCTCTTTTTGAAGTGGTAATAATCACAAGAAGTGCTGTAGATGTGAAGAGGTCTAGTAATTGCACAGATGAGGTTGTTTTCAATACAGTACTGGAAAAGGCCCAGGTCAGAGGCCGGTGTGGAGAGGCATTTGAACATGGTTATTAGTGGATGAAAAATGTGGAAATTCTTGATTGGAGGAAGGATTTGGTGTTAAAAAGCTAGGTAGGCCTTTGGAATGCATATTTGGAGTTATTTTGTATGTAGAGTGTAGTTAGGGTTATGGTGTTTTTTTATTGGTGTATTTTTAGTTTTTAGATGTTTAGTTGTGTTTTTGTAGGCTTAAGCTAGGATCACTTATCATTTTTCAGCTTATTGTTCTTTATTTCCCCATCTTTTTTGTATATGTTATGTGTTATAAGCTTTTTTCTACGTTGTAGACAATCATATAGTACTAGCTATAGGCCTTGACCAAGGGAGTTGGAGAAAAACCAGAGAGAAAATCCCCTGTCCCTTTAGAAAAATAGAGTGAGATTTACTTGCTAAAGTAAGTTGGTTCCTGTTTTGCTAAAGCCCCTTTTCAACACGCTTGACTGCTTGAAAAGCCAAGAAATTAGTCCCCAGATAGACTACCAGACCAAAGAACTGAAATGTAGAACAATGTCCACACCAGAGACAGCAAAGATACTTAATGTAGGCTGCAAATCCACACCAGAGAAAGCAATAATACTTGCTATAGCTTGCAAGACTATAACAGAGAAAACAGTTGCTAAAGTTAAGTTAAATGAAGAACTCACTTGCAACAAACACAGCCAATTGTGGCCAGAAAATAGTGAAAACTGAGTAAGGAACAATGATATCACCTCCAGATGGTTGTATGATGATTAAGGTTTCCGCAAACTGTCTTATTAACTATGTACACACAGACCACCAACTAAGAGCCCATGCGCACCCACCAATCTGGCACCTGTACCTGCCAAATTGCATAAAAAACCCTCCTGAAGCGCTCCCCAACCTTCTAAAACAGAGGCGGGCGGGCCGCCCGATGTTGGAGGTGCCGCCTGAAGCGGCCCGGCCTCCCTGAAGCCAGAAAACCAATAAAAACCACTAATCTACTTAGAAAAATTAGCTACAACTACTAAAACCTTTAAAACACGGAATTTCACTATAACAACATTAAGACATGAAATATAGAGAAAAATTAGCTCTATCCAATGGTACTAAGCACTTAACCCTAAGACTTAAGGTTAGCCCGTAAAACACAAAAAACAAAATTAAACAGCAATCTTTTATAAATGAAAAATGAGGAAATGACCCCTTAAAACTCAGAATATAAAAAATGTCTTCAAGACATAAAATATAGAGAAAAACCAGGGCTATCCAATGATAGTACCCACATACCTGCAGACCCAATATCCACGGAATAAAACCAGAAAAATACCCAATTCCTTAACAGATGTCAATTAAGACATGCACAAACAGTGCCAAATCACACAACAAAGGCCCCTGCCAATGTTGGAAGACCACATCCTCCCTCCAATTGAGAATGGCCGCATTCTTTCTTCATCCAACCACCATGTTTAACCTTCTTCCCAAATCTGCCTCTGAAATGGGCCCCTGCCAATACTGCATCGACAATAATTTAATCTGCGCCATGACACCACCTGTCCATCCATACAGAACGTCCTGCAATGTCTGCCAATCCAGAAAGAAGACCTGCCACAGACCTGGTCCACTTTCTTCCACAACAGATTCACCTCCACCTCAACTTGGTCCTTCTTCTGCCAGCACCAAAAGATCTAGGCCATCCATCCTGATACCCAGATTAATCAAAAAGCTCCACATTCCCAGAAGAGTGCCACAACCCATAAAACAACTAGTTCCACCATCCCTGGTCCATCTGATGGTAAAGAACATTCATTTCTTCCTTCAACTTTAAAAACTGATAACTTCTCAGTTCCTCCCTCTTCTGATAGTGATGATAACAATGTAGGATCCATTGCACCACCAACACCAACCCAGTTGCCCACTATCAAGGCCAAGTTCCATCAACACACATCTCAACAGAAACAACTTCTGCTTCGCTACTTCCAATCCTCTCCTGCTAGAGATCCACAGGACATTAAGAACAGAAGACACCTCATTCACCAGTTCAAGGCTAATTCTTAACACTTCATTTCTTCTCTTGATTACCTCTTTAATTCCACTAGTACTTGAGTTTGATTCAGAAAAGAAAAATTGACCACACCCTCTATAGGATGTAACCACAAACAACCCTCAGTTTTAAGTCTTGGGGGACCATCCTCATTTTATAGTCTTGGGGGACTCAAAAACCCTCAGTTTAAAGTCTTGGGGGACTCAAAAACCCAGAACCAGAGATCAACCACATTAAGACACAGAGAAAAAACTAACATTCTGGGGTAATTGTGAATAGAGCTGCCAGCCCATCAATTACCCCCAAACTTTCCTTTGCTAAATTCGGAGGCTCCCCCTGTGGATACCCTCCACCAATCTTTCAAAACCAACTCCAACAACAAAACCCTTTTTCCTCAGTTTATAGTCTTGGGGGAATTTCAACCCTCAGTTTAAAGTCTTGGGGGACTAACACAGTTTTCAGTTTAAAGTCTTGACGGACTAATCTTGATAAAATCTTGAAACCAGCCAGTTTAAAGTCTTGGAGGACTAACAGAAACCAGATTTCAGTTTAAAGTTTTGATGGACTGGTCTTGATACCATGGCTTTTTCAGTTTAGAGTCTTGATGGACTGTCTTGATAACATAGCTTTTTCAGTTTAGAGTCTTGATGGACTGACAGAATTTTACATAAAATGGACGCAGCCAATTTCATGCAGCACACCTCTACAGCCAACCTGCTGAACTTCCACCTTCACTTCATCATCTACCCATCACTGACAAAAATCTCCTCCTATCCCTTTTCATCATCTTTTCTCACCACAGATCATGTCTGGATCTCCTGATGTTAACCATTCTACTCTCCCTTGCTTCACTGCTCCCAAGAACTATGCCTGCAAACAGTGCATCCACATGTGCAGACCTTGCACATTCACTCTTCCAACTCCTGAATCCAAATTCTACAACAGGGCTTGTGATTCTTGCTATTCCAAAAAGAAAAGATGTGACAGAGATGCCAACTTCCCTATTCCTCCGCCTTCTCCTTCTCACAAATACATCTCCAGATCCCCTACCAGATCCCCAGAGCTTGGTCCTTCCTCTTCCGCTCTATCTTCTGCTCCTTACAGAAGATCCAGAAGCTCAGCTTCCTGCACTCTTTCCAAAAGACCAGCCTTATCCTCACAAGAAACTTCTTTTATCTCCGCCAAATTAGCTCCAAAAAGCTTCAAGATCAACTCCCAGGCTTCTAGACCTCTTTTAGGAGGCCCGCCCGCCTCACCAAACAGTAAAAATCAGGGCCAAAACCTCCAAAAACGGCCAGAAAACAGCCAAATTTATCCAGAGAACAACAACAACTCAACCCAACTACCTCCTACTGCTCCCAGAGCAATTCAATCCACCCTTCCAAAGACCAAAAGCACCAAAATTTCCCAGATTTCTAAGAGACCTGCCAGAGAACCCCAAGAAGAAACCAGAACACCACACACTGCTCCACAACAACAACTTCGTCCCCAACTAAGACAAAGAAACTACACCTCTCCTCTGTCAGCCAACTACTCTTCTGACAGTTACATCTCTTCAAAATCTCCATCCAGAAGAGAGCAGTCTGCTTCCAAATCCCCCTCTCCTGCTTTATCCTTTAACAACCCTGGTACTCCATCACCAGCACCTCCTCCAGCTGAATCCAACAGAAATAACAACCAAAACAACAACAACAATCTCACTGCTCCAACTATGCCCCAGGAACATCAGCATCCCAGTTCACCTTCTCAGGATCCTTCAGAGGAGGACCATGAGAATCCATATCTTTCCCTAGTTGATCCACCCACTATGACCATTACAAAATCGTCAGAGATCCAAATCCCAGCTGCTTACAGATTTGATGAGCTTCCAATCTGTAAGTACCAAATTAATTATTCCATTTCTTCAACAAAAATAATTAATGATCCAATTCTTCTTGTCTAGTTGGCACCCCTCCTCCTGAATCTATTTTTGGAGTTGGCCAACCTCTTGAAACTTCTTTGACCCTGGATTATGGAGACATGAAGAAACACCTAAGCACCATGTGTTCCAACATGCTAAAAGCCTTTGCCCTCCATGGACCTTTGAATGACTTTGAAAATCCCTGAGAAAGCGCCTACTGGATGACCACTGGAAAATGTCTAGGATCATTAAGCACACCCTCCAGCACTCCATTCCTGTCTCTTCTTCCTCCTCCTCTGAACTTCCCTCTAATCCAATTCCTGACCATTACAATCCCTATCACCTCTCCAGCGGGATGCACTTCAAAGAACACAGTGCTTCCCACAATCCCAACAAAAAACAAAAACGTCATCACAATCCTGACCAGCCTCCAGAAGCTTCATCATCCAGAAAATGAGCTCCTGCAAAAGATTAGAAACATAATAATAATATAAAACAATTAATAAAAATAAATTCAGAATTTTTTTTTTTATACTGTCTACTAATATACTAAAAATAAAAAAAATTAATAAATAAAATGAAATAAAATAAAATATAAAAAATAATAGAAATGGTATCCCCCAGCCAATTGATGAGCTGATCCCCGATACCTTACCCACATCCAAGTGCACCTTGATGTGGATACACAATTAATTCTTTTAAATGATTAACAGAAAAAAAAATTCAAAAAAATTTAGAAATTCAGAAGATAATAAAAATAATGAAACACAGAAACACATGAAATAAATAATAAATAAAATAAAAAAATAGCATTGCCCGGCCAATTGATGAGCCTTTCCCCACCAATGCTTGCCCACATCCAGGTGACCCTGATGTGGTAACACCCTGTATTTTTGATTTTATAATTTTAAACAACCCCCATAAAAAAATTAAAAGAAAAAAAGAGAAAAAAGAAAATAATCTAAAACTGCTATCTAGCAAAACATAACCGCAAAATCAAAGACAGTCCAGCTCCATAGATGGTCCAATAAGGAAAAGTCCGATCCATAGAAATGATCACTGGGTGGGCTCCCTCCAATAAGTAAAAATGATGGGAGACCACCAGTGATCCACCACCAATCTGAAAGAACCAAAGATAAAGAAGCCAGTCCCAAACCAGTTTAAAGTCATAGTGGACTTGAAACCTGAATAATAAACAACAGAACTAGAATTCAACTAGGAAAAACACAAGACTTGAGACAGACATTCTGGGGTAACTGTTCTACAAAGCAGCCAGCTCATCAGTTACCCCCAAACTTGCCAAAATAAAATCTAGAAGCCCCCCCTGGGTACCTTCTAACAAAAAACACAACATCCAACACAAAAAAACCAAAACCAATAAGAGTGACGAGACCAGCACATGAAATCAAGAGGAAATTCCAGTTTAAAGTCATAGAGGACTAAAACCTGTGAAAAGAAACCAATACTAGGGTTCAACCAAATTAAGAGAAAGGGTTGGAAACAGACAATCTGAGGTAACTGTTGATAGAGCAGCCAGCCCATCAGTCACCCCTACACTTGCCAAGATCAAATCTAGAAGCCCCACCCATGGGTACCTTCTAACAAAAGTTTCCAACACAAAAGTTGCTCTGCAACACCAAAAATTCCAAAACAAAAAAGAATGTTCCATAGTTTATCCTCATTGCGGATTCAATCTTCTTCATGCCTAGTGCCTCTCGGATAAAACCTCTTCACTTGGTCTGAAGCCACCCTCTTTTTCAAGACTGCACCATCCAACTCTTCCAAAACATAAGAACCTCCAGACGTCTGAGATCTGACTCTGTAAGGTCCATTCCATCTGTCAGAAAACATTTTGCCCCACTGACTCTCCAAACTTCTGTTATACACCAAAACCAAACAGCCAGGTTTCAAGGGATTCCTGAGTCTATGAGCCAACTTCTTTTCCCAGTACCTGACTGATTGATTACTAATCTTCATCATTCTAGAGTATGCCTTCTCCTGACATTCCTCTCTATATTCCAACTGTTGCATCCTGGCACAGAGCAAATCTTCTGTTGAGTGCATGTCATCCCAATCAATTCCAAGATAAGAGACAGCTTCCAATTCCACTGGTAGAACCACTTTCTGAACAAACATTAACTCATAAGGAGAATAGCCAGTTGTCCCCTTCACAGTGACCCTATCAGCAAATAACACCAAGGGTAAATAATGCCTCCACTTTTCAGCACTATCTCCACACATCTTCACCAAAGCATTCTTGATAACTTGATGGCCTCTTTCAACCATGCCTTCAGCTTCAGGATAATACGGTGTAGCCACTCTAAATTTAGAACCAACACTAGCCACAGCTTCTTTAAATTTGGCACCAAACTCTGGCCCGCCATCAACAGTGACAAACTTCATCAACCCATACCTCTAAATGCATTCCTTCTTCAAAACCTCTGCCACATTCTTGGCAGTCAAATTAACAAGAGGCACTTCCTCAACCCAACCAGACAAATCATCCCTAGCAACAATCAAGTATTTATACCTGCCCTCTTTAATATGGACAGCATCCAGACTGACTCTTCCAAAAACAGTTGATTCACCAGTAGCACGGCCTACCTCTTTAGGTTTCAAGTGACTTCTTCTTTGACATTCTTCCCAAGATTGAACCCAACCCTGCAAATCCAACTTCATACCTGGCCACCAAAATCTGTCTTCTACTCTTCTATAAGTCTCCCCAAAGCCTCTATGACCAAGGTCTTCATGCAAAGACTTCAAAACCAATTCTTGACCCTTCTTCTGAGTCACCACCACTTGAGGATTTGGATGTCTCCTCCTCATCAACCGCCTTCCTGAAACATAAAATCCAGGACTCTTCTTCTTGATTGCCAACCAATTATCATCATCACAACTATCTGGCCTCTCTAAGGTCAACAGATATTCCACCAAAATCAAATAAAACCCAAACTGACCCCAGGTCTCATCTTGAAATTCCAACAACACCACATCCAAGGGTACAATTCTGTCATCAAAATCACCAGTATGAACATGAGCCAATTAAGCAGCCCAACCAGGACACCAATCCTTAAATTTTGGCACGTCCTTCTCTTTCCTTTGAGCCTTGTGAGAATCCAGTTCACTAACAAAAACACCCTTTTCCAATTTTGAGCTGTCCCAAACAACAACTCCATCTTCATCAACAAATACATCCTGATCAGCAGAATCAAGATCAGATACAGCCAGTTTAGCCTCTTGGGGGAGGTCAGAAAAATTTTCAGCACCCTTTGTGCTGGCCCTAACCACTGGAACATCTTCATTGAACTCTTCAGCCTTAGAATCTTCATCTGTAGGTGGCCTCCTTGATATTCCATCAGGGATAGTAAAGGTTTTGCCTGGTTTGTGTACCAGGTCAAAAGAAAAATGTTGAATAAATGCCACCCACCTAGTGATTGGAGCATTTGGAAGACTAGGCGTATTGATCATCTGAACCAAAGACTTTGCATCCACCTGCAGCTCAAAATGCTGCCCCCACAAAACCGTCTGCAGCTTCTTTAAAATTTTAGCTACACCACACAATTCCAACTTAGGTTGAGAATACCTAGATTCCACCTCATTAAATACCACAGACTCATATCTTACTGGCCTGACCCTCCCAGTCTTATCCTCCTGAGACAAAACAGCACCAGCAGCAATATAACTTGAGTACACTGCCAGATAAATTATTCCAGCACCAACACCATAATCCAACTTGTGGAGAACAATATCTTCACCAACCACCTTTTTTAACTTCTGAAAAGACTCTTCACACTCTTCAGTCCATTCCCAATCTACATCTTTTCTGGTCAACCTTCTTAAAGGTGAAGCCAACAAAGAAAAATCCTTAATAAAAATCCTGACATATACACATACACCCAAAAATCACCTGACTTCAGTAGTATTTTTAGGCCTTGGCCATGACTGAATTTTATTAATCTTCTTCTTTGCCATAATCCTTCCCTCTTTACATACCACATGACCCAGAATTTACAAAGCAGGAACACAACAACAGAATTTTGACCCTCCTTATGCCAGGGTTCTCCGCTAACACCTCATTACCATAATCAGTGGATGGTCCTTTAATTCCACCATCATCAATAAAAATACCTGCATGAGTAGGAACCTCATCCTGAAAAATCCAAGCCATCTGTGCTTGATAAACTGCCACTGAATTAGTTGCTCCTTGAGGCAACCTAGTGAGCTGAAATATTCCCAAAGGAGTCTCAAAAGTTTGGAGAGGCCTTGAATCCGTATGGAGTTCCCTCTCATCATAACCACCCATAATATCACCCAAACCATAACACACCCTTCCAGAAAAACCTTCAACAAAATCCTCTGCACTTGGTGGAATACCAGCGTCCTTGATAGTGACTCTATTGAAGGCTCTAAGATCATGAACCACCCTTAACTTTCCATTCTGCTACTTTACACAGACAACCGGACTTGAGTAACTGGATGTTGATTGTTCATATAACCCAGTCCTGACTCTTTCCCTAACAATCTCTACAAAATCCTCTTTAATAGCTGCTGGTATCGGAATAGGTTTGATTTGCCAAGGTTCATGACAAAGCACAGGAATCCAGTACAGTTCCCAATAAGAGTGCTTCAATACACCCCTTTCCTCCTCAACAAATGTCACAGCCTTTTCCCTTAGCACAATAACGTGCAACAACAACTTCTTTTCTTCTTCAGACAACCACCCATCACCACCAAAATTAAAAACCTTCAACCTTTCCACGGTCACCCAAGCAGTCTCTACAAATTCTTCAGGATTCTTCACCAAAGGAGTGCAGTATGGATCTCTTGACAAAGGAGGTCTCTTCAAGGGAAGATTCAAAACCACAGGCATAGGCTCATTAACAGGCCTAATCATCTGTGCTACCTTCTTATACTTTGCCGCTCCACCTTTAACTTGAGGGATCTTCAGGAAATCTTTACCACCAGACCTGGAACAAAAACCAAGGGTTTCCCCATTGCTCACATGTGTGGCCCAGGTAATATTTTTGAAAGGTGTAGAAGAAACCCTAGCGGTTCAAAATTGGGAGGACTTACTTTTAGACCCCAATCTCACTGCCCCAAAACTTTTCCGCATATCTTTTAATAAAGATATATAACCAATCTTCTTCTTTGAACTTGAATTAAAAATAATTAAGAATCTTGAGAGAGAACAGAGACTTGATAAAAAACTTGATGAACACTTGCAGAGAAGAGAAACATTAAAAAGAGAAAGTTGAAAATCCACTTGGTATATCTCCAAGGGAGCTGACCTACTACAACCTGGGATTTCCTCATCTTGGGGAGAGGTTGTAGCACTAGGGTGATCAGCCCTTATTACTCTAAAAAAGAGAGACTCTCAACAGAGCCTGAGCCGCACTCCAAAAACCAGAGGCAGCACCCACTTCCTTCCTTCTCCTGCAACAGTCCATGCACTGGCACATTGAAGATTAACTAGGCCTGGTCTCCCAACCATTCTCTCCAGGGGATGACAACCTCATGTGAAGTCTCCTTTCATATTCACCAGTCAACTCCAAACTGATTCCCAAATCAAATTGATAACCAATTATTTCCTGAAAATCCATCAAGAATGGCCCACCCAAAACTGCTTTTACATTACCTTTAGCAATGTAAAAATGAACCTTCCCTGAGGCTCGGCCAACATCTAACTTCACAAATTCTGAAGTTCCAACCAATTCAGTGACATGGCCACCGATCCCTCTCAAATTCCCACCAATACCAGTTTTGATGGGGAGGCCCATATGAGTTGCCTCAAACAAAGAAATCAGGTTTATCTGAGAGCCTGAATCCACCAATGCCCTTGCCTCCCTGCCATTCAGAGTGACATTGACATATCCCAGAGGAGCAGAAAAATAAGTTTCCAACCCCTCACCAAACTTCTCAGCAGAATCACAAATGTATTCTACCTCACCAGAAGAAAATCTTCTCCTGGTCAACAACTTTTTCTGTCTATCAGCCAACCCTGGACTGATAGCATACAATTCCCCATAAGATAGGGAAACCTGACCCTGATTCATCCTTTCCAGGACAGAGTCCATAACATTAACTTGACCAGACACTACTGGCCTCTCAAAGTGAGCCCTTGGCTTCACCACTTTGGTCCTAGAAGATTCTTGAGGACCAGCACCACCAACAGGTTTACCATTAAAAGGAACCAAACCAGATCCCTCACCAGAACCTCTTACTCCAGCAGGCTTTGGAAATGAAGCCAAAGGGACATCCTCCTCAAAGTCAGAATCAACCTCCATTGGCATTGGATCATCATTCATGTCCAATGCACCAAAACAAGGGGGGCCCATGTCAGACATACCCTTCTGCATCTTGTACAGCTCCTCTTTGATGTACCCCTTCCTAGCTGCACTCAGATTAGGATCCATCTTTGAAGCATTTGGCTTTGGTTGGGCCTGAGAACTGCTCTTAGGCCTTCCCACCTTTCCTGCTTCCACATCATAAACACCAGCTAAGCATTCACCACTTGACTGTCCACCACAAGAATACAACTCCAAACCACCAAAGGAAGTAGAAAAAGAGACCTTATTGACCTCCTTCCCCTTTCCCTTTCCATCCTCATTCTCCTTACCAGAAGAGTTCCCTTGATCAGGAATCTCCTCAAACCTTGGCCTCCTTTGATTGAGACCTCCCCTTCTCCTGACCAAATCAACAGGAGCCTGCCCCTTAATGGGCTTAACAAAAGAAACATCAGGGAACTTGAAAACCCTGCCATCAAATTCCACCTTTCCTTCAGACACATCTCTGTTCAATGCCCAACAATCATTGGACCTGTGCCCCCTCCTGCTGCAATAAGAGAAGACCCAAGGATCACTCCTACCAGCCCTCCTATCAAAATCTCTAGGCTGTGAAGGTGCCTTATTGACCTTCTTAGCCTCCTGAACAAAAATATGCAGCTGCTTATTAAGATCAGCCAACTGCTCCACCATTGGGTCCCTCTCCTGTTTGGGAACCTGCACCAAATTCTTCTCCTCCTTCTTCTCCCTAACTTCCTCTTCAGCCAAAGCCTCACTTACTTTGCTGACATACTTGGCACACCTCTCCTGATAGGTGTCCACAGCCAATACCTTCAAATGGGCCTCAACAGCCTCCTTCACCTTATTCAAGGCAGGCAACTTCTGGTCCCCATTAGAAAGAGTCTTCATCACATCCTTTCTTGATAACTCCTTCAACACATCCATCCTGACATCTCTAGCCAGGGCAGACCAAAAAACATCCTTGGCAGCAATTTCATGTGCCAGCTCCTCCACTTCCACCAAATATTCCACCACAGGATCAAACTGTAGCAGAAACTTCCTGTAACTATGTAAGTTACCAACACCACCATAAGATTGTCATTCACTGACAACCTTGTCCAGAACCACCATAGTGAACCTGACACCCCATCTATCCACCATCTCCCTACACAGAAATTTCCAATCCCTCTTCTTGTAGCCAGACATGGCCACAATCTCCTTCTCCACCGACCTATCACCAATGAAGAAGATAATCTGCTTCACCATGTCCAGGTAGGAAGCACCATCCACTCCAGCAGCAGTTTCATACTTCTCTAGAAACCACTTGACATCCTCCCCATTAAACTTGGTACCATCACAAGTTTTAATCCTCACACACTCCCTAACCATCACAGAAGGAGGACCATCCCCCCCACTGACAGTCACCAGAGGAATAGAGGACCCAGAAGCCATTCCTCCAGACCAAAACACCAAAAAGAGCCAACCAAAGAAAACAGAGATTCCAAAGAACTAGCAAGTTCTACCCCCACTTTGGGCGCCAGAAATGTAGACAATCCTATAGTACTAGCTATAGGCCTTGACCAAGGGAGTTGGAGAAAAACCAGAGAGAAAATCCCCTGTCCCTTTAAAAAAATAGAGTGAGATTTACTTGCTAAAGTAAGTTGGTTCCTGTTTTGCTAAAGCCACTTTTCAACACACTTGACTGCTTGAAAAGCCAAGAAAGTAGTCCCTAGATAGACTACCAGACCAAAGAACTGAAATGTAGAACAATGTCCACACCAGAGACAGCAAAGATACTTGATGTAGGCTGCAAATCCACACCAGAGACAGCAATAATACTTGCTATAGCTTGCAAGACTATAACAGAGAAAACAGTTGCCAAAGTTAAGTTAAATGAAGAACTCACTTGCAACAAACACAGCCAATTGTGGCCAGAAAATAGTGAAAACTGAGTGAAGAACAATGATATCACCTACGGATGGTTGTATCACCACGGGAAATCTGGGGGTGAATTGCTAGCAGTTCCCTCTTTTTGAAACTATTAGGAATTTGTCAGGAAACTGTTGGGAAACCATCCTGAAACTGTCAGAAAGATGTTTTTAAATCTGATGAAAAGACATTGAAAAAATAAACTGTCACAGATTGAATCCAGGACAATCCCTCCTTGAGCAGAGCTTAAGAACCACATTGAACATCAGTTAATCTCAGGTTTGGCAAAAGGTTGAACAACATCACTTAGCATACCTTAATATTCAAATATTAAACTTGAATATATGTTGCGTGTATGATATAGATGCATATGCATTTGAATTTGCATGGTGGATACTTATTGCATGCTAAAAATTGATGTGAATTGCCTATCCAAAGTGTATGCATAATGACTATGAAGAATAAATATGCATAAAAAATATGCATAAAAATATGCATAAAAAATATGCATAGTGATTATGCATAAAAAATATGCATAGTGATTATGCATAAAAATATGCATATTGAATATGCATAAAAATATGCATAAAAATATGAATATTGAATATGCATTAAAAATATGCATATTGAATATGCAAAAAAAAGGTGCATATACGTATATGAATAAAATATATTAATATGCATATAAATCTTTATAATGAATATGCATATGAATATGCATAAATATGCATAATGATTGAAAAATGCAAAAAAATGATGCTTAACGAGTATATTTTATGCATAAATAGAAATATGCAATATGAATTCATATTGCATACAGATAACACTGGCAAACTGTTTTGACCAAAACTCATACTAAATTTTCATTCTGGACTAAAGGTGTGAGGGAAGGAAGAAAAACAGTCCGACGTTAGAAAAATGCTACATGCACTCATTTTGTAGCAGAGCAAATGAGAAGTGCTGAATTATGGTTGGTGCTCATAATTTAGTATGATATCATAATTTTATTTAATTGTTTTCAATATTGAAAAGACTTTAGGTCGGTTGGTATGGATCTAGCTGTGCCAGGGTCTAATCTAATTATTTTAACAATTTCTTAATAATTAATGGGCTTTAATACAAAAACAGGTTGTATTTTTTGTGGGATATTGGATATGATAAGGTCTTTTGTAAAAGAAACTTATATTGTTTAAAAATATTCCTGAATCAGATGTGGGATAATCACTACAAAAAATTGTAGTACTGTGGGCAATAAAATATATGCACAAGCAGTAAAGAAAGGACCAAGTGAACCCTTTTTGTGCAGTGGGAATCATTAGAGTGGAATTGTGGATGAAAAATATAATTCATTTTTACCATTTTATTTAATCAAAAAATTTATCATATTAAAAAGAACTATTGATAAATTGGTATTTGACCTTTGTGTCTCACTCATATTTATCATTTGATTGATTTTTGTCACCATTATGTTATTAATATTATAAGTATAGCAAAAACTTGTGTGCCAAATGCATACCAGGTGATGTTACACCTTTTATAATATTATTAAGTAAAGGTAAAAAAATATGAAAATGATTTGTTTTACAAAAAATAAATTGATATCCAAAAGCAATATGAGGGATAAAAAGGTAAAATTAAAGGGATCAAATATGAAATAAAAAATTAAAGTGAAATTCCTCCCATCAAGAGCAAGTAGACATGCTGGGGTGAACACCCACCAGTGGCACTAAACTTGGACTATAATTTCTTTTTTGTAAAAATAAAAAAAAAATCCACTGGAGCTTTACCAAAACTTCAGGATGACAATTTTGCCATATCAAACAACTTCTAGTGCAATTATTGAAGAAAAATTCATCTTCATTGCAATAGAGAGAATTGATCACATCAGACTGCATGTGACCAAAAGTGTCCAGCACAAGTTCGGCTGAACTTGTGCTGGACACTTTTATGATGGAGGTTAGCTAGGGTGGAATTTTTCTTCAGTTCATCTGGTATTTCTTATAAACATGTCCACTGGTATTTGATCTTTGTGACTCACTCATATTTATCATTTGATTGATTTTTTGTCACCATTATGTTTTAATATTATAAGTATAGCAAAAACTCGTGTGCCAAATGCATACCGGGTGATGTTACACCTTTTATAATATTATTAAATAAAGGTAAAAAAATATGAAAATGATTTGTTTTACAAAAAATAAATTGATATACAAAAGCAATATGAGGGATAAAAAGGTAAAATTAAAGGAATCAAATATGAAATAAAAATTAAAATAAATATACTGCCATCAAGAGCAAGTAGACATGTTGGGGCAAATGCCCACCAGTGAGGCTAAACTTGGACTATAATTGCTTTTTTGAAAAACAAAAAAGTGCCAATCTGAGGTTTAAAAAAACTTCAGCATAACCATTTAGCCATATCAAACAACTTCTAGTTCAATGATTGAGAGAGAATTGATCACACCAGACTGCATGTCACAAAAAGTGTCCAGCACAAGTTCGGCCAAACTTGTGCTGGACACATTTATGACGGAGAGTAGCTAGGGTAGAATTTTTCTTCAGTTAATCTGGTATTTCTTATAAACATGTTCATTGGTACTTGATCTTTGTGGCTCACTCATATATATCATTTGATTAATTTATTGTCACCATTATATTATTAATATTATAAGTATAGCAAAAACTTGTGTGCCAAATGCATACTGGGTGATGTTACACCTTTTATAATATTATTAAATAAAGGTAAAAAAATATGAAAATGATTTGTTTTACAAAAAATAAATTGATATACAAAAGCAATATGAGGGATAAAAAGGTAAAATTAATCTCAAAGAGATCAATTATGAAAAACAAAATACTAGTAAAATTCTTGCTCTCAAGAGCCAGTAGAAGTGTTGAAAAAAATGGGAGCCATCAGGGATAAATTGTAATAAGTGACCTTTTTTTTAAAGATAAAAAATTATACACCTGAGGTTGGGAAGAACAACAGGTGGATGATTCAGCTAAACAAAACTGCTTGTAGTGAAGTTTAATAAAAAAATGTTTTTTTGTTGCCATATAGAGAATTGATCCCATCTGACTGCATGTGACTAAAAGTGTCCAGCACAAGTTCGGCTGAACTTGTGCTGGACACTTTTATGATGGAGAGTAGCTTGGGTGAAAATTTTCTTCAGTTCGTTCATCTTGTATTTCTCATAAACATGTCTACTGGTATTTGATCAGTCTTTATCTTTCATATTTATCATCCGATTAATATTTTATCACCATTATATTATTAATGTTATTAGTATAGCAAAAACTTGTGTGCCAAATGCATACCATGTGAAGTTATACCTTCAATAATTTTTTAAAATAGATGTAAATAAATATGGAAAGGAATAGTTTTACAAAAATTAAATTGAAATTTAAAAGTAAAAAGAGGAATAAAAGAGTAAAATAAAAGTCAAAGAGTTAAAATATGAAAAAAATACTGGTAAAATTCTTGCTATCAAGAGCCAGTAGAGGTGTTAAAGCAAATGGGAGCCATCAGGGCTTAATTGTAATAAGTGACCTTTTCTTTAAAGATAAAAAATTATACACCTGATATTGGGCAGAACAACAGGTGGATGATTCAGCTAAATCAAACTACTTCTAGTGAAATTTGATAAAAAAATTTTTTTGTTGCCATACAGAGAATTGATCCCATCTGACTGCACATGACCAAAAGTGTCCAGCACAAGTTCGGCCGAACTTGTGCTGGACACTTCTATGATGGAGAGTGGCTGGGGTAGAATTTTTCTTCAGTTCATCTGGTATTTCTTACAAACATGTCTACTGGTATTTCATCTTTGTGCCTCACTCATACATATTGTTTGATTAATTTTTTGTCTTAATTATATTATTAATTATATAAGTATAGCAAAAAATCGTGTGCCAAATGCATACTGAGTGATGTTACACATTTTATAATATTATTAAAAAAATGTATAAAAATATTAAAATAATTTATTTTAAAATTTATTAATTGATATCCAAGAGCAATATGAGGAATAAAAAGTTAATTTAAAGTGATCAAATATGAAAAAAGAAATCCAAGTATTATTGCTAATATCAAAGGCCAGTAGAGATGTTGAAGCAAATGAGAGCCATCAGGGATAAATTGTACTAAATTGATTGTTTTTTAAAGATAAAAAATTGTGTACCTGTGGTTTGGATGAACTCTAGGTGGATAATTCAGCTATATCAAACTACATCTAGTGAAGTTTCTTATCAAATAATTTTTTTCATTTCCATAAAGAGAGTTGATCCCATCTGACTGCACCTGACCAAAAGTGTCCAGCACAAGTTCGGCCGAACTTGTGCTGGACACTTTTATGATGGAGAGTAGCTAGGGTGCAGGTCTTCTTCAGTGCAACTTTTATTTTTTTAAAACATGTCAAATGGTATTAGATCTTTCTGTGTTATTCATATTTTATTATCTGATTAATTTTTTGTCATTAGAATTTTATTAATTTTATTAGTACAGAAAAAACTTGTGCACCAAATGCATGCCATGTTATATTACACCTTTTATAATATTATTAAAAAATGTTAAAAAAATATGAAAATGATTTCTTTTCCAAAATTATAAATTAATATCCAAATTTAACATGAGTAATAAAAAAGTAAAGTAAAAGAGATCAAATATGAAAAAGAAAAATACATGAAAAATTCCTGCCTTCAAGAGCCAGTAGAGGTGTTAAAACAAATGGGTGCCATCAGGGCTAAATTTGATAAAATTTAATTTTTTTTAAAGATAAAATATTTTTCACCTGAGGTTTGGAAAAACTAAAGGTAGATAATTGAGCCATACCAAACTACTTCTAATGTAATTATTTAGCATTTTTTTAAATTTAATTTCCACAGAGAGAATTGATCCCATCTGACTGCACCTGAACAAAAGTGTCCAGCACAAGTTCAGCCAAACTTGTGCTGGACACTTTTATGATGGAGAGTAGCTAGGGTAGAAGTGTTTCTCAGTACATCAGTTTTTTGTTTTTCACATTTCTATTGGGTTTTTAACTTTTTTTTATAATTCATATTTATCTTATAATTAATTTTTTGTCACCATATATATTATTAATGTTTCTAGTATAGCAAAAACCTCCATGCCAAATGCAAAATTGGTGATGTTACAACTTTAATAATATTATTATATAAAGTTAAAAAAATATGAATATGTTTAGTTTTTAAAAAAATAAATTGATATTTAAAATTAAAAAGAGTAATAGAAAAGTAAAATGAAAATAAATGGGATCAAATACGAAATAAAAAATACAGGTAAAATTTTTACTATCAAGAGCCAGAAGTGGTGTTGGGACAGTTGGGGACCCCTAGGTCAAGAATTGGTCTAAACTTACTTTTATGTATAGCTAACAAATTTTGAACTGAGGTTTGGACAGACATCCAGGGGACAATTTTACAATATTAAACATTCTTTACTTCAATAATTGAGCGAAATATCATTTTTTATCGCCATAGAGAGAATTTATCTCATATGACTTCATGCAACCAAAAGTGTCCAGCACAAGTTTGGCCGAACTTGTGCTGGACACTTTTATAATTGAGAGTAGGAATACAACAAATCTTCTTAAACTCAAAAGGGATTTCTTATAAACATTTCCACTGGAATTTGATCTTTCTGTGTCATTTAAATTTACCATTTGATTAATTTTTTGTCATCATTATATTGTTAACATTATTACTATAGTAATAACTTGTGTGAAAAATGCATACCAGGTGGTGTTCCACCTTTAATCATATATTATTAAATAAAGGTATAAGAGTATGAAAATTATTTATTTTAAAAATTAAAAATTGATATCCAAAGCAATATGAGCAATAAAAAAGTAAAATAAAAGGGATAAAATAAGAAAAAAAAATCTAAGGAAAATTCCCACTATCAATAACAAGTAGAGGTGTTAGATCAAATGTGCACCACCAGGGCTAAACTTGCACTATATTTTCTTTTTTGTTAAACCAAAGAAAGTGTCCTGATGAGTTTTGAAAATTCATCAGGAGGACATTTTGGCAATATCAAACTACTTATTGTGCAATGATTGAGCAAAATGTCATTTTCATTTCCATAGAGTAATTTATCCCATCTGACTGCATGCAACCAAAAGTGTCCAGCACAAGTTCGGCCGAACTTATGATGGACACTTTTATGATGGTGAGTATCTAGGGTGCAGGTCTTCTTCAGTTCATCAGGTATTCCTTATAATCAAATCCACTTGTATATGATCTTTCTGTGTCATTCATATTTATCATTTGATTCATTGTTTTTCACCATTATAATATTAATGTTATTAGTATTGAAAAAATTTGTAAGCCAAATGCATACTGGGAGATGCTACATATTTCATAATCTTATTAAATAAAAGTAAAAAAAATATGAAAATGATTAGTTTTAAAATAAATAAATTGATATTTGAAAGCAAAAACAGGAATAAAAAAGTAAAATAAAAGTGATTAAATATGAAATTAAACATTCAAATAAAATTTCTGCCATCAAAGATAATTTGAGTTTTCAGACCAAATTTGCACCACCAGTTCTAGATTTGGAATATTTTTTCTTTTTTTTAAAATTAATAAAAGTGTCCACCTGATGTTTTCCAAAAAATCAGGAGGATAGTATAGCAGTATAAAGCTACTTCTTGTGCAATGATTGAGCAAAAATTTGTTTTAACTTCCATTGAGTAAATTTATCCCATCTGACTTCATGCAACCAAAAGTGTCCAGCACAAGCTCAGCTGAAATTGTGCTGGAAACTTTTATGATGGAGAGTAGCTAGGGTGCAAGTCTTCTTCAGTTAATCTTATATTCATTTTAAAAATGTCTATGGGTATTTGATCTTTCTGTGTCATCCATATTTATTATTTCATTATTTTTTAGTCACCATTATATTATTAATGTTTTTAGTATAGCAAAAAAATGTGTAATGAATGTACACTGGATGATTTTACAACTTTAATAATATAATATAATAAATATAAAAAAATGTGAAAGTTATCAGTTTTATTAAAATAAAATAGTATAGCAAAAAAATGTGTAATGAATGTACACTGGATGATTTTACAACTTTAATAATATAATATAATAAATATAAAAAAATGTGAAAGTTATCAGTTTTATTAAATAAAAATTGATATTTTAAAGCTAAAGGATAAATAAAAGGGTAAGATTAAAATTATAGAGATCAAACATGAAATAAAGATATTAAGTATAATTTCTGCTATCATGAGCAAGTAGAGGCTTCAGAAAAAATGGGCACCATCATAGATTAACATGGATCAAATTTACTTTTTACCAAAGGAAAAAATTGTCTACCTTAGGTTTGGACAAACTTCCAGGGGACAATTTGTCTATGTAAAACTACTTTCAGTGCAATGATGGAGTGATAATTCAGTCTCATTTCCATAAAAAGAATAGATTGCGTCTGACGGCATGCAACCAAAAGTGTCCAACACAAGTTTGGCCAAACTTGTGCTGGACATTCTTATCATGAAGAGTATCCAGGGTGCAAGTCATTTTTAATCATCTGAAATTTCTTATAAACATTTCCACTGTTATTAAATCTTTGTGCCTCACTCATATTTATCAATTGATTAATTTTTTTTCACCATTATATTATTAATATTATCAGTATAGCAAAAAATTGTGTGCCAAATGAATACTGGGTGATGTTACACCTTTTATAATATTATTAAATAAAGTAAAAAAATATGAAAATGAAATATTTTACAAAAAATAAACTTCTATCCAAAAGCAATATGAGAGGAATAAAGTAAAATAAAAGAAATCAAAGATAAAAATTAAAATCCAAGTTAAATTCCTGCCATAAACAGAAAAAAGAGATGTTGAATTAAATTAGAACAATCAGGGCTAAACTTGCACAAAATTTTCTTTTTTGTAAAAATAAAAAAAAATCCACTTGAGCTTTACCAAAAATTCAGCATGAAATTTTGCCATATCAAACTACTTCTAGTGTAATTTTTTATCAAAAATTTATCTTCATTTCCATAGAGAGAATTGCTCCCATCTGACTGCACCTGACCATAAGTGTCCAGCACAAGTTCAGCCGAACTTTTGCTGGACACTTTTTTAATGTAGAGTAGCAAGGGTATAATTTTTCTTCAGTTCATCTAGTATTTCTTACAAACATGTCTACTGGTATTTTATATTTGTTCCTCACTCATTAATATCATTTGATTAATTTTTGGTCCTCATTATATTATTAATTTTATAAGTATAGAAAAAACTCATGTACCAAATCCATACCAGGTGATTTTATGCCATTTATAATATTATTAAATAAATGTATGAAAATATGGAAATAATTTATTATAAAAATTATTAATTGATATCCAAAAGTAATATTAGGAATAAAAAATTAAGTTAAAGGGATCAAATATGAAAAAAGAAATCCAAGTAATAGGGGGTGTCAGTTCTGGCAAATCCGCACTTAAATTAAGTGCGGATTTCAAACCAAATCAGCACTTACAAATCAGCACTTAAATTTTGCAAAAAAGTCACTTATTTCAAAAAAGGGTGTCAGTTATGACCTCAAATCAGCACTTTTTTCCCGTTTTTTTTCACAACCACATTTTGGCCACAAAACATCCCTTCCTTTCTTACCCCATCCCTGTCACATGTGACACACTGACCTTCCTCGCTACCTACCCATCAATCCTCGGCACACACCCCTTCCTGACATTTTCAATATTTTGACCAGGCATGTTTACATTCTTTTTTACTTATTTCTTCTACTTTTTAATCTTTTTTCTTGTTATGTGCCAGTTTCATAATGCCTCCCAGACATTCCAAATCTCAAAAGGTAACTCAAAAATCTGCTTCGTCACAAAAGTCCCCTCGTAAAGCAAGCCCTACACCTGAAAAATCAAAGTCAGGTTCAGGTCAGCTTAAAAAGGATGATTATCTCATCATAATCAACTTCCTTAAAATAAAATAAAATTTTGAAGCATGTTTTGGATGTGAAAAGTCCACTCGTATTGGATGTCCACCTTCTTCAAAGGTTAATGGCTACTTATTGATGGCCAATGAAGTAAGGAAGAAAACAAGGGAGAGAATCGATATCAATCCTAAACAAATGAAGGAGAGATTTAAGAGTTACCAATCAAAATATAAAAAGGCTCATCATGCTGCAAATGAAACTGGATTTGGTATTGACGATGATGATTTGGAGATTGGAACTACTACTGTTTCCAAAAAGCTCAATGTCATGTGTCCTTTCTATGAGGAAATGGATAATCTTTTTGGCACCCGAGTTGATGTAAACCCTTGGTTTCTACACGATACTACTAAGCATATACCCTCTGGATCCAAACCTTCCTATAATCCTCCCAACACACCTTTACTTGAAGAAGATCAAGATATAAGTAAGTTTTGTTTACTATATATCTTAATCATTAACTCATTTATTTATTTATTTCAATTTAATTTTCTCAGCGAAATCAACTATTGCAAATAATGCCCTTGACTTTGAGAAGATGAAGTTTGATCATATGCTAAGGAAAGATCAGCAAGCCTTAGATTTGGAAGAAAAAAAATTTGAGGTAGAGCAGATGGAAAGAGTAAATGACCGTCAATTTCAAAGAGAAATGGCTACTTGTGAATTGGAAAAACAAGAGAGTTTTAAAAAAAAAGATTTCATTATGGAATGTGTTAAAAATGGCCAATCTTATGAGGACATTAAAAAATTACTTGACCTTTTCAATTGATAAATTGTTTTTCTAGTTAATTTAATTTTGGTAATATTTTCTTATATGCTGACTTATAAAAGGAAAAGAATATAGTACGTTATTTTTGACAAAAATTTGAATGTATAATAAAAATTTTCTATCTTTACTTGCTAGTCAATAAGTTTGCTTATCTAAATTTTTCTAAGTCATCAATTTCACATGTCAGATTTAAAAAATTGGCAATGCCCTCCCCTGCATTTTATTGAAACAAGGGGTGGGTACCACCAAATTTTTCTAAGTCATCAATTTCACATGTCAGATTTAAAACATTGGCAATACCCTCCCCTGCATTTTATTGAAACAAGGGGTGGGTACCACCAAATTTTTCTAAGTCATCAATTTCACATGTCAGATTTAAAAAATTGGCAATACCCTCCCCTGCATTTTATTGAAGTAAAGGGTGAAAGTCATCAAAATTTAATATAATTACATAAATTAATTAATATATAAATAAGATATGTCAAGTATACTACTTTTAAAGTAATGACAATTCCTTAAGCCAAAATGCAGATCAAGTCTAGAAACTAGGTTTGGGACTTTCCACAGGTATAGGCTAGAGGAACCCCATGAAACAAATTAATGTTATCATGATTACCATTTATACAACACAAGGTCGTGGGCCCATTACTTTAATTTCATAAATTGAAATATCATATTTATTTATTAAAAATTTATGGAAGAATATTAAATATTTGGTTATTTTTTTGTATATATTACTTGATTGAGTTACTAAGAGGGGCAATAATGCTCTAACAACATGCTCGCTGCATTAGAACTCAATCATGTAATAATACAAAAAATTTTAAAGAATTTTCTTTGATGGAAAAACAATAATTTTACATTTTCAGCTAATATTTTATGGAAGTGAACTCTGTTCTTCGCCCGAAGAACAGAGTTCATCCTCCTATTTTCACACTCTGTTTAAAAAGAATAAAATGACTTACCTGGAGAGATGAGTTGAGAAAAAAGAAATATAAGTGAATGGAAGTGAACTCTGCTCTTCGCCCGAAGAACAGAGTTCATCCTCCTATTTTCACACTCTGTTTAAAAAGAATAAAATGACTTACCTGGAGAGATGAGTTGAGAAAAAAGAAATATAAGTGAATGGAAGTGAACTCTGTTCTTCGCCCGAAGAACAGAGTTCATCCTCCTATTTTCACACTCTGTTTAAAAAGAATAAAATGACTTACCTGGAGAGATGAGTTGAGAAAAAAGAAATATAAGTGAAATTGATTGAGTGATGTAGGAAGAGAGGAGAAAACGGATATGAGTGAAGAAAAAAAAGAGAGTGACTGAAAAAATATGCGTTTGCTGAAAATATGCGATTTCATTTTTGTTGGCCAGGTGAGAAGTTGAGATTCCAAGGAGTTGATGGCAGTGATACATCGTTTGGTATAAGTGTTAACTGAACCATACCCTAAATCAAAGACATTTTCTAAACGTTTCAAAGCGGCTCCATTACCATTTGAACCCAAACGACATAGTGTGATGGCCAATTGAATTGAAGGATGTCGTTGTTCTTTTTGAGAATTATTGTGAAATATGGGATGATCCTGAATAAGCTCAAGCAATTTAAGGAAACATTCCTGAGAAGTCCTGAACAGCTGTCTAAAACTGGGTGTAGATAGGTTAAGAAGTGTTTGGATGGTGTACTTGGGGGTATGAAGTACTTGAGGCTTTCTGGGAAGAAGGTAACGTTTCGTGGCCATTTTTGATAAAAAGACAAAATCTTCTTCTAGATCAGAATCAGAATCGCAATCAGAGTCCAAGAGCAGTTCAAGAGCCATGAAAGTCATTGCTTTATGTAATTTATCACGATTTGAAAGTGAGGAAGGCATAACTCTTATATGATATGATATGAAGATGTAAGTGATGTACGATGTTTTGAGTTATGAAGTGTTATTCTGCGGAGTGCTGCGTATGAATGGGATGATGCTGACAAATCAGTGAAATGGGACTTGATGGTGAAATCAGCACTTTTGGTTGAGAAAGTGCGGATTTGAGTGAAATAAGTGACTTATTTCATTTTGAAATCCACCAGTATTGGGGCTAGTGTGTTTTGGAAATCCGCACTTATTTAAGTGCGGATTTGGTCAAATTTAAGTGCGGATTTGTAAGTGCGGATTTGCCAGAACTGACACCCCCTAATATTCCTACTATCAAAGGCCAGTAGAGGTGTTGAAGTAAATGAGAGCCATCAGGGATAAATTGTACTAAATTGACTTTTCTTCAAAGATAAAAAATTGTGCACCTGTGGTTTGGATGAAATCTAGGTAGAAAATTTGGCTATGTAAAACTACTTCTAGTGAAGTTTTTTATCCAAATTTTTTTTTCATTTCCATAGCGAGAATTGTACTCATATGACTGCAACTGACCAAAATTGTCCAGCACAAGTTCGGCCGAACTTGTGCTGGACATTTTTTTGATGGTGAGTATCTAGGGTGCAGCTCTTCTTCAGTGCAACTGGTATTTGATCTTTCTGTTTTATTAATATTTTATCATTTGATCAATTTTTTGTTACCAGTATATTATTATTTTTATTAGTATAGCAAAAAAAATGTGCCAAATGCTTACAGGGTGATGTTAAACCTTTAATAATTCTATTAAATACAGGTAAAAAATTATGAAAATGATTAGTTTTACATAAAATAATTGATATCTAAAAGAAAAAAAAGGGATAAAAAGAAATAGGTTGAATAATAGGGATTTTATATGAAATTCAAAATTCAAGCTAAATGCCTACTTTCAAGGCTCAGAAGAGGTGTTGGATAAAATGGGCATCATCAGGAAGAAAATTTTACTTAATTTGATTTTTTGAAAAACTAAATGAAGTTTTCAAATGATTTTTTTCCAATATTTAGATGGACACTTTATCTATATCAAATTACTTCTAGTACCATGATTGACCAAATTAAATCCTCATTTTCATATGCAGAATTGATCCCATATGGCTGGACCAGGCCAAAGGTGTCAACCACAAGTTTGAGAATTCTTCTGGTGGACACTTTTATGATGGACAGTAGTAGGGTGCAAGTCTTCTTTAGTTAATCTAGTATTCCTCATAAACATTTACAAATTTTTTTTGGCCAAAAATCAGGTGGAAAGTTTTTCCATATAAAATTACTTCTAATGCCATGATTGACTAAAAATTGATTCTCATTGCCATATAGAGAGTTGATCCCATATGACTGGATCTGGAAAAAGTGTCACCACAATTTTTGATAAACTTAAGTTTGAAAATTTTATGATGGAAAGTAATTGCAAGTCTTCTTCATTTCATCAAGTAATCCTCATAAAAATTTCCACCTGTATTTTGGCCAAACTTCAGGTGGACACTTTGGCCATATTAAATTAATTCTAGCTCCATGTTGATAAAAAACTGATACTTATTGCCATATATAGATATTAAACCCATCAGACTGTGCCTTTCCTAAAGTGTCTACCTGAATTATGGCTAAACCTCAGTTGGACAATTTTATGATGAAGAGTAGCTAGGGCAAAAGTATTGTTCAGTTAATTTGGTATTCATAATAAATTTATCCTCCTGAAGTTTATCCTAACTTGAGGTGGACAATTTCGGAAAGCACCAGTTAGTCACTATCCATCAAAAAAGTGTTCACCAAAATTTTGGCTAAACTTGTTGTGGACCCCTTTGATCAGCCACAGTCAGATGAGATCAACTCTTTAGATGGGAATGAGGATGATGTTTTGGTCAATCATGGAAATAGAAGTAGTGTGATGTGGCCAAATTACCCCCCTGAAGGTCAGACAAACCACAGAAGGACACTTTTTAGCAGGTAGTAACTGAGAAAAATCCATTTATCAGAAGGAAAATCTTTTATTGGATAGATGCCAAGGTTTCATACTTGTGTATTATGGTCAGTATTAATTTTGAAAGAGTCTGTCCAAGCAATTTCATTGCCCATTATGACTCATTTTGTTTTAAATGTTTCAAACTGCGTGATACAGTATTAAGGTGTCACATAGTATAATTAAGTTCTATTACGTGCCCTCCTATGATGCCTAAATTTATAATTTAATAACTTACATAATAATTTTTTTTATATAAATTCATCAATATTTTTTTTATTATCAAATTTAATAGAGCAAGTATCCTGAATTATTATATATGCATAAGCTTAGGTTAGATCAATTTGTGCTCAATTTGTTCTCATCAGAGGACCAAAATCAAGTTCTGGAGGATCAACTTGTGCATAATTTGGAATCAGTTGATATTCTATCTAAAATCAATCTGAGAATAAATGTAAATCTAACTCTAATTTACTTATGTTTATAAAGTATTCATAAACCTGGCATAATTAAGGGACACTCTAAATTTCAAGAGAGGGGATTACTAGCGATTCATCCCTAGATTTCCTGTGGTTTATGATGATTAAGGTTGCCACAAACTGTCTTATTCACTATGTAAACACAGACCACTAACTAAGAGCCCATGCGCCCCACAAATCTGGCGCCTGTACCCGCCAAATTGCATATAAAAACCCTCCAGAAGTGCTCCCCAACCTTCTAAAACAGAGGTGGGAGGGCCGCCGACGTCGGAGATGCCGCTGTAGACAATCCTATAGTACTAGCTATAGGCCTTGACCAAGGGAGTTGGAGAAAAACCAGAGAGAAAATCCCCTTTCCCTTTAGAAAAATAGAGTGAGATTTACTTGCTAAAGTAAGTTGGTTCCTGTTTTGCTAAAGCTCCTATTTAACACACTTGACTGCTTGATGAGCCAAGAAAGTAGTCCCCAGATAGACTACCAGACGAAAGAACTGAAATGTAGAACAAAGTCCACACCAGAGACAGCAAAGATACTTGATGTAGGCTGCAAATCCACACCAGAGACAGCAATAATACTTGCTATAGCTTGCAAGACTATAACAGAGAAAACAGTTGCCAAAGTTAAGTTAAATGAAGAACTCACTTGCAACAGACACAGCCAATTGTGGCCAGAAAATAGTGAAAACTGAGTGAGGAACAATGAGATCACCTCCGGATGGTTGTATGATGATTAAGGTTGCCCCAAACTGTCTTATTCACTATTTACACACAGACCACTAACTAAGAGTCCATGCTCCCCACCAATCTGGTGCCTGTACCTGCCAGATTGCATAAAAAACCCTCCTGGAGCGCTCCCCAACCTCTTAAAACAGAGGCGGGCGGGCCGCCCAACGTCGGAGATGCTGCCTGAAGCGGCCTGGCCTCCCTGAAGCCAGAAAACCAATAAAAACCACTAATCTACTTAGAAAAATTAGCTACAACTACTAAAACCTTTAAAACACGGAATTTCACTATAACAACATTGAGACATGAAATATAGAGAAAAATTAGCTCTATCAAATGGTACTAAGCACTTAACCCTAAGACTTAAGGTTAGCCTGTAAAACACAAAAAAAAAATTAAACAGCAATCTTTTATAAATGAAAAATGAGGAAATGACCCCTTAAAACTCAGAATATAAAAAATGTCTACTAGACATAAAATATAGAGAAACACCAGGGCTATCCAATGATAGTACCCACATACCTGCAGACCCAATATCCACGGAATAAAACCAGAAAAATACCCAATTCTTTAACAGATGTCAATTAAGACATGCACAAACCGCGCCAAATCACACAACAAAGGCCCCTGCCAATGTTGGAAGACCACATCCTCCCTCCAATTGAGAATGTCCGCATTCTTTCTTCATCCAACCACCATGTTTAACCTCCTTCACAAATCTGCCTCTGAAATGGGCCCCTGCCAATACTGCATCAACAATAATTTAATCTGCGCCAAAACACCACCTGTTCATCCATACAGAACGTCCTGCAATGTCTGCCACTCCAGAAAGAAGACCTGCCACAGACCTGGTCCACTTTCTTCCACAACAGATTCACCTCCGCACCAACCTGGTCCTTCTTCTGCCAGCACCAAAAGATCTAGGCCATCCATCCTGATACCCAAATTAATCAAAAAGCTCCACCCTTCTCAGAAGAGTGCCACAACCCATAAAACAACTAGTTCCCCCATCCCTGGTCCATCTGATGGTAAAGAACATTCATTCCTTCCTTCAACTTTAAAACAGATAACTTCTCAGTTCCTTCCTCTTCTGATAGTGATGATAACAATGTAGGATCCATTGCACCACCAACACCAACGCACTTGCCCACTATCAAGGCCAAGTTCCAACAACACACATCTCAACAGAAACAACTTCTGCTTCACTATTTCCAATCCACTCCTGCTAGAGATCCACAAGACATTGAGAACAGAAGACACCTCATTCACCAGTTCAAGGCTAATTCTGAACACTTCATTTCATCTCTTGATTCCCTCTGTAATTCCACTAGTACTTGAGTTTGATTCAGAAAAGAAAAATTGACCACACCCTCTATAGGATGTAAGCACAAACAACCCTCAGTTTTAAGTCTTGGGGGACCATCCTCATTTTATAGTCTTGGGGGACTCAAAAATCCTCAGTTTAAAGTCTTGGGGGACTCAAAAAACCTAAATCATAAACCCAGAACCAGAGATCAACCACATTAAGACACAGAGAAAAACTAACATTCTGGGGTAATTGAGAATAGAGCAGCCAGCCCATCAATTACCTCCAAACTTGCCTTTGCTAAATTCAGAGGCTCCCCCTGTGGATACCCTCCACCAATCTTTCAAACCAACTCCAACAACAAAAACTTTTCCCTCAGTTTATAGTCTTGGGGGACTTACAACCCTCAGTTTAAAGTCTTGGGGGACTAACACAGTGTTCAGTTTAAAGTCTTGACGGACTACTTCTTGACAAAATCTTGAAACCAGCCAGCTTAAAGTCTTGGAGGACTAACAGAAACCAGATTTCAGTTTAAAGTCTTGATGGACTTATAAATTTTTTAGTTTAGAGTCATAGAGGACTGTCAGAATCTTGCATGAATCTGACCCAGCCAATTTCATGCAATACACACACAGCTAGACCCACAGAGCGTCCACCTTCACTTCATCTTCTACTCATCACTGACCAAATCTTCTCTTATCCCTTTCCTCACCTTACACACCACAAATCATGTCTGGATCCCCTGCTGTTGACTCCTCTACTCTTCCTTGCTTCACTGCTCCAAGGGACTATGCCTGAAAACAGTGCATCCACATGTGCAGACCTTGCACATTCACTCTTCCAAATCCAGAAGCCAAATTCTACAGCAGGGCTTGTGACTCTTGCTATTCCAAAAAAAAGAAATGTGACAGAGATGCCCACTATCCTATTCCTCCGCCTTCTCCTTCTCACAAGTACATCTCCAGATCCCCTACAAGGTCTCCAGAACTTGGTCCATCCTCTTCCTCTCTATCTTCAGCTCCTTCCAGAAGATCCAGAAGCTCAGCTTCCCGCACTCTTCCCAAAAGACCAGCCTTAGCTTCTCAAGAAACTGCTTTTATCACTGCTAAATTAGCTCCAAAAGCTTCAAAATCAACCCCTAGGCTTCTAGACCGCGTCCAGGCGGCCCGCCCGCCTCACCAAACAGTGAAAATCAGGGCCAAAACTTCCAAAAACGGCCAGAAAATATCCAAATTCATCCAGACAACAATAAAAACTCAACCCAACTACCTCCTACTGCTCCCAGAGCAATGCAATCCACCCTTCCAAAATCCAAAAACACCAAAATTTCCCTGATTTCTAAGAGAACTGCCAGAGAACCCCAAGAAGAAACCAGAACACCACACACTGCTCCACAACAACAACTTTGTCCCTAACTAAGACAAAGAAACTACACCTCTCCTCTGTCAGCCAACTACTCTTCTGACAGTTCCATCTCTTCAAATTCTCCATCCAGAAGAGAGCAGTCTTCTTCCAAATCCCCCTCTCCTGCTCCATCCTTTAACAACCCTGGTACTCCATCACCAGCACCTCCTCCAGCTGAATCAAACAGAAATAACAACCACAACCACAACAACAATCTCACTGCTCCAACTAGGCCCCATGAACATCAGCATCCCAGTTCACCTTCTCAGGATCCTTCAGAGGAAGACCATGAGAATCCATATCTTTCCCTAGTTGATCCACCCACTATGACCATAACAAAATCGTCAGAGATCCAAATCCCAGCTGCTTACAGATTTGATGAGCTTCCAATCTGTAAGTACCAAATCAATTATTCCCTTTCTTCAACAAAAAATAATTGCTGATCCAATTCTTCTTGTCTAGTTGGCACCCCTCCTCCTGAATCTATTATTGGAGTTGGCCAAACTCTTGAAACTTCTTTGACCCTGGATTATGGAGACATGAAGAAACACCTAAGCACCATGTGTTCCAATATGCTAAAAGCCTTTGACCTCCATGGACCCTTGAATGACTTTGAAAAATCCCTGAGAAAGCGCCTACTGGACGACCACTGGAAAATGTCTAGGATCATTAAACACACCCTCCAGAACTCCATTCCTGCCTCTTCTTCTTCCTCCTCTGAACTTCCCTCAAATCCAATCCCTAATCATTACAATCCCTATAATCTCTCCAACAGGATGCACTTCAAAGAACACAGTCCTTCCCACAATCCCAACAAAAAACAAAAACGTCATCACAATCCAGACCAGCCTCCAGAAGCTTCATCATCCAGACAATGAGCTCCTGCAAAAGATTAGAAACATAAAAATAATATAAAACAAATAATAAAAAATAATTTCAGAATTTTTTTTTTTTTTGATGGTCTACTGATATACTTAAATAAAAATTTAATAATTAAAATGAAATGAAATAAAATAAATGAAATAAAATAAAATATAAAAAATAATACAAATGGTATCCCCCAGCCAATTGATGAGCTGATCCCCTGATACCTTACCCACATCCAAGTGCACCTTGATGTGGATACACAATTAATTCTTTTAAATGATTAACAAAAAACAAAATTCAAAAAAATTTATAAATTCAGAAGATAATAAAATAATGAAACACAGAAACACATGAAATAAATAATAAATAAAAATAAAATAGCATTGCCAGGCCAATTGATGAGCCTTTCCCCACCAGTGCTTGCCTACATCCAGGTGACCCTGATGTGGTAACACCCTATATTTTTGATTTTATAATTTTAAACAACCCCCATAAAAAAATTAAGAGAAAAAAAAAAGAAAATAATCTAAAACTGCTATCTAGCAAAAACATAACTGCAAAAATCAAAGAAAGTCCAGCTCCATAGATGGTCCGATAAGGGAAAGTCCGGTCCATAGAAATGATCACTGGGTGGGCTTCTTCCAATAAGTAAAAATGATGGGAGACCACCAGTGATCCACCACCAATCTGAAGAACCAAAGATAAAGAAGCCAGTCCCAAACCAGTTTAAAGTCATGGCGGACTTGAAACCTGAATAATAAACAACAGAACTAGAATTCAATTAGGAAAAAACAAAAGACTTGAGACAGGATTCTGGGGTAACTGTTCCACAGAGCAGCCAGCTCATCAGTTACCCCCACACTTGCCAAAATAAAATCTAGAAGCCCCCCCTGGGTACCTTCTAACAAAAACACAACATTCAACACAAAAAAAACCCAAACCAATAAGAGTGAAGAGTCCAGCACTTGAAAACCAAAGGAAATTCCAGTTTAAAGTCATAGAGGACTAAAACCTGTGAAAATAAACCAATACTAGGGTTCAACCAAATTAAGAGAAAGGGTTGGAAACAGAAAATCTGGGGTAACTGTTGATAAAGCAGCCAGCCAATAAGTCACCCCCACACTTGCCAAGGTCAGATCTAGAAGCCCCACCCATGGGTACCCTCTAACAAAAGTTTCCAACAAACTGATGCATAGCATCACCACAAAAAAAACCAAAATTAAAGAATGGTCCGTAGTTTATCCTCATTGCGAAGTTAATCTTCTTCATGTCTAGTGCCTCTGGGATAAAACCTCTTCACTTGGTCTGCAGCCAACCTCTTTTTCAAGACTGCACCATCCAACGCTTCCAAAACATAAGAACCTCCAGACGCCTGAGATCTGACTCTGTAAGGTCCATTCCATCTGTCAGCAAACATTTTGCCCCTCTGACTCTCCAAACTTCTATTATACACCAAAACCAGACAACCAGGTTTCAAGGGATTCCTGAGTCTATGAGCTAACTTCTTGTCCCAGTACCTGACTGATTGATTCCTAATCTTCATCATTCTAGAGTATGCCTTCTCCTGACATTCCTCTCTACATTCCAACTGTTGCATCCTGGCACAGAGCAAATCTTCTGTTGAGTGCACGTCATCCCAATCAATTCCAAGATAAGAGACAGCTTCCAAGTCCACTGGTAGAACAGCTTTCTGACCAAACATTAACTCATAAGGAGAATAGCCAGTTGTCCTCTTCACAGTGACCCTATCCGCAAATAAAACCAAGGGTAAATAATGCCTCCACTTTTTGGCACTATCTCCACACATCTTCACCAAAGCATTCTTGATAACTTGATTGGCTCTTTCAACCATGCCTTCAGCTTCAGGATAATACGGTGTAGCCACTCTAACCCTAGAACCCACACTAGCCACAGCTTCTTTAAATTCAGCACCAAACTCTGGCCTACCATCAACAGTCACCAACTTCATCAACCCATACCTATAAATCCACTCCTTCTTCAAAAACTCTGCCACATTCTTGGCAGTCAAATTAACCAGAGGCACTTCCTCAACCCAACCAGACAAATCATCCCTAGCAACAATCAAGTATTTATACCTGCCCTCTTTAATATGGACAGCATCCAGACTGACCCTTCCAAAAACAGTTGATTCACCAGTAGCATGGCCCACCTCTTTAGGTTTCAAGTGACTTCTTCTTTGACATTATTCACAAGATTGAACCCAACCCTGCACAGCCAACTTCATACCCGGCCACCAAAATCTGTCTGCTACTCTTCTATAAGTCTCCCCAAAGCCTCTATGACCAAGGTCTTCATGCAAAGACTTCAAAACCAATTCTTGACCCTTCTTCTGAGTCACCACCACTTGAGGATTAGGATGTCTCCTCCTCATCAACCGCCTTCCTGACACATAAAATCCAGGACTCTTCTTCTTGATTGCCAACCAAGTATCATCATCACAACTATCTGGCCTCTCCAAGGTCAACAGATATTCCACCAGGATAAAATAAAACCCAGACTGAACCCAGGTCTCATCTTCAAAATCCAACAAAACAGCATCAAAGGGTACAACTCTGTCATCAAAATCACCAGTGTGAACGTGAGCCAGTTGAGCAGCACAACCAGGACACCAATCCTTAAATTTTGGCACGTCCTTCTCTTTCCACTGAACCTTGTGAGAATCCAGTTCACTAAAAAAAACACCCTTTTCCAATTTTGAGCTGTCCCAAACAACAAATCCATCTTCATCAACAAAAACATCCTGATCACCAGAATCAAGATCAGATCCAGCCACTTTAGCCTCTTGGGGGAGGTCAGAACAATCATCCAGTTTAGCCTCATGGGGGAGGAAAGAAAAATCCTCAGCACCCTTTGTGCTGGCCCTAATCACTGGAACATCTTCTTCAACCTATTCAGAATCAGAATCCTCATCTGTAGGTGGCCTCCTTGATAACCCATCAGGCATAGTAAAAGTTTTACCTGGTTTGTGTACCAGGTCAAAAGAAAAATGTTGAATAAATACTACCCACCTAGTAATTGGAGCATTTGGAAGACTAGGTGTATTGATCATCTGAACCAAAGATTTTGCATCCACCTGCAGCTCAAAATGCTGCCCCCACAAAACCGTCTGTAGCTTCTTAAAAATTTTACCTACGCCACACAATTCCAACTTAGGTCGAGAATACCTAGATTCCACCTCATTAAACACCACAGACTCATACCTTAATGGCCTGACCCTCCCAGTCTTATCCTCCTGAGACAAAACAGCACCAGCAGCAATATAACTTGAGTCCACTGCCAGATAAATCTTTCCAGCACCAACACCATAATCCAACTTGTGAAGAATTATATCTTCACCAACAATTTTTTTCAGCTTCTGAAAAGCCTCTTCAAACTCCTAAGCCCATTCCAAATCTGCATCTTTTCTGGTCAGCCTTCTTAAAGGTGAAGCCAACAAAGAAAAATCCTTGATGAAAATGCTTACATATACACATACACCCAAAAATCCTCTGACTTCAGTAGTATTTTTAGGCCTTGGCCATGCCTGAATTTTATTAATCTTCTTCTTCGCCATAATGCTTCCCTCTTTACATACCACATGACCCAGAATTTCCAAAGCAGGAGCAAAACAACAGAATTTTGACCCTGAAATGGTCAAACCAGCCTCTTCAATCCTAAACAACACTCTCTCTAGAGTTATTGCATATTCCCACACAAACCTCCTTATTCCAGGGTTCTCCGATAACACCTCATTACCATAATCAGTGGATGGTCCTTTAATTCCACCATCATCAATAAAAATACCAGCATGAGTAGGAACCTCATCCTGAAAAATCCAAGCCATCTGTGCTTGATAAACTGCCACCGAATTAGTTGCTCCTTGAGGCAACCTAGTGAGATTAAATCTTCCCAAAGGAGTCTCAAAAGTTGTGAGAGGCCTTGAATCCGTATGGAGTTCCCTCTCATCATAACCACCCATAATATCACCCAAACCATAACACACCCTTCCAGCAAAAGCTTCAACAAAATCCTCTGCATTGTTGGCATACCAGCGTCCTTGATAGTGACTCTATTCAAGGCTCTAAGATCATGAACCACCCTCAACTTTCCATTCTTCTTCTTTACACAGAACACCGGACTTGAGTAACTGGATGTTGATTGTTCATATAACCCAGTCCTGACTCTTTCCCTAACAATCTCTACAAAATCCTCTTGAATAGCGGCTGGAATCGGAATAGGTTTGATTTGCCAAGGTTCATGACAAACAACAGGAATCAAGTAAGGTTTCCCATAAGAGTGCTTCAATACACCCCCTTCCTCCTCAACAAATGCCACCGCTTTTTCCCTTAGCACAATAACGTGCAACAACAACTTCTTTTCATCCTCAGACAACCACCCATCAGGACCAAAATTAACAACTTTCAATCTTTCCACGGTCACCCTCGCCGTCTCTACAAATTCTGGAGGATTCTTCACCAAAGGAGTACAGTACGGATCTCTTGACAAAGGAGGTCTCTTCAAAGGCTGATTCAAATCCACAGGCATAGGCTCATTGACAGGCCTAATCTTCTGCGCTACCTTCTTATACTTTGCCGCTCCACCTTCAACTTGAGGGATCTTCAGGAAATCTTCGCCACCAGACCTGGAACAAAAACCAAGGGTTTCCCCATTGCTAACATGTGTGGCCAAGGTAATGTTTTTTAAAGGTGTAGAAGAAACCCTAGGGGTGCACAATTGGGAGGACTTACTTTTACACCCCAATCTCACCACTCCAAAACTTTTCCACAATTCCACATCTTCATCCTCACTTCCAACTTCCAAATCTTCAAATCTTGATTCATCTTCTAAATCACATCTTCTAAAATTGTGCAGTTTATCCTCATGGTGGAGGTCCGAAAATTGATCTTGATGATCTTCTATCTTCAAAATTTTCTGCAGTTTAACCTCATGCTGGAGGCCCAAAATTAGATCTTGACGATCTTCACAAAAATATTTTGCATCTTCTTTCTTCATTATCTTCAGATTTTTTTCTTAATTTTCTTGAATTATCTTGAAATTTTATCTTCTTTTCTTGAGTTTTCTTCTGTCCTAAAAAAATAACCAGGGGTTTCCCCAATGCTCACAGGTGTGGCCCAGGTAATGTTTTTGAAAGGTGTAGAAGAAACCCTAGCGGTGCACAATTGGGAGGACTAACTTTTACACCCCAATCTCACCACTCCAAAAATTTTCCGCATATCTTTCAATAAAGATATATAACCAATCTTCTTCTTTGAACTTGAATTAAAAATAATTAAGAATCTTGAGAGAGAACAGGGACTTGATAAAAAACTTGATGAATACTTGCAGAGAAGAGAAACATTAAAAAGAGAAAGTTGAAAATCCACTTGGTATATCTCCAAGGGAGCTGACCTACTACAACCTGGGATTTACGCATCTCGGGGAGAGGTTGTAGCACTAGGGTGATCAGCCCTTATTACTCTAAAAAAGACAGACTCTCAATAGAGCCTGAGCCGCACTCCAAAAAATCAGAGGCAGCACCCACTTCCTTCCTTCTCCTGCAGCAGTCCATGCACTGGAACATTGAAGATAAACCAGACCTATTCTCCCAACCATCCTCTCCAGGGGATGAAAACCTCATGTGAAGCCTCCTTTCGTCTTCACCGGTCAGCTCCAAACTGATTCCCAAATCAAATTGATAACCTATTCTTGCCTGAAAATCCATCAAGAACGGCCCACCCAAAACTGCTTTTACATTACCTTTAGCAATGTAAAAATGAACCTTCCCTTAGGCTCCTCCAACATCTAACTTCACAAATTCTGAAGTTCCAACCAATTCAGTGACATGGCCACAGATCCCTCTCAAATTACCACCAATACCAGTTTTGATGGGGAGGCCCATATGAGTTGCCTCAAACAAAGAAATCAGGTTTATCTGAGAACCTGAATCCACCAATGCCCTTGCCTACCTGCCATTCAGAGTGACATTGACATATCCCAGAGGAGCAGAAAAATAAGTTTCCAACCCCTCACCAAACTTCTCAGCAGAATCACAAATGTATTCTACCTCACCAGAAGAAACTCTTCTCCTGGTCAACAACTTTTTCTGCCTATCAGCCAACCCTGGACTGATAGCATATAATTCTTCATAAGATAGGGAAACCTGACCCTGGTTCATCCTTTCCAGGACAGAGTCCATAACATTAACTTGACCAGACACTACTGGCCTCTCAAAGTGAGCTCTTTGCTTCACCACCTTGGTCCTAGAAGATTCTTGAGGACCAGCACCACCAACAGATTTACCATTAACAGGAACCAAACCAGATCCCTCACCAGAACCTCTGACTCCAACAGGCTTTGGCAATGAAGCCAAAGGGACATCCTCCTTGGAGTCAGAATCCACCTCCATTGGCATTGGCTAACCATTCAGGTCCAATGCACCAAAACTAGGGGGACCCATGTCAGCCATACCCTTCTGCATCTTGTAAAGCTCTTCTTTGCTGTACCTCTTCCTAGCTGCACTCAGCTTAGGATCACCCTTTGAAGCATTTGGCTTTGGTTGGGCCTGAGAACTGCTCTTAGGCCTACCAACCTTCCCTGCTTCCACATCCTAAACACCAGCCAAGCATTCACCACTTGACTGTCCACCACAAGAATACAACTCCAAACCACCAAAGGAAGTAGAAAAAGAGACTTATTGACCTCCTTCCCCTTTCCCTTGACGTCCTCATCTACCTTAACAGAAGACTTCCCCTGATCAGGAATCTCCTCAAACCTTGGCCTCCTTTGATTGAGACCACCCCTTCTCCTGACCAAATCAACAGTAGCCTGCCCCTCACTGGGCTTCACAAAGGAACCGTCAGGGAACTTAAAAATCCTGCCATCAAACTCCACTTTTCCTTCAGACACATCTCTGTTCAGTGCCCAACAATCATTGGACCTGTGCCCCCTCCTACTGCAATAAGAGTAAACCCAAGGATCACTTCTACCAGCCCTCCTTTCAAAATCTCTTGGCTGAGAAGGTGCCTTATTAACCTTCTTGGCCTCCTGGACAAAAATGTTCAGAAGTTTTGTCAGATCAGCCAGCTGTTCCACCATTGGGTCCCTCTCCTGTTTAGGAACCTGCACCAAATTCTTCTCCTCCTTCTTCTCCCTAACTTCCTCTTCAGCCAAAGCCTCACTGACTTTGCTGACATACTTGGCACACCCCTCCTGATAGGTGTCCACAGCCAATAAATTCAAATGGGCCTCAACAGCCTCCTTCACCTTATCCAAGGCAGGCAACTTCTGATCCCCATTAGAAAGAGTCTTCATCAATTCCTTTCTTGACAACTCCTTCAACACATCCATCCTGACATCTCTAGCCAGGGAAGACCAAAAAACATCTTTGGCAGCATTTTCATGTGCCAGCTCCTCCACTTCCACCAAGTATTACACCACAGGATCAAACTGTAGCAGAAACTTCCTGTAACTATGTAAGTTACCAACACCACCATAAGATTGCCATTCACTGACAACCTTGTTCAGATCCACCATAGTGAACCTGACACCCCATTGTGGTAGCCTAAAGTTTAGTATGGCACCTAAGTACGTAAATGGAGTTATTACGGCATGCAAGATTGGCGTTATTTTTTTTTATATATAAAAGGGTTTTATTTAATTTATTTGAGTTTTAAATATGAGAAATTGGTCACGAGCAAATGCCTACACGAAAACAATTTATTTTACGTAGAAAACTTATTTTTACGGTCTGAAAAAATTTTTAAGTATTAAGTCGAGTCACTCAAGAACCTTGGGAAATTTTCCCAGAATTTTTACTATTTTTCTTATATTTTTAAATGAATTTTAAAGTTTTATAGAAATATTTACATTTTCAGAAATTATTTAACTTCAATGAATTTTCACAGGGTAATTAGAGCTGCGCAGACTACGAAAATAAGTTTGGTATGTAAAGGGGAAGTAGCTCTATTATGTGTAATTTTTCTAGATTTTTTATTATAGTTTTAAGGTTCTAATTGAGTCTGGAAGTCCGAACGGACTCCGTTTCGACTCCGTTTGGACTCCGCTTCGACTCCGTACGGACTCCGTTCAGACTCCGCTTCGGCTCCGTACGGACTCCGTACAGGCTCCGGATTGACTCTGGAAGAGCTCTGGAGGGGAAAACTTAGGCACGTGACTAGGAATACTTAAGCACTTCTCAAACTCGAAATTGAGAAAGGGGGACACATCATACAGCTTAATCTTTAACCACCACAGTCTCATTTTTTATTACTCAACAAATTAAAATAACTTGTAATACCCTTATAACATTATTATTTTTACATAACATTTTAGAAATACAATTCAACAGTTTAAATAACACTTCATACAGGGTATCTTTAGAAAGGTCTTCATCACTGGGACTTGATTATTGCTGTCTCATAAAAATTTAAATTATTATAAAAACATAAAAGTCAATCTTTTCAGATCTTTCACTGGTACACCTTAATTGTTGTTATCAGTATTTCTTTATCAACAGCCACGATCATTTAATCTCAATAAGCGTTAAATATTTTAGAGTTTCATTATTTTCATCAATCAGATCCAAGTAGATTGGTTAGCTTAGTGATTTAGAATTCCCATTTTGTTATTTTTATTGGAAGGACAGGGTTTTCGGCTAAATCCACATATCTCCTCCGGATTCTGCTTACAGCAAGGCGACTGTAAGAGTTTACCTTACCATAGTTGGCGCCCAACATGGGGTTCGATTTCTCAAGCTTTCTTTAAAAGACTTACTTGGATCATGAACGTTATTAGCCTGCAAGAGGCTTATTTTCTGGAACTCTAATTGGATTTTTGTTATTGGCCTGCAAGAGGCTTGTTATTTTATCGATTGTTAACGCTTTTCATTACTTATTGGGATGTCTTCTTCTGCTGTTGCTTCTGGATCTTCTAAACCTCTTACTCCCTCAGTTAGAATTGTTTCTTGGGATGGCCCAAAGTTTGATGGGGAGGAGGTTAAATGGTTCATTAGCAGGTATGAAGCTGCTGCTGCTGTTGATGGTGCTTCCCATGTGGATATGGTGAAGCAAGTTAGGTTTTTTATTGCTGATAGGGAGGTGGAAAAAGAGGTTATTGCTATGCAGGCATTCAAGGACAAGGATTGGGTTAAGCTTTCTAAAGCTATGGTTGATAGATGGGGTGTTAGGTTTACTATGATGGACCTCAATAAAATTGTTGGAGACTGGCAAGCAAAAGGTGGAGTTTCTTCTATGGCTGACTTCAAAAAGCTCTGTGTTCAGTTTGATGAAGTGGTGGAATATCTCATACTGGTGGACGAGTTAGTGAATGAGAACCAAGCAAAAGATTTGTTTTGGACAGCATGCAGCAGGGATATTCGAATGGACGTCTTGAAGGATCTTTCAAGAAAAGATTTGATGAAGGAACTGCCTAATGGTGAGCAGAAACTGCCGGCTCTGGAGGTTATCAAGGACAACATTCAAGCCCATCTAAAGTTATTGGCGTTGGACAAATATCAAGAGTCATGCACTCAATATGTTAGCAAGGTTAGCGAAGTTTTGGCCAAAAACAACGATATTATGGTCAAAGCCCAGGAGGCCAAGAAGGCTCAAATGGGATTACCTGCTGCTAAAGTTGAGGGTAATGTAGATAATAAGATGGTTGATCACCTGGCCGATTTAACTAAACAATTAAAAATATTTGTTCAAGAAACCCAGAAGGCCAACAAGGCCCCAATCGCTTCTTCGTCGATGTCGACTTCTTATCAGTCTAGAGGTTATGAACGTCGAAATTATAATGGCAATAACAACGGTAACCGCTTCCCAGGCAATGGGAAAAATGGTGGGAATGGTGGTAGTAATGGATATAGAGGTGGCTACGATGAGCCAAAGGTGTGCTCCTATTGTAATAGGAGGGGTCACAGAGCAACAGTTTGTTTTGCTCTTGATAAGGATATGGATGCTGGGCAAGTTTTATTTGATGGTAAAGTTTATAAATTTCCTGATGGTTCATTCATCAAGCCCAGTGATGGACAGTCTCCTTCTGATTTGGTCAGAAGAAGTTTAACGGCTGAAAGGAGAGCCAGATTTGAAGAGGTGACAGATGAAGATGTTAATGCCAAGAGTGGCAAAAATGGTAATGGTAATGGTGGTAAAGCTGACAAGGGCAAGGAGAAAGAGGTCAGTAAAGCCACATTTTCTACTTCTTTTGGTGGTTTAGAGCTGGCGACGGTTGCCCAGGTGGAGGGTAGCTGTATGGCTGGCGAATACGATGTTAATGCTGCTAGAAGAGCAGCTGCTACTAAGGCGAAGAGTAGCATTCAGAGCCAATTGAGGGCTAATCCTGGCAAGGCCAATAACAAAGTGAACCCTTACTCTAAGGACAAGAATTCTAGTGCTCAAACTGCCGCCAACAAATTGAACCCTTACTCTAAGGACGAATTATATAAAATGCAGAAGGGGATTGCTGATATGGGGCCCCCTAGTTATGGCAAGTTTGATTTAAATGGTGAGCCTATGCCAGAGGATGATTCAAATTCTGAGGAGGACGTACCGTTGGCATCTCTACCCAGACCAAGTTTTAGCGGTCCCATCCCAATGGAGGGAGTAAGAAGGACTAGCGATGGATCAGGATTAGTGCAAGAAGCTGGTGACGGAGTTAGGGTTATAGAAAGTGAAGATGTTATAATGGGGGGTGAAGATGGCTCGGTTGGACCTCAAGAGGTACCCAGGGCCAAGGTTGTTAAATCAAAGGTCCAGTATGAGCGGCCAGTAGTTTCTGGTCAAGCTAATGCGATGGACGCAGTTTTGAATAGGGTGAATCAACTTCAGATTCCCTTATCTTTGGGGGAGTTATTTACGATTAGTCCGGCGCTTGCTGAAAAGCAAAAGAAGCATTTGACGAGGCATCGGGTTTCCACTGGAGCGGTGGAATATATTTGTGAAAATTCTGAAAAGTTTGGGGAAGATCTAGATACGCATTTTTCCGCTCCTCTGGGTTACCTGGTGGTAACTCTTAATGGTAAAGAAGTTAAGGCCTTTGTCGATTCAGGGTCTCAAATTAATTTAATTTCATTGGAGCAAGCGACGAGTATAGGCTTGCCAAATAAATGTGGGACTGGGGGAAACCTCAGAGGTATTGGAGGGCATGCAACAGAGCTGATGGGTACAGCTGAGCATGTCAGGTTAGGCATTGGTGGATCTGTTGGTAAGGTTCACTTTTATGTGGCCAGAGGAGCAGTCAAAACTGTTCTTGGGGGTCCTTTTTTGATGGATTTTGAGGCCAGGATTATTAGAAATGTCATTTCTTTCATTGATCTTGTACCATTGTCTATCTACCTCAGACTACCTTACATTCCTCAGTTTACGCTCTACTCTTTGTACCTCAGCCTCAGTCGTGGCATCCCTGCCTGAGCAAAGTATTTCCCTTTAATAGCAAAACTTGAATATTCCATTGTTAGATAAAACTTAGCTTGATGATAGAGGATATATATATTGTAGTTACTATGCTCCTGTTTCCTCACTCATCTACGTTTTATCTTTCTCTTATTCTCTTTGCTATTTTCCTCACTTTTGCTCTCCTTTCGCTCGGTGTCACTTTCCCACTCGCTCACTCCACGCTACAGGTATTTTTCTTAGTACTATTGTTCTTATTCACTCTTCTAATATTGTATGTGCCCTAGGTATTTGGGTTTATCACTGTAAGACGTGCGAAGTGTTCTAATTAGGACTTCTTGTCTTCCTTAAAAGGTACCTTACATTGTTGATTACTTTTTGTGTCTCCATGCAATTTATCACTCATCTACGTTTTATCTTTCTCTTATTCTCTTTGCTATTTTCCTCACTTTTGCTCTCCTTTCGCTCGGTGTCACTTTCCCACTCGCTCACTCCACGCTACAGGTATTTGGGTTTATCACTGTAAGACGTGCGAAGTGTTCTAATTAGGACTTCTTGTCTTCCTTAAAAGGTATTTGGGTTTATCACTGTAAGACGTGCGAAGTGTTCTAATTAGGACTTCTTGTCTTCCTTAAAAGGTATTTGGGTTTATCACTGTAAGACGTGCGAAGTGTTCGAATTAGGACTTCTTGTCTTCCTTAAAAGCTGCAGATCTCCTACCTAGATTTTAGGTTATGGGCCCAGGAGCCAATTAATTAAGTGAAGAATCTAACGCACGCCATAATCCTCATTTCATCTGCTACCATGTCAAGTGATACTCTTACTGTCTCCACTGGATCAGACGTACCAGTGTTGAACAAAACCAACTATCCTTCATGGTCTATGAAAATGAAAGGTTATCTACTTCAGAATGGCTTATACCATCTAGTAGCAATCCGACCCACTCAGTCCTCTACCTCTCAGTCTAAATCCCCTGCGAATGTTCCTACTGCATCTTCCTCATCTCCTCTCTCAGAAGACACCGAATTACAGCGTCAAAAAATTATGGGAATTTTTTTCTTGAAAATGGACTCTTACCATACCAATATTTTCATTGGTACTTCCAACGACAACAATCCTGCTCTTGTCTGGAAAACTCTTTTTGATCACTATCATTCCCGAAGCGCTTCCAACAAAGTTGCTGTTCTATACAGACTGTACACTTTCTCTTTCAATGGTGACTTTGGAGCGATGCTGGAAGAAATCAAAATGCTTGAAAATGAAATCCTCCTCGTTCAAGCTGGTGTAAGCGAAGAAGCACTTTGCATTATGATACTTCATCGTCTTCCCTCTCAATTTGAAATCATGCGACAAACCCTATTTTCTAACTCTAACGTCACTGCGGCCCCATTAACGACTCAAGCTTTGCTATCTGCTTTAATGGATTTTGAGCGTAACTCATTGGCTGCTCCGGATACCTCCACTTCCTCTGCCCTTGCCTCTCGAAAAGGTCCCGCCGAAATCTGTACTGGTGGTAAAAATAATCCGAAAACAAAGCATAGTGAAGCCCAATGCTTTCAACTCCATCCACATCTTCGCAAAGAACGAGAATCGTCCAGAAATCAGGCCAAAGCCAATTTTGCGTCTCAACTGGACATCATTGACCTATCAACCTCAACAATGTGTCTCTCTACATTTGCTCTCAACTCTGTTCCGCACTTTAACTCCATCCTAGATAGTGGAGCTACCCAACATATTTTTTGCGACAAATCTTATTTTCTTGAATTCACCCCTGAAAACTCTTCGGTCATTGTAGGAGATGGGAGATCTGTCAAATGTCAAGGAACTGGGACGGTAGTTGGAACTGTAAATGGCATTAACATTCAACTCAAAGACTGCCTTTACGTTCCCTCCTTTAAACAAAACCTCATCTCTCTAATCGATATTCTTAAGAAGGGTCCAACGTTGAAGTGCTCTGAAACCCAATATGAAGTCAAAAACCACGAAAAAGTCATCATTTCTGGACCTATCTCAAACAACCTTTTGGAGTTCAATCTTCTTCCTTGTAAGCCCTCCCCTTACAAAATTGTTTCCGCATTGACAGCCAAATCCTTACCTGTTTCTGTCTGGCATCTACGACTTGGTCATCCTAGCCTTGAATATCTAAATGCACTCAAAAAGCTGGAAATAATTAACTTTCCTGCCGTTAACACTCTTCCTTTTTGTGAATCGTGCGTTAAAGCAAAACTTCATAAGATTCCCTTTAGTGGTACCCTACCTTCTGCTTCACGACCACTCGAATTTCTGCATAGTGATTTGAGCGGTAAAATATCTCCTCCTTCTCTAAGCGGTGCCCGATATTACTTCCGTATCACAGATGCATATTCCAATTCCAGATTCATTTTTACCTTAAAAAATAAAGACGAAACTTTGCCTGTATTTAAAAATTTTAAAAAATTCATTGAAAAGCATCTTAATTATAAAATTGCAAATATTGTCAATGACAATGGTGGCGAATACATTAATCATCAGTTTAACTCCTTTCTTGCTGAGGAAGGAATCCGCATGATAACCACCTCTCCTCATCATCCGGAACAAAATCCTATAGCTGAGAGAGGCAACCGTACCACCACTGAGAAGGCTAAAGCTCTCCTCTACACTGCTAACTTACCTCTGGAATTCTGGGCCGAAGCAGTAAACACTTCTGTTTTTCTCGAAAACAGATCTCCCACTATTAGCAACAATATGAAAAACTCTTTAACCTCAAACCCAGAGTTGACAATCTCCGAACCTTTGGCTGTGCTGCTTGGCCACTAATCACCAAGCATGTTCGAAGAGGAAAATTCATGCCTAACAGTAAAAAATGTATTCTTCTTGGCTATGTCGAAAATATGACTAGTTACAGACTGTTTGACCTTGAAAGTAAAAAAATCATCACTTCACACCATGTACAGTTCAACGAGTCAGAATTTCCTTATCCCAATTCTCCTCCCTGTCTCGACAATCTCATAGAAGACTGCTCGGAATTTTTCATTCATGTCTCGCCGGCTGCTCCTTCACCTCCAGTGTCGGAATGCAGTTCTAACTCAAATAATGATTCTCCCATCCATGAAGATCCCTCTGAAACTTATGAGCCATCTGACACTTCTGATGTCATAGCCGAAGAACTCAATCCTAATACTACTGAAACGGAAATTATGGCCTCGAAAACTCGTGTTCCTGCTGCACAACGATGGACCATCACCAACATGCCTCCGTCACAAGAAATTTCCTCTAATATTGACCCGAAAAACATCATCTCTGAGAAGAGACGCCGAGCTAATGTAACCTTAAAACCCTCCAATGACTTATTAGCCAAAAATATTCCTACACCTAAATCCTATGCTCAAGCCATCAATGGAATGTATGGCAACTGTTGGAAAGAAGCTATCAACGATGAACTGGAAAATTTAACAAAAAACCAGGTTTGGTCTATCATTGAATCACCCTCTAACATTCGACCTATAGGTTGGACATGGGTATTCAAGGTTAAGGAGGATGAAAATGGTCATATAAAAAAGTTCAAAGCTCGATTATGTGCTCAAGGTTTCTCTCAACAACCTGGCATTGACTACAATGAAACTTATGCCCCAACTGGACGACTTACCACTCTACGCACATTATTTTCTGTTGCATCTGCAAAAAATTGGCCTTGCCACCAAATGGATGTCAAAGGTGCATTCCTATATGGCATTCCGGAAGAAACCATCTACATGAAAGTGCCTCCTGGTGTCATCCCTCCATCTTCTTTTATTAATCCTGTGTTGAAACTGAAGAAAAGCTTGTATGGCCTGAAACAGTCACCCCGATGCTGGTACCAACATCTCAAAGTTTTCTTTAATTCTCTTCACATGGTACCGAGTGCTTCAGATCCATGCCTATTCATCAGAAAACATGAGGAAAATCCAACTTATGTTTTTGTCCATGTTGATGATCTGGCTATTTTTGGACCTGACACTTCCTGGTTTCGAGACGCCATTCAAGAAAAATTTGATATGGATGACTGTGGAATCACCAAACATTTACTGGGAATGCACATTCATCACAATACACAAAATTCAACATACTCTCTCAATCAAAAACTCTACATCAAAAATCTTCTTTCCAACTACGATATGCTTAATGCCAAGCCGGTACATACTCCCATGATTGCTAACCAACAACTAGTTCCAGATTCCCCCGAGTTGATTGATCAATTTAAAAAACTCAATGTGAACTATCGAAGTGCCATAGGATCTCTCAATTATCTTGTGCAATGCACTCGTCCTGACCTGTCATTTGTTGTCTCTCAGCTATCTCAACACTTAGAAAATCCGGGAATGACTCACTGGATTGCTTTTAAACGAGTACTACGCTATCTTATTTATACCATTGATAAAACTCTAGTTTATGGAGGTAATCGACATTCTCTTGACGAACTCACTGTCTTTACTAATTCAGACTACGAAGCCTTCAGTGACTCCGACTGGGCTGGTTGTCCAATTACTAGAAGGTCAACCAGTGGGTACTTATTCATACTCAACGGTGCTGCTATTTCGTGGCAATCCAAAAAGCAACCCACTGTTGCACTTGCTACTTCTGAAGCGGAATACCGAGGAATGGTGGATGCTGGCAAAGAAACTCTTTGGCTAGTGTCTTTGCTTAAAGATCTCGACATTTGTCTTCCCAATCCTCCCGTTTTACAAGGTGACAATCAAGGGGCAATGGATCTCGCAAACAACCCTCTCTTTCATGCCCGATCAAAACACATCGAAATTCACTATCACTGGATACGAGAACAGGTCCTCGCGAAAAATCTGGCTCTTCAATATATATCTACTGAAAACATGGTTGCTGATTTGCTTACTAAATCATTGGCTCGACCAAAATTTGAAATCCTGCTTTCTAGATTGGGTCTTCAAAACTGTGTCTAAAGTATATAGACAGGGGGGGTATTAGAAATGTCATTTCTTTCATTGATCTTGTACCATTGTCTATCTACCTCAGACTACCTTACATTCCTCAGTTTACGCTCTACTCTTTGTACCTCAGCCTCAGTCGTGGCATCCCTGCCTGAGCAAAGTATTTCCCTTTAATAGAAAAACTTGAATATTCCATTGTTAGATAAAACTTAGCTTGATGATAGAGGATATATATATTGTAGTTACTATGCTCCTGTTTCCTCACTCATCTACGTTTTATCTTTCTCTTATTCTCTTTGCTATTTTCCTCACTTTTGCTCTCCTTTCGCTCGGTGTCACTTTCCCACTCGCTCACTCCACGCTACAGGTATTTTTCTTAGTACTATTGTTCTTATTCACTCTTCTAATATTGTATGTGCCCTAGGTATTTGGGTTTATCACTGTAAGACGTGCGAAGTGTTCTAATTAGGACTTCTTGTCTTCCTTAAAAGGTACCTTACATTGTTGATTACTTTTTGTGTCTCCATGCAATTTATCACTCATCTACGTTTTATCTTTCTCTTATTCTCTTTGCTATTTTCCTCACTTTTGCTCTCCTTTCGCTCGGTGTCACTTTCCCACTCGCTCACTCCACGCTACAGGTATTTGGGTTTATCACTGTAAGACGTGCGAAGTGTTCTAATTAGGACTTCTTGTCTTCCTTAAAAGGTATTTGGGTTTATCACTGTAAGACGTGCGAAGTGTTCTAATTAGGACTTCTTGTCTTCCTTAAAAGGTATTTGGGTTTATCACTGTAAGACGTGCGAAGTGTTCGAATTAGGACTTCTTGTCTTCCTTAAAAGCTGCAGATCTCCTACCTAGATTTTAAGGATAGGGTATCAAGCTGGCGTGGGGATTAGTTTGGAGATCACTGGTGAAGATATGCGGAGGTTACATATGCGGTTAGCGCCTCCTGGAGATGAAGGTTGGGAAACACGGCCAGGGATTACTACTCTGTGCCAGTGTTGTGTTTGCACCAAGAAGCGGCATATAAAACGGACGGCTTCTGGTGAATTATGGTTGTTGGAAAAGGATGGAGGCCCTCATTTTTTGTGGTAGCAGGGGCTGATCACTCTAATGTTGTAATCTCTCCTCAGGATGAGATCCCGGATTGCAATAGGTCAGCTCACTTGGAGATAATTCAAGTGGATTCTCAATTATTTTCTGTTAATATTACTTTGGAGTGCAAATACGTTATGGACTTTACTATATGTTTATTGGATTTACCCTGTTTTTCTATTAAATTTAAAAATGGTAAAAAAGGCAAAATGGGCCAAATTAGGTTGGATAAAAATTGGAAGGGTATGTTTTTGGACCTCCAGCAAGAGGTTAAACTGCAATTATCTCCTTCTATTTTGGACCTCCAGCAAGAGGGTAAACTGCAAAGATCTTATCAAAATCCAATAAAAAATCTCAGTATAATTAAAACACAAAAAAATAATTTTTGTGAAAATTCAATTCCGGTTCTCCAGCAAGAGGTTAAACTGCCAACTTTCTTTACGGGTGATTTACTGTTGGATAAGGGAAGCAAAGGTGTTGGAAAATCTGTTTATAAATTAGACGAGGGAAAGGAGAAAAGGGTAAAATTTAAAAATGAAATAAAATATTTTTCTAATTTTTCTTATTCTGATTCTGGCGATGAGGAAGATTCAATTGATGAAAGTTTTAATGGCGATACAAAAGTAAATGTTTTACCTCAAGTTAATTTAGATGTGGACGCAGCCAAATATAAGAAAGTAGCAAATAAAGTTCGACCTATTAATGAGCCGCTACCTGCTGAATTAAATCCACCTTTGAGAAGACCAAGGTTATCAAGAGATCCTTATGAAAGTCCCTTGGTAAAGAATCCGCCTGAATTTTCTGAGACGTCAAGAATCACTTTTGAGAGACTGGGTGTTGTTAATTTTGGACCTGATGGTTGGTTGTCTGGAGAAGAGAAGAAGTTGTTGTTGGATGTGATGGTCAAGCGAGAGAAGGCCATTGCTTTTGTAGAAGAGGAGAGGGGTGTGTTGAAGCATTCCTATGGGGAGCCTTACAAGATTCCTGTGGTATGTCATGAACCGTGGCAGCAGAAACCAATTCCTATTCCAGCTGCATTAAAAGAAGCTTATATCGAAGTTGTCAGAGAACGGATACGCACTGGACTTTATGAGCAATCAACGTCAAGTTATTCTAGTCCGGTATTTTGTATCAAGAAACCAAATGGCAAGCTTAGAGTTGTTCATGATCTTAGGGAATTAAATAGGGTTACAATAAAGGATGCTGGGATACCGCCTAGTGCTGAGGAGTTTGTTGAAGCGTTTTCAGGGAGAGTGTGTTATGGTTTGGGAGATATTATGGGTGGATATGATGAGAGAGAGTTACATCCGGACTCAAGGCCTCTCACTACATTCGATACACCACTAGGACGTTTACAGTTAACAAGATTACCTCAAGGAGCAACAAATTCGGTTGCAGTTTATCAAGCTCAGATGGCTTGGATCCTTCAAGATGAAATTCCACAATATGCTGGAATCTTTATAGATGATGGAGGAATTAAGGGACCAACAACCGACTATGATAACCAGGTGTTGGAAGAGAATCCCGGGATACGCAAATTCATTTGGAAGTTTGCAATTACTTTAGAAAGAATCTTGTTTCGAATTGAAGAGGCTGGTTTAACTATTTCAGGTTCAAAATTTTCATGTTGTGTGCCAGCTTTAGAAATATTAGGCCATGTGGTATGTAGAGAGGGTAGGATTATGTCCAAGAAGAAAGTTAACAAAATTCAGTCCTGGCCAAGACCCAAGAATACGACCGAAGTTAGAGGGTTTTTAGGCGTTTGCGTATATGTTAGAATGTTTATCAAGGACTCTTCTTCATTGGCAGCTCCATTGAGACGGTTAACGAGAAAGGATGCAGACTGGGAGTGGGATGAAGAGTGTGAGAAGGCGTTTGTGAAGTTGAAGGAGGTTGTAGGGAAGGATTTAGTCCTGCACAAGTTGGATTATGGAAAAGATGCTGGTAGAATTTATTTAGCAGTTGATTCAAGTCAGGTTGCAGCTGGGGCGGTTTTGTCTCAGATGGATAAAGCTGGTTACATCAGGCCAGTTAGGTATGAATCTGTAGTATTTACTGAGTTCGAATCAAGATATTCTCAACCAAAATTGGAATTATGTGGTGTGGCAAAAATACTGAAGAAACTTCAGCATATTTTGTGGGGGCAACATTTTGAGTTGCAAGTGGATGCGAAATCGTTAATCCAGATGATTAATTCCCCAAGCTTACCGAACGCACCCATGACATGATGGGTAGCTTTTATTCAACATTTTTCTTTTGATTTAGTTCATAAGCCTGGCAAAACTTTTACTATGCCAGATGGTTTATCAAGGAGACCACCCACTGAAGAAGATTCAGACTCAGAAGAGTTCGATGAAGATATACCTATTATCAAAGCCAGCACTAAAGGAGCTGAAGACTTTCCATACCTCCCCCATGAGGTTAAACTGGCAGGACTATTGTGTTTAGATTATGGTGATGATGACCTCCACCAAGAGGATAAACTGGAAAATAGTTTTTATGTTAATAAAGGTGTTGGAAAAGGTGTAGATAAATTCGGCAGAGAGGAGGTAGAAGAATATGTGGTGCATGTAGATGAAGATGGATTGGTAGTGTGGGATAGTAGTAATTTAAGGAATGGTGTATATGTTGGAGAATTAGAGAATTTAAATAAAAAGATGGATAAAGAGAAAGAGTTATTTTCAAATACGGTTTATGAAGGATCCAAAGGTTCAGATGAAAAATGTCGACATAGCTCGATTAAAGATTTATTTAGGGGTCAACGATTATTGGCTCATTCATGTGCAGGTGATATTGGTGATAGAGAAGTCCCTATTGATGTTATATTAATCGATTTTCAAGATGAAGTCTGGGGTCAGACTGGTTTTAATTTTTTGTTAGTCAAATATTTGTTGACTTTAGAGAGGCCAGAAGAGTGTGAAGACAATGAATGGGTGGCTATCAAGAGGAAGTCATCTACGTTTTACCTATCTGGTTGACGTTTAATGAGGAGGAGGTATCCAAATCCTCAAGTAGTTATAACTCAAGAGAAGGGGCAAGAATTAGTTTTGAAATCACTGCATGAAGATCTCGGGCATAGAGGCGTTGGAGAAACATTTAGAAGAATTTCTGATTGATTTTGGTGGCCGGGCATGAAGATGGCTGTTAAACAGTGGGTTCAGTCATGTGAAGAATGTCAAAGACGAAGTTATTTAAGGCCAAAAGAACCTGGACGCGCAACCGGTGAATATACGCTCTTTGGGAGAGTTAGTTAAGATGCTGTTCATATAAAAGAGGGACGGTATAAATATTTAATTGTGGCCAGAGATGATTTATCTGGTTGGGTAGAGGCAGCGCCTCTTATTAATTTAACTTCCAAAAATGTGGCAGAATTTTTTTTGAATAATTGGGTATATAGGTATGGGGTGATGAAGTTGGTAACGGTAGATGGAGGTCCTGAATTTGGGACAGAGTTTAAAGAGGCTGTATTGAAAGTTGGATCAAAGGTTAGGGTAGCAACCCCATATTATCCTGAAGCTGAAGGCATGGTTGAAAGAGGGCATCAAGTTATTAAGGATGCTTTAGTTAAAATGTGTGGGACAAGTGCCGAAAAGTGGAGGCACTATTTAGCTTTAGTTTTATTTGCTGATCGAATCACTTCCAAAAGGACGACCGGATTCTCACCTTATGAACTTGTTTTTGGACAGAAAGCAGTTTTACTGGTTGATTTAGAAGCTGAATCATATCTTGGAGTTGACTGGGACACGGTCAAAACTACTGAAGAATTATTGTGTGCAAGAATGATGCAGCTAGAAAAGAAAGAAGAATATTTAGAAAAGGCATATTCACGGATGATGAAGATCCGAAATTAATCAGTTAGATATTGGGATGAGCGGTTGGCACATCGATTAAGGAAACCTTTGAACCCAGGTGATATGGTCTTGGTGTATAATAGGAGTTTGGAAAGCCAGTGGGGAAAGATGTTTGCAGATAGGTGGAATGGACCGTATAAAATCAAGGAGCAAGTTTCCGGCGGTTCATATGTGCTAGAAGAGTTGGATGGAGTAGTATTGAAGAAGAGGGTAGCGGCCGATCAAGTGAAACGGTTCTATCCTAGAGGCACCAGGAGTGCCGAAGTCTTCCTCCGCAATGAGGATAAACTATGACATTTATGAAATTATATGGACGAACTCTGAAATGAGGATAAACTACAATTTTAATGACTTTTATTAAATTTATACCTCCGCAATGAGGATAAACTATGATATCTACGAAATTTTATGGATTCCTCCGCAACGAGTATAAACTATCTTCTTATTTTTATCAAAAATACTTTACTATCGTTACACTGCATATGGGCAACGAAACTGTGATGAAACATAACGAAATACGAGAAAACCTTCATTGAAAATTTTCAAAATTTAAAATTCTTAAAATATGGGTGAAGATAGTGTTGGAAAAATTTTAAAATTTATTGGAAGAAGTGTTCACAGGGGAACCTTCTTAATTAAATATTGGCAAGTGTGGGGGTAATTGATGGGCTGGCTGCTCTATACACAATTACCCCATAATGTTCGTTTCCAAAATTTTCCCTGTTTCTAGTTGAATCCTGGCTTTGTCTTTTAATTTTAGGAAGTCCACTAAGACTATAAACTGGAACGAATCAAGAGACACCGCTCTCAACGCCGGATTCAAGATTCTTTTTATTTTATTTTGTTTTTGATTTTTTATATGTTAGATTGTGATTTCTTTTCTTTAATATATATTATGAATTATTGTAAAGGTGATGCTCACTGGTGGTCTCTAATCATTTTTATAAATTGGAGGGAGCCCACCCAGTGATCATCATTATAAAAATTATCTTCTAAAAAACTTTCATTTATTTTCTTTTCTTTTCAATTTCTCAAAATTGTGTAACCACATCAAGTTGCACTTGGATGTGGGTATGATGTCGAGGGTACGGCTCATCAAATGGCCGGGGGGCATCTTTTAAAATTTTATTTTAAAATTTTTTTAGTACTTTTTTTTATCTTTCTTTTCAAATTTATTTATCTTTCTTTAAAATTAAATTTTAACTTTTATTTCAAAACTATCTTTTCTAAAATCTTTTATTTTAAATTTAAAAAAAAAAAAAAATTAAAATTAAAAAAAAAAAATAAATAAAAAAATAAAAAAATAAAAATAAAAAATAAAAATAAAAAAAATAAAAATGAAATAAAAATAAAATAAATAAAAAAAAAATAATAATAATAATAATAATAATAAAAAAAAAAAAAAAAATTAAAATTAAAATTAAAATTTATTAATTAAATCAAAATCATTATTATATTTCTTAGTTTTATTTTTTTTTGTTTTCATTCTTTTTAGTTTTATTCATTTAGTTTAGACAGGAAACAGGGTCTAGGAGAACTCAATACCAATGGGATTTTACTTCAAGATATCTGTTAGTCCTCCAAGACTTTAAACTGGCTACTGTTCAAGACATTCTTTAAGGGTTTTTTTTTATACTAATTTTGGAGCTGTTAGTCCTCCAAGACTTTAAACTTGCTACTGTTCAAGACTTTCCTTATGGATTTTTTTTATACGTATTTTGGATCTGTTAGTCCTCCAAGACTTTAAACTGGCTACTTTTCAAGACGTTCTTTAAGGTTTTTTTTTATATACATATTTTGGATCTGTTAGTCCTCCAAGACTTTAAACTGGCTAAATTTCAAGACTTTAAACTGAATTTCAAGGATGTTCAAGATTTTATGGATATTTTTGAAGACGGATTTATTTTTATTTTTTAATTTTATCAATCAAATGTTAGGTCCACCAAGACCTTAAACTGGAGTATTATCAAATGTTAGGTCCACCAAGACCTTAAACTGGACTATTATCAAGTGTTGGGTCCACCATGACCTTAAACTGGATTTCTTATCGATTAAATGTTTGGTCCACCATGACTTTAAACTGGTAGTTCATTCATTGTTTAGTCCACTATGACTTTAAACTGGAAAATTAATATCTGCAGGATAATTCAACATTCATTGGACCACTATGGCCTTATACTGGATTACTTGTTGATCAAATGTTTGGTTCACTATGACATTAAACTGGATTATCAAATTTATTCAATCTTTGGTCAAGCCTAGGCCTTACTTAGGAATATATCAAGATATTTATGCACTTAAACGATCTTTGGTCCACCAAGACCATAAACTGGCAATCGATTATATGTTTGGTCCACCAAGACTTTAAACTGGAATGTCAATCTTGTTTGGATAACTCAATTCAATCTTTTAATTTATCACTGTCCACTAAGACTCTAAACTGGTTATTCAATTATTTCTGGAATTGGGTGCTGATAAGCTTTAGGAGGTTAAAATTTTAGGTGGTGATGATTCTAAGGAAAGCATAATGGTTAATTAGGTAAAATTTGTGGCGCTTTAACATGGTCTAAAGTTAATATTATTATTGGAAGCTTGACAAAAGTATTTTATGGGTTTGCTGTATAGCAAAGTTTGAAAATTGTGATGAAGGAATCAGAAGTTAGGATGGTAGTTTGATTTTAGGGAATGATTTTTTTTAGTGCCTCATAGTTAGGCCATTTTTTTTTTGGTGTGAAGCTTGGAGGACCTTATGGCGAGATTGGAATCATAGAATTCGGCTCAGTGGGGGGCCCTATGAGGTTGGAATCAGGAGTATTCGGCTCATAGGAAGATCCACTCTCTCAATGCTGTGACAAGAAGGAAGACTGGTATATGGGAGTCTGAAGGGATTCAAACCTTGCTCTCAGTAGTGGAATCATCACAAGATTTATATTATTTTATGTTATATCAAGCCAGAGAAGAAGAAAGAAAGTTTTTATTATAAAGATTTAAAAGAAGACCAGCTAAAACAAATTTATCAAATTACTTTATTGGAAAAGATAATTCTTTTGGAATTGCTCAACCACTTATGCAAAGTTATAAGAATGGGGACATTCTCAATTGGAGGGAGGATGTGGTAGCCTAAAGTTTAGTATGGCACCTAAGTACGTAAATGGAGTTATTACGGCGTGCAAGATTGGCGTTATTATTTTTTTATATATAAAAGGGTTTTATTTAATTTATTTGAGTTTTAAATATGAAGAAATTGGTCACGAGCAAATGCCTACACGAAAACAATTTATTTTACGGAGAAAACTTATTTTTACGGTCTGAAAAATTTATAAGTATTAAGTCGAGTCACTCAAGAACCTTGGGAAATTTTCCCAGAATTTTTACTATTTTTCTTATATTTTTAAATGAATTTTAAAGTTTTATAGAAATATTTACGTTTTCAGAAATTACTTAACTTCGATGAATTTTCACAGGGTAATTAGAGCTGCGCAGACTACGAAAATTAGTTTGATATGTAAAGGGGAAGTAGCTCTATTATGTGTAATTTTTCTAGATTTTTTATTATAGTTTTAAGGTTCTAATTGAGTCCGGAAGTCCGGACTGACTCCGTTTCGACTCCGTTTGGACTCCGCTTCGACTCCGTACGGACTCCGTTCAGACTCCGCTTCGGCTCCGTACGGACTCCGTACGGGCTCCGGATTGACTCTGGAAGAGCTCTGGAGGGGAAAACTTAGGCACGTGACTAGGAATACTTAAGCACTTCTCAAACTCGAAATTGAGAAAGGGGGACACATCATACAGCTTAATCTTTAACCACCACAGTCTCATTTTTTATTACTCAACAAATTAAAATAACTTGTAATACCCTTATAACATTATTATTTTTACATAACATTTTAGAAATACAATTCAACAGTTTAAATAACACTTCATACAGGGTATCTTTAGAAAGGTCTTCATCACTGGGACTTGATTATTGCTGTCTCATAAAAATTTAAATTATTATAAAAACATAAAAGTCAATCTTTTCAGATCTTTCACTGGTACACCTTAATTGTTGTTATCAGTATTTCTTTATCAACAGCCACGATCATTTAATCTCAATAAGCGTTAAATATTTTAGAGTTTCATTATTTTCATCAATCAGATCCAAGTAGATTGGTTAGCTTAGTGATTTAGAATTCCCATTTTGTTATTTTTATTGGAAGGACGGGGTTTTCGGCTAAATCCACATATCTCCTCCAGATTCTGCTTACAGCAAGGCGACTGTAAGAGTTTACCTTACCATACCATCTATCCACCATTTCCCTACACAACAATTTCCAATCCCTCTTCTTGTAGCCAGAAATGGCCAAAATCTCCTTCTCCACTGACCTATCACCAATGAAGAAGATAATCTGCTTCATCATGTCCAGGTAGGAAGCACCATCCACTCCAGCAGCAGTTTCATACTTCTCTAGAAACCACTTGACATCTTCCCCATTAAACTTGGTACCATCCCAAGTTTTAATTCACACACACTCCCTAACCATCACAGAAGGAGGACCATCCCCCCCACTGACAGTCACCACAGGAATAGAGGAACCAGAAGCCATTCCTCCAGTCCAAAACACCAAAAAGAGCCAACCAAAGAAAACAGAGATTCCAAAGAACTAGCAAGTTCTACCCCCACTTTGGGCGCCAGAAATGTAGACAATCCTATAGTACTAGCTATAGGCCTTGACCAAGGGAGTTGGAGAAAAACCAGAGAGAAAATCCCCTGTCCCTTTAAAAAAATAGAGTGAGATTTACTTGCTAAAGTAAGTTAGTTCCTGTTTTGCTAAAGCTCCTATTTAACACACTTGACTGCTTGATGAGCCAAGAAAGTAGTCCCCAGATAGACTACCAGACCAAAGAACTGAAATGTAGAACAAATTCCACACCAGAGACAGCAAAGATACTTGATGTAGGCTGCAAATCCACACCAGAGACAGCAATAATACTTGCTATAGCTTGCAAGACTATAACAGAGAAAACAGTTGCCAAAGTTAAGTTAAATGAAGAACTCACTTTCAACAAACACAGCCAATTGTGGCCAGAAAACAGTGAAAACTGAGTGAGGAACAATGAGATCACCTCCGGATGGTTGTATGATAATTAATGTTGCCCCAAACTGTCTTATTCACTATGTACACACAGACCACTAACTAAGAGCCCATGCGCACCCACCAGTCTGGCGCCTGTACCTGCCAGATTGCATAAAAAACCCTCCTGGAGCGCTCCCCAACCTCTTAAAACAGAGGCGGGCGGGCCACCCGACGTTGGAGATGCCGCCTGAAGTGGCCCGGCCTCCCTGAAGCCAGAAAACCAATAAAAACCACTAATCTACTTAGAAAAATTAGCTACAACTACTAAAACCTTTAAAACACGGAATTTCACTATACCAACATTGAGACATGAAATATAGAGAAAAATTAGCTCTATCAAATGGTACTAAGCACTTAACCCTAAGACTTAAGGTTAGCCCGTAAAACACAAAAAACAAAATTAAAAGCAATCTTTTATAAATGAAAAATGAGGAAATGACCCCTTAAAACTCAGAATATGAAAAATGTCTACAAGATATAAAATATAGAGAAAAACCAGGGCTATCCAATTATAGTACCCACATACCCTCAGACCCAATATCCACGGAATAAAACCAGAAAAATACCCAATTCTTTAACAGATGTCAATTAAGACATGCACAAACAGCGCCAAATCTAACAACAAAGGCCCCTGCCAATGTTGGAAGACCACAACGTTATGGTAAGATAAACTCTTCTGTAAGCAGAATCCGGAGGAGATATGTGAATTTAGCTGAAAACCTTGTCCTTCCAATAAAAATAACAAAATGGGAATTCTAAATCACTAAGCTAACCAGTCTACTTGGATCTGATTGATAAAAATAATGAAACTCTGATATGTTTAACGCTTATTGAGATTTAAATAAAAGTGGCTGTTGATAAAAGAAATACTGATAACAACAAATAAGGTGTACCAGTGAAAGATCTGAAAAGATTGACTTTTATGTTTTTATAATAATTTGAGTTTTTATGAGACAGCAATAATCAAGTCCCAGTGATTAAGACCTTTCTAAAGATACCCTGTATGAAGTATGATTTAAATTGTTGAGTAGTATTTCTAAGATGTTATATATAAAATATAAAGTTATAAGGGTGTTACAATTTATTTAATTTGTTGAGTAATAAAAAATGAGACCGTGGTGGTTAATGATTAAGCTGTATGATGTATGATGATTGTAAGATGATTCCCAATTTTGAGTCTGAGAGCCTCTTAAGTATACCTAGTCACGTGCCTAAGTTTCCCTCCTAGAGCTCACCCAGAGTCTATCCGGAGCCTGTACGGAGCTCGTATGGAGTCCAAGCGGAGTCCGTCCGGAGTCCGTCCAGATCTCCGGACTCGATTAGAACCTTTAAAACTATAATAAAAATCTAGAAAAATTACACATGATAGATAGACTTTCCCTTTACATTCCCAACTAGTTTTCGTAGCCTGCGCAGCCCTATTTACCCCGTGAAAATTCATCAAAGTTAAGTAATTTCTAAAAACATAAATATTTCTATAAATCTTTAAAATTCATTTAAAAATATAAGAAAAATAGTAAAAATTCTGGGAAAATTTCCCAAGGTTCTTGAGTGACTCGACTTGATACTTATAAATTTTTCAGACTGTAAAAATAAGTTTTCTCCATAAATATATTGTTTTGCGTAGGCATTTGCTTTTGAATAATTTCTTCATATTTAAAACTCAAATAAATTAAATAAAACCCTTTTATAAAAAATAATAGCGCCAATCTTGCACACCGTAATAGCTCCATTTACCTATTTAGGTTCCATACTAAACTTTAGGCTACCACAACGTGTAGTTTATTTTCTTTTGTTGCTTTGGATGGTGTTTTAAGGTATTTTTGGGCATTTTAGAGCCAAAAAGCCTGCCCACCTCTGTGTGGCCATCCCTACGTCAGGTGGCTTACCCGCCTACAGGTGTGAAATTTTCTAGAGTCATTTTTATGCATGTAAAAAGATGGGAGAGTTGGATTTGGCTGGGAGAATACCAGGGTGGTATGTGTGTGAGATAGTTAAGAAGTTTAAGGAAATTGTCTTTTATCATAAATCATTTAGTATATATGGGATCTCTGTGTGCTTCACACATTTTTGTGCTTTTTTCATCTTTTGGCTGGGTTGTCAAAAGGCTAGTTCTCACTTGACCTCAACTATTGTCACTTTTTTCTTTGGCATAGTCTTTCAAGCTATATCAAGTATCATTTATGTCTCTGGTGTACTTTTGCAACCTGCATCAAATATATTGCTTTCTCTGGTGTGGAAATTGGTCTATATTTTACTTCTTTGGTCTGATAGTCTGTCTGGGGACCACTTTATGGCTGATCAAGCGGTCAAATGTGTTGAAAAGGGGTTCTAGAAAACAAGACTCAATTTAATATATAAAGTAAATATCACTCTTTTTTGACTTAAGTGAAAGCGGATTTTCTCTCTGGGTTTTCTCCAACTCCCTTGGTCAAGGCCTATGGCTAGCACTATAGGATTGTCAACAACACTCATTCAAAGCCGGAATCAAGAAATTTTATTTTTTTATTTTATAGAAATTTCAATGTTTGAAATTTGTTTTAATTTCATTTTAATATTTAATATAAATTAATTTTTTCAGGTATAATGATCACTGATGGTCTTTAATCATTTTTACAAATTTGAGAGAGCCCACCCACTGTTCACTTTCTATTTTTTTTTATGTTTTTCAAGAATTATATATATTTATTTTCAAATTCTTCTCTGTGTATCACACAATCAAGGTGCACTTGGATGTGGGTATGATGTCAGGGATATGGCTAACAAAATAGATGGGGGACATCTTTTAAAGTATTTTTTTATTTGTTTAAAATAGTTTTAAAATTTATAATTATATATTTTCTTTTTTAAATCTATTTTTAAAATTTTAGTTTTGTTTTTAATAATATTAAAATAAATAATAATAATAATAATGAAATAATAAAAAAATGAAGTAGTAATTTATTTTTATTCTTTATTTTATTCTTTAGAATATATATATATATATATATTTAAATTCTTTAAAATTTCTAGTGTGAACCTGAAGAGCTAAGAAAGGTTTTCTATTGATGAAGAAGGCACAGTAAAGGTCTCAAGAGATGATCTAGTAAATCTTTTAATTTCTTCAATTTGACAACATTGTTTATGGTCAAGCCAAGTGGCCATTTTAAAGTGACACTTCAAAAACTGTCCTCTTGCAAATACTTCTGCACAATTTTTTAGAGGATATTCCTTGAAGTGGGCCAAATTAATTTTGAGAATATAATAAAGTTGTTGAGCAACCTCATTTCCTTTCACCATAGCTGAAGTTGGTTCTTTATCAGGAATATAATAAGCAGAAAGAGAATAATGGGATCCAGAAGAATCTAGATCAGGTTATTAATAAAGTTCAAGATTACTTTTGGATCAGGAAGAGAAGCTGGTCCAGTGTAGACGTTAGTTCTAGAAAAAATAATTGGAAAGTTACACTTGATTATATAAAGCTGGAATAGACCACAGGAGGTTCTTCCAGTAAGACCAGGGTTAGAAATCAGACAAGGTACCTGGTATTTGGTGCAAAGTTCACATGGGATGGCAATGTCTTTTGATGAAATTTTGATGATTATATTAATTATAAGATGAAGTGAAAAGTTTTCATGAGTAGTTGTAGCAGATTGCTGAAGAGGGTGAATAGAAGATGAATATGTGATTAAAAAATATGCAAAATTTTAAGAATGAGGACATTCATCATTGAAGGTAGGATGTGGTAGCCTAAAGATAAGAATGTCACTAAGGTATATTTAAGGAGGATATTGGGATATATTATAACATTGGGGAAAGCCAATTTAATTTTATATTATTTTTATTATAAAAGAACAGAAGGTTCAAAGTGAAAATAGTTCCTTATACAAGTTCAGGAAGAAATAATCAATTAAAGATCAATAAATGCAGGTATAAGTCTAAAGTTTTATAAAAGTTAAAGTCAGGACTCTCAAGAACTTTGAAAATCTTTAAGGAATTCTTACTATTTTTCTATTATTTTTAATAATTTAATAATTTTTTTTGGTTATTTTTGATTTTTCAAAATTTACTTAAATTTGACGCATTTTAATTAAATGAATAGTGATGCATGAACTATAAAAATGTGTTGGAAATGTAGAGGAGAAGTAGCTTTATCATCTGTAAGATTTCTAGATTTTTCATTAGTGTTTTGACACTCTAATTGAGTCCATAAGAGTGTATGAGCTATAGAATACTCCATAAGAGCTCTTTATAACCTCCAGAATACTCCAGAGAATCTCTGTATGACCTCTGGAATACTCCAGATGAGCTCTGTATGGGCTCAGGGACACTCAAGCCAGGGAAAGTATTGCATATGACACTCTATGCATATAAAGCCTGCAAAATCAAAATAGGACATGATAGAAGTGATACAACATTCATATTAACCATTCACAACAAATAATATCAACCAAAAAAAAATTTACATAACTTTTAATAATTTCTAATACCCTTATATTTATAACACTTTTACATAAAATTTTATAAATTTTTTTCAAGAACTAGTAAATATATACTTATAGGGTACCATTATAAGGGTCTCAACTTTAGGGACTTTAATTTAACATCTGTTCCCTATAAAAATAAAGCTTTATAAAAACATAATATTCAATAATTTATATAGCTTTTCTAAGTACAGCTTCACATTTGTAATTCTTACCCTTATTATGAAGAACACAGATTTTAAATCACTAAACTTTAATAATAAATAAGTCAAGTAGTAATTTTTTTATCAAGCAGAGGTTATAGCTTAGATAATTTTTAGCCCAATTTTTACTTAAAGGGACAGGGTTTTCTTTGGTCTATCCACCTCCTTTAGATTCTGCTTACATAAAGAAAAATGTAAGAGTATTTCTACATTGGTGAAGTTAATTTTTTGAGAGATAGAGAGAGTCAATGAATGAAAAATTGTGGGATAGGGAAAATATAAAATTTGAATTTATAGAGGGAGTGAAATAAATGAGGTCAGAAAACCAGATATTTTTATTGGTAATTCAAAATGGCTGTTAAAAATATGAAATTTGAAGTTAAGGAGAGGGGGGGAATGAATATAATAAGCATAAATAAGATTTTAATTGCAAATATAAGCCAATTATTACAAAGCAAAAACAATTGATCAATTAAAAAATTCAATTAATTTTTAATTTTATCATATAATTGCCCATTTTTTGCTCATTATTGTACTCTTTATTTTTTAAAAAAAATTCTTCCTTTTCAAAGTCACAGTTTTACTTTTTTTATTATCTTTTTTTCTGTTTTAAATATTAAGTTGATAGGTCTACAGTATTCTAAGTTGAATTCTTTTTTTGAGATTATTGTGTTTCATATCTGTTCATTCACTAGTTAACTATTGTCTGACTGGATTTAATATGTAATATAGTCTTTGATTCTTCTTTTTTTTATGCATAATGTTGACCAATGTGCTTATTTTACATAATTTTCTTGAATCTAATTTTTTGACTTAATTTTTACTGTATTTATGATATTCTTATTGAATTATATAAATTTATCTTTTAGCTTACACATTTTTTTTAAAACTAAAGTTTTTTTTTGCTCTTTATCTTAAGGGGAGGAAAGGTGGTGGAGACAAAGTGATAAAGATTAAATAAAAAAGGGTGGGTGGGTGAAAAGAGAGAAGCAGAGGAGAAGGGAAGGGGAATTGAGAAAATTGGAGGGGAAGAGAATGGGAGCAAAGTTGAGGGGAGGGAAGGGGAAGGGGAAGGGGAAGGGGAAGGGGAAGGGGAAGGGGAAGGGGAAGGGGAAGGGGAAGGGGAAGGGGAAGGGGAAGGGGAAGGGGAAGGGGAAGGGGAAGGGGAAGGGGAAGGGGAAGGGGAAGGGGAAGGGGAAGGGGAAGGGGAAGGGGAAGGGGAAGGGGAAGGGGAAGGGGAAGGGGAAGGGGAAGGGGAAGGGGAAGGGGAAGGGGAAGGGGAAGGGGAAGGGGAAGGGGAAGGGTGAGAAGTAGAGAGTTGAGGATAGGAGCAATATTGTCGGCTGGTCGTCTAGAAGAAGGAGAAGGATAGAAGAAAGAAAGAGAGGAGGAGAAGGAGGAAAGGAGTATGGGTAATAAAACAAATAAAATTTTATAAAATTATTTAATTTATTGAGAGAAAGGCAACGACGAGTGAGCTGAAAAGAAATGACAATTTGGTTTTATAAATATTAATATTATTTAAGTAAGAATTCTGCGCGGCAACCAATATAATTACTATCAGACTTAAAGCAACCTTTAAATTGTTATATAAAATTTTAATTAGAATTTTATTACTAATAAAAAGAATATAAACGTAATAAAAATTGTATTTAAATTGTTGAGTGTATAATAAGTGATAAGGCCACAGGGGATTATCCAAGGCCCTTTTATAGGCAATGGGTCCTCTGAAGCGCTACTATATCAGTAAATACAATGATTAGAAAGGAATAAAACAAACATATCAAAAGAGTAAATGAAACATAACAATATAGAGAAAAACATGAAACAAATAATTAAAAGCCCAATTAAGAATCCAATTTCCCCGCCATTAATCCCCAAATCAGTAAGTGACAATAGTAAATAACTAAACAAGAGTGGAAACATAGGAACTATGAGAAATATAATTCCCAACAGATGGTACATCCTGATTAGAGGACATTTTAAGTGAAACAAAAAATAATTTGACGCAACAAAACAAGCAATTAATCTCAATTTAGTTCAAATTAATTTATTTGTTTTTTCTAACACAATTAAGGGTCAAAAGAAGCGTCCTTAATAATTGTTTAGTATCATATGAGAGGTATTAGTTAATATATAAATTTAAGTAATTAATTTAAATATATTATAAATCAAATTTACACTTGTAATTATAATATATGTTTTTTAATTAATTAAATATAAATTTATAATTATTAAATATATAAAAATTCGCCATTATTTGTAGAATATATTATATTATGCTCAATTTAATTGTATATAACAATATATATAACCAATAAATTTAATGTAACATTTGTATATAATAAAATTCTTATATAATTTCATTATGTAATAAAATATTAAGTTATATTCATTAAATACAAGTCTTACTCACTCTTTAAGGTTTTATAATTTATATATCATTTACTGGACTCCTGGAATAGCCTGGCTGACACTCCCTCACTCTAAAAAAACAATAAAAAAAATGCTAAGATTTTTTCTTTTTGTATTTTTTCAACAGAGCAGGCAGATTTGAAATTTCTTTGCCAGGTATCCATGCATCATGTTCAGATGATTTGTTCTTATATCTCAATAAATATTCAGTACCTCTTTCAGAAGTGACAATTCTATCATTGAGAATTTTATCAATTTCTGCTGTTTCTGTGACTTCCTGAGGGTTCTTTTTAGGTCTTCCTCTTCTTTTTGGAAATAAGTCACTGTTGGAAGTATAAGGTTTAAGCAAAGAAATGGGAAAGACAGGATGTTTCCTATCATATGGAGAATACAATACAACTTCTACTGCATTATCACCAACCATTCTTTTAACAACAAATGGTCCTACAAAAGGATCTTTTAATTTGTGGTTACCTTGTAAATTGAAATGGACAGTAGAGATCAACACTTCATCACCCTTGTTAAATGTGTATTCTTTATGGGATTTATCCCATCTTTTCTTTTCATATTCAAATGCTTTATCAATACAACTCTGAGCATGTTTTCTGCATAGCTGTTGCATTTGCATAAAAGATTTTACACCAGGGTGTAGTTCCAACTTAGGTAATTTATTATTGAGAATTTGAGCAGGAGTGTTTGGGACATAACCTAACCAAAGCTCAAAAGGCTTTTTCTCAGTGACAGAATGAACAGTGCTATTATATGCAAATTCAAGACCAGGCAAAAGAGTGACCCAATCATGAGTAAATCTGTCATTGTCTTTATATTCTAAACCAAAGGCACAATACCTTCTAATCATATCTTCCAGAGTTTGAATCATTCTTTCAGCTAGACCATCAGTCTGAGGATGGTGAGCTGTAGACAATTTTAACTCACAGCCACAAATATCCATCAAAGAGGTCCAAAACTCAGAAGTGAATTTTGGATCCCTATCAGAGATAATGGCTTTTGGAAAACCAATAATATTAAACATGTAAGACCACCATAAGAAAGCTAATTCTTTGGTGGATACATCTTTGTGGGTTGGAATAAATTTGCACATTTTTGTGAATCTATCAACTATTACCCAACAAGAGTTAAAGCTGTCTTTACCTGCAACAGGAAGACCAGTGACAAAATCCATATTAATGATTTGCCAGGGAGCATTAGGTGCTTCAATATGTTGTAATAACCCTGCTCTCTTACCTGTTAATCTTTTAGATTTTTGGCAGGAATCACAAGATTCAACATATAATTTTGTGTCTTCAGACATATTAGCCCACCATGCAGTGTTTTTGATTCTAATCAATGTTTTTTCAAGATCAAAATGACCAGCTAATATGTCATCATGACAAAGTTTGAGGATAGTTTCTTTCATTGAAGGAGGAATAACAATTACATTGGTAAGCTTCCTTCTATAATAAATATAACCATCTTCAATAGAAAACTTTCCTTTATTTAAAGCATTTTGGTATTTTGCAGGAAGAGTTTTTATTAAAGCTTGAATTGAAGCATTCTTAGGATCATTCAAAATAGTAACTAATTTATTTAAGTCAGAATCTTTATCATATGAATCCAGTATTAACTGTAATAACTCTTCTTCCATATCAACTATAAATATACCATGTATATGAACAGTGTCATCCTCAGGTACATAAGCAGGATTGGAGTCATTATTTGGCAGAGGCAATCTGGAGAGCATATCAACATTAGAGTGAACATTTCCAGCTCTGTGGATAATAGTCATCCTTCCTCTGTATTCCTGAACAGCAAGTTGCCACCTGAACATATGTCTGTTAGGTGTTTTCAGGTTTAAGAGAGATTTCACAGCACTACAGTCAGTTACCAACTCAAATTTTTGGTCATCCAAGTAGTAATGAAGTTTCTCAAGAGCCCAAACAACTGCTAAGCACTCCAATTGAGTGGCACCATATTTCAATTCACTATTTCTTAAGGTTCTTGAAATATAACAAATTACAACCTCTGAGGATTTATCATTAATAATTTGCTTTTGGTGAAGGGCAGCACCCAGACCAATAAAGCTTGCATCTGTATAAAGTACAAATGGCTTGTTAAAATCTGGGAGAGCCAATATAGGGGCTGTCATTAAGCAACTTTTCAATGTATTAAAAGCTTTCTGACAGTCATCATTCCAGAGAAAAGCAACATCTTTTCTGGTTAGTTTTGTAAGAGGCAAGGCTATGACCTGATAATTTTTAATATATTGTCTATAATAGCCACACATACCTAAAAAACTTTGGATTTCTCTTACAGAAGTTGGTGCTTTCACATTTTGAATGGCAGCAACTTTATTATGGTCTACACAAATTTGTAAGCCTGACACAACATGGCCAAGGACTTTCAAAGATTGAAAACCAAATTTACACTTTTTTAAAGATAAGGTCATATTTATTTCATCCATTTTTTGGAAAACTCTATTTAAGTGAATCATATGTTCATCAAAAGTTTTAGAAAAAACAATAATATCATCAATATAAACCATGAGCCAACCTTCAATAATTTCTTGATGGAAAGTGTTATCCATGACTTTCTGGAAAACTGAAGGAGCATTTTTAGGGCCAAATGGCATCCTAACATACTTATATATTCCCATATGAGTAGCAATAAGCAAAAAATTTTGAGAATTTTTCTCAACTGGAACTTGATGATACCCTTTATTACCATCCAGACAACTAATAAATTTTGCACCTTGCAAGGTAGCATGTATTGAATTAATTCTGGGTAAAGGATAAATATCATCAACAGTATAAGTATTTAAAGCTCTGTAATCTCCACATAATCTAGCTTTATCTTTTTCATAAGAAATTAAGACTGGGGAGATGACACAATATTTGGGGGTGACATCCACTTTTTCAATGATATTCATTTTCAATAATGTTTCAATATTATCTTCAATATCTTTTCTTTTTGATGGAGAAGCAGGATATGGTTTTTTCTTAAGGGAAGGAGGAATATCACTCAAATTACAGGATAAGGTAATTTTCATCTCTTCCTGAACAATTCCCAAGACATGAGAACCATGAGCAAAAGCCATGGGGAAAGAGGTAATAGAGGCAACAATAGAATCCTTTTGTTCATTAGTCAAATGATCACCAAAAGAAGCGGTATTTATTTCATGTAATAAATCATCCATTTCAGTTGTTGTTCTACCTTTACACTGGATCAGTGAGTTACAAGATTTCAACAAATGCCCAGAAGGTTTAGGAGAAGAAATTTTGAATTTTCTTTTCCCATTCATTCCTAAGGTAAAGCAATTATTTGCTGGGTCCAGTTTCACACCAAACATGGTTAAAATATCATTTCCCATAATAAACCAATTGCTCAAATTATCATTTTTCATGACAACCAATTCACAAATAGCTCTGACAAAACCACCATTATATTTGAAGAATACAGAGGTTTTGTATTTGCCAATAGGGAATAAGGTAGAACCATACCCTCTCCATTTTTCAGAAGTTATAGGCAATAATTTACTCAAATATTCCTTATCCACTGAAGCCAAAGCTTTTTCAGATACTACACTTCCTCCAGCACCAGAATCAAGAACTACATCAACATTTTTACCATTAATGATAACAGGTGCCTTTAAAGGGGATATAGGAATAGAATTGTTAGTAATATCTTTAATTATCTCAGCATTTTCTACTGAAGATAAATTCAATACACAATCTTCAGATATATTATTTAAATAATGGACATCATGTTCCAACATTAAAACATCTTTAACAGATTCATTGTCATAGGAGATATTACTTTCACAGTCACTTGAAGAATTATTGACATCAAGTTCAATTTCATCAGTGTCTTCATTTTGTTCAACAAGATGAATTTTCTTGTCACAAACATGACCCTTCTGCCACGGTTTGTTACATTTATAACAAGTATTTGTTGCATATTTTTTAGGTGCAACTGGGGCAGAGGGTTTACCAGATTTTTCTGGGAGCTTTATAGAAGGTTTATTCTGATCATTATAAGATTTACTAAGGTAATTCTTTGGTTCATATCTATGGTTGAGTAGTACCTCATTACAGATATTAATGAAAGAAGAATTTTCCCTTACATGCTCAGTTCTAGCAACAATCAAATCCCTAAGAGAATTTGGTAATTTATACAAGATTTTATCTCTCCAAATATCATAATCCATCTTTGGATCAATTGCTCTAAGGATTTTAGTTATTTTCATCAGAAAAACAATGGGCTTTTCAACAGAGGAGGATACATATCTAGTATTCTCATACAGTCTTTGCTGAGCTAACCTGAATTTTGAACCACCAAACTGATTCTCAATCAAGGATTTCCAATCATTCCATGTATAATGATTGTTATCTAAGAGGACAGATTCATACCACATCAAGGCTACATTGGAAAATAAAGAAATTAGCTTAGAAACAATTTCCTCATCAGGTAGTTTATAAGATCTCTTTAAATTATCAATTCTTTGGATAAAGTGTTGCCAATCAGAGGAAGAATCACCATCAAAGGTAGGATATTGGTCTAACTTAGGCCAATTTTTCTGACTACTGGGATGGTCCACTTTTTGGTTTGAATTATTCATTAGTAATAATTCCTGAAGTTTAGCCAGGTGTTCAGAAATTTCATTATTTACAGAAACAGCTGGTGCATGACCATCACAAGATTTTTTGCTAGTAGCAAAAGATTTTACAGACTCATTGTCAGTTTGTTTAATGGTTGAAATATGAGGAAGAAAGGATGAACTTTGTTCAGGTTTTTTCCCTTTATTTTTATGCAGCTTACTGGCAGAAATCTCATTTAATTCATTATTGATGGTTAAGGTTGAGAACTTTTCCTGTAGGTCAGACACATAGTTTCTTATTCTTGGAATTTCAGACATCTGGTCATTCACTTTTGCAAGAGATAGAACATTTCTGTCCTCAGAAACTGAGTGTTTGGTACTTAGTGCATGGAAGTCATTTTTTAGTTTCTTCAACTCATTTTGTAGAGATTTTATTTCATTTTTGAATGAATAATTTTCCTCAATAAGGGGTTTCAATTCACTCAATGTCTTATGCAGACTGATATTTCTATCTGAGATAGCTCTATGGTCACTTCTTATTTGTTTTTGTTGACTAAGAACAATATTCAAGGTTTCTTTGATTTTTAAATAAGCTGTATCTTGTACAGAAGAACTCACTTTACATTGCAAGTGTAAATTATTTAATCTATCATTTTCATGGATTAACACATCTCTCACATGTTTGTCTTTCACAATATTAAAATCAAGGGTATCTTTCAATATTTCCTCAGAAGTTTTTTCAATTAAGTTATAGATTTCAGGGGGAACAGAATCATTTTTAATTGCAAGAGAAGGATTAATTAAAGATGTAGAAGTTAAATGTAAAGGTTCATCAAATGACAATTTGCTAATTACATCAATAGGGCTACTAGTTACAGGAAGCTGTCTTTTAACAGGTTTAACTGTTCTTTCACCATGTTCAATAATATTACCTGCAGAAGAAGATTTATTAGAAAACATACCCAAGTGACTATCAACCAAATTACTTACCATGGCAGAGGAGGAAACTTCCCCTGGGACTGGGTTTGGGATTGTGCTTGGGCCTTCTTTCTCCTGCTTTGTTGGTAGGGATGAGGAGGTGGATGGAAATTGGGTGTTCTGGATGGGCCAGGCTGATGATGGGGAGGGTGTTGCACATTCTGTTGGTAGTGACTCATTAGATAATCCCATTTCCATTGCTCTACTTCCATAGTATTTGGATTTTGGATGGTTGAGCTGGGTGGCTGTGAAGGTTGAGCCTGAAATTGAAGCTGATTGGGAGGCAATTGAGGAGGGGCCTGGGCCTGAATCTGGTTCCTGAGTTCTTGGACCTGATCCCACAATGTGTCTACCTTTGCTTTGTACGTCATATTTTCTGTCTTCAACTCTTTTATATGACTGGATAGGTTGCTGATTTGTTGTGGCAGAGGAAGCTTTTTTATTTTGAAGCCTTTTGGAAGACCTTCTTGAGGCACTAGAGGCTTTACTTCCTTCTGTGGTACTGGGGGAAGGGGGTTTGGTTTGTTTGCATTTCCTGTCATTTCCACATCCTGCAGTATGTGAATTCTTTGTGTTAGCATAAGATTTTTTATGACCAACTTTAGAAGAACTTACAGTGTCAGCATCATAGTCAATTTCTATCTCATCCACTTGCATGTTATCCATTTTTTCTGTCAAATTGTTGGACATACTAGTGGGAAGATTAATATTTTACTTTGTACTTATAAAAAAAATAATCAAAGTTAGTCAATAATTGCTCCAAATAATATAAAAAAATTTTTTAATTAATTAAATTATAGAAAAAATAACTTTCAATATAAAGTAATAATTAAAAAATTAATTTTTTAAAAAATTGGATTGCAAGTTTAAATTGGGAATAACAAGTTAGTTAATTCAACCAATTGATTACCAATATTAAATATGGCAATATATTGGGACTAAGCACAATGTACTTTTAAGTCAACCAAAATTAACAATAATTAATAAAAAAAAAAAAATTAAATTAATAATTCAATTTGTATTAATAATAATGTCAATTCTTCTAGGACTAAGAGGATTTAACACTCTATAATGGTCAACTAGGAAAAAAAAATTTTTAAAAATTGAACACTTACACTCAGTGAATCAGCAATTAAGCCACAATCACTGTTATTGCAATAAAAATATAGTAATATGAGTGAGAGGCGCAAAGGTGAACTTACTATAGTGATCGAAAAATCACTTCAAAATAATATAAAAATTAATATTATATAAACCTAAGATGTCGAACCCAAGTTCGAAACACAGTCGCGGCAAAAGTTTTGTTTTGCTAGGTGGTCCGTGCGTTTTGTCGTTCGTCGCCAGGCTTCGATCGTCGTCGTCGTTTGGAAAGGCCCTCAGTTGTCGGCTGGTCGTCTAGAAGAAGGAGAAGGATAGAAGAAAGAAAGAGAGGAGGAGAAGGAGGAAAGGAGTATGGGTAATAAAACAAATAAAATTTTATAAAATTATTTAATTTATTGAGAGAAAGGCAACGACGAGTGAGCTGAAAAGAAATGACAATTTGGTTTTATAAATATTAATATTATTTAAGTAAGAATTCTGCGCGGCAACCAATATAATTACTATCAGACTTAAAGAAACCTTTAAATTGTTATATAAAATTTTAATTAGAATTTTATTACTAATAAAAAGAATATAAACGTAATAAAAATTGTATTTAAATTGTTGAGTGTATAATAAGTGATAAGGCCACAGGGGATTATCCAAGGCCCTTTTATAGGCAATGGGTCCTCTGAAGCGCTACTATATCAGTAAATACAATGATTAGAAAGGAATAAAACAAACATATCAAAAGAGTAAATGAAACATAACAATATAGAGAAAAACATGAAACAAATAATTAAAAGCCCAATTAAGAATCCAATTTCCCCGCCATTAATCCCCAAATCAGTAAGTGACAATAGTAAATAACTAAACAAGAGTGGAAACATAGGAACTATGAGAAATATAATTCCCAACAGATGGTACATCCTGATTAGAGGACATTTTAAGTGAAACAAAAAATAATTTGATGCAACAAAACAAGCAATTAATCTCAATTTAGTTCAAATTAATTTATTTGTTTTTTCTAACACAATTAAGGGTCAAAAGAAGCGTCCTTAATAATTGTTTAGTATCATATGAGAGGTATTAGTTAATATATAAATTTAAGTAATTAATTTAAATATATTATAAATCAAATTTACACTTGTAATTATAATATATGTTTTTTAATTAATTAAATATAAATTTATAATTATTAAATATATAAAAATTCGCCATTATTTGTAGAATATATTATATTATGCTCAATTTAATTGTATATAACAATATATATAACCAATAAATTTAATGTAACATTTGTATATAATAAAATTCTTATATAATTTCATTATGTAATAAAATATTAAGTTATATTCATTAAATACAAGTCTTACTCACTCTTTAAGGTTTTATAATTTATATATCATTTACTGGACTCCTGGAATAGCCTGGCTGACACTCCCTCACTCTAAAAAAACAATAAAAAAAATGCTAAGATTTTTTCTTTTTGTATTTTTTCAACAGAGCAGGCAGATTTGAAATTTCTTTGCCAGGTATCCATGCATCATGTTCAGATGATTTGTTCTTATATCTCAATAAATATTCAGTACCTCTTTCAGAAGTGACAATTCTATCATTGAGAATTTTATCAATTTCTGCTGTTTCTGTGACTTCCTGAGGGTTCTTTTTAGGTCTTCCTCTTCTTTTTGGAAATAAGTCACTGTTGGAAGTATAAGGTTTAAGCAAAGAAATGGGAAAGACAGGATGTTTCCTATCATATGGAGAATACAATACAACTTCTACTGCATTATCACCAACCATTCTTTTAACAACAAATGGTCCTACAAAAGGATCTTTTAATTTGTGGTTACCTTGTAAATTGAAATGGACAGTAGAGATCAACACTTCATCACCCTTGTTAAATGTGTATTCTTTATGGGATTTATCCCATCTTTTCTTTTCATATTCAAATGCTTTATCAATACAACTCTGAGCATGTTTTCTGCATAGCTGTTGCATTTGCATAAAAGATTTTACACCAGGGTGTAGTTCCAACTTAGGTAATTTATTATTGAGAATTTGAGCAGGAGTGTTTGGGACATAACCTAACCAAAGCTCAAAAGGCTTTTTCTCAGTGACAGAATGAACAGTGCTATTATATGCAAATTCAAGACCAGGCAAAAGAGTGACCCAATCATGAGTAAATCTGTCATTGTCTTTATATTCTAAACCAAAGGCACAATACCTTCTAATCATATCTTCCAGAGTTTGAATCATTCTTTCAGCTAGACCATCAGTCTGAGGATGGTGAGCTGTAGACAATTTTAACTCACAGCCACAAATATCCATCAAAGAGGTCCAAAACTCAGAAGTGAATTTTGGATCCCTATCAGAGATAATGGCTTTTGGAAAACCAATAATATTAAACATGTAAGACCACCATAAGAAAGCTAATTCTTTGGTGGATACATCTTTGTGGGTTGGAATAAATTTGCACATTTTTGTGAATCTATCAACTATTACCCAACAAGAGTTAAAGCTGTCTTTACCTGCAACAGGAAGACCAGTGACAAAATCCATATTAATGATTTGCCAGGGAGCATTAGGTGCTTCAATATGTTGTAATAACCCTGCTCTCTTACCTGTTAATCTTTTAGATTTTTGGCAGGAATCACAAGATTCAACATATAATTTTGTGTCTTCAGACATATTAGCCCACCATGCAGTGTTTTTGATTCTAATCAATGTTTTTTCAAGATCAAAATGACCAGCTAATATGTCATCATGACAAAGTTTGAGGATAGTTTCTTTCATTGAAGGAGGAATAACAATTACATTGGTAAGCTTCCTTCTATAATAAATATAACCATCTTCAATAGAAAACTTTCCTTTATTTAAAGCATTTTGGTATTTTGCAGGAAGAGTTTTTATTAAAGCTTGAATTGAAGCATTCTTAGGATCATTCAAAATAGTAACTAATTTATTTAAGTCAGAATCTTTATCATATGAATCCAGTATTAACTGTAATAACTCTTCTTCCATATCAACTATAAATATACCATGTATATGAACAGTGTCATCCTCAGGTACATAAGCAGGATTGGAGTCATTATTTGGCAGAGGCAATCTGGAGAGCATATCAACATTAGAGTGAACATTTCCAGCTCTGTGGATAATAGTCATCCTTCCTCTGTATTCCTGAACAGCAAGTTGCCACCTGAACATATGTCTGTTAGGTGTTTTCAGGTTTAAGAGAGATTTCACAGCACTACAGTCAGTTACCAACTCAAATTTTTGGTCATCCAAGTAGTAATGAAGTTTCTCAAGAGCCCAAACAACTGCTAAGCACTCCAATTGAGTGGCACCATATTTCAATTCACTATTTCTTAAGGTTCTTGAAATATAACAAATTACAACCTCTGAGGATTTATCATTAATAATTTGCTTTTGGTGAAGGGCAGCACCCAGACCAATAAAGCTTGCATCTGTATAAAGTACAAATGGCTTGTTAAAATCTGGGAGAGCCAATATAGGGGCTGTCATTAAGCAACTTTTCAATGTATTAAAAGCTTTCTGACAGTCATCATTCCAGAGAAAAGCAACATCTTTTCTGGTTAGTTTTGTAAGAGGCAAGGCTATGACCTGATAATTTTTAATATATTGTCTATAATAGCCACACATACCTAAAAAACTTTGGATTTCTCTTACAGAAGTTGGTGCTTTCACATTTTGAATGGCAGCAACTTTATTATGGTCTACACAAATTTGTAAGCCTGACACAACATGGCCAAGGACTTTCAAAGATTGAAAACCAAATTTACACTTTTTTAAAGATAAGGTCATATTTATTTCATCCATTTTTTGGAAAACTCTATTTAAGTGAATCATATGTTCATCAAAAGTTTTAGAAAAAACAATAATATCATCAATATAAACCATGAGCCAACCTTCAATAATTTCTTGATGGAAAGTGTTATCCATGACTTTCTGGAAAACTGAAGGAGCATTTTTAGGGCCAAATGGCATCCTAACATACTTATATATTCCCATATGAGTAGCAATAAGCAAAAAATTTTGAGAATTTTTCTCAACTGGAACTTGATGATACCCTTTATTACCATCCAGACAACTAATAAATTTTGCACCTTGCAAGGTAGCATGTATTGAATTAATTCTGGGTAAAGGATAAATATCATCAACAGTATAAGTATTTAAAGCTCTGTAATCTCCACATAATCTAGCTTTATCTTTTTCATAAGAAATTAAGACTGGGGAGATGACACAATATTTGGGGGTGACATCCACTTTTTCAATGATATTCATTTTCAATAATGTTTCAATATTATCTTCAATATCTTTTCTTTTTGATGGAGAAGCAGGATATGGTTTTTTCTTAAGGGAAGGAGGAATATCACTCAAATTACAGGATAAGGTAATTTTCATCTCTTCCTGAACAATTCCCAAGACATGAGAACCATGAGCAAAAGCCATAGGGAAAGAGGTAATAGAGGCAACAATAGAATCCTTTTGTTCATTAGTCAAATGATCACCAAAAGAAGCGGTATTTATTTCATGTAATAAATCATCCATTTCAGTTGTTGTTCTACCTTTACACTGGATCAGTGAGTTACAAGATTTCAACAAATGCCCAGAAGGTTTAGGAGAAGAAATTTTGAATTTTCTTTTCCCATTCATTCCTAAGGTAAAGCAATTATTTGCTGGGTCCAGTTTCACACCAAACATGGTTAAAATATCATTTCCCATAATAAACCAATTGCTCAAATTATCATTTTTCATGACAACCAATTCACAAATAGCTCTGACAAAACCACCATTATATTTGAAGAATACAGAGGTTTTGTATTTGCCAATAGGGAATAAGGTAGAACCATACCCTCTCCATTTTTCAGAAGTTATAGGCAATAATTTACTCAAATATTCCTTATCCACTGAAGCCAAAGCTTTTTCAGATACTACACTTCCTCCAGCACCAGAATCAAGAACTACATCAACATTTTTACCATTAATGATAACAGGTGCCTTTAAAGGGGATATAGGAATAGAATTGTTAGTAATATCTTTAATTATCTCAGCATTTTCTACTGAAGATAAATTCAATACACAATCTTCAGATATATTATTTAAATAATGGACATCATGTTCCAACATTAAAACATCTTTAACAGATTCATTGTCATAGGAGATATTACTTTCACAGTCACTTGAAGAATTATTGACATCAAGTTCAATTTCATCAGTGTCTTCATTTTGTTCAACAAGATGAATTTTCTTGTCACAAACATGACCCTTCTGCCACGGTTTGTTACATTTATAACAAGTATTTGTTGCATATTTTTTAGGTGCAACTGGGGCAGAGGGTTTACCAGATTTTTCTGGGAGCTTTATAGAAGGTTTATTCTGATCATTATAAGATTTACTAAGGTAATTCTTTGGTTCATATCTATGGTTGAGTAGTACCTCATTACAGATATTAATGAAAGAAGAATTTTCCCTTACATGCTCAGTTCTAGCAACAATCAAATCCCTAAGAGAATTTGGTAATTTATACAAGATTTTATCTCTCCAAATATCATAATCCATCTTTGGATCAATTGCTCTAAGGATTTTAGTTATTTTCATCAGAAAAACAATGGGCTTTTCAACAGAGGAGGATACATATCTAGTATTCTCATACAGTCTTTGCTGAGCTAACCTGAATTTTGAACCACCAAACTGATTCTCAATCAAGGATTTCCAATCATTCCATGTATAATGATTGTTATCTAAGAGGACAGATTCATACCACATCAAGGCTACATTGGAAAATAAAGAAATTAGCTTAGAAACAATTTCCTCATCAGGTAGTTTATAAGATCTCTTTAAATTATCAATTCTTTGGATAAAGTGTTGCCAATCAGAGGAAGAATCACCATCAAAGGTAGGATATTGGTCTAACTTAGGCCAATTTTTCTGACTACTGGGATGGTCCACTTTTTGGTTTGAATTATTCATTAGTAATAATTCCTGAAGTTTAGCCAGGTGTTCAGAAATTTCATTATTTACAGAAACAGCTGGTGCATGACCATCACAAGATTTTTTGCTAGTAGCAAAAGATTTTACAGACTCATTGTCAGTTTGTTTAATGGTTGAAATATGAGGAAGAAAGGATGAACTTTGTTCAGGTTTTTTCCCTTTATTTTTATGCAGCTTACTGGCAGAAATCTCATTTAATTCATTATTGATGGTTAAGGTTGAGAACTTTTCCTGTAGGTCAGACACATAGTTTCTTATTCTTGGAATTTCAGACATCTGGTCATTCACTTTTGCAAGAGATAGAACATTTCTGTCCTCAGAAACTGAGTGTTTGGTACTTAGTGCATGGAAGTCATTTTTTAGTTTCTTCAACTCATTTTGTAGAGATTTTATTTCATTTTTGAATGAATAATTTTCCTCAATAAGGGGTTTCAATTCACTCAATGTCTTATGCAGACTGATATTTCTATCTGAGATAGCTCTATGGTCACTTCTTATTTGTTTTTGTTGACTAAGAACAATATTCAAGGTTTCTTTGATTTTTAAATAAGCTGTATCTTGTACAGAAGAACTCACTTTACATTGCAAGTGTAAATTATTTAATCTATCATTTTCATGGATTAACACATCTCTCACATGTTTGTCTTTCACAATATTAAAATCAAGGGTATCTTTCAATATTTCCTCAGAAGTTTTTTCAATTAAGTTATAGATTTCAGGGGGAACAGAATCATTTTTAATTGCAAGAGAAGGATTAATTAAAGATGTAGAAGTTAAATGTAAAGGTTCATCAAATGACAATTTGCTAATTACATCAATAGGGCTACTAGTTACAGGAAGCTGTCTTTTAACAGGTTTAACTGTTCTTTCACCATGTTCAATAATATTACCTGCAGAAGAAGATTTATTAGAAAACATACCCAAGTGACTATCAACCAAATTACTTACCATGGCAGAGGAGGAAACTTCCCCTGGGACTGGGTTTGGGATTGTGCTTGGGCCTTCTTTCTCCTGCTTTGTTGGTAGGGATGAGGAGGTGGATGGAAATTGGGTGTTCTGGATGGGCCAGGCTGATGATGGGGAGGGTGTTGCACATTCTGTTGGTAGTGACTCATTAGATAATCCCATTTCCATTGCTCTACTTCCATAGTATTTGGATTTTGGATGGTTGAGCTGGGTGGCTGTGAAGGTTGAGCCTGAAATTGAAGCTGATTGGGAGGCAATTGAGGAGGGGCCTGGGCCTGAATCTGGTTCCTGAGTTCTTGGACCTGATCCCACAATGTGTCTACCTTTGCTTTGTACGTCATATTTTCTGTCTTCAACTCTTTTATATGACTGGATAGGTTGCTGATTTGTTGTGGCAGAGGAAGCTTTTTTATTTTGAAGCCTTTTGGAAGACCTTCTTGAGGCACTAGAGGCTTTACTTCCTTCTGTGGTACTGGGGGAAGGGGGTTTGGTTTGTTTGCATTTCCTGTCATTTCCACATCCTGCAGTATGTGAATTCTTTGTGTTAGCATAAGATTTTTTATGACCAACTTTAGAAGAACTTACAGTGTCAGCATCATAGTCAATTTCTATCTCATCCACTTGCATGTTATCCATTTTTTCTGTCAAATTGTTGGACATACTAGTGGGAAGATTAATATTTTACTTTGTACTTATAAAAAAAATAATCAAAGTTAGTCAATAATTGCTCCAAATAATATATAAAATTTTTTAATTAATTAAATTATAGAAAAAATAACTTTCAATATAAAGTAATAATTAAAAAATTAATTTTTTAAAAAATTGGATTGCAAGTTTAAATTGGGAATAACAAGTTAGTTAATTCAACCAATTGATTACCAATATTAAATATGGCAATATATTGGGACTAAGCACAATGTACTTTTAAGTCAACCAAAATTAACAATAATTAATAATAAAAAAAAAATTAAATTAATAATTCAATTTGTATTAATAATAATGTCAATTCTTCTAGGACTAAGAGGATTTAACACTCTATAATGGTCAACTAGGAAAAAAAAAATTTTAAAAATTGAACACTTACACTCAGTGAATCAGCAATTAAGCCACAATCACTGTTATTGCAATAAAAATATAGTAATATGAGTGAGAGGCGCAAAGGTGAACTTACTATAGTGATCGAAAAATCACTTCAAAATAATATAAAAATTAATATTATATAAACCTAAGATGTCGAACCCAAGTTCGAAACACAGTCGCGGCAAAAGTTTTGTTTTGCTAGGTGGTCCGTGCGTTTTGTCGTTCGTCGCCAGGCTTCGATCGTCGTCGTCGTTTGGAAAGGCCCTCAGTTGTCGGCTGGTCGTCTAGAAGAAGGAGAAGGATAGAAGAAAGAAAGAGAGGAGGAGAAGGAGGAAAGGAGTATGGGTAATAAAACAAATAAAATTTTATAAAATTATTTAATTTATTGAGAGAAAGGCAATGACGAGTGAGCTGAAAAGAAATGACAATTTGGTTTTATAAATATTAATATTATTTAAGTAAGAATTCTGCGCATCAACCAATATAATTACTATCAGACTTAAAGAAACCTTTAAATTGTTATATAAAATTTTAATTAAAATTTTATTACTAATAAAAAGAATATAAACGTAATAAAAATTGTATTTAAATTGTTGAGTGTATAATAAGTGATAAGGCCACAGGGGATTATCCAAGGCCCTTTTATAGGCAATGGGTCCTCTGAAGCGCTACTATATCAGTAAATACAATGATTAGAAAGGAATAAAACAAACATATCAAAAGAGTAAATGAAACATAACAATATAGAGAAAAACATGAAACAAATAATTAAAAGCCCAATTAAGAATCCAATTTCCCCGCCATTAATCCCCAAATCAGTAAGTGACAATAGTAAATAACTAAACAAGAGTGGAAACATAGGAACTATGAGAAATATAATTCCCAACAGATGGTACATCCTGATTAGAGGACATTTTAAGTGAAACAAAAAATAATTTGACGCAACAAAACAAGCAATTAATCTCAATTTAGTTCAAATTAATTTATTTGTTTTTTCTAACACAATTAAGGGTCAAAAGAAGCGTCCTTAATAATTGTTTAGTATCATATGAGAGGTATTAGTTAATATATAAATTTAAGTAATTAATTTAAATATATTATAAATCAAATTTACACTTGTAATTATAATATATGTTTTTTAATTAATTAAATATAAATTTATAATTATTAAATATATAAAAATTCACCATTATTTGTAGAATATATTATATTATGCTCAATTTAATTGTATATAACAATATATATAACCAATAAATTTAATGTAACATTTGTATATAATAAAATTCTTATATAATTTCATTATGTAATAAAATATTAAGTTATATTCATTAAATACAAGTCTTACTCACTCTTTAAGGTTTTATAATTTATATATCATTTACTGGACTCCTGGAATAGCCTGGCTGACACTCCCTCACTCTAAAAAAACAATAAAAAAAATGCTAAGATTTTTTCTTTTTGTATTTTTTCAACAGAGCAGGCAGATTTGAAATTTCTTTGCCAGGTATCCATGCATCATGTTCAGATGATTTGTTCTTATATCTCAATAAATATTCAGTACCTCTTTCAGAAGTGACAATTCTATCATTGAGAATTTTATCAATTTCTGCTGTTTCTGTGACTTCCTGAGGGTTCTTTTTAGGTCTTCCTCTTCTTTTTGGAAATAAGTCACTGTTGGAAGTATAAGGTTTAAGCAAAGAAATGGGAAAGACAGGATGTTTCCTATCATATGGAGAATACAATACAACTTCTACTGCATTATCACCAACCATTCTTTTAACAACAAATGGTCCTACAAAAGGATCTTTTAATTTGTGGTTACCTTGTAAATTGAAATGGACAGTAGAGATCAACACTTCATCACCCTTGTTAAATGTGTATTCTTTATGGGATTTATCCCATCTTTTCTTTTCATATTCAAATGCTTTATCAATACAACTCTGAGCATGTTTTCTGCATAGCTGTTGCATTTGCATAAAAGATTTTACACCAGGGTGTAGTTCCAACTTAGGTAATTTATTATTGAGAATTTGAGCAGGAGTGTTTGGGACATAACCTAACCAAAGCTCAAAAGGCTTTTTCTCAGTGACAGAATGAACAGTGCTATTATATGCAAATTCAAGACCAGGCAAAAGAGTGACCCAATCATGAGTAAATCTGTCATTGTCTTTATATTCTAAACCAAAGGCACAATACCTTCTAATCATATCTTCCAGAGTTTGAATCATTCTTTCAGCTAGACCATCAGTCTGAGGATGGTGAGCTGTAGACAATTTTAACTCACAGCCACAAATATCCATCAAAGAGGTCCAAAACTCAGAAGTGAATTTTGGATCCCTATCAGAGATAATGGCTTTTGGAAAACCAATAATATTAAACATGTAAGACCACCATAAGAAAGCTAATTCTTTGGTGGATACATCTTTGTGGGTTGGAATAAATTTGCACATTTTTGTGAATCTATCAACTATTACCCAACAAGAGTTAAAGCTGTCTTTACCTGCAACAGGAAGACCAGTGACAAAATCCATATTAATGATTTGCCAGGGAGCATTAGGTGCTTCAATATGTTGTAATAACCCTGCTCTCTTACCTGTTAATCTTTTAGATTTTTGGCAGGAATCACAAGATTCAACATATAATTTTGTGTCTTCAGACATATTAGCCCACCATGCAGTGTTTTTGATTCTAATCAATGTTTTTTCAAGATCAAAATGACCAGCTAATATGTCATCATGACAAAGTTTGAGGATAGTTTCTTTCATTGAAGGAGGAATAACAATTACATTGGTAAGCTTCCTTCTATAATAAATATAACCATCTTCAATAGAAAACTTTCCTTTATTTAAAGCATTTTGGTATTTTGCAGGAAGAGTTTTTATTAAAGCTTGAATTGAAGCATTCTTAGGATCATTCAAAATAGTAACTAATTTATTTAAGTCAGAATCTTTATCATATGAATCCAGTATTAACTGTAATAACTCTTCTTCCATATCAACTATAAATATACCATGTATATGAACAGTGTCATCCTCAGGTACATAAGCAGGATTGGAGTCATTATTTGGCAGAGGCAATCTGGAGAGCATATCAACATTAGAGTGAACATTTCCAGCTCTGTGGATAATAGTCATCCTTCCTCTGTATTCCTGAACAGCAAGTTGCCACCTGAACATATGTCTGTTAGGTGTTTTCAGGTTTAAGAGAGATTTCACAGCACTACAGTCAGTTACCAACTCAAATTTTTGGTCATCCAAGTAGTAATGAAGTTTCTCAAGAGCCCAAACAACTGCTAAGCACTCCAATTGAGTGGCACCATATTTCAATTCACTATTTCTTAAGGTTCTTGAAATATAACAAATTACAACCTCTGAGGATTTATCATTAATAATTTGCTTTTGGTGAAGGGCAGCACCCAGACCAATAAAGCTTGCATCTGTATAAAGTACAAATGGCTTGTTAAAATCTGGGAGAGCCAATATAGGGGCTGTCATTAAGCAACTTTTCAATGTATTAAAAGCTTTCTGACAGTCATCATTCCAGAGAAAAGCAACATCTTTTCTGGTTAGTTTTGTAAGAGGCAAGGCTATGACCTGATAATTTTTAATATATTGTCTATAATAGCCACACATACCTAAAAAACTTTGGATTTCTCTTACAGAAGTTGGTGCTTTCACATTTTGAATGGCAGCAACTTTATTATGGTCTACACAAATTTGTAAGCCTGACACAACATGGCCAAGGACTTTCAAAGATTGAAAACCAAATTTACACTTTTTTAAAGATAAGGTCATATTTATTTCATCCATTTTTTGGAAAACTCTATTTAAGTGAATCATATGTTCATCAAAAGTTTTAGAAAAAACAATAATATCATCAATATAAACCATGAGCCAACCTTCAATAATTTCTTGATGGAAAGTGTTATCCATGACTTTCTGGAAAACTGAAGGAGCATTTTTAGGGCCAAATGGCATCCTAACATACTTATATATTCCCATATGAGTAGCAATAAGCAAAAAATTTTGAGAATTTTTCTCAACTGGAACTTGATGATACCCTTTATTACCATCCAGACAACTAATAAATTTTGCACCTTGCAAGGTAGCATGTATTGAATTAATTCTGGGTAAAGGATAAATATCATCAACAGTATAAGTATTTAAAGCTCTGTAATCTCCACATAATCTAGCTTTATCTTTTTCATAAGAAATTAAGACTGGGGAGATGACACAATATTTGGGGGTGACATCCACTTTTTCAATGATATTCATTTTCAATAATGTTTCAATATTATCTTCAATATCTTTTCTTTTTGATGGAGAAGCAGGATATGGTTTTTTCTTAAGGGAAGGAGGAATATCACTCAAATTACAGGATAAGGTAATTTTCATCTCTTCCTGAACAATTCCCAAGACATGAGAACCATGAGCAAAAGCCATAGGGAAAGAGGTAATAGAGGCAACAATAGAATCCTTTTGTTCATTAGTCAAATGATCACCAAAAGAAGCGGTATTTATTTCATGTAATAAATCATCCATTTCAGTTGTTGTTCTACCTTTACACTGGATCAGTGAGTTACAAGATTTCAACAAATGCCCAGAAGGTTTAGGAGAAGAAATTTTGAATTTTCTTTTCCCATTCATTCCTAAGGTAAAGCAATTATTTGCTGGGTCCAGTTTCACACCAAACATGGTTAAAATATCATTTCCCATAATAAACCAATTGCTCAAATTATCATTTTTCATGACAACCAATTCACAAATAGCTCTGACAAAACCACCATTATATTTGAAGAATACAGAGGTTTTGTATTTGCCAATAGGGAATAAGGTAGAACCATACCCTCTCCATTTTTCAGAAGTTATAGGCAATAATTTACTCAAATATTCCTTATCCACTGAAGCCAAAGCTTTTTCAGATACTACACTTCCTCCAGCACCAGAATCAAGAACTACATCAACATTTTTACCATTAATGATAACAGGTGCCTTTAAAGGGGATATAGGAATAGAATTGTTAGTAATATCTTTAATTATCTCAGCATTTTCTACTGAAGATAAATTCAATACACAATCTTCAGATATATTATTTAAATAATGGACATCATGTTCCAACATTAAAACATCTTTAACAGATTCATTGTCATAGGAGATATTACTTTCACAGTCACTTGAAGAATTATTGACATCAAGTTCAATTTCATCAGTGTCTTCATTTTGTTCAACAAGATGAATTTTCTTGTCACAAACATGACCCTTCTGCCACGGTTTGTTACATTTATAACAAGTATTTGTTGCATATTTTTTAGGTGCAACTGGGGCAGAGGGTTTACCAGATTTTTCTGGGAGCTTTATAGAAGGTTTATTCTGATCATTATAAGATTTACTAAGGTAATTCTTTGGTTCATATCTATGGTTGAGTAGTACCTCATTACAGATATTAATGAAAGAAGAATTTTCCCTTACATGCTCAGTTCTAGCAACAATCAAATCCCTAAGAGAATTTGGTAATTTATACAAGATTTTATCTCTCCAAATATCATAATCCATCTTTGGATCAATTGCTCTAAGGATTTTAGTTATTTTCATCAGAAAAACAATGGGCTTTTCAACAGAGGAGGATACATATCTAGTATTCTCATACAGTCTTTGCTGAGCTAACCTGAATTTTGAACCACCAAACTGATTCTCAATCAAGGATTTCCAATCATTCCATGTATAATGATTGTTATCTAAGAGGACAGATTCATACCACATCAAGGCTACATTGGAAAATAAAGAAATTAGCTTAGAAACAATTTCCTCATCAGGTAGTTTATAAGATCTCTTTAAATTATCAATTCTTTGGATAAAGTGTTGCCAATCAGAGGAAGAATCACCATCAAAGGTAGGATATTGGTCTAACTTAGGCCAATTTTTCTGACTACTGGGATGGTCCACTTTTTGGTTTGAATTATTCATTAGTAATAATTCCTGAAGTTTAGCCAGGTGTTCAGAAATTTCATTATTTACAGAAACAGCTGGTGCATGACCATCACAAGATTTTTTGCTAGTAGCAAAAGATTTTACAGACTCATTGTCAGTTTGTTTAATGGTTGAAATATGAGGAAGAAAGGATGAACTTTGTTCAGGTTTTTTCCCTTTATTTTTATGCAGCTTACTGGCAGAAATCTCATTTAATTCATTATTGATGGTTAAGGTTGAGAACTTTTCCTGTAGGTCAGACACATAGTTTCTTATTCTTGGAATTTCAGACATCTGGTCATTCACTTTTGCAAGAGATAGAACATTTCTGTCCTCAGAAACTGAGTGTTTGGTACTTAGTGCATGGAAGTCATTTTTTAGTTTCTTCAACTCATTTTGTAGAGATTTTATTTCATTTTTGAATGAATAATTTTCCTCAATAAGGGGTTTCAATTCACTCAATGTCTTATGCAGACTGATATTTCTATCTGAGATAGCTCTATGGTCACTTCTTATTTGTTTTTGTTGACTAAGAACAATATTCAAGGTTTCTTTGATTTTTAAATAAGCTGTATCTTGTACAGAAGAACTCACTTTACATTGCAAGTGTAAATTATTTAATCTATCATTTTCATGGATTAACACATCTCTCACATGTTTGTCTTTCACAATATTAAAATCAAGGGTATCTTTCAATATTTCCTCAGAAGTTTTTTCAATTAAGTTATAGATTTCAGGGGGAACAGAATCATTTTTAATTGCAAGAGAAGGATTAATTAAAGATGTAGAAGTTAAATGTAAAGGTTCATCAAATGACAATTTGCTAATTACATCAATAGGGCTACTAGTTACAGGAAGCTGTCTTTTAACAGGTTTAACTGTTCTTTCACCATGTTCAATAATATTACCTGCAGAAGAAGATTTATTAGAAAACATACCCAAGTGACTATCAACCAAATTACTTACCATGGCAGAGGAGGAAACTTCCCCTGGGACTGGGTTTGGGATTGTGCTTGGGCCTTCTTTCTCCTGCTTTGTTGGTAGGGATGAGGAGGTGGATGGAAATTGGGTGTTCTGGATGGGCCAGGCTGATGATGGGGAGGGTGTTGCACATTCTGTTGGTAGTGACTCATTAGATAATCCCATTTCCATTGCTCTACTTCCATAGTATTTGGATTTTGGATGGTTGAGCTGGGTGGCTGTGAAGGTTGAGCCTGAAATTGAAGCTGATTGGGAGGCAATTGAGGAGGGGCCTGGGCCTGAATCTGGTTCCTGAGTTCTTGGACCTGATCCCACAATGTGTCTACCTTTGCTTTGTACGTCATATTTTCTGTCTTCAACTCTTTTATATGACTGGATAGGTTGCTGATTTGTTGTGGCAGAGGAAGCTTTTTTATTTTGAAGCCTTTTGGAAGACCTTCTTGAGGCACTAGAGGCTTTACTTCCTTCTGTGGTACTGGGGGAAGGGGGTTTGGTTTGTTTGCATTTCCTGTCATTTCCACATCCTGCAGTATGTGAATTCTTTGTGTTAGCATAAGATTTTTTATGACCAACTTTAGAAGAACTTACAGTGTCAGCATCATAGTCAATTTCTATCTCATCCACTTGCATGTTATCCATTTTTTCTGTCAAATTGTTGGACATACTAGTGGGAAGATTAATATTTTACTTTGTACTTATAAAAAAAAAAATCAAAGTTAGTCAATAATTGCTCCAAATAATATAAAAAATTTTTTTAATTAATTAAATTATAGAAAAAATAACTTTCAATATAAAGTAATAATTAAAAAATTAATTTTTTAAAAAATTGGATTGCAAGTTTAAATTGGGAATAACAAGTTAGTTAATTCAACCAATTGATTACCAATATTAAATATGGCAATATATTGGGACTAAGCACAATGTACTTTTAAGTCAACCAAAATTAACAATAATTAATAAAAAAAAAAAAATTAAATTAATAATTCAATTTGTATTAATAATAATGTCAATTCTTCTAGGACTAAGAGGATTTAACACTCTATAATGGTCAACTAGGAAAAAAAAAATTTTAAAAATTGAACACTTACACTCAGTGAATCAGCAATTAAGCCACAATCACTGTTATTGCAATAAAAATATAGTAATATGAGTGAGAGGCGCAAAGGTGAACTTACTATAGTGATCGAAAAATCACTTCAAAATAATATAAAAATTAATATTATATAAACCTAAGATGTCGAACCCAAGTTCGAAACACAGTCGCGGCAAAAGTTTTGTTTTGCTAGGTGGTCCGTGCGTTTTGTCGTTCGTCGCCAGGCTTCGATCGTCGTCGTCGTTTGGAAAGGCCCTCAGTTGTCGGCTGGTCGTCTAGAAGAAGGAGAAGGATAGAAGAAAGAAAGAGAGGAGGAGAAGGAGGAAAGGAGTATGGGTAATAAAACAAATAAAATTTTATAAAATTATTTAATTTATTGAGAGAAAGGCAACGACGAGTGAGCTGAAAAGAAATGACAATTTGGTTTTATAAATATTAATATTATTTAAGTAAGAATTCTGCGCGGCAACCAATATAATTACTATCAGACTTAAAGCAACCTTTAAATTGTTATATAAAATTTTAATTAGAATTTTATTACTAATAAAAAGAATATAAACGTAATAAAAATTGTATTTAAATTGTTGAGTGTATAATAAGTGATAAGGCCACAGGGGATTATCCAAGGCCCTTTTATAGGCAATGGGTCCTCTGAAGCGCTACTATATCAGTAAATACAATGATTAGAAAGGAATAAAACAAACATATCAAAAGAGTAAATGAAACATAACAATATAGAGAAAAACATGAAACAAATAATTAAAAGCCCAATTAAGAATCCAATTTCCCCGCCATTAATCCCCAAATCAGTAAGTGACAATAGTAAATAACTAAACAAGAGTGGAAACATAGGAACTATGAGAAATATAATTCCCAACAGATGGTACATCCTGATTAGAGGACATTTTAAGTGAAACAAAAAATAATTTGATGCAACAAAACAAGCAATTAATCTCAATTTAGTTCAAATTAATTTATTTGTTTTTTCTAACACAATTAAGGGTCAAAAGAAGCGTCCTTAATAATTGTTTAGTATCATATGAGAGGTATTAGTTAATATATAAATTTAAGTAATTAATTTAAATATATTATAAATCAAATTTACACTTGTAATTATAATATATGTTTTTTAATTAATTAAATATAAATTTATAATTATTAAATATATAAAAATTCACCATTATTTGTAGAATATATTATATTATGCTCAATTTAATTGTATATAACAATATATATAACCAATAAATTTAATGTAACATTTGTATATAATAAAATTCTTATATAATTTCATTATGTAATAAAATATTAAGTTATATTCATTAAATACAAGTCTTACTCACTCTTTAAGGTTTTATAATTTATATATCATTTACTGGACTCCTGGAATAGCCTGGCTGACAAATATAGATAGAAGAGAAATGGGGAAAGGGGAAGGGAGGGGAGCAAAGAGTTGAAAGTGGGATGAAAAGAAAGGGAAGAAATAAGAATAAAAATAAAAGGAATTAAAAATGTAGAAGAGACTTAAAAAAACTATAAAGTGTCCAAAAAAAGTGGGGAATGTGTGAATGGGAAGGCAAGTAGAGTGACACTTTCACTCATGTTTGTTAAATTAAATGGGGTAAAAAATTTGTAATTGTAACATAATGGTTGCATACAAAATTAGGCAGAAATAAATTTTACCACAAGGGTGTCAGCCAGGCTGCTAGACTTACCCAGTAAAATAATTATTTATTTACTGGGATGAAGCCACACATTTTTATTTTATTATTATTATTATTAATTGTAATATATTTACTTTAAATTTACCTGTAATAAGTTAACTAATTACAAAAAAGTAAAATTAGTAAATAATTAAAATTAATATTAATTGTCCCTGATATTTTTATTTCTTAACACCGTGCTCAATGACAGGTTAAGAGAAATAAAAATTAATATTAAAATAAAAAATTTAATATTGAAATAAAATTTAATATCACAGGGGGGGAAAAATGAGGACTTGTAGGCGAGTTGTTTTATAGGTTTCCTGGAGTAATCTGTGGAGTAATCTCTTGATGCTAAATTTGATGTCTAGATATAGGTGTATAATTTGTTATCAATATCTGATAATTTATGGGAAATCTCTACAACCAAACTTTTTTTCTTGGATGCAGATTTTGGAATGGAAAAATCTTTGAAACTCTAAAAAACAGATATCATCAAATTTCAGACAAGTTCAAATAATATTCTGCACTTTCTTCATGAAAAACACAAATTATTTCTATCAAAAGACCAATAAAAGGAAAAAGTGCCATGCTATGCTTTATTAGAAAAAAAAGTCAAATATTATAACCTGTCATAATGTATTTTGCACTATTATTATTTTTTCATTAAAAAATGGATTACATATATTAAGGTAGAGATTCTTGTGCACTGAATTTACTATATCTGAGCCATAAAAATGACCATGTCCACATCTTTTCTAAAGTTTATTTGGTGTTAAGTAATATTTGAAGTGTTTTCAAATTGCAAACTAGCAAACATAATCCAAGAGCTATTTTATAATTTTGATCAAGATTAATTTTCTTATTCTAATCAAGACAATTTGCCTTTAGCTAATGTCAAAAGGTTAGAAATTTTTTATGTTTCCTCATTCAAATGATAGTATCAATTTTTTGATATCATTATTTCTCCTACTTCAGAAGTTTTTTTTTTGTTTTGTTTTGTAAGATTAATAATAAAACTGAAAAGTGTTTTCACCTTTAATATGGATATGGATTAGTCTTTATCATTATTAATATGAAACTCGAAATTCATGTTAGGAATATTATTTTTTATGATTTATTTTGCCTTTTTTCACTTATAATATATGAAATATAACAATTTTTAAAAAAAAGCATATCTTCCACAAACAGATTACAGAAACATCAGAAGCTCAGAAAAAAATCTCCAAAATATAAAATATCAAAAGCAGTAATGATTTTGATATGGAAATTGATGCACTATTTCATATAAAGACTAATGGCTTTGAAATAAGAACAATTCTTCCTCTTCTTCATAGATGCTCCTATTATAGACTTTTTATTTGATCTAAACCTTTTTTTCATATCACTCTCCTTAGTGCTTGGATAATTCTCCTCTTTATTACCTCACTCAGACCTGGAAAAAATAATCATCTTTTTTTCACCTTTCTCTCAGCAATAATTCTTCTAAGATTCAACTATTTTTGGAATTGCGTAGCAATTTTTTTTTTTTTATATTTTTTGTAAACCATTCATGTTTACCCATCAGGCTATGTTTGCAACTGGTTAATTTTTTTTTGAAGTTAAAATATATTTCAGATTTAGATTAGGAAAAAACTTAATTTTACATATAATTGTTTTTCTGATAAATCAAATATTAATAAAATAGCTCTTGAAAATTCAAGCGTAGCTAAATACTCTGAATAAAGCTCCAGTAAAATTTTGTACAAAATCTTGAGCTATATTTTCTTATCATTAGATTTTACAACTACAAAAAATTGATTTTGGCTCACATAATCAGGTATTTTTTATTGAAAAATTTAATTGTATTATTTATTTTGAAGAATTAACAAAATTAAAGATCACATCAGCAAAATCTTATGAAACCTACACCAGGTATATTTTGACTTTTTCAGAAAAGTAGAAAAAGAAAAAAAATCTATTATGGTTTACAACTATGTAATGCTCTTATGATCAATTCTACTTTTTTAAATAGGAAATTTCCATTTTACGTGGAATATTATTGTAAAAAGATTTATGTAGATGTACTATTGTTGATGTAGTGGGTTTAAAAATATCATGGGGACAAAAAAAATTCAACTGCTTGTTCAAATTACAAAGATAAAATTTTTAACAATTTGGAAAAAAATAGTGAATTACTAGTGACAGTGAAAGGACTGATAAAGTTGAGGCTGTGAAAAACAATAGAGGCAGTGAAAGAAAATTGTAGAAGACTGAAAAAATTTAATTTAAAAATTAAAAAAAATTTAACAAAATAATGGAGAGCAATTATAACCCACCATAGATTATATAGTGGAATATAGATATAAAAAAAATTAAGAGATGGGGAGAAAATGATTGTAAATAGAGAATGGAAAATGATTGGAGCCTAATGAGGGATGATTGAGATAGTAAAAGAAATTTTATATTGGTGATATCCATGTTTGTATTTCTTCAAACTAATGTCTCTAGCCCTTGTAAATACTATATATCTATCTTTTTCAAAAAATAAAAAACAAAATTTTAAATAGCACATTTCCAATGCAGTAAAAATTATTCAAATATCACTAAAATAAAAAAATTATCTTATCAGATATTCTATTTTCTTAGGAGTTAACATAATCTCACTACCAGAACAGTAATACTCAATAACTTCAGCTAACTCCTTCAAATCAATATCACTTTTATTATCTACACACAATTTTTCTATTACACTGAGTTTGCTATAATATTCATCATCAACATAAGCTTTGGAAATACTACTGGGAAGAGGTCTATCATCAATTTCACATTTAATGGGACAATTGCTAGGCCCTGCTTCAGGTGGATTTCCCTCGGTTGTTGGTGGTAAAACTTGTTTTAGAGGACAAGTGACCTTGGCCCTCACAGAAGCTTTGGCTGTTGATGATTTTACTTTCATCATTGATTTCTTGACCCAGCCTTCATCGAGTGAATCTAAACATCAGAAAAGTGCTGGAATTTGCCAAGGAATTATTCTCTTAGTGTGAGTTCCAGTAGCACTTACCTCTTTGTCTGAATGAAGCTCAGCATCTTTGAAAAGCCCAGCCTTATCAGGAGCCAAGAATGAAGCAGAAATCTCAATTCGACAGTCACGCAACTATATAAGTCAAGAATCAATTTATTTATATACTACTGTGATAAAGTAGTTCACTTACCTCTCTTCTCATTTTAGCAGTCTGGTGTTTCACACTTTTTATCTTCTGCACTTGGGCAAGATCAGAATCAGATTCTTTTTTTTTGGCTTTATCCCTGAAAATTTTGGCCTGTACAGATATCCATTGCTGAAGAATGCTTAAAACTGCTTCATTACTGACAATGTCTTGAGAAATCGGAAAATTTTGGAAACCTTTGCCCTGATAACAAGCCATCCATCCAGAGACAATTTGAGTGAGGATGGTTGAGTTCCAATCATTATCATCACTTTTTCCCCAGTCATACAAGAAGCAAGAGATCCCAGTTTGAGCCAATTTAGCTTCAGCTTGACATTTCCAAACAACTTTAATGCTCTGGCCTGGTGGAAGGGGGTAGTCAGAAGTGGGTTTAAAGGTAGTATTTTTGAAGGTAGAAACAAGCTGATCAAGTTTGGATTTGATAATAATTTTTTTTGAGAAAAATCCAGGCTAGGACGGGGCTTATTTCAAATCTCTTGAATCATTTTTTCCCTTTTCTGGTGCAGGCTTCTCCATTTGTTGACTAGCCCTGGTTCAGGGCACGGCTGAAAATTTTGCTTTGAGGGGTCAAAGCCTAAAAGAAATCTTGCAAACATGATGAAAGATTGTCCTAAGGGAGAGGATGCAGATGGAATTTGATTCTTTGTGGCTAAAGAAGTGACTTGTCTCCTGGAGGAATTTTCAGACTTTCTCTTCTTTGCCTGTGATTCTTTGTGCTGATGCCATTGAATATAAGACTCCGGATCCAAAGATGATTCCACTGTAAATTCAATTAATAAAGATAAAATGAAACAATAAATATATGAATTTGTACTTACCATCATTGTCCCCAGATGAACCTGGAAGAAAATCCTTGATGTTCCTTTTTTCTTTTTCTGGTTAAATAAAAATCGTTTGAAATAAGCAAATGAAAATTTTGGATTTCCCATTTACTTACCTGCTACAACCACCACAAAATGGATTTGAAAAAAATGAATATTGATGAAATTGTGAGTATAAAACATGTAATATCATGTTGCTATAAGGTGGAGCTATTTACCTGCAGAAGGGTTACTTCTTTCACTCTCTCCAGGTTCAGGATTGGGTCCTTGTGATTTCTCACGCAAGGGTGAAGCAGGTGAGGGTGCCGGACTCTCCTCTTCTTGTCTATTTGGTGATGCATGTGATGAGTTGGGTTGGGGGGAATTGTCTCTACTATATCTTGGAGAATCAACCATTGGAACTTTTTTTCCTGTGAGTACAAGAGTTGAGATCACAAACATAAAAAATAATTACCATCTGTACTGATGTCCATTTTTGATTATAACTTGGCTTAGTAAAAAAAAAGATTTGATACTCTTGAAGGTAGATGTTAAATGTGGTTTTTATTAGGAAATAAGAAAAGTTTTGAAATATCATAGAACCTTCTTAGAACAAAATAATTATAATATGCATTATTCATTATATCTGACAAGAAGAAATAAATTTATAGTAAGAATTTTAAAATATCCATAATAAGATAGCCATTAGGTAAAAAAAATTGCAATTGATTCTTTCTGGTCAAAAATAAGAACTTTTGCTCAATATTATTAATTTTTAAAATATATTTCACTCTTCCATGGAAATGGAAATTAGTAATTCATAGCCATCAATTTATCTTTTTATAAAATATATTAAGATGGAAAAAATTTTAGATTCACGCAAGCAAACATGAAAAAGATAATCAGATCATATTTATTTAAAAAAATAAAGCAATGTATTTACAAGCTTATACTATGAGGCTGATCTTTTTTCCCCCCCTTTCCAATCCATGGAAGTTCCTAGTTTTTAGTATCTACAGACCATTGCTCTAAAAAATCTAAAACAATATCCATTGAAATGTCTTCAATACTCATACTAAACTTATTGAAAAAAATTTCAGAACCCAGACAGGTAAAAATAATATCAACAATGTATTTATGTGTCCTGGGCCACTTGACTCTATCCCTGTTTTTGTGACTCTTCTTGAGACAATTGGTGACCTAAATTAGTTCAGCACAAAAAACATATCTTGCCTTCATGATATCATCCTTGCACAAAAACAAACCTCTTACCCCACCAGCTAAGAAAAAAGCTAGATAAGAATAGTTTTTATCGTGGTTTTCTGACTGAAGTTCTGTGTTTGTTTTTGATTTAACCAAAGTATCCCCAGTTTTTTCTTCCAACAAAAAGTCAGGTTTTTGGGAGTATCCCTTCAACATAGTCAAACATTGATGCATAACAAGGATTCTGTCATGAAGAAGAGTGATATGTCCAATAGAAACCTTCTTACTAGTTGACAGTGCATCTGATTTCTCTTCATTGTTGACATCTTTCTGTATCTTCAAGCTCTCCAAGTATGAGATAGCATCTAGGACACTATCTTCAGTGCTGCCAGTCAGAAAAGTTTCTCTTGACGAATTCAATCGGGGTCCGGATAAACTGATTGCTTCCATTATAAGATGAGCTTAAGAGTTCTTCTGACCCTTGGATGGCTCATTTAGCTGGAGAAGAGCAGTAAATAAGTAGTTTGAATTCTTGAATTTACTGTTGATAAAGCCTGTATGGAAGATGCCACGTCGATACCATAGTTCAGATTCTGAGGGAAGGAGATAAGAAGGTGCTGTAAAAAATGTCAACCACTGCTATTATAATCCAGATAAAAATATGAAATAACATACCTAAAGTCAAAACCTACTAAAGCCATTTCCCTATAGAGCAGCTTTCTTGCTGCCAGGCACCGTATGTTGAATTATTGGTTTCACTAGAGGAATCAACCTTGATAGAGCAATTATACTCCAATCTACTGTAAGAATTTAATGCCATTTTCCTCCAGGCATCTCGATCCATTCTACCTGAAAATGTGGAACAAATTTTTTCCACAGATTCTCTATGCTGGGCCAAGACAAAGTGGTAATTTGATTTAGCAGTAGATGATGATGCATCATTTTCTGGATTTGATGTAGAAGCTGGGGCAGTGGAAGGAACGGCAGTTGAAGATGAGGCAATGGGAGCTGAAGTGGGTTGGGGAGGGAAAGATGTAGAGGAAGCAGGTGTATGAGCTGAAGCAGGGATAGAAATTTGTTCTTTTGAAGTTGAAGAAGATTCTGGAGAGCCAGCCATTTGCAATGAAGTTGAAGCAGATAAGGGTCTTGAGGATTCATCAGGGATAGATTTTTCAGCTGGAGCATTAACAGTAGTTTGAGTTGAGGGGGACTGAGCAGGAGATTGAACAGGGGGAGATGGAGCAGGGGGAGATTTAGCAGGGGGAGGTTTGGAAGTGGGAGGTTTAGAAGGGGTTAAGTGGATGATAGATTTGGTAACAGTTGCTTTAGAACCAGCTGGTTTCTTTGAAGGGAGTGATGGAGCTTCAATATTTTTAGCAGGTTCAGGAATAGAGACAGAAGGATTGGGGATACAGGGAGCTGATGAAGTTTCCTATGGGGGAGGAGGTATCTTGGAGGTCAAGGCTTGTGGTAGTGAAGAATCTAGATTAGCTGATAACCTTTGCCTCTTGGGTGCATCCTTTTTGTATAGTGAACATAGCTTTGATTGAGGCTGCGAGTCATCCTCTGAGTCAGATAGAACAGGATGGCTGGAAACTTTAATGGTCTGTTTTCTTTTTGAAGCCCTTCTTTCAGGTTCGTTCGTGAGATAAATGATGACAATTTAATCATTTGGTGGAAGCTGTTTTCCACTAGCAACAGCTAAAATTGAAGAAATTAGTTATTTGAAAAATAATTAATACTAGAATAAATACTTTTTTCAGATTTTTCACATGCAAGTAGAACCTCTTGAACCTTTTGCTTGATTTTTCCTGAAAGAATCTTCTTGCGAGCAAGTTTCTCCACTGATGCTTAAAACTCAGATACAGATGTGAGGAAATCATCCTTTGAGACTTGAATGACTTCATCCTTCAAAACTCTGTCCTTGTGCTTTTCAAAGTCTTCCATTTCGTGAGCGTGATCTGAAGCACCATCTAAAGTAGAGCTTGTTAGCTCAAAATAAAACTAATAATGATACAAAAAACTCACCAGAGCCTCCACCTGATTCTTGAGAATCTTTTATAGAGGAGATAGGGCTAGATATATCCATGGACTTAGAAAACTTTCAAGACTCTAATTGATACAAGAAGAGACCATTGTAAAAAGAAAGAACTCAAGAGGTAAAAATTACACAAAAAATTAGACTTGCCTGTTCCAGCATTATCTTTATCTTAAGTAGAAACTTGTGCTGTAGCAGGTACAGGCAATGCTGATTCTTCAGCCACAGAGGGAGAGCTTGGAGGGGATGGTCTAGGGGTTGAAGTCTGGGAAGGCATAATATCTGAATGAGTTGAGAGAGTTGAGCCTGATTGTGGTTAAAGGAAGAAAGAAGCAGCTGCAGATGTAATTGCGCATGAATCTCAATGTGAAGGTCATCTCATATTCATTATTCACATTGAAGTTGAATACAATACATTTTAATTTATGCACAAATTTATATATATTAATTTAAATTTAAATATAATATTATAAAAATTAAATTGAACTCATATGTGCATAGCACAGCCAGGTTATTTCACAGCCTTCCTGATTTTATTTTTTCTTTGTGGTGTTTTTGATTTTTTTGTGATTAATTTGAGCTTACTAATAATTAACATATACTTAAGTTAATTGAATTTTTCTTTAAATTTTTATTAAATCTCAATTTTTCTATATTATTATTTATTTTGCCTAATGGCACATTTAAATTTTTTATTATTTTTTATTTTCATTTTTTAGCCATATGACAAAAGGTATCACTGATACTTTTTTTCATATGGTCATTTCTTTTTCTCACAGTATAGCTAGATGAACCAGAATATCTGGTCCATCTAGCTATTTCCATTTTTTTCGCTTCTCACCTCTAGTTCACGTGCCGCAAAGTATTGCAGTGATACTTTGCTGCACATTGTGGTCTTCCAAAATTGGCAGGGGCCTTTGTTGTGTGATTTGGCGCGGTTTGTGCATGTCTTAATTGACATCTGTTAAAGAATTGGGTATTTTTCTGGTTTTATTCCGTGAATATTGGGTCTGCGGGTATGTGGGTACTATTATTGGATAGCCCTGGTTTTTCTCTATATTTTATGTCCTGTAGACATTTTTCATATTCTGAGTTTTAAGGGGTCATTTCCTCATTTTTCATTTATAAAAGATTTCTTTTAATTTTTTTTTCGTGTTTTACGGGCTAACCTTAAGTCTTAGGGTTAAGTGCTTAGTACCATTTGATAGAGCTAATTTTTCTCTATATTTCATGTCTCAAAGTTGTTATAGTGAAATTCCGTGTTTTAAAGGTTTTAGTAGTTGTAGCTAATTTTTCTAAGTAGATTAGTGGTTTTTATTAGATTTCTGGCATCAGGGAGGCCAGGCCGCTTCAGGCAGCATCTCCGACGTCGGGTGGCCCGCCCGCCTCTGTTTTAAGAGGTTGGAGAGCGCTCCAGGAGGGTTTTTTATGCAATCTGGCAGGTACAGGCGCCAGATTGGTGGGTGCGCATGGGCTCTTAGTTAGTGGTCTGTGTGTACATAGTGAATAAGACAGTTTGGGGCAACCTTAATCATCATACAACCATCCGGAGGTGATCTCATTGTTCCTCACTCAGTTTTCACTGTTTTCTGGCCACAATTGGCTGTGTTTGTTGCAAGTAAGTTCTTCATTTAACTTAACTTTAGCAACTGTTTTCTCTGTTATAGTCTTGCAAGCTATAGCAAGTATTATTGCTGTCTCTGGTGTGGATTTGCAGCCTACATCAAGTATCTTTGCTGTCTCTGGTGTGGACTTTGTTCTACATTTCAGTTTTTTGGTCTGGTAGTCTATCTGGGGACTACTTTCTTGGCTCATCAAGCAGTCAAGTGTGTTAAAAAGGGGCTTTAGAAAAACAGGAACCAACTTACTTTAGCAAGTAAATCTCACTCTATTTTTCTAAAGGGAAAGGGGATTTTCTCTCTGGTTTTTCTCCAACTCCCTTGGTCAAGGCCTATAGCTAGTACTTTAGGATTGTCTAAATTTCTGGCGCCCAACGTGGGGTAGAACTTGCTAGTCCTTTGGAATCTCTGTTTTCTTTGGTTGGCTCTTTTTGGTGTTTTGGACTTGAGGAATGGCTTCTGGTTCTGCTATTCCTGTGGTGACTGTCAGTGAGGGGGGGATGGTCCTCCTTCTGTGATGGTTAGAGAGTGTGTGAGGATTAAAACTTGGGATGGTACCAAGTTTAATGGGGAGGATGTCAAGTGGTTTCTAGAGAAGTATGAAAATGCTGCTGGAGTGGATGGTGCTTCCTACCTGGACATGGTGAAGCAGATTATTTTCTTCATTGGTGATAGGTCAGTGGAGAAAGAGATTGTGGCCATGTCTGGCTACAAGAAGAGGGATTGGAAATTGCTGTGTAGGGAGATGGTGGATAGATGGGGTTTCAGGTTAACTATGGTGGATCTGAACAAGGTTGTCAGTGAATGGCAATCTTATGGTGGTGTTGGTAACTTACATAGTTACAGGAAGTTTCTGCTACAGTTTGATCCTGTGGTGGAATATTTGGTGGAAGTGGAGGAGCTGGCACATGAAAATGCTGCCAAAGATGTTTTTTGGTCTGCCCTGGCTAGAGATGTCAGGATGGATGTGTTGAAGGAGTTGTCAAGAAAGGAATTGATTAAGACTCTTTCTAATAGGGATCTGAAGTTGCCTGCCTTGGATAAGGTGAAGGAGGCTGTTGAGGCCCATTTGAAGTTATTGGCTGTGGAAACCTATCAGGAGGGGTGTGCCAAATATGTCAGCAAAGTCAGTGAGGCTTTGGCTGAAGAGGAAGTTAGGGAGAAGAAGGAGGAGAAAAATTTGGTGCAGGTTCCCAAACAGGAGAGGGACCCAATGGTGGAGCAGTTGGCTAATCTGACAAAACAGCTGCACATTTTTGTCCAGGAGGCCAAGAAGGTTAATAAGGCACCTTCTCAGCCAAGAGTTTTTGAAAGGAGGGCTGGTAGGAATGATCCTTGGGTTTGCTCTTATTGCAGTAGGAGGGGGCACAGGTCCAATGATTGTTGGGCACTGAACAGAGATGTGTCTGAAGGAAAAGTGGAGTTTGATGGCAGGGTTTTTAAGTTCCCTGATGGTTCTTTTGTGAAGCACAGTGAGGGGCAGGCTCCTGTGGATTTGGTCAGGAGAAGGGGTGGTCTCAATCAAAGGAGGCCAAGGTTTGAGGAGATTCCTGATCAGGGGAAGTCTTCTTTTAAGGTAGATGAGGACGTCAAGGGAAAGGGGAAAGAGGTCAATAAGTCTCTTTTTCTACTTCCTTAGGTGGTTTGGAGTTGTATTCTTGTGGTGGACAGTCAAGTGGTGAATGCTTGGCTGGTGTTTATGATGTGGAAGCAGGAAAGGTGGGTAGCCTAAGAGCAGTTCTCAGGCCCAAGCAAAGCCAAATGCTTCAAAGGGGGATCCTAAGCTGAGTACAGCTAGGAAGAGGTACTGCAAAGAGGAGCTGTACAAGATGCAGAAGGGTATGGCTGACATGGGCCCCCCTAGTTTTGGTGCATTGGACCTGAATGGTGAGCCAATGCCAATGGAGGTTGATTCTGACTCTGAGGAGGATGTCCCTTTGGCTTCATTGCCAAAGCCTGTTGCAGTCAGAGGTTCTGGTGAGGGATCTGGTTTGGTTCCTGTTAACGGTAAATCTGTTGGTGGTGCTGGTCCTCAAGAATCTTCTAGGACCAAGGTGGTGAAGCAAAGAGCTCCCTTTGAGAGGCCAGTAGTGTCTGGTCAAGTTAATGTTATGGACTCTGTCCTGGAAAGGATGAACCAGGGTCAGGTTTCCCTATCTTATGGGGAATTGTATGCTATCAGTCCAGGGTTGGCTGATAGGCAGAAGAAGTTGTTGACCAGGAGAAGGGTTTCTTCCGGTGAGATAGATTACATTTGTGATTCTGCTGAAAAGTTTGGTGAGGGGTTGGAAACTCATTTTTCTGCTCCTCTGGGATATGTCAATGTCACTCTGAATGACAGGGAGGCAAAGGCATTGGTGGATTCAGGTTCTCAGATAAACCTGATTTCTTTGTTTCAGGCAACTCATATGGGCCTCCCCATCAAAACTGGTATTGGTGGGAACTTGAGAGGGATTAGTGGCCATGTCACTGAATTGGTTGGAACTTCAGAGTTTGTGAAGTTAGAAGTTGGAGGAGCCTCAGGGAAGGTTCATTTTTACATTGCTAAAGGTAATGTAAAAGAAGTTTTGGGTGGGCCATTCTTGATGGATTTTAAGGCAAGAACTGGTTATCAATTTGACTTGTGAATCAGTTTGGAGTTGACTTGTGAAGACAAAAGGAGGCTTCACATGAGGTTATCATCCCCTGGATAGGATGGTTGGGAGACTAGGCCTGGTTTATCTTCAATGTGCCAGTGCATTGATTGCTGCAGGAGAAAGAAGGAAGTGGGTGCTGCCTCTGGTTTTTTGGAGTGTGGTTCAGGCTCTATTGAGAGTCTGTGTTTTTTAGAGTAATGAGGGCTGATCACCCTAGTGCTACAACCTCTCCCCGAGATGAGGAAATCCCAGGTTGTAGTAGGTCAGCTCCCTTGGAGATATACCAAGTGGATTTTCAATTTTCTCTTTTTAATGTTTCTCTTCTCTGCCAGTATTCATCAAGTTTTTTATCAAGTCTCTGTTCTTTCTCAAGATTTTTAATTATTTTTAATTCGAGTTCAAAGAAGAAGATTGGTTATATATCTTTATTGAAAGATATGCGGAAAATTTTTGGAGTGGTGAGATTGGGGTGTAAAAGTTAGTCCTCCCAATTGTGCACCGCTAGGGTTTCTTCTACACCTTTCAAAAACATTACCTGGGCCACACCTGTGAGCATTGGGGAAACCCCTGGTTATTTTTGTAGGTCAGAAGAAAACTCAAGAAAAGAAGATATAAATTTCAAGATAATTCATGAATATCAAAAAAAAAATCTGAAGTTAATGAATAAAGAAGATGTGAAATATTTTTGTGAAGATCGTCAAGATCTATTTTTGTGCCTCCAGCATGAGGTTAAACTGCAGAAAATTTTGAAGAGAGAATATCATTGAGTTAAATCTTTGGGCCTCCAGCATGAGGATAAACTGCACAATTTTAGAAGATGTGATTCAGAAGATGAATCAAGATTTGAAGATTTGGAAGTTGGAAGTGAGGATGAAGATGTGGAATTGTGGAAAAGTTTTGGATTGGTGAGATTGGGGTGTAAAAGTAAGTCCTCCCAATTGTGCACCGCTAGGGTTTCTTCTACACCTTTCAAAAACATTACCTTGGCCACACATGTGAGCAATGGGGAAACCCTTGGTTTTTGTTCCAGGTCTGGTGGTGAAGATTTCCTGAAGATCCCTCAAGTTGAAGGTGGAGCGGCAAAGTATAAGAAGGTAGTGCAGAAGATTAGGCCTGTCAATGAGCCTATGCCTGTGGGTTTGAATCCGCCTTTGAAGAGATCTCCTTTGTCAAGAGATCCGTACTGTACTCCTTTGGTGAAGAATCCTCCAGAATTTGTAGAGACGGCTAGGGTGACCGTGGAAAGATTGAAAGTTGTTAATTTTGGTCCTGATGGGTGGTTGTCTGAGGAAGAATATAAGTTGTTGTTGCACGTTATTGTGCTAAGGGAAAAAGCGGTGGCATTTGTTGAGGAGAAGAGGGGTGTATTGAAGCACTCCTATGGGGAACCTTACTTGATTCCTGTTGTTTGTCATGAGCCTTGGCAAATCAAACCTATTCCGATTCCAGCCACTATTAGAGAAGATTTTGTAGAGATTGTTTGGGAAAGAGTCAGGACTGGGTTATATGAACAATCAACATCCAGTTACTCAAGTCCGGTGTTCTGTGTAAAGAAGCAGAATGGAAAGTTGCGGGTGGTTCATGATCTTAGATCCTTGAATAGAGTCACTATCAAGGACGCTGGTATGCCGCCAAGTGCAGAGAATTTTGTTGAAGCTTTTGCTGGAAGGGTGTGTTATGGCTTGGGTGATATTATTGGTGGTTATGATGAGAGGGAACTACATACGGATTCAAGGCCTCTCACAACTTTTGAGACTCCTTTGGGAAAATTTCAGCTCACTAGGTTGCCTCAAGGAGCAACTAATTCAGTGGCAGTTTATCAAGCACAGATGGCTTGGATTTTGCAGAATGAGGTTCCTACTCATGCTGGTATTTTTATTGATGATGGTGGAATTAAAGGACCATCCACTGATTATGGTAATGAGGTGTTAGCCGAGAACCCTGGAATAAGGAGGTTTGTGTGGTAATATGCAATATCTGGAGAGTGTGTTGTTCAGGATTGAAGAGGCTGGTTTGACCATTTCAGGGTCGAAATTCTGTTGTTGTGTTCCTGCTTTAGAAATTCTGGGTCATGTAGTATGTAAAGAGAAAAGGATTATGGTGAAGAAGAAGATTAAAAAAATCCAGTCATGGCCAAGGACTAAAAATACTACTGAAGTCAGGGGATTTTTGGGTGTATGTGTATATGTCAGGATTTTTATTAAGGATTTTTCTTTGTTGGCTTCACCTTTAAGGGGGTTGACCAGAAAAGATGCAGATTGGGAATGGACTGAAGAGTGTGAAGAGGCTTTTCAGAAGTTGAAAAAGGTTGTTGATGAGGATATTGTTCTTCACAAGTTGGATTATGGTTTTGGTGCTGGAAAAATTTATCTGGCAGTGGACTCAAGCTATATTGCTGCTGGTGCTGTTTTTTCTCAGGAGGATAAGACTGGGAGGGTCAGGCCATTAAGGTATGAGTCTGTGGTGTTTAATGAGGTGGAATCTAGGTATTCTCAACCTAAGTTGGAATTGTGTGGCCTAGGTAAAATTTTAAAGAAGCTACAGACGGTTTTGTGGGGGCAGCATTTTGAGCTGCAGGTGGATGCAAAATCTGTGGTTCAGATGATCAATACACCTAGTCTTCCAAATGCTCCAATGACTAGATGGGTGGTATTTATTCAACATTTTTCTTTTGACCTGGTACACAAACCAGGTAAAACTTTTACTATGCCTGATGGGTTATCAAGGAGGCCACCTACAGATGAGGATTCTGATTCTGAAGAGTTTGACAACGATGTTCCAGTGATTAGGGCCAGCACAAAGGGTGCTGAGGATTTTTCTTTCCTCCCCCATGAGGCTAAACTGGATGATTGTTCTGACCTCCCCCAAGAGGCTAAAGTGGCTGGATCTGATCTTGATTCTGGTGATCAGGATGTTTTTGTTGATGAAGATGGAGTTGTTGTTTGGGACAGCTCAAAATTGGAAAAGGGTGTTTTTGTTAGTGAACTGGATTCTCACAAGGTTCAGTGGAAAGAGAAGGATGTGCCAAAATTTAAGGATTGGTGTCCTGGTTGGGCTGCTCAATTGGCTCATGTTCACACTGGTGATTATGATGACAGAGTTGTACCCTTGGATGTTGTTTTGTTGGATTTTGAAGATGAGACCTGGGGTCAATCTGGTTTTTATTTTATCCTGGTGGAATATCTGTTGACCTTGGAGAGGCTAGATAGTTGTGATGATGATACTTGGTTGGAAATCAAGAAGAAGAGTCCTGGATTTTATGTGTCAGGAAGGCAGTTGATGAGAAGGAGACATCCTAATCCTCAAGTGGTGGTGACTCAGAAGAAGGGTCAAGAATTGGTTTTGAAGTCTTTGCATGAAGACCTTGGTCATTTAGGCTTTGGGGAGACTTATAGAAGAGTAGCAGACAGATTTTGGTGGCCGGGTATGAAGTTGGCTGTGCAGGGTTGGGTTCAATCTTGTGAAGAATTTCAAAGAAGAAGTCACTTGAAACCTAAAGAGGTGGGCCATGCTACTGGTGAATCAACTGTTTTTGGAAGAGTCAGTCTGGATGTTTTCCATATTAAAGAGGGCAGGTATAAATACTTGATTGTTGCTAGGGATGATTTGTCTGGTTGGGTTGAGGAAGTGCCTCTGGTTAATTTGACTGCCAAGAATGTGGCAGAGTTTTTGAAGAAGGAGTGGATTTATAGGTATGGGTTGATGAAGTTGGTGACTGTTGATGGTGGGCCAGATTTTGGTGCCAAATTTAAAGAAGCTGTGGCTAGTGTTGGTTCTAGAGTTAGAGTGGCTACACCGTATTATCCTGAAGCTGAAGGCATGGTTGAAAGAGGCCATCAAGTTATCAAGAATGCTTTGGTGAAGATGTGCGGAGATAGTGCCGAAAAGTGGAGGCATTATTTACCCTTGGTTTTATTTGCTGATAGGGTCACTGTGAAGAGGACAACTGTCTATTCTCCTTATGAGCTAATGTTTGGTCAAAAAGCCGTTCTACCAGTGGACTTGGAAGCTGTCTCTTATTTTGGAATTGATTGGGATGACGTGCACTCAACAGAAGATTTGCTCTGTTCCAGGATGCAACAGTTGGAATGTAGAGAGGAATGTCAGGAGAAGGCATACTCTAGAATGATGAAGATTAGGAATCAATCAGTCAGGTACTGGGACAAGAAGTTAGCTCATAGACTCAGGAATCCCTTGAAACCTGGTTGTTTAGTTTTGGTGTATAATAGAAGTCTGGAGAGTCAGTGGGAGAAAATGTTTGCTGACAGATGGAATGGACCTTACAGAGTCAGATCTCAGGCGTCTGGAGGTTCTTATGTTTTAGAAGAGTTGGATGGTGCAGTCTTGAAAAAGAGGGTGGCTTCAGACCAAGTGAAGAGGTTTAATCCCAGAGGCACTAGGCATGAAGAAGATTGACTCCACAATGAGGATAAACTACAGAACATTCTTTAATTTTGTTTTTTTGTGGTGATGCTATGCATCTGTTTGTTGGAAACTTTTATTAGAAGGTACCCATGGGTGGGGCTTCTATATTTGATCTTGGCAAGTGTAGGGGTGACTGATGGGCTGGCTGCTCTATCAACAGTTACCTCAGATTGTCTGTTTCCAACCCTTTCTCTTAATTTGGTTGAACCCTAGTATTGGTTTCTTTTCACAGGTTTTAGTCCTCTATGACTTTAAACTGTAATTTCCTCTGGTTTTCATGTGCTGGACTCTTCACTCGTATTGGTTTTGGTTTTTTGTGTTGGATGTTCTGTTTTTGTTAGAAGGCACCCAGGGGGGCTTCTAGATTTTATTTTGGCAAGTGTGGGGGTAACTGATGAGCTGGCTGCTGTGTAGAACAGTTACCCCAGAATGTCTGTCTCAAGTATTTTGTTTTTCCTAGTTGAATTCTAGTTCTGTTGTTTATTATTCAGGTTTCAAGTCCGCTATGACTTTAAACTGGTTTGGGACTGGCTTCTTTATCTTTGGTTCTTTCAGATTGGTGGTGGATTTCTGGTGGTCTCCCATCATTTTTACTTATTGGAGGGAGCCCGCCCAGTGATCATTTCTATGGACCAGACTTTCTCTTATTGGACCATCTATGGAGCTGGACTTTCTTTGATTTTGCAGTTATGTTTTTGCTAGATAGCAGTTTTAGATTATTTTCTTTTTTCTCTTTTTTTTTTTAATTTTTTTATGGGGGTTGTTTAAAATTATAAAATCAAAAATATAGGGTGTTACCACATCAGGGTCACCTGGATGTGGGCAAGCATTGGTGGGGAAAGGCTCATCAATTGGCTGGGCAATGCTATTTTATTTTTATTTATTATTTATTTCATGTGTTTTTGTGTTTCATTTTTTTTTATTATTTTCTGAATTTCTTAATTTCTTGAATTTTGTTTTCTGTTAACCATTTAAAAGAATTAATTGTGTATCCACATCAAGGTGCACTTGGATGTGGGTAAGGTATCAGGGGATCAGCTCATCAATTGGCTGGGGGATACCATTTGTATTATTTTTTATATTTTATTTTATTTCATTTATTTTATTTCATTTCATTTTAATTATTAATTTTTTATTTAAGTATATCAGTAGACCATCAAAAAAAAAAATTCTGAAATTATTTTTTATTATTTGTTTTATATTATTTTTATGTTTCTAATCTTTTGCAGGAGCTCATTGTCTGGATGATGAAGCTTCTGGAGAGTGGTCCGGATTGTGATGACGTTTTTGTTTTTTTTTGGTATTGTGGGAAGCACTGTGTTCTTTGAAGTGCATCCTTCTGGAGAGATTATAGGGATTGTAATGGTCAGGAATTGGATTAGAGGGAAGTTCAGAGGAGGAAGAAGAAGAGGTAGGAATGGAGTGCTGGAGGGTGTGTTTAATGATCCTAGACATTTTCCAGTGGTTGTCCAGTAGACGCTTTCTCAGGGATTTTTCAAAGTCATTCAAAGGTCCATGGAGGGAAAAGGCTTTTAGCATATTGAACACATGGTGCTTAGGTGTTTCTTCATGTCTCTATAATCCAGGGTCAAAGAAGTTTCAAGAGTTTGGCCAACTCCAATAATAGATTCAGGAGGAGGGGTGCCAACTAGACAAGAAGAATTGTATCAGTAATTATTTTTTGTTGAAGAAATGGAATAATTAATTTGGTACTTACAGATTGGAAGCTCATCAAATCTGTAAGCAGCTGGGATTTGGATCTCTGACGATTTTGTAATGGTCATAGTGGGTGGATCAACTAGGGAAAGATATGGATTCTCATGGTCTTCCTCTGAAGGATCCTGAGAATGTGAACTGGGATGCTGATGTTCCTGGGGCCTAGTTGGAGCAGTGAGATTGTTGTTGTTGTGGTTGTTATTTCTGTTGGATTAAGCTGGAGGAGGTGCTGGTGATGGAGTACCAGGGTTGTTAAAGGATGGAGCAGGAGAGGGGGATTTGGAAGAAGACTACTCTCTTCTGGATGGAGAGTTTGAAGAGATGGAACTGTCAGAACAGTAGTTGGCTGACAGAGGAGAGGTGTAGTTTCTTTGTCTTAGTTGGGGACGAAGTTGTTGTTGTGGAGCAGTGTGTGGTGTTCTGGTTTCTTCTTGGGGTTCTCTGGCAGGTCTCTTAGAAATCTGGTAAATTTTGGTGCTTTTGGACTTTGGAAGGGTGGATTGCATTTCTCTGGGATCAGTAGGAGGTAGTTGGGTTGAGTTGTTATTGTTGTCTGGATGAATTTGGCTGTTTTCTGGCTGGTTTTGGAGGTTTTGGCCCTGATTTTCACTGTTTGGTGAGGCGGGCGGGCCGCCTGGATGCGGTCTAGAAGCCTGGGAGTTAATTTTGAAGATTTTGGAGCTAATTTGGCAGAGATAAAAGCAGTTTCTTGTGAGGCGAAGGCTGGTCTTTTGGGAAGAGTGCGGGAAGCTGAGCTTCTGGATCTTCTGGAAGGAGCAGAAGATAGAGAGGAAGAGGAAGGACCAAGCTCTGGGGATCTGGTAGGGGATCTGGAGATGTATTTGTGAGAAGGAGAAGGTGGAGGAATAGGGTAGTTGGCGTCTCTGTCACATCTTTTCTTTTAGGAATAGCAAGAGTCACAAGCCCTGTTGTAGAATTTGGATTCAGGATTTGGAAGAGTGAATGTGCAAGGTCTGCACATGTGGATGCACTGTTTGCAGGCATAGTCCTTGGGAGCAGTGAAGCAAGGGAGAGTAGAAGGGTTAACATCAGGAGATCCAGCCATGATCTGTGGTGAGAAAAGATGATGAAAAGGGATAGGAGGAGATTTTTCTCAGTGATGGGTAGATGATGAAGTGAAGGCGGAAGTTCAGCAGGTTGGCTGTAGAGGTGTGCTGCATGAAACTGGATGCTTCAATTTTATTCAAAATTCCGTCAGTCCATCAAGACTCTAAACTGAAAAAGATATATTATCAAGTCAGTCCATCAAGACTTTAAACTGAAATCTGGTTTCTCTTAGTCCTCCAAGACTTTAAACTGGCTGGTTTCAAGATTTTATCAAGGCTAGTCCGTCAAGACTTTAAACTGAACACTGTGTTAGTCCCCCAAGACTTTTAACTGAGGGTTGTAAGTCCCCCAAGACTATAAACTGAGGAAAAAAATTTTGTTGTTGGAGTTGGTTTTGAAAGATTGGTGGAGGGTATCCACAGGGGGTGCCTCCAAATTTAGCAAAGGCAAGTTTGGGGGTAATTGATGGGCTGGCAGCTCTATTTACAATTACCCCAGAATTTTAGTTTTTTCTCTGTGTCTTAATGTGGTTGATCTCTGGTTCTGGGTTTATGATTTAGGTTTTTGAGTTCCCCAAGACTTTAAACTGAGGGTTTTTGAGTCCCCCAAGACTATAAAATGAGGATGGTCCCCCAACACTTAAAACTGAGGGTTGATTGTGGTTACATCCTATAGAGGGTGTGGTCAATTTTTCTTTTCTGAATCAAACTCAAGTACTAGTGGAATTACAGGGGGAATCAAGACATGAAATGAAGTTTTCAGAATTAGCCTTGAACTGGTGAATGAGGTGTCTTCTGTTCTCAATGTCCTGTGGATCTCTAGCAGGAGTGGATTGGAAGTAGTGAAGCAGAAGTTGTTTCTGTTGAGATGTGTTTTGTTTGAACTTGGCCTTGATAGTGGGAAAGTGCGTTGGTGTTGGTGTTGCAATGGATCCTACATTGTTATCATCACTATCAGAAGAGGAAGGAACTCAGAAGTTATCAGTTTTTAAAGTTGAAGGAAGAAATGAATGTTCTTTACCATCAGATGGACCAGGGATGGTGGAACTAGTTGTTTTATGGGTTGTGGCACTCTTCTGGGAATGTGGAGCTCTTTGATTAATCTGGGAATCAGGATGGATGTCCTAGATCTTTTGGTGCTAGAAGAAGAAGGACCAGGTTGAGGTGTAGGTGAATCTGTTGTGGAAGAAAGTGGACCAGGTCTGTGGCAGGTCTTCTTTCTGGATTGGCAGACATTGCAGGACATTCTGTATGGATGGACAGGTGGTGTCATGGCACAGATTAAATTATTGTCGATGCAGTATTGGCAGGGGCCCATTTCAGAGGCAGATTTAGGAAGAAGGTTAAACATGGTGGTTGGATGAAGAAAGAATGCGGCCATTCTCAATTGGAGTGAGGATGTGGTCTTCCAACATTGGCAGGGGCCTTTGTTGTGTGATTTGGCGCTGTTTGTGCATGTCTTAATTGACATCTGTTAAGGAATTTGGTATTTTTCTGGTTTTATTCCGTGGATATTGGGTCTGCCGGTATGTGGGTACTATTATTGGATAGCCCTGGTTTTTCTCTATATTTTATGTCTTATAGACATTTTTCATATTCTGAGTTTTAAGGGGTCATTTCCTCATTTTTCATTTATAAAAGATTGCTGTTTAATTTTGTTTTTTTGTTTTACGGGCTAACCTTAAGTCTTAGGGTTAAGTGCTTAGTACCATTTGATAGAGCTAATTTTTCTCTATATTTCATGTCCCAATGTTGTTATAGTGAAATTCCGTGTTTTAAAGGTTTTAGTAGTTGTAGCTAATTTTTCTAAGTAGATTAGTGGTTTTTATTGGTTTTCTGGCTTCAGGCAGCATCTCCGACGTCGGGCGGCCCGCCCGCCTCTGTTTTAAGAGGTTGGGGAGCGCTCCAGGAGGGTTTTTTATGCAATCTGGCAGGTACAGGTGCCAGATTGGTGGGTGCGCATGGACTCTTAGTTAGTGGTCTGTGTGTACATAGTGAATAAGACAGTTTGGGGCAACCTTAATCATCATACAACCATCCGGAGGTGATCTCATTGTTCCTCACTCAGTTTTCACTGTTTTCTGGCCACAATTGGCTGCGTTTGTTGCAAGTGAGTTCTTCATTTAACTTAACTTTGGCAACTGTTTTCTCTGTTATAGTCTTGCAAGCTATAGCAAGTATTATTGCTGTCTCTGGTGTGGATTTGCAGCCTACATCAAGTATCTTTGCTGTCTCTGGTGTGGACTTTGTTCTACATTTCAGTTTTTTGGTCTGGTAGTCTATCTGGGGACTACTTTCTTGGCTCATCAAGCAGTCAAGTGTGTTAAATAGGAGCTTTAGCAAAACAGGAACCAACTTACTTTAGCAAGTAAATCTCACTCTATTTTTCTAAAGGGAAAGGGGATTTTCTCTCTGGTTTTTCTCCAACTCCCTTGGTCAAGGCCTATAGCTAGTACTATAGGATAGTCTACAATGTGACTTTTTTTTTCCTCGCATTGGCTTGGTCAGATAGACCATAACTTAATGTTATGGTCTATCTGACCATAGCCAGAGAGAAGGTCCTGTCACGTGCAGCAAAATGTCTCTGAGACTCTTCGCTGCAAGTGACCAGCCCTCTCCGGCCCCACCCTTGGTCAGATAGACCATAGTACTTTAATACTATGGTCCATCTGCCCAAGGGGGCATAGGAGAAGGCTGGTCACATGCAGCAAAGAGTTTCAGCGACAGTTTGCTGCACGTGAAAGCGCCTTATCCCTGGCTATGGTCAGCTAGACCATAACATTAAGTTATGGTCTATCTGACCAAGCCAAGGCAAGGAAAAAAAAGGTCACATACTGCAAAGTATTGATGCGATACTTTGCTGCACTTGAAAATAATGGTTTAGGTGGCCAGGTCAAATGGACCATATCATAAAACAGATATGGCTCATTTGACCCAGCCTTTGGTGGCTAGCTGCTGGTCACATGCAGCAAAGTGTCGCAGAGATACTTTGCTGCACGTGACTAAGTAGCAGGCACCAATCCTGGCTCAAAAATGAGCCATAAGAAATTGAATGTTTGATTAATATAGCAAAAATATGTGAGTTAAAATACTGTGGTCCCATGAAAATAAAAATAATTGTGGGATTTTTTTTCATGGGATCAGAGAATGTGAGTTTAAAAAAAGGTTTAATGCACCATAACTTAAACATTATGGTCCATCAAACCTTGAATAAGGGAACTGGGACAGGTGATGACTTTGGAATAAGTATATAGGTAATTCTTTTTTCAATGTGAAAAGTGAGTAATTGGGGAGTTTCATAGGACTAAATAAACAAAAAATTTATTTTTTTTAACTACATTTTACTACATATTTGATGGGAAATGACATATATATAAATTTGTGACTGGCAACATGGAGAGAGAGAAAAAAAGTAAGCAGAGATTAAACATAATATTTATATAAGGTTATGGATTCTATGTTTATGGAATTGAGAAAGGTTTTTATGAGGGGTTTAACAGAATTTTACTAGAGAGAAACATCTTTGCGTAGTCTTTCCTGTCACTTTTTAAGCCCCTTTTCCACCCCCAGTTGGCCCCAGGGGGTGACAGAGGGGCTAAAGGAAGGCTTCAAAGGTTTAAAATAAGTGATTCAAAGGGGTAAGTCAGAGGTGATAAAGGTAAAATTAATAATATACTGTTCTTAAAATATAAAATAATAAATTTTTTTTTTTGGTTTTTATAAAATTAAATTTTTTATGTCAAATTTTTTGTATAATTTTTTGGTGTTGAAGATAGCAATTTTCAACATTCCCAATATCAAGGTACATATATATTCCTTAAAATTTCATTGGGAAATTAAAACTGTTTTTGAATTTTAAAAAGCTATTTCATAAGGTAAAATTTAATCAAATGTACTAAAATATAATGTGATATTATTCTATACACTGAAAACATCTAGCCTTCAAATCTAAAACCATTTCTAGGAAACAGGTTCTTAGAATATTGCAAGATGATTATTCAAGTGAAATATGAAAAAATATAATCATTATTAATTTATGTAAGCAGCTGTAAGCTAAAGTAAATGTAGGCAAATCAGTACTATTTAATTATTGATCTCTCAAACTATATTTGATAACCTTTTTTTTACAAAATATGAATTTAATTTATTAAATGCACCTCCAAAAAATTAAAAATAAAGTTCCTTGAAAGTTTTTACTATTTAAAAATGAAGATTTATTATGTAGTACATGAAGTTTTTATATATAATTGAAGGATTTACATTATTAATTTAGCCCTTTATACTTCTGCATTAAATTAAAAAACTTCCAAACAAAAAATTCCCTTTGTTCCAAAAATATCAATTCCTATATATAGGGCCCTTCTTCTTCAAAAAATTGTCCCATCTTTTATTTCTTTACCATCATGGATGTTTCTACTATCAAACCCACTTGTATTGGCATCTTGAGGTCCTACACCACAACTAGTCACAATACAGCTTCAGTTCAGAAACAGCATGTTTCTATTTATTTATCTAAAACTGAAAATATTATCAAAATATTTTCACAAAAGCCAAAGTTTTGTGTGGGAAATCTTATCTCTACACATGCAAAGGTGCTCTACACTCTTCTTGGAAAACCATCCTCCTCAACAACTATAGCTCCAGTTGGTGGTTAGACGCCTGGTCAAGAAACACCTCTTCTTTTTCCTCACCTAGATCTCACCCTTCCTCCAACAATCAATATATTACTTTTCTTTTTACCGGCACATATTTCTTCCCTCTACACCTTCCTTCTTCCTATCAAAGAGGGTATTTCTGAACCAACTAACTATATACCCTCTCTTCACTTGGGCTGTGAATTTCAATATCCATTTTGAACTCAGCCTAACGGTTCACTCATTCACATACAGGAACTCCTCTCCATCAAATTCAGTCACCCATCTTCTATGGCTCAACCCCAACATTTGAAAACACACCTTTTACCCCATCAAAGCCAGGATCTTGCATTTATGCTTCTTCAGGAAAGGCGTACTGAAACATATTTATGGAGGTACTGTGGAGATTTGACTTGGGAAAATGAATTGAGTGGAAGAGTTACCAACAAACTTCCAAAATCAATTATATTAGCAGATGACATGGGCCTTGGGAAGACAGTGTCAAAAATTGCTCTGATTGTTAGTACTTTAAATGAAGCTCTGAATTTTCACGTCTTCAAAACCCTTCATCAAGCACAAAGAAGGTGAAGGCAACACTCATAGTGGTACCCTCAACTTTATTGAAACAATGGGAACACAAAATTTTACAACATACTGATCCTGATTTGATGATTAAAGTGATTATTCATCATGGAAAGGGCAGAAGTGAAAATTTCATAAGCTTTTATGAGGCTGTCAATGTCTTAAAATCATATCATATTATGATAAATGATTTAGGAAGTTTAGAAAAAGAATGTTGGTTCCATGTTCAATGGTTTCGTGTGATTCTGGATGAAGCACAGTAAGTTTTTAATCACTATTGATTTAATAAATTTGATTCATTTTCCTATAGTCAGATACGTGATCCATCTTAAAAGTCCTCCATATCTGTTACTGCAATAAAGACATCTCGCCGTCTTAGTCTAACTGGAACTCCCATCCAGAACAAAGTCCAAGATTTATTTCCCATCTTTCAATTTTTACTTCTTGAGCCACTATCAACCTCTGAAGGATGGAATAAATATGTTGGAACTCCAGAAAAGAAAGGCCAATTTACTGATGTCAAAAAGATTATTCAAAACGTCTTAGGGGACATAATGATTCAAAGGACAAAGAATTCTATATGTCTGGATCAGGGGGATGTTAACTTCATAAATAGAGTGAAATATCAAAAGTTCATTATCAATTTGACGGGTCAACTTTCAGAAATGTACATCATACAGCATAATACCTTATTCAAGCAGCTCAACATGGATGAAAACAGCTTACCTGCTAAAGATCCTTCTGCATTAGTGGCTCTATCAGCATTGCAACGTTTCTGAAATCACCCTCAGTTCTCACACAATTCAGAAATATCTGTGGTGGAAGAAATGGACTGGAAGGAGAGTCCAAAATTTTTCCACCTGGTTGACTTCCTTCTCAAATTATACTCTATTGAAAAAGAAATGAAATGTGTCATTTTATCTGAGTGGACTGACACACTCAAATTGTAAGTTTTTCTTTCAATGAAAAAATATTAAAACTAACCTTCAAAATAATAGAATTTCATTTGCTCTTTCTGAGTACAATATCCGAAATCTCAGATTTGATGGTTCACTTGACATGAGTGCACGGAAAATCGTCCTCCAGTTATTCTCTACCATTGATTCCGGTGTTCTTTTGGTGTCTTTGAAGGCTGGAGGAGAAGGTCTTAATCTGACAATGGCATCACATGTTTTCTTAATTTTAAGATTTCAATTTCTCAAATTATGATTAATCTAACTTTTATTTTTAGGAACCTTACTGGAACCCTTTGATGGAGAAACAAGCCATTGACAGAGTTTGAAGAATAGGTCAAACTAAAGAGGTCCATATTTACAGATATATTGTTGCCTCTACAATAGAAGAAAACATTACACAAGTGGGTAATTTTCCAAGAATCTTTATCAATATTATTACTCAATAATTTAAAATTTTAGATTCAATCAAAAAAACTGTACTTAGCTGAGTAAGCTATTTTCATTTTCAACTGTGATTCTTTGAGACTGAATTTGAAATACTTTTAACTTGGCTGTTCCTGAGAGCAGAATCTAGATGGGCGAAAATATCTTCATAATCATCTTGTAATTACATGCAATTTTAATAAAATGTTTGATTTTCTTAGTTTGATTAAAAAATGTTTTTAGGTTCACAAGTACACAAAGGAAAAAAAAATTTATTAGGCCCTTTCAAAGTTATTAACAAGGGGAAAATGTTAAAATTTGATATATAAGGTGTACTTATCCCCTCTTTTCCCCCATTTCCCCTGATTCGTACATATTTTTAATTACCACAAACAATGTCTTCATGTAAGTTTCCTATTCAATAGGCTATAATTTTTTCACTAATGTAAAATTTTAGATTCTACTTTAATACCAGCAACAGGTTTCAAAAGCTCTAGGGCATTCAATAAAATTCTTGCTGAAGTAAGTGTTCCCAACTCCAAGGCTACCTCAACAGCATCTATAATTGATTTTATAAAGCTTATCCTTGGTAAATGCAAGAAAGAAGATACTTATCCATCTTTTCCGACTGTTTCTGAAATCTTTTCTCTTGTCAATCCTTTACCTTCTACTTCCCTTCCAACAATATCCAAAGCAGCAGAAACCATGGAGGAACTTCAGTTATTTCCCTCTGGGCGGCAAAAAACAATTCCACTTGTTTTTCATCATATTTGCCATAATGATGCTAAAGCAGTTGGAATACCTCGACTATGCTTTTCTATGAATAATGACACAGAATGGAATAAATTGGTTATCTCTCATCTGACAAAGCACTATTGCTATGCCTTCAAAAACCAGGCATTTCAATATTATGTCTTTGATCGTAATGAGTACCAAGAGGATTTTGTGCCACTCATAATAAACAATGGCTACGCACCCAACAGGGACAGTCCAGATCACCTCCAATTCTCTGTCCTGGAAAAAAAAATAAGGAAACTAGAAGAAAAGTGAGTCAAGTTTTTTTTTTCTAGAGGAAATTTCATTGAAACTCTACTTCATTTACAAAAATCTTGGCTACATACTGTGATATCTGTAATGGATCAAGAATATCTCTTCTTATTTGATAACCTGAATTATCACTCTGACACTGAGCAGGATGAGGAAGGAAATCTTTGGAAGAGAAAATTGAAATGGTGATCAGATGAACTTTCCAATTTTTATTCCCAGATTGATCAGATTACTTTGAATAAGTTAAGAGGAACCAGAAAATGTAAATATTTGTATAAACATGATGTTTCCCTTAGAAAAGAATCATCCATTATGTCAGAAACATCATCTTGTCCAAGTAATTGTCACTGGACAACCTACGCACAAGGTCGAGGATGTTCCTGTAAGTGAGATGAGGAGTTTAGAGACTTCTTTGAAGCACCAAGGAATGATTCGAGGAAGTGGTTCAAAGATGATTCAAAGGAAGAACTACTTCTTTGAGTTATGTTCGAGAAGGATTCTAATATAATTGAAAGGTAATATTAAAATTCTTAAGATCTCACGAAGGGTTGGAACTCAACAATCAAAGATTTAGGATTTAGAAATGATTATTGAGAAAATAAAGAAAGATACAATAATAATGATTTAACTTAAAAGATTTACCACTATTAAATATAAAATATGTTTTATAATTTAATTCTAAGGAATATCAAACCAAAAACCAAACCCCTTTTATATCCTTTACTTCTCCTCGCATTGACCTCATACCCATCCACTATTCCGCACACCACAGACCATTAAAAATACATCCATTACACCTGGACCCTCCTCACTAACATCCATTAACCCCTTAATCCTCCACTATCCATTCTGTCCATGCTCACTACCCCTTTTAATAATTCACAGACATTTAATAAACCTTTTAGTGCACCATTACATTGACTATTGCGCTGTGCGTCGCTTATTGAAGAAAAGACTGAGACACACTATTGAGATATTGACTAACTTAGATTAAGAGTTTAGACTAGCGCTGTTGAATAGCGAGTACACAAAGGAAAGTCGCAGTTGCTATGGTGAATTGCTTTCTGAACTTCGAGTATGGATTTAGACCTCTGTATTATTGATTTAATGAGCTGCTTTTGCCTCGAGTGTCACGTGGCGCGTGAAAGATGCCCGGGTATAAGGACACGAGCTCCGTTGAGCGTAAGACATACTTCCCACACTAATTTCCCTTCCTTCTTTATTTATTTTTTTTTTTTTTTAAAACTCGCTATAACAGATTTCCCCACACCAACTCCCACGCCTCCATACCCTAAAGCGGATGGGGTATTGTTACACTACAGTTTTCCAAGACTTGCACGGCCTGCGAGTCGATGGAATATTTTTGCGTAGAAAGCACAACAACACAAGGGCCTCACCAGAAGTGCGAATTTTGCCAATGGAGAAGGGTGGTGTGTGACGCCTTGTCAAAGAATGCCGATATCGAGAGTCGATTCACTAAGACAAAATATTGGGTAATCCCTAAGACAAAGGAAGTAGTCAAAGTCATTTGGGACAATCAATCAGTGGGGGAGAGTGAGGAGGGGGTTGAGGATGATGTGGCAACCTGGGTGACTCGGGCTGCAAGCAAGAAGCGAGTAGTAGAAGAGGAAATCAACGAGTTGGTCGAGGAGGAAGAGGAGATTTCCATCTTGAGGAGGACCCCAAAGAAACAACAGGTGGTCATCGAAGATGACAAAGAGGAGAGGGATGTGACGGTGGAGTTCACTCCAAAATTAATTTTGGAGGATGACCCTATTTTTGAAGTAAGTCTATTCCCTGATACTTTAGAAATTTAGGTACTGATGGTCTTGTTTTAGAATTCAGACATCATCATCAAAGTCCCTACGGCGGAAGCTTCAAATCTGGAAATGACCCTTGTGGAACCTACTGCTGTGGAAGTGGCAGTATTGGTCGAAGATAGATTACTGGCGGTTACCTCAAGGGAGGAACACGAAGAAACCCTTGATCAGGTATGGTCAAAGAAGCCTCGTCAGGTTCGACGAGCAAAATTTATTGAAGACTTGAGCGGCCAAATCGATAAGATTGTCGATGCCGCTTCCTTTGACATAGCCAAGGAGCTACTGGAAATTGAAGAAGTGATTCCGGTAGGAGAGGGGGAAGTCTTTGAGAAATGTAGGAAGGAAATAAGGGAAACTTTGGAGAAGATGAAGGGATTGGTTCGGGAGAAAATAAAAGAGAGAATTTAAAATGGGAAAAGAAAAGAAAGAGAAAGTAAAGTAAAGTAAAACAATTTGTATTTAGTTATTTTATTTTGTTGTTTTATTTAGAATTTTATTTTATTTTTATTTTATTTTATTATTTTTTATAAAGTTTTGAGAGAAAAAAAGGAAAAGACAGAAAAAAGATTTAAATAGAATTTGTTTTAAAATTTTTAAAGAAGAAGTTTAAATGAGAGAAAAAAAGAAAGAATATTTGATTGAAGGAGTTTTAAGTTTAAATTTCGAAAAGAAAAGAATTAAGAAAGAAGAAAGAAAGAAGAAACAAATAATTGATTGAAATAAAATTTAATGGAAAGAAACAATTTATTATTTATGAAAGTTTGTTAGATTTGAGGATTTTTGTTATTTGAAAAAGAAAAGAAAGAAAAAAAGAGAAGAAATAAAAATTTAAAAGAATTTTGAAAAAAAAGTAATTTATTCCAAGAATTTAAAAGAGAGATTTAGAGGTTGGATTGAAGTTTGAGAAGATGGTAGTGTTGCGTTTGTTAAAAGTTTTGATAGTTTGAAGAAAAGAAATTTTTTAAAGAAAGAATGTATATAGAAAATTTGAGAAGGAAAAAAAAGAAAAAGAAGTAAATTTTTTTGAAAAAAAAAAATTTTAATTTAATTTGTTTTGTTTTTTTTATTTTAATTTGGTTTTATTTTTATTTTATTTTATTTTTATTTTTATTTTTATTTTTATTTTTATTTTTATTTTTATTTTTATTTTTATTTTTATTTTTATTTTTATTTTTATTTTTATTTTTATTTTTATTTTTATTTTTATTTTTATTTTTATTTTTATTTTTATTTTTATTTTTATTTTTATTTTTATTTTTATTTTTATTTTTATTTTTATTTTTATTTTTATTTTTATTTTTATTTTTATTTTTATTTTTATTTTTATTTTTATTTTTATTTTTATTTTTATTTTTATTTTTATTTTTATTTTTATTTTTATTTTTATTTTTATTTTTATTTTTATTTTTATTTTTATTTTTATTTTTATTTTTATTTTTATTTTTATTTTTATTTTTATTTTTATTTTTATTTTTATTTTTATTTTTATTTTTATTTTTATTTTTATTTTTATTTTTATTTTTATTTTTATTTTTATTTTTATTTTTATTTTTATTTTTATTTTTATTTTTATTTTTATTTTTATTTTTATTTTTATTTTTATTTTTATTTTTATTTTTATTTTTATTTTTATTTTTATTTTTATTTTTATTTTTATTTTTATTTTTATTTTTATTTTTATTTTTATTTTTATTTTTATTTTCATTTTTATTTTTATTTTTATTTTTATTTTTATTTTTATTTTTATTTTTATTTTTATTTTTATTTTTATTTTTATTTTTATTTTTATTTTTATTTTTATTTTTATTTTTATTTTTATTTTATTTTATTTTATTTTATTTTAATTTAATTTTATTTATTTTAAAGAAGGTTGAAAAATTTTTGAAAAGAAAAAGGATAAAGAAGAAAACAAAATTTAAAGAATTTTTTAGAAGTAAAGATGTTTTAGATTTTAGAAAGAAGAAAAGAAAAGAGAAGAAAGAAATAAAAAGAGAAAGGAAAAATAAAAGAGAGTTTTAAGGTTTTGTTTTTAAAGGATATTTAAGATGAAAAGATTTTAGGAGTTCAGGGGCGTTAGAAACATTGATGGCTGGTTCCCAGGATGTTTTTTCTGAGTCATCCAGGAAGCCTTCCCATTCCACCAGGTATTGAAGTTTCCCCTTGCGCATTCTTGAATCAAGGATACGGCTTACTTCCCACTCTAGATGGTCTTCTACTTTGACCGGTTCCAGAGGAGGTTGGTTCTTGCCTGGGTATGTTTCTCAAGCCGGTTCCAGGAGAGATACATGAAAAACAGGGTGTATAGCCTGCCATTTAGGAGGTAGCTTGAGTCAAAATGCAGTTTTAGAGACTTCAGAGTCGATTTAGAATGGCCCCAAGCGTTTTTCAGCCACTTTCTTTGATGGTCAAGTCGTTTGAATGTTTTGTGCGTGAAGCCATACTTTGTCGCCTGGTTTAAGAGAAGGAGCAGTTTGTCGATGTTTGTCGGCCTGTTCCTTGTACCTTCGAACAACTAATTCCAAATTTGATTTAAGTTCCTCTTGGAGTCGTGATATGGTTTGAAGATAATGTTCTGCAGGATGACTAGTTCCTACATGGATTGAGTTGAATTGAGGTTGTCTTCCATAAAAAGTTTCGAAAGGAGGTTGTTGTGTCAAAGAATATTTCGAGTTATTATAAGCGAATTTGGCCAATGGTAACCATGTGGTCCAATCATCTTGTTGGTAACTGACATACATTCGAAGAAATTGTTCAAGGATTTGGTTGACCCTTTCCGTTTGCCCATTGGTTTCAGGGTGATAAGCTGTGGAGAGGTTCCTCGTGATATTGAGTTGTCGACACAGTTGAGTCCAGAATGTGGATACAAACAATGAGCCTCTATCTGAAATAATATCATTAGGTAAGCCGTGTTTGGAAAATACATATTCTAGAAAAAATTTTGACAAATCTTCTGCAGTTACAGTAGTAGTGGTTTTAATAAAAAAATTATACATTTTTGAAAATCTATCTACTATTAGTAATATAGCATCAAAATTATTAGAAAGAGGAAGTTGAGAAATAAAATCCATCAATAAAGATTCCCAAGGTTTAGAGTCAATAGGAAGTGGTTGAAGCAACCCATACTTCCGGTGACGGGGAGCCTTATTCCTATTACATTTGTAACAAGCTTTTATATAAGCCTTGATTTCCCTGGTCATACCTGGCCAGAAGAAGTCCCTCACTATTAACTGGTAGGTTTTATAAATCCCAAAATGACCAGCTAATGGAGAATCATGTTGACTATTGAAAATCCATAATTTTATTTCATTGTTGTTGGGTGTGACTACTCTACCCTCAAAAACTAATAAACCTGATTCAAAACTAAATATTTTGGCCCCCTGCTTTGAGAGTATTTTGTATTTTAACCCTAAACAATAATTGTCCTTTGACTGAGCTTCAAGGATGTTGGATAGTTGATTTTGAAAAGATTGAATTGTCATTGAATTAAGTTGATGAGTTGTTAACATTGATTTGTTGAAAATTGATTTCACATTTTCTGGGTTCTTTTCAGCAAATGTGTCCCCCCTCTGTGGGTAAATGTCGTCCCGACGTGACAAGATATCTGGGACAATGCAGTTCTTACCTGGGTGATAGGAAATAGAAAAAGGAAATTCAGACAGAAATTCAGCCCACCTGGCTTGAGGCCTGGTTAAAACTTTGGAAGACATAAAGTATTTCAAAGCATTATGGTCTGTTAAAATTTGAAAAGGACTATCTAAGCTGAGAAGAAAAGAGCACCATTTTTTAAGACAATGAATAATAGCTAAAAGATCTTTTTCATGAATTTCATAATATAATTCTGCTGCAATGATTTTGTGTGACTCAAAAGCAACAGGATGAAAAAAATTTGTTTCAGGATTTAATTGGGAAATGACCCCTGCGATAGCATAATACCATCTGTCTCGACTATTGTCGAAGCAGAGGGATCAAAGTGTTGAAGAATTGGAGCAGTGGTGAACACCGTCTTCAATGCTTCAAATTCCTTTTGTGCTGCGGAAGTAAAAAGGAAAGGAATATCTTTTCTAAGAAGAGAGGTAAGATTGGAAATAGTTTTAGAGTAATCTTTAATAAATCTTCTATAGAAATTTGAAAAACCCAAAAATCCCTGGAGGGATTCAACAGATTTGGGCTCAGACCATTCCAGGACTTTTTGGACTTTTTTGTCGTCCATGACTAAACCATCAATGGATAACGTAAAACCCAAAAAATCAATAGATTTGAGGTGGAATTCACATTTATTATGCTTGGCGTAGAGACCGTGATCTCAAAGTCGATTTAGAACCTGTTGAACATGATGAATATGGTTATATAGTGTCTTCCAGAAACTTAAAATATCATCTAAATAGACAACAAAAAATTGTTCGACAACATCTTGAAAGATGTCATTGACAAAAGTTTGAAAAGTTGATGGTGCGTTACACAATCCAAAAGTCATAACTAAATATTCAAAACTACCAAATCTAGTGCGCATTGCAGTCAGTGGTTCTTGACCTTCCGCAATGCGAATAATATTGTAAGCGCCTTTAAGATCAATTTTAGAAAAGAAATTAGCACCATTAAAAAGGGTAAGAAGCAATGACATAGGAGGAACTGGATATGCATTCTTCTTAGTGACTGTGTTGAGCTTTCTATAGTCAACACCCAAACTAAGACTTCCATCCTTCTTTTTTACAAATAGAACAGGGGAGCTGGTTGGAGATTTACTGGCTTTGATGAGACCTTTGGCTACATTCTCTGCAATGTAGTCATGAAGAACTTGAGATTTGTCCTTTGACAAAGAATAGACAGGACCTGCCGGAGGTACTGGACCTTTTAACTCTATCTGATGGTCGTAGGGTCGATGAGGTGGTAACTTATTGGCCTTGCGGATTGAAAAAAAATCGAGGAAATCATGATAGATTTCTAGTAGAGTTGATTTAATGGCTTCAACGTTGATTTGGTCGTCCTCATCATCTTCGAGAGAATCTGTCAAAGGAAGACCAGAATTGAGAGAGCATAATTCGATTACTTCGAGGCAATTTAAATCTTCTTTGAGTGAAGTCATAGAGCTAGAAGGGTTAGCCAATTGCTCATTTAAAGAGAGATCAGATGCTTGAAAGTAATCTTGCAGAGATTTGTCCTCTAGCAGGACCTTGTCAGGTGGGTTGTTTAACTCCCTATTGACCTGAATTGAAGAATCAGAAATAAACTTAGTACGTGGGGTGATCAATCCCCGTACCCAATCAATTTCAGGATTCCAATGCGTTAAAAAGTCATGGCAAAGAATGGTATTGTCCATCATTGGGGCGTCCGAGACTGACAATTCCCACTCAAAGGGGGGAAAGTTCCGAAAGTTGAAAACCCATAAAACTTTCTTACTGACTCAATATTTGGGTTCCTCTGATTCGATCAAATAAATTGGAGTTCAATAGATATCTTTAAATGTCAGCTGTAACTTCTCGGCAAAAGATAAACTGACAAAAGAAATTGAAGCTCCAGAGTCTATAAGACAACTGAAGGGGATATCCTTCTTAAAAAGAATGAATCTCAAGCGATTTAAGGCAACTCAAGTCCTTAAGACATGGAGGTTCTGTGCACTGGGAGGGATAAGATAGTTTGCTTTGCACACAAGTAAACTATCTACTAGTTTTTTTACTTCAAACTAGTACCTTCTCTTTCCTTCAATTTCACACAATCTTCCAGCTTGTGCTTACCCCCACAATACATACATAACCCTTTATCTGCTCGCCTCTTCCTCTCAGCTTCTTTAAGTTCCCCTTTAGGATCCAGTACTTTACATATATCGCCTGGGGTCAAGCTTTTTGGTCAAGGTTTGTCCTTTCCCTTATTGGGTTTGGATTGAATTGAGGAGGATTGAGTTGTCCATGGGTGTGAAGAAGGTCCCGATTTAAAATTTAGGCCTTGAGATTTGTTGGTGTATCAACGATGTTGAAGTCGTCCTTGGTAAATGCCGTCGAGTTCCAGGGTTCAATCCATTAAATCCATTAAAGTAGTCATCTTCTGACCGTGAAGATTTAACTGATCCAGAATCCTCGAATGAAGTCCCATTTTGAAATGATACTTGAGGGCAGCATCATTCCAACCTACTCAAGTTTGAAGCGCTCTGAAGTTCGAGATATATTCAGAGGCTTTACCATTATCACTCATGCGAAGAAAATCAAGTTCAATTTCTGCGTTGTCAGTTTCATTAGGGTCACTGAACAACGTGAAGAGTTGGTCTTTGAACTTTTCCCAATTATTAATAAGTAAATGGGTTTCGGTCAAAGAGAGAATGAGAAGATAAGGTTCAAACCATCTTGTTGCTTTTCCGGCCAGGAATGAAGTAGCATAAACAACCTTCGATCAGTTGTTATTGAAGGTTCGAGGGTCATTATGGAACAGGAGCTTGCAGGTTTTCAAGAAGGGTCGCAATCTGTCTGGATGTTCTCCATCGAATTTATCAGGAGATTTCATAGAAGGAGTTTTGAATTTAGATCCTTCTGAAGACGTTGAATTTGAAAGAGTCTTCATGAAAAGTCTCATGAAATCTTCCAGAGAATTAGATGGTCCAGGCTCTGAAGGTTGACCAGAAAGGTGATTAGCAGGGGCAAATGGGGCCTTGTGCATTGTATCCTCTCCTTCTTCATCATCACTAGAATCATCAAAATCTTGTGGGATATCTTCTACAGATTGGACTGAATGTTTCCATTCCCTAAGGTCGAGTGGCTCCAAGGAGTGAGTGCGGGAAACAGGCCTAGATGCTGTTGGCCTGCCTCTGGCGCGAGCTCTAGTAGTAGCGCCCGTAGGAGGAGTGCGTTGAACAGGTGCCATTTTAAGAATTTAGAGAAACACCTGAAAAGGGACGTAGTAGTGCAAAGAATGAGAACGACGGAGAATTAAATTATACTGTCACCGGAAAACCTACGCACAAGGTTGAGGATGTTCCTGTAAGTGAGATGAGGAGTTTAGAGACTTCTTTGAAGCACCGAGGAATGATTCAAGGAAGTGGTTCAAATATGATTCAAAGGAAGAACTACTGCTTCGAGTTATGTTCAAGAAGGATTCTAATATAATTGAAAGGTAATATTAAAATTCTTAAGATCTCACGAAGGGTTGGAACTCAACAATCAAAGATTTAGGATTTAGAAATGATTATTGAGAAAATAAAGAAACATACAATAATAATGATTTAACTTAAAAGATTTACCACTATTAACTATAAAATACGTTTTATAATTTAATTCTAAGGAATATCGAACCAAAAACCCAACCCCTTTTATATCCTTTACTCCTCCTCACATTGACCTCATACCCATCTCCTATTCCGCACACCACAGACCATTTAAAATACATCCATTACACCTGGACCCTCCTCACTAACATCCATTAACCCCTTAATCCTCCACTATCAATTCCGTCCATGCTCACTACCCTTTTTAATAATTCACAGACATTTAATAAACCTTTTAGTGCACCATTACACTGACTATTGCACGGTGCATCGCTTATTGAAGAAAAGACTGAGACACACTATTGAGATATTGACTAATTTAGATTTAGAGTTTAGACTAGCGCGGTTGAATAGCGAGTACACAAAGGAAAGTCGCAGTTGCTATGGAGAATTGCTTTCTGCGCTTAGAGTATGGATTTAGACCTCTGTATTATTGATTTAATGAGCTTCTTTTGCCTCGAGTGTCATGTGGCGTGTAACAGTAATCTTCCACTGTGTTGCTATAATACTGATTCATTAACTACATCACAGGTTTTATTGCTATGCAGAAATTGATCCTTTAAAATACCCTCTCTTTTACATTTATTATAATATTTATTCTAATATTTATAAACTTATTTATTTTAAAATATGTGTACATTCAATAGCAACAAGAAAAATTATTTCACTGTATTAATGAATTTTGCAATTATTAATTTTATCCATTCACAAGGATTCCTTGAATGATGAAAAAATTAAAAAAAAAACACTGAATATCATTTTTCATAATTGCACCTAAAAGATTACCTTTGAATGGTATAATTTTTAAATTTTGACATGTCATTGCTTAAATATCATTTTAAATTCATAACTTTTTTCATTTAAATTCTATTCACTCCGTAAACGTGATTTTAGAAATAAATTATATTATTCATTATCTATGGTTAAGCTGAATATACAAATATGATTTTTGAACAAAATTTTCTTTTTTCATTTTCCTAGCAATATAAATTAAAGTCTTTAAATTTTAAATTACACTTCCTTTTTTTCATTGACCAAAATACTCAGAGAATCATGCAGTACAACAAAAAGTACTCTAATTTTTAAATGAAAAAAGTTAGTATCTTGTCAACCATTTCTTATACATGTATTTTCAATATCCCTGATTGATTATGGCACAGAATTATTTACTTGTATCTGTATCTTCTACCATGCAGTTCATGAAATTTCATGCTCCTACACCTTTAATATTAAACCCATGAGACTTGAAATTTTTTTTAATTCAATTTAGTATATTATTCAAATTGAATAATCAGTTATGATACATATTTTGGCAAGGAATACATCAAATTTCATTTCTCCCTTTTTCCTCTGTCACCACCATCCTAAGTATTATATTTTTATAATCCATTTAAAAATGCCAACTAAGTACAAGATTTGCATTTTCTCTGAACTTGGCTGTGATAAAAAGACATTTGCTAATCCTAATGGTGAAATTGAAAGAGGTGTTTCAATGTCTTCTACAACATTTTATAAACATCAACAAAAAATTTTACTCTTTAAAAAAAATCAAGAAAGACAATCACCAACAATTTCCAACATTCCATCCTCTCTTCCTTCAACCTCCCATCCTGAAGTAACTTTGAGTTCACGTCCAATTGCCAGCACTTCACAAAAAGAATCCCCCTCTCAGAAGAGGTATGCAATTGAATTATTCTCTAATTTTATATAATTTCTAACCACCAAAATTATTTTTATCATCATAGCCAACCCACCAACCCATTTTAACACCTGATACTTTGAATACCAACTCAACTACCCCTATTTTAAGAAAATCTAATATCTCAAAATCATCGAGTTCGTCGAACTCGAATTTCACACGTGTTGATTCCTCTGCTTTTTCTCCACCTGCTCTTGCCCATCTCTCACCTTATATTTTCTTTACCCTCATTGAAATCACTTATGGCCACTTGGTAAAAAACCTATCTAGGGACTAAATTGAAATAAGAATTAAAACTGAATTTTTCAAAATTTAACTTATTTCCAGAAGTTTTGGAAATCCTGCTAGTTTTGAACGAGAATCTCAATTACTTCTGCACGATATATACACTATTATCCAGAGACTTAATCTCAAAGCCCCTTTAAAAATGTTACTCTGTTGTCCAAATTGCTTTCATAAACCTTTCAAATAAGTCAATGAGTACAACTATGATCATAGTCACTGCAAACAACTTCTACTAAATCCCATTCTTAAGAAGGATGAAGATTTGCTGATATTCAAATACCCCTTGTTCAAAGTGAAAAATAATAAATCCTTACCAGCACAAACTTATACAACTCAGTCCCTTATATCTTGGCTTGCACTTCTTCTATTTCTTCCTGGATTTGAGGATGATCTTGACACTTCTTTGAGAAGACCATGGCAGACACATAGAAAAATGTGTGACATATGGGATGGGTCAGTGTGGAAAGAATTTAAAGATTCTAGTGGAGGTTATTTTACAAAAAAAAGTGGGAATTTGGTTTTTAGTTTGTATATGGATTGGTTTAATCCATTTGGGAACAAAATCAGTGGTCATAATAAGGTATCATTTGGTTCAATCATACTGATTTGTCTCAATCTCCCACCTAATTTACGATATAAAAAGCAACATGTCTTTTTGGCGGAATTACACCTAGGCCTCATGAACCCAGTTTGGACCATTTTAATCACGTTATTACACCACTTTTGGACGAGCTTCTTGCCTTGTGGAAAGGATGTTTTTTCTCCAAGACTTATAATCACCCAAATGAATGGTTAATCCATGCAGCAATATTTCCTTTGATTGGCTATCTTCCAGCTATCCAGAAGCTTTCAGGATTTTCCAGCTATTGCTCTAACATCCCATGCCATTTTTGCTAAATTTCAAAGGACGAACTGAAATCTGGAAAAACTCCTTCTGAATTTCTTTCTCAGACTGATTCTCACCATCACACATACGCTCTCAAATGGAAAACTGCTTCCAGTGCACAAGAAAGGAAAGAAATCTTGGAGAGTAAAGGTTTACAATATTCATCACTTCTTCAGCTTCCATATTGGAAACCAATTTCATTTGTTGGAATTGAGTTGATGCACTGCTTACTCCTTGGAATGGAAAAGGACTTCAGCAAAACATACCTTCAGATACATGTGGCTGGAGAAAGAATTCAAAAACAAAAGAAAAATAGATCAAAAAAAAGCTTTAATGATTTCGATCCAAATCCTTCTTCAGTCAGTTGCTTACTGTTATGCATGGTAACATGTCAACATTAATTTTAATAAAAATTGAATTTGACATGCTAACAAGCATTTTTATGTAAGATGAAAAGTAGGGCACTCTATTGTTAAGTAAACACATTACAATGCATATTGAGCATGTAAATATCATTTAAACATTAATATTAATTTCAATCAAAATTAATGTTGACCAATAAACATTGAACACAAGCTTTACAACTTACACACACCAGATATAACTACCATTCAATATGTATATGGTGCTCACTAATTTCAATCGAAATTAATGAGCAGTTTTATGAAGAATTTTTTGGGTCGTTTGCTGGTTTGGGTTCAATATGAAAATGTCAATATTAAATTCTATTTAAATTAATGTTGACCAATACGTAATGAATACACACTATGCCACTTACACTTTCCAGGAATAGACACCATGCAATATGCCAGTATCAAAAGTAATTTTGATCGAAATTAATGTTGGCAAGGCACCATGCATAAAAATAAGCAGTTGACTCCAGAAATTCATGATTATCATGCTCATTAATTTCGATCGAAATTAATTTTTGATACTGGCATATTTAATGGTAGCAATGCCTGGCAAGTATAAGTGGCATAGCGTGTATTCACTATGTATTGGTCAACATTAAATTCGATTGAAATTAATATGGATACATAAATGTGACATAAAGAGGTATGGACCATCAATTTGTTGAAAATACATTTTTATATCTCATACATTATTTGTTTTTCTTAAATAAAATGTTACTCTCTCTCAATATCACTTTATAACATTTACCAAGCTGCTTTGAAAAAAAACAGAATACATAAAATTCAATATAAGATAGCTATATTACACAGAAGATCACCGTTATACCTAAGTTATGATGATGTTGATGCTCTATTAATTGATTCCCAAATCTTTACCAGATCAATATCAGCTCCAACCCCAAGTGACTCACGTTCATTCACAGATAATCCTTGCAAAAATGTTGCTGAATAGCAATTCTTGGGGAGGTATTTGGGAACATTGAATATACCATTTTGTGCAACTGTCCTTTCTGATGACCGTGAATATGTTTTTAATGCTGATTTTTTTTGAGCTGGTGTATGGGATAAGTCCTTTGTCATCTTATCCATTTTTTTAAACAAATCATTGAGTTCAGGATTTTGCCATCCAGGAATAGCTCGGATAGGTGCAGTTGGGGCTGGTGCTGGGCCTTCCTCGATATCAGAGATGCACCTAGTATCATGAAAAAGCACAACAAAACCTGGCACATCACTGCAGAGATCTCTTGCTAACTTGTAGCGTGCACTAGCAATCTGAATTCCAACTAAATCAGCTTCATAATAAAAAAAAGCAAAGTAAAATAAAAAACTTACCTTGGTCCGATAACGTTTTACTTGTGCCCTTGCCCTCTTTTCAATCTTTTCTCTTGCTACCCTTTCCTCTTCTTGCCCAAACAACCTTATCATCTCCTTCCCCTTATTAACTACCCATTTCTCAATAACACATTGAGTGAACTGAAGCTTTGACTGATCGATTGTATTCAAGGTGGTGAGCCATCTGGTACAGTGGTCTCATACTATGATTCCCATGACTTGATTCCAAGTTGATTCTGAAAAATCACGGCAAGTCCAATCAAACGCAAATTTCCGAAAACCTTTTTCTTGCAATTCACGCTCTAAGTTTCTTTTGACAGAAAGTGGGATCGGTGCTCCTCCTTTTAGTCCTCGAGGCTCAGGTGCTGGAAAAAATTCGGGTAGTCGAATTTTGGATCGCAAGAAGGCTATAGAATTGGTTATCAGAAATTGTCGATCAGCTGCAGAATTGGCACGGTTAGAAGATTGGACTTGGGTTAGGACAGTTTGAATGGTTTTTAGTTTGAATTGGCTCCAATCTTTCCAATTTTCAATCTCCAAAGGTGTTGGGCTTGCAGCATATTTTGATATTTGTGTTGGTCCCCCAAGACAATACTTCAGAAAGTGGTAAATATTTCTATTTAGACTTTCCGAGCTCCTGGGAACATCATTCCTTCTAACTAAGCCTCTTACAGCCCTTAACCCCCGTTCTCGCTCATGAGACTCTGCTGAATTGAGTCTGTGGTAATCACTGATACCCATAATGATTGAGGGATTCACTAACAATTCAAATAAGTTAATTAAATTGGTTATTTTTCAATAAAAGAATACACTACGAATTTGACTTACCTGCTCCACTTGTGCTTGCTCCTTGGTTAGGCTGAGCAGATGATGATTGGTCTCCGAAAAATTCCCTCAATACTTCACTAGCCCAATCTCTTCCTAGCTGATCAGCTTGCTGATCAGCACTTTCAGAAGCAGAAGGATGATTGGGAATAAAATTTCTCGGTTCTGAATGAGACTCTTGGCCTGGATTGGGATTAGGTGGTGGGTTAGGATTAGGTGGTACAGATTGAGATGCATCTGGAGGTGGATCAGCAGAGGGTGGTGGAGGAGTATTTCCAGTATTAGTATGTTGAGGCGGAAAACAATCAGAATCGGTTGGGTCAACAGACATCCCTTCAAAATTATCATCCATAATGAACTGTAATAAAATAAAATAAAATAAAAATAATCAGTTGTTAAAATTTATACCTATCAAAGCTAAAGTAAAAAAAGATACTATGTATATAGTCTTGTAAACGTGTATGTTCTCTTGTCAAAAAATAAAGTGAATAATATATAGCTATCTGCTAAAGTTGGAAGGTCAAACTATTTATAGTAGATGAATGAGCAAGAAGATCATTCATTAAGTAAAAATTTTATCATATTTCTCATTATCATGATTTTATTTCTTTCATTCTTACATTTAAGATAAAAATGACTCATTGAAAGCATGGGTTCTCTCGCAATAAAAGCAACCAAAGTAATTGTTCACTGGTTTATGATAAGGTAAGTTGGATGCATTGCATTTTTTAATCGAGCATTGAATTATTTCTTTCACCATTTACAAATATCACCAATCCTACAAATTTCCCCAATCCCAAATTAACAAAAAGATGTTAGTCAACAGAAAATAAATTTGATTAATTTTTTCACTCACTACTGTCTGCAGTCCAATGGCAGTGACAACCTCATCTTTGATTCCAAGCATTCCTTTTTTGTGCTCGACAGTAGCTGCATGTCCAATTATTGCATCTTTCTTTATCACAATTTGAGTTGCTTTGGCTACTCTTACTAACCGACAATGCACTTGTGGGAAAAGCTCATAGGGATCCTTTGATGTTTCTTCTGGATGGAGCTCTTTGAAAGGACTTACTATTAAATATATTTGATCAATCTCTTCCTTTGATCTGAAAAGATCATCAATTTGCCCAAACTGGCTATCTTTTCCATAGTAGAATTCAATTGTTGAATTAGCAATGTGTCGATGGTAACTAGTAAACCTCTTTCCATGTATCAATATGCTTGCTACATTTTCAACTACCCGATCCCCACTTTTCTCCGATGGTGTCAAAGCCCGTCTTGAAGTTTCTTTTCCCATTCGTGCCCTTACCCATTTAGTAAATAATGCCATACTTAGATGGATCCATTTGTTTTGTTTATCAAGATCAATATGGATTTTTTTAGTCTCACATTGATCATTATCTTCAGCTTCACCAAGATCTAATACCCTAGACTTCCGATACCAATGTTTGAGCATTGTTAGCGGTATCTCTCCTGTGGTAAATATTAATAAATTAGCACAGCTGAGTTTTTAAATCATTGCTTACAAACATTACATACATGGATGGTGATTGTTTGGAATTTCAGATAATATATGATTCACCCGCTCTCCAGACCAAGTAGCTGTACCTGATGGTGGGCCAAGACGCTTTATCATTTCAGGATAATGTTGAGTGATATGCAGATTTGGCTTTGCATTAATATTCTTCCAACCCTCTTCAAGGCACTCACGATACTCTAACAGAAATTGATCTAGATCTTTAAGCTCATTAGTCTGTATATTTTTTAATGTCAAAAAATTGGTGATCGAGCATAATGTTACAAGTGACTTGAGAAGATAATATTCTCTTGGTTTATCAGCTGAGGAAGCTGAAGATTCAGATTCTTTAAATTTTTCAAACCAAAGGGGTATAAGTGACAAAGGGAAGTAGAGAGTATACAGCATGTGCCATTCTGCTGCCTTGAGGGATCCTGCCTTTTTAGATCCTACTGATTTTGGAACTCGTGTTAGCCAGGAAGGTCTTCTTACTTGATCAATCATCTTCCATACAACCTGTAGCTCTGCTGCTGTGATTCATGGATTACTACTACCTTCATTTTCTTTCTCCTTACCTTTCCTTTTATTTTCTTCATCTCTAGCTGTCTCATTTGATGAGTGAGATCCTTCACTCTGTGATATGCTAATGCTTCTTTGCCTTAAGTTATACAATGAATTCCTACTGTCACTGCTGTGAGACTGTATTGAGGCCACATCGCTATACGGAGGAATAAATTTGGAGCTGGATGACCTACTCTGGCTTCTTGATCGATTTGTTCCCAATCCTTCATTATCTAGTCCATGATGACTTGATGACTGTCTTGAACTCGTACGTCTTTGCCGCTTGTGCTTTCTCGTGTGTCCTGTATCATCATCATCATTATTCGTGGTGCTTAAGCTACTTCTACGTTTTTTCGAATGTTTGTGCAGTGAAGTATCAGAAAAGAAATCATCATCTTCTTCTCTTACATGCCAATTTTTATCCTTTTCCAGCTTTCTTTCTAGATCTTTTGCTGCATTTTAGATTTGAAAATAGCTTAGACTGTGATCTTTTAGGTTTCCAAGCATATGTGAATGCATAACATCAATTGAGAAATATTCAGTTGGACGCCAATATTCAAGGTTATTCAGCTCACTCCATCGTACCCCATGATTTTGAACAATTGATACACGCTCCCAATGTGACTTAGAATTTTTCCACTTTGTTGCCCAGCACATATGATCCTCATGATTCCGTAATGAAAAATTTCCCACATTCTTTTCACTAATTTCATCTTTAGAGATATTACAGAAAGAGCAGAACATTTTTGCAGAGTGACTCGAAAAGCCAGCCAATTTTCGTATTGCAGGAATGTCACCTATCAAAGAGAACAATGCAACTCTTAATTTCCGGCCTCGTGGATAAAGATGTGTCTTTTCAATCAATATACCATCCCATAGAGTTTGTAGATCATTAACCAGTGGTTTTAGAAGGTGATTAAGCTGTTCACTTGTGGGTTCTGTTGGTCCGGGTATAATAGAATACAAAAAAAGATTTTCCATTTTGTATCTATCTTCTTGAGGTAGGTTCATACACACCATCATAATATTGCCTACAGACTTCTGATGACCTCCAATCCTATTGCCACCAGGCCTAAACCAGTCGACATATAAGGTAAACATTAAGTTGCCTGAAGTTATCGTATATTCTTCATCATTGCTATCCAGAGCTGGAGTGGTTATGGGAAAGTTTTTCCAAATTGAACCATCACAAACATCCTTCATCAAATCACACTCTACACGTTCTGCCACAGGGGTTTTCTTCTCAATCAGAAGCTCAAATTTGAACAGTTTGATCTTTTCCTTAAGCCAGTCGATAAAAGAATGGTTATGAAATGTTTTAAGAGATAAGTATTTTACATGTTCTTGATGTTCCTCCATCAAATACAGCCTTTCATCACATTTAACTGCAATTTGTCCTGCTCCAAACATTTTTAAATAGTGCTTTGATGATGAAAGAAACGGTTGATTGCAACATAGTATAGATGGTTGAGATTCAGAGTTATACTCATAAAGAGCAAAGCATTTAGGACAGCATGTTTTAGTGAAAAATGATTGATTGAGCTTTAATCGACTAAAAACTGTATCTATCAAGCGTGGGACCAGGCGGACAATGCTATCAGAATCCAGTATTCCACTATCACCTAGAAGTTTGAGCTTTTTAATTTCTTCATCCAAAAATTGAGTACAACCTTCTTTGCTCAAATGATGAATCAGAGAAAGCTTTGCTGCCTGCCACATAATTATTTGGCTATACCGTTCCCCAAGATTTGAGTTTCTAGAGACTGTTGAAGATACTTCTGCCCCCAATAGCAACTGCCCCTATGTAATAAATCATTGAAACATCATAAAGACTTTAATTCTCACATTGAACTATAGATATACAGCTTACTGTTTCTGTGGAGCGGCAACTTCCAATGTTAAGTGGATTGTTGGAAGAAATAACCATCTGGGCCTTCCTATTTCTTTCCTCTTGATGTTTTGCATAAGAATTAGAGCTTTTGAAAGCCATACCAACTTCAAAGGACCCAGAAGAAGTCTGATACTTTCTATTGACACATCCAAGATCTTGACATTGACATACATGAAAAAATGGAGGCATTGTAATTGTGATAATTGTAGGAATAAGTTAGCTATTCGAAGTTAACGATTGAAGGTATTCCTTTTTTTGAAAGGCACTAGCTAATATAAGCTACATTTTTTATCAAAAGAATATGATGGAATATGTGTTGAAATTATTTAAGTTTAAATGTTTAATTTTTAATCGGATAAATTATATATTAATTTAAAGTTATGCAGTCTACTTTATTTGTATTCTGTATACTCTCTGCATTTGTACAACAATGCATGCATGTTTATCAGAATATTTTCTATCATAGAAAAAATTCTGTTGTACGCACAAGCATCTTAATTATTTTTCTATCAAATGCCTTCTTAGTTATATCTAACTACCCTATAATTATTTGATTTTGATAAAAATTCTTAGTTATGGACTATAAGAAAAGTAATCCATATTTTTAACATACTTATTTAAAAAATTACCCCAAAAATCAAAGTTAAACCCAAAAATAAGTTTAATATTTTGTAAAAAACAATCAAAAACATATTTCTTTCAATTTGAAAATTGGTCTGTACTAGGTAGAATTTTCTATAAAGAAAAAATCAAAAATACTCAAATAATAGATGCTACAAAAGTGTAAACCTTAAAGAATTACATAAAAGCTGAAACCTTGTATAAATTTTCATACATAAATGTGATGAAGTGACACTCTAGTCTATTTATTCAGGTTGAAAAAAATTACTCAAAAGAATATGTATTACTATCATATTGGACCAAAAATAATTTTTTGGTAATCAAAAAATGAACATAGCCTCACATTTAACAAATTATTTTTGTGGAAGAATTTTTTGAAAAGAAAAAAAAATCCGTTTCTTAAATGAGTCTGCTTTTATCACATAATCATTCTCTTTATTTTATACCATTCCTTTTGAGTTCAAGTTGCATATAAAAATATAATTTATGCATAGTATAATTCCATAAAGTCGAAATATTTCTTATTCTTAATTTTTGTGATATTTCTCCCTAAATCAACTTTGATCATAAAGTTTTGGAGCTCAACAATTTATCCTTCCTCTTTGTTTAATTTAATTGAACACTTTCTTAATCTAATTATTTATGAACCCTAGTAGCTCTTACTTTCCTCATGGAAACCTGCCCACAAACACAAGAACACTTAATAGAATTTTTAATGAGACTTTGCCTCCATTCAATTCTCACTTTTGTAGATCTATACACAATTTTTGTTGTTCACTTTTGGATATGTCACCAGAATCAAATGGATGGAAACAAAACCCTACTGAAGAGCAATTAGACAGATTTTCATCATTTGACATGAATTCTTGCAACATTGCCTTTGAACTACCTCATCCAGAATCAAATTCAGCGGTTTCAGAAAAGTTTCCACCAATTTTCCGTGAATCTTTTATTGAGCACCTTCGCATGTGTGGTTTCCCAGGATCAACTTTCGCTTGGAACCTAGATTGGTTTGACAAATGGAACCAGGTCTTAGCAAATATTCTCATTAAACACTGGGACAATGCCTTAAAAACCAATAATTTGATTGCATATCCAATTGACTCAACTCAAATTAGCTTCTCAAATCAAATAGGAGTTCTTCACCGTTGGTTTTTAGGTCATGCTGATAGATTAAGACTTGGGAAGGATTCTCATAGCTCTCAAGAAATAATCAAAGTGAGAAAGCATAAATATAGAATAAAAAAAAAAGTATGAAAATCCCTTTTTTTTCAACCTTTTTTATTTATGACCTTTATTTCAAATAACAAAGATTCTTAGAATTCAGTTAACCGAACTAAACTTCTTAAACAACTTCCACATTGTGAAACTTATCACAACCTTTTCACAAACATCAAATGTTGTTCAGACACCGAAATTGATAATGATGGATCGTTAAGACGTATCTTAATGCAATGGAGGTCTGAAGATTTTTCTAAAGTTGCACAATATCTTGACCAACAACACTTTGATATTCGAGATAATTCAACCTACTCTGGAAGTGTGCTAAAGGACTTGGCCTTGTACAAAAGAATCAGTTTGGTTTCAACATTATCCCCTAACCTTAATCCTTCTCATGTCCCCCGGGGTTTGCCGAATGACTGTTATTCTCCCTTATATCTTGCATCTCTAAATCCTCAACAACTCAGACTTTTAAATCCTCAAAATCCCATAAATTTACCTGCTCTCCTTGAAATTCTTTCTTCCTCTAATGTGAGTGATTGACATACTCCCTTAATAATAGGTTTGCACACTCATACTCCTCATTTCCACTGTTTGGGACACTTAGCCTTGAAAACAAAAACATAATTTTAATGATTACTATTATCATTAAAATCTATAGAAATGAAATTTGGCTTACATTGTTAGCTCCATTTTTTTCCTTTGAATCTTATACATGCTGAATTCTATACTTCCTTGTACAAAATAATTCAAAACATTTACTTCATTTTGCTGCCCCATTCTATACAGCCGATCAACAGCCTGTTGCTCAACTGCTGAATTCCAATTTGGCTCCTATTTCAACATTGAACATATAAAAAATTTAATATTTTTGTTCTTAATATGAAATAAAAGACATTGAGCCCACCATTATATATACATTTTGAGCACACCTGAGATCTATACCCACTCCTGCAGCCTGAATCGTTCCAACCAAAACTTGGTAATTTTTATTAAAATGGAATTCATGCATATTTTTGTCTCGCTTTGTCTGGCTGAGTTCACCCGTAAGCTGGGTATACCTAATATTGTGGTCATCTAAAGCCATTTTTATTCTATTTTGAAATATTAGAAAATTGTTTTTAATAAGCCAACACAATTTTGTAAAACAATTCATGATAGAATCACTTACATCTGCAAAAAGTCTGCAAAGTTGGAGAATATAACAGCTTTTGGAAAATTTATATCCCTTTCACCAGACAAAAAGTTTTTTAAGTGGCCTATAAGATGACAAATCTTTGCGGAATGCTGCCAGGTGAAATCAAAAGTTGGAGTTTCATCCAGATTTTCGTAGATTGGATGGTTGCAGAATTTTCTTAAAATCATCAGCTCTCTTAGAAACTCAGATGAGTCCCAAGGGAAGTCAGTGCTTCTGGAGGGCCCATATCGCTCAGTGAATCCTTCTTGAAGCACATCAAGTTTAGACCTCCATGGATCTGCTAATTGAACCGATATCCCCCTTTGAATCTTTTTTGGAAGAGACAAAATTGCATCCTTTGTTCTACGTAGGCTTATGACTTTCATTAAGTGATTGATTGATTTAATAGAATTATCCTTTCCTTTTTGCAAACCTGGAAAAAGGAAATTCTTCCATAACCAGTCTTCTTGCCACTTTTCGATTCTAAGAAAAAATATGAGACTTTGAAGGTCAGTGGGCCTGTTCTGAAGTGGAGTTCCAGTCAAGCATAGTCGGTGTTGGGATTCCAAGTCAAATATTGTTTGAGCCCTCTACGAGTAAGGATTTTTAATGTAACTAAAAGAATATTTATAAAAATTGATTATAAAAATTAAGTTTTAAGTTTTAGATATAGAAATGGGCACTAACTGAGCTTCATCTAAAACAACTCTATACCAAAAGAGCATTTGAGTCACCGGTATCTTTTTTTGGCTTTGATTTTTTGACATCGTTGGGCTAGCTATTTCATAGGTCGTTAAAACAATAGCAGTGTCCTGTAGCTCATTGACATTAGTATTTTGACAATCCTTCCCATAAAGAACCTTGAAAGGAAGTGCATTATCTTCAAAGTGCACACTTATTTCATTGATCCAATTCGATAGTGTTGCCAGGGGGCATATAATCAGTGTGGCTGAACTCCGATTAATACCTTCTTGATTTTCTGATACCTGGAATTGTCTTGCTTCACCTTGAGTTGCACTTATAAGAGAAAGAGTTGAAAGTGTCTTTCCCAAACCCATATCATCAGCAAGTATTGACCCGTTTCCTTCAGGCAGCAATTGATTGTTAGGAAACTGATCTTTATAGTCATCGAATCCAGTTCTAAGCCAATGGTTGTCCTGGTGCCTCCACATGATATCCAACTTTTCCTTTAACATTCGTTCATTGTCAATCATAAAATTTATTGCTTGAAGTTGATGTGTTTTGAGAACTGTTTTGATTCCTCAGATAAGTTGATCAGCTTTCCAATCTTGAGTACTCTGAGATATTTGGAAAGAGCCTTCAAAAATTACATGTGGGATATTAAAAAAGATAGTGGAGTCGTAGTTCAGGATTGGACATAAATCGATTTGTGCAGAAGAAAATGCTTCTTTAGCAAGACTGATTAGTGTACTTGAAGAAAAGAGGCATCCCCAAAGTTGATACTGATTACCAAAAACTGGAACCAAGTAAGCATGAAAATAGAAAGGCTTCATAGGATTCAAGGCACTTCTTTGGTTTAAATGGTGAGATCCAGAGCCAATGTCACCCAATAGTGGTCCAATGTGCTGACTCTGCACTTGAGAAAGATTACCAACAAGGGTTGGTTTTCTTTCTTCAAATAGTCCAAAAATATGAACATTCGAATGGCCTCGCTGTAAAATTGTGGGGGTCGGTGAGTTTTGAAATCTTGAAATTACATTCATATAAATTTGATTGATTGTTATTGAGAACTGTCCAACACATCTGAGACTTGACATATTAAGTAAGAATAGTATCTGAAGATAGTGGTTGTTAAAAGATGAATTGAAGCAAAAAATGAAGAATCAGTTTTGAATAAAACGACAAAATAACTTTTTAGCATATGCTATGCTAAGCTCATAATTCTTTCACATGTATTATTATTATCTTTTTAATAAATATTGGAAGTACATCAATGATAACTGAAATGAATAATATGTCTTAAAAATAAATCTTGAGCCTATAGAGTAAATTTTGGTTTGTGGAGGAAGAAAAATTTTCTCAATAAAAATGTGCATTATTGTTACATTATAATCACAAAATAGAATAATTTCACTCTTATTACACTTATTTATGTTTCTGTCTAATAGTAAAATGCTTTAGATGTCAGTTCAAAATCCAAATTGAAACTACTACCTAGAACGATATCTTGATACTAACATACTTTTTGTAAGTCTTTGGAAAGACACTTATGGTGATCTCAATAATATTAAAATTGATTTGAATTGTATGTTTTATCAAATATCTATGTAGTCTAGTGTAATAATTGAGATACTACAGTTTAACCTTCTGTTACCAACTTGGCAAGAAAATATATGTAGATATTCTTAGAACGAATATCAAATTTTGCTTTCCACAAGATGGGAAAGTGAATATTATGATATGTTAAGTGATATGTTCAAGCTTTGCTCAATCTGTGCTCAGCTCAAAATCAAAGTAATCACCAAGCTCCAAGAAACCTGTGATTGAGTTTGGTTGAACCTAGGTCTAATGATTACCAAATCTTTGTCCAAGTAATTTAAATCTGGTTTCACAATGAACTCCCAACAGCCTTCCAACAGCTTTCCAACCACTTCCCAACATTTTTAAATGAGGGGTATTGCTAGCGATACCCCCCCAAATTTTCTGTGGTGATATATTATTATATTATATATATATATAATTATTATTCTATTATACAACTTATAGTAGTTTAAATAGCTTATCCATAGCCTAATAATACTTATTAAGGTGTTAATGGAGTCATAATATATTTATCTTAAGTGATATGAAGTAATTATTGACATACATAAGCTTATATGTGTACATAAATCTCATATTCAGTGAAATATGCAGTATATTATGTATATTTAGGTATATAAGTGGGTTTTATCCCCTTAATAGCCTATAACCTTTGTTTTTCTGCTTATTTTAGGTCATATGGACGAAATCAGTGGACTCACAATGCCTAAAGAAGCATAGACACCTATATCAGGCGCATACATCCAGTTTGGACAACTTAAATTACTTCCTTGGATGGTTATTCACAGATTTATGGGTTGGAAGGACATTTATGGGTTAATGTGGATGCTTGGGGATGTTATTGGGGGCTTGGACATTTCATTTTTTTCTTTTAAATGCTTTTGGTTTTATTAAATCTCTTTTTGATTGTTTATTTTACCTGTTTCTTCATGGTAACCGCTTTTATCTGGATTTTCTATTTGTGGTATAGATCTGTGGTATCATTAATAGTGATGGAGGGTCCTTACTGGAGGTCTGGGTGTTGAAACTTCTTTAATTGGACACCATGGGGAGGTGATGGGCCCTCACAGTGCTGTAATTGCCGGGGATAGCAGTGACATCATCTGGATTGAAGGTCTGTGCACTCCAGTGGATTTGGGTATAAGTAAGAAGGGATTTTGAAGGTTATTTATCATCATTAAATTACTAAAATTCAAACAACCACTACAATACAATTATTAACATTCATAAATATATTATAAATCCATTATAAGTTGATATTATCTTTATATAAGCTATAACTATATTTTATTCACCTATTTTCCACCACTAGCACGCATTTAAATTCAAGTATTGTGAGTTTTATTTGAGTATAACTATTTTATTAGTCTTCCCCTGAGGTTTAATCACTAAATCATTTATCAATAAGTAGTAGGACCATAAATAAACACTATTATATCATACTTATATACTAGACTATACTGACAATTGGGGGTCTTTCCTTATATTTTACTTATTATTTAGTATAAGCCTTGGGACGTGATTTTTACCTTAGTACAGCTCAAAATAACAAAATATTTGGGTCTGCTGCATATTAGTGGGTCATAATAACTCAGTGATTGCGGAAAAGAACCCTTAAAATAGTTTTACTAATTTTTTATCATAAAAATTAGGTATTTACAGTAGTAACTGTACCCAATATAAACCCAATTTCACTTGGTATTTGGACACCAATATAACACCCAATTAAATTGGTATTTGGTTAAAGCTTGGTAAGCTACTTATTCACCCTTATAAGGGTCTAGTTGAACTTATTATTATATTTTTAACAGATTTTTTTGAATTTTTCTTATAATTTATTCAACTAAATAAAGATATAAATTCAGGGTAAGCTCCATTGCTTTTTTATTAGTAATAACATTGCTAATATCATTTGTCTACTAATTCCATTGAGTTTTTCCTATTTGTAGACGTAAAATATTGTCATTCTTAACAATATGAGTGCTCCCCAGGACAGTGTAAGTGAAAAGCCTGCTTATAATACCAGGTCTAAAGCTAACAAAAACTTTCCAGGACATCACCATGGAGGGTCAACAATAACCCCAGGCAGAAAGCAGGAGTATAGAGGAAAAGGACGCCCTCTTAAAAAAGATAACTATAAAAAAGACGTCTCCTCCTCTTCAGGATCAACTGTCTCACCTGGCCAAACAGGTTCTGAAGTTATAAGAATCCAAATCACTCATGTTCAAAGAGGTAGAGCAATTGCAAAACAATTGCAAGGTAGGGTTTCAGCAGATGAATCAGGCATTGGCAGAGTTAAAGGGAGGCCAGCCCAGTCAGCCAAATCAGCAACCCCCTACCCAAGGTGAGTCAACTCACTCCCAGGAGAAAATCCTGGTAGAGAAATGGAAATGGGACTGGTTTCATCAACAGTGGACCAGCCACAGTTGCAACAGGGATCCACCACCTTATCTGACTTCCTCAGCTCACCCTTACAAAGGAAAAAAGCGCCAAAAATCAGGACTGGCATCTATCCCATGGTAAGTAGATTACCCTCTCAGATTGAACATAATACTGATAATTACAATATAGGTAATTCTATTGATGTTAAATCTGTGCAAAAAATAGAGGAGGATTTAAGAAATTTAGGTTTTAGAGTAGATACACCTGACTTGTCTTTTGTCCACAATAACAGTACTATTTATAATGATAATACAGTTAACCCTCAGTTGCAACCACCTACTAGTGAGATGAGAAGTTCACAGGAGAGTAAGAGAATTAAAAAGGAAGACATGGAATATTTTAACAATAATCTAACTGTCCATAGAATTGTTTCAGCATTGTGGAATAGAATGACTGATTGTGAGGAACAGACAGTTAAGCTCACTAGTGATACAATTTCATCCTTGACATTAAAAATTTCTCAATAAGCAACACATAAAAAAGAATTAGAGAAAGAACATTTGTCTCTAACTCTTAAATATGATTCATTGAGTAATAAATATAATGAACTTTCAAACAAATTCTGTGAGTTAGAAAAACTATATGAAACACATTTATTGAAAACTGAATCAAGAACAAAGTTATCTTTTGCCTAGACAAATCAAAGTGTCTCTGAGTTGCTACAAAGATTAACTAAAGTTGAGATTGAAACTTCCAATCTACTAATTAACCAGGATAATCATAAGTATAATCAATATAATAATAATCCTTTCATTGGCAAAAGTGAATCTCATTCCTTCCCTATACCACCACAATTAAAAACATCTGGTGGTAGTGTCAAATCTGAAAATGTAAGTCACAAATCTGTGCAGGAGGAAATACAAGACCATTTTCAAAAGTGAATGAGTTGTTGAATTTACCTAAGATTAGTGAGATAAAATCCAATCAGAAAAACTGGCCTAAGATAGATCAGTACCCAACTTATGAAGGGGAAGCCAGCTCTGATTGGCAACATTTTATTTAAAGAATTGACAACTTGAAATTCTCATATAAGTTACCAGATGAATAAATAAGATCAAAATTAATTTCTTTTTTTAAGGATGTTGCCTTATTATGGTTTGAAGCTGTCTTGAGTGAGGGTAAAGATTACTCTTGGGCTGAATGGAAACAACTTATTGAAGAACAATTTAGAGGTTCTAAATTCAGGCTTACTCAGCAGAGACTTTATGAGAAGACTAGGTATAATCCGTTGAATGGTGACAAACCTATGGTATTTTTAATGAATTTAAATAAAATATTAAAAGCCATTGAGCCTCATATGGATTTTGACTTATGGAAAGATAAGATAATATATAAATTACCTATATCTGTCAGAGATATTGTTGTAGCTAGAACATTAAATGTTACTGAATATTCTGATTTTATTAATATTTGCAATGAAATATTATTAAACCATAAGTATGAATCAAGGTATTCCACTTATAAACAAAATGTTGAACCTGTAAAAACTCAGAATTCAAAAACACTTCAGGAGAAACAGAAAAAACCTACTGCACCTGTAGTACCTAAGAAGTATGAAAGAAATACTTGTTATAAGTGTAACAAACCTTGGGTCAAAGGTCACAAATGTGAGAAAAACATAAATATTGTTGAAAATCAACGTGAATCTGAAACTGAAACTGAAAAAAGTAAAGAATCAAGTGATTATGACAGCAATATCTCATATAGTGATGAAAATGAAGTCTGTATGTTGGAAGATGATTTGTCAATCTTTGAAAATCCAATATTAAATATGGACTCCGATGAATCTTTAATGAATTTTGAGGATGCTGAAATCATTAAGGATATACAAGCTTATAACTTTAGAATGACACCTATCACGGTTCCAGCTATCATTTCTGGTGAAAATGTTAATATAGTACTGGACACAGGAGCTGCTGGATCTGTTGTTTCCACTAATACATTACAGAAAATTGATAGTGAATATAAGTTTAAGCTTGAACCACTTCAAAATAAAAATTGGAGAGGTTTTGGATCAGTGCTACACCCCATTGGTAAATACAAAGCTGCTGTTTTCTTTAAACACCAACATGGTTATGTAAGGGTAACTTGTGACTTTGTGGTAATGGATAATACTAACTGTAGTAACTGTTTTATCATTGGAAATGATATTCTGACTAAATTTGGTGTAAAATTAGACCCTGCTAATAAAAATTTTACATTTGGCATGAATGGTAAGAGGAAATTTAAAATAAATTCTTTTAACACAGTCTTACACATTGAGTCAGTAACAAATATTCCGTTCAAATGAAGAGAATCCAATGAGATGGAACTTCTGGAAACAGAAATTTCAAAAGCATCATTTGGCACTCAGATAAGTAAAGCTGAGAAAAATAATATTTTGGACTTAATTAAAGCATTTCCAATGGCTTTTGCACATGGTACAAATGAACTTGGCCTTGTAAAAGATCATGAAATGAAGATTAGTTTAACCTGTGATATGGATAATATTCCTGCTAGTCTTAAAAAGAAACCATACCCTGCTTCAACAATGAAGAAGAAAGACATAGAGGATAATATTAAGATGTTATTAAAAATGAAAATTCTTGAAAAGGTTGAAACTACACCAAAATATTGTATAATATCACCAGTGCTAATTTCTTATGAACAAGATAAAAAAGTTATTAGTTGAGAGATGAGTTTTTTTTTTAGAGATCAGGAAAAAAAAGAACAAGTATTACTATCTAGATTTTTCTATTCTTAACAAGCGCTAATATCCACAGCTACTCCCTCTTGAAGCGCTCTCTTTGAATATGCCTTGTTATAGAAATAAAATGACTCTAGTAATAATCAATCCTACTGAATCTATATAACCTCTCTATGTTGCGCTTCTTTCACTATGCTTTTTGAAATACACACACAGACATACAAATTAAAGGATTCAGACAAATCTCTAATTTACTACTCTATTTTTTGTATATTTCAATCTCTCTCTTGAAAGACTATATATGTGTATATATATCTATCTTATATGTATATGAATCCCCCAGACTCTATCAAATAGTTGTCTTTTTATATTTTTACGGTACTCAAGACACAGTTCCCTAGTGGATCTTCAGCGCTAGCTCTAGCCCCATATTAGTAAAACAATAACTAATCTATTAGTAAGCTACATACACTGCTTGTAACAACTACAGAGCCTAAATCATACCCTATAATTACTAACACTAGTATTAACTTGTTTCACTAATACTCCACATATGCGCTTTTAACTCTACCTTTTTTTTGTTTCAGCTCTAGTTCCAGGTTTGGCTTATCCTAACGCTGCGTCTAGTTGCCTTAAATCTTGGGTAGTTTTACGATTGAGTCCCCACTCTCTTTACTTTAATACTAAGTTCATAGTTCCGACAGCTCGCTTAACTAGTTAGCCTTCTTTATTACTTGTCTCAGTAAGGTTCCCAACTGGCCGCGGTACAGCATACTATGCACTTGAGTCGTCCTTAATCTATGATTTTTCCTTAATGTGTAACCCATACTTTTTTGAAAGCCCAAATCCATATTTGTTTAGCGCGTAATAGTCCTAAGTGGATAATACACAATTCCCTATTGTGCAGCACATCTTGCTGCAATATCCGAGTGCACAGACCCTTAATCCTTTTCCACGCTTCCATTTCCTTTGTTCCATGAAACACACAAATACATATTATATTTTTGCACTTCCTGCTGCGCTAACTCCCCTTTATTCTTCCTGGACTACGCACGCTGGTTGGTCTTAATTCACGCTTCCAGCAAGGGGCATACCACATCCTCCCTCTACTCCCAACTGTCCCCAGGAGCCCATAAATACCTGCGTCTCGCAGCGTTTTCCTTCCTCCATCTTCTATCTTTGTCCTTCATCATCTTTCCTTTTCTTATTATTATTATTATTATTTTATTTTTTTTAACTCTCTCAATGAATACTAGAAAAGCCAACCCCAATACTTAAAATACCGCCAAAGTTGTGGACACTATTCATCAGTTCATGCATACTCAACCTCCTTCCGCTCCTCTGACAACCCTCGTGACAACTTTGATGGGCCGGACAAGATGCACCTGCTGTATTGAGAATGGCATAACTCCCTGCCACTTCTCAAAATCCCACCGTGGAAACCATAATTTCTTCACTGTAAGTTTTCTTCATTTTCCTTCCTATTTGTTACTAACCTTTCACTTTTCCTTCTTCCAGTCATGTGATTACTGCAAGCAACACAAGAAGAAGTGTAGCTACAATGGGCCACCCACCATTGCTTGTCTAGACCCTGACGCTTCAACCTCGACTATGATGAGTCAAATGACTATCAAGCGCCCGGCATCCAATCTCATTACCCCGCCTCCCAACAAACGAGCTAGGGTTGGTTACCGTGCTCCTACGCCTAGTAGCGCCTCTTTGACCCCCAAATCTCTCTTTTCGGAGGAAAGTACAGTAAGTCTCTTTTTTTTTTTACTTCTTCCTTTTTTAATGCTAACATCTTCTGTTTCCCTATGTTTTAGAATGCGCCAGACACTCCTTACGCTGAAACGCCTCCGCCTCCTATCGCTCCCTTATTCCTTCCAGTTTTGGAAGAAGATCCCGTCTGGGATACCAAACCTATTCTGAAGTGTGCTCCTAAAATACCTTCTCCTGACTGGACTACAATTCAGCTGGTCTTTGATACCATCATCCTGGACAAATGGCCTATTGAAAACTTCCCGGTCGTCGATGATGAAAAACCCGCCATGGCTCAAAACTGGGAATTCGCAGAGCAAATTGCCTGCGCTCAATAAGATGCGACCATGCGTCATATGAACGATATGATAGCTGCTGTCCAAGAATTCCTTGAGGCGGTTCTGTTTTATACTCGCGCTGAGTATAATAAATGAAAACAGCTGATAACTGCCTTGCAACAAAACATGCAAGAGGCTGTTAACGACTGGGCTTTCTGCATCCCAATCTTTGATGAAGCATAATACTAAAAAAAAACTTTCTTGTATATAATTCTTGTAAACTGTATGTAGCTAAAAAAAAAGTAATATTATTTATTTTCCCTTGATTTTCCTGTGAGAATTCTACCACTGCAAGATGAGTTGCCTTCAAAGAATATCCTCCTCTTGAGATTGTTGCTACTTCCTATAACAACAAATACTTCCCCTGCATCGTATATGCGTGCGCTTCTTAAAATATTTAGATCTTCGCAATACATGTCTTTCCCTTGATTGTAACAATTCATCTTTCCTTGGGTCCTTCATTATGACAAACGCTTTTCACTATCTTCTTAGAAATCATCCAGCGCTCAAGTCAGACGTGGCGCAACTGATGACTTCTTTATAATTCTATTGTTAACCTATATATAGCCCTTCAAATAACCTGAATTTCCTCTATCCTAACATCATGACTCAATATTGCACAGTTTCCAGAGATCAAGCTTGCTCATTTTGCAAATGCCATAACTTTCATTGTACATTTTCTAGACCTTGGGGGTATGCCTCTTTTATACCTGCCTGTGACAATTGCTTTAGGTACCACAAAACTTGAAATACCTCCCTTAACCAAAATACTCCTCAGCCTACTGGTTATATTTGCTTTCCACCTAGCTCTACTAGTAGCGCTCCTATAATTACCACCACCAGTCCCACTATTTCCACTTATAATAATAATGTTCCTTATGAGTCGCAATTGCTTCCTAGTTTTCCCAGGCGCAAAATATCCATACAGCCTAGCGCTACACCTTCTTCCACTCAGAGTTCCAGTGCTTCCATGCACTCAGGCTCCACTGCAGCTGCTCCTGACGCAGTTTCCATTACTTTGCTGTTAGCATGCTCACAAAACTTATTAGCAAGTAAGTATACTTTACTATACTTATGCTCCTCTTGCTTACTAACTTACTGTCAGGCTTCAATGAATCAATCTCCCTGGGATGGGTTCCTATTCCTTTACCCTTTGTCCATTCCATGCGAATGTTTTCCAGAATTTGTCTTATATATGACGCTATGTCCCTATCCTACAATAACGCACCAGCTTTTTCTGACGCTGAACTTGAAGCTCGCTATACTCATATAGAAATGATAGTTCAACTAATGAAAGAAATCATCTCATCAACTATTCTTGGATTCCCCGCCGATCCCCGTCGCTTTGCCATGCCTGAAGACTGGAAAGGATATCCTATTAGCTTTCACTCTGATACTGAATAGCCCACTAGTGCTTTTCCTTATGAACCTCCTCTGTCCATTCTCCCTGTACATAGTCTTCGTATATTTTTCATGCTATGCCTTCACATAATCTTTTTAGACATGGCGCTATTTTATTACACCTGTCTTCCATACTTTTAGAGCACCTAACTTTGCTCCCTCTACTTTCTTTAAAAGACTGTAAACCCAAAGATAAATCATAAATAAACCTTTACTGCCTTTACTGCGATACAGCGATATACCATGTAGAATAAGAATTGAACTATAGAGCGCCTCATCTATAAATCGCTATTACACTCCTGGTTAGTTAACCCATTAGCTAAATCCCCAGCGTCTTTTGCGCTTACATGATACACATCTCCTTTAATCCAATTACCTATTTTGTCATGTCCCCTCAAACGATGAAAATATAAGATTTCATTTTCCTCTGCACCCTCATCTAAGCGCTTGTGCCAGTTTCCTGTTCAGCCATAGTCCGCCTAAATTCCAGTTAGCGCCCTCTATCCGTCACAACTGTGTAAAAAAGCCTCCTGTGAGTCCTCTTAGAAAAATAAAACTTAACATAACTTGTTAGTTTAACCTCTTCCCGGAGGTATTATTCTGGTAGTTTTTCCTCATTCTGGAGGTTATCTTGTATCACTGGAACACCCCTTGGGTAGAATCTTTTGATCTGGTCTGCCGCCACATACTGCTTCCACTCAGTGCCATCCAATTCCTCCAGTAAGTAAGACCCTCCAGTTATCTGCTTTCTTATTCTGTATGGACCATTCCATCTATCCGAAAACATCTTCCCCCATTGGCTTTCTAAACTTCTAAGATAAACCAAAACCAAATCTCCTGGGTTCAATGGCTTTCTTAACCTATGTGCTAAGCACTCATCCCAATATTTAACTGACTTGTCCCAGATCTTCATCATTCTTTCATACTCTTTCTCCATAAACTCGTCTTTTCTTTCAAGCTGCGCTACCCTTGCTAGAATTAAATCTTCAGTTGAGCGCACTTGATCCCAATCACATCCTAGGAAAGATCCAGCCTCCAGATCAATAGGTAATACCGCCCTTTGACCAAACATCAGTTCGAACGGCAAAAACCCTGTTGTTCTTTTAACTGAAATCCTGTCTGCGAACAAAACTAATGGCAAGTAGCTCTTCCACTTTGCTCCATTATTTCCACCCAATTTTACTAGTGCATCCTTTATAACTTGATGCCCTCTTTCTACCATTTCCTCTGCTTCAGGATAATATGGTGTTGCAACTCGTAACTTTGAGCCAATACCTTTTACTACTTCTTGGAATTCTCCTGCAAATTCAGCACCACCATCTACGGTTACCATCTTCATTACCCCATAACTATAAATCCATTCTTCCTTCAAAAACTCAGCCACATTACTTGCCTTAAGGTTTATCAACGGTGCTGCTTCAACCCATCCTGATAGATCATCCCTGGCTACTACCAAGTATTTAAAGTGTCCTTCTTTTATATGGACTGCATCTAAACTGACCCTACCAAAAACGGTATCCTCGCCCGTTGCTCTTCCTTTTTCTTTTGGCTTTCTGTAACTTCTGCGCTGGCATTCAGGACAAGATTTAACCCAATCTCTTACTTCATTTTTAATGTTGAGCCACCAGAATCTTTCCCTAACTCTGCGATGAGTCTCATCTTGACCTCTATGTCCTAAATTCTTGTGTAACTCCCTGAGTATCTTCTCCTTCCCTTCCCTAGTTTGAACAACTAACTGAGGAGACAAAGCTTGATTCTTCCATAACTTCCCATTTTTAATAAAATAGCCTTTAGCGCTGTGGTAGCCTAAAGTTTAGTATGGCACCTAAGTACGTAAATGGAGTTATTACGGCGTGCAAGATTTGTGTTATTATTTTTATATAAAAGGGTTTTATTTAATTTATTTGAGTTTTAAATATGAAGAAATTGGTCACGAGCGAATGCCTACACAAAAAAAATTTATTTTATGGAGAAAACTTATTTTTACGGTGTGAAAAATTTATAAGTATCAATTCGAGTCACTCAAGAACCTTGGGAAATTTTCCCAGAATTTTTACTATTTTTCTTAAATTTTTAAATGAATTTTAAAGTTTTATAAAAATATTTACGTTTTCAGAAATTACTTAACTTCAATGAATTTTAACGGGGTAATTAAAGCTGCGCAGACTACGAAAATTAGTTTGGAATATAAATGGGAAGTAGCTCTATCATGTGTAACTTTTCTAGATTTTTTATTTTAGTTTTTAAGGTTCTAATTGAGTCCGGAAGTCCGGACGGACTCCATACGGACTCCGCTTCAACTCCGCTTTGACTCCGTACGGACTCCGTACGGGCTCCGGATTGACTCTGGAAGAGCTCTGGAGGGGAAAACTTAGGCACATGACTAGGAATACTTAAGCGCTTCTCAAACTCGAAATTGAGAGGGGGACACATCATACAGCTTAATCATTAACCACCACGGTCTCATTTTTTATTACTCAACAAATTAAATAAATTTGTAATACCCTTATAACTTTATATTTTATATATAACATTTTAGAAATACTACTCAACAATTTAAATCACACTTCTTACAGGGTATCTTTAGAAAGGTCTTCATCGCTGGGACTTGATTATTGCTGTCTCATAAAAACTCAAATTATAATAAAAACATAAAAGTCAATCTTTACAGATATTTCACTGGTACAACTTAATTGTTGTTATCAGTATTTCTTTTCTCAACAGCCACTTTTATTTAAATCTCAATAAGCGTTAATTATTTTAGAGTTTCATTATTTTTATCAATCAGATCCAAGTAGAATGGTTAGCTTAGTGATTTAGAATTCCCATTTTGTTATTTTTATTGGAAGGACGGGGTTTTCAGCTAAATCCACATATCTCCTCCGGATTCTGCTTACAGCAAGGGGACTGTAAGAGTTTACCTTACCATAGTTGGCGCCCAACTTGGGGTTCGATTTCTCTAGCTTTCTTTAAAGACTTACTTGATTCAAGAACGTTCTTAGCCTGCAAGAAGCTTATTTTCTGGAACTCTGGTTGGATTTTTGTTATTGGCCTGCAAGAGGCTTGTTATTTTATCGATTGTTAACACTTTTCATTACTTATTGGGATGTCTTCTTCTGCTGTTGCTTCTGGATCTTCTAACCCTCTTACTCCCTCAGTTAGAATTGTTTCTTGGGATGGCCCAAAGTTTGATGGGGAGGAGGTTAAATGGTTCATTAGCAGGTATGAAGCTGCTGCTGCTGTTGATGGTGCTTCTCATGTGGGCATGGTGAAGCAAGTTAGATTTTTTATTGCTGATAGGGAGGTGGAAAAAGAGGTTAATGCTATGCAGGCATTAAAGAACAAGGATTGGGTTAAGCTTTCTAAAGCTATGGTTGATAGATGGGGTGTTAGGGTTACTATGATGGACCTCAATAAAATTGTTTAAGACTGGCAAGCAAAAGGTGGTGTTTCTTCTATGGCAGACTTCAAAAAGCTGTGTGTTCAGTTTGATGAAGTAGTTGAATATCTTATTTTGGTGGACGAGTTAGTGCATGAGAACCAGGCAAAAGATTTTTTTTTGGACAGCATGCAGCAGAGATATTTGTATGGACGTCTTGAAGGATCTTTCAAGAAAAGATTTGATGAAGGAACTGCCTAATGGTGAGCAGAAACTGCCGGCTCTGGAGGTTATCAAGGACAACATTCAAGCCCATCTAAAGTTATTGGCGTTGGACAAATATCAAGAGTCATGCACTCAATATGTTAGCAAGGTTAGCAAAGTTTTGGCCGAAAACAACGATATTATGGTCAAAGCCCAGGAGGCCAAGAAGGCACAAATGGGATTACCTGCTGCTAAAGTTGAGGGCAATGTGGATAATAAGATGGTCGATCACCTGGCCAATTCAACTAAACAATTAAAAATATTTGTTCAAGAGACCCAGAAGGCTAACAAGGCCCCAATTGCTTCTTCGTCAATGTCGACTTCTTATCAGTCCAGAGGTTATGAACGTCGAAATTATAATGGCAATAATAATTGTTACCGCTTCCCAGGCAATGGGAGAAATGGTAGTAATGGTGGTAATGGATATAGAGGTGGCTATGATGAGCCAAAGGTGTGCTCCTATTGTAATAGGAGGGGGCACAGAGCAACAGTTTGTTTTGCTCTTGATAAGGATATGGATGCTGGGCAAGTTTTATTTGATGGTAAAGTTTATAAATTTCCTGATGGTTTGTTCATCAAGCCCAGTGATGGACAGTCTCCTTCTGATTTGGTCAGAAGAAGTTTAACGGCTGAAAGGAGAGCCAGATTTGAAGAGGTGACGGATGAAGATGTTAATGCCAAGAGTGGCAAAAATGGTAATGGTAATGGTGGTAAAGCTGACAAGGGCAAGGAGAAAGAGGTCAGTAAAGCCACATTTTCTACTTCTTTTGGAGGTTTAGAGCTGGCGACGGTTGCCCAGGTGGAGGGTAGCTGTATGGCTGGCAAATATGATGTTAATGCTGCTAGAAGAGCAGCTGCTACTAAGGCGAAGAGTAGCATTCAGAGCCAATTGAGGGCTAATCCTGGCAAGGCTAATAACAAAGTGAACCCTTACTCTAAGGACAAGAATTCTAGTTCTGAAACTGCCGCCAACAAATTGAACCCTTACTCTAAGGACAAATTATATAAAATGCAGAAGGGGATTGCTGATATGGGGCCCCCTAGTTATGGCAAGTTTGATTTAAATGGTGAGCCTATGCCAGAGGATGATTCGGATTCTGAGGAGGACGTACTGTTGGCGTCTCTACCCAGACCAAGTTTTAGCGGTCCCATCCCAATGGAGGGTGTAAGAAGGACTAGCGATGGATCAGGATTAGTGCAAGAAGCTGGTGACGGAGTTAGGGTTATAGAAAGTGAAGATGTTATAATGGGGGGTGAAGATGGCTCGGTTGGACCTCAAGAGGTACCCAGGGCCAAGGTTGTTAAATCAAAGGTCCAGTATGAGCGGCCAGTAGTTTCTGGTCAAGCTAATGCGATGGACGCAGTTTTGAATAGGGTGAATCAATTGCAGATTCCCTTATCTTTAGGGGAGTTATTTACGATTAGTCCAGTGCTTGCTGAAAAGCAAAAGAAGCATTTGACGAGGCGTCGGGTTTCCACTGGAGAGGTGGAATATATTTGTGAAAATGCTGAAAAGTTTCGGGAAGATGTAGATACGCATTTTTCCGCTCCCCTGGGTTACCTGGTGGTAACTCTTAACAGTAAAGAAGTTAAGGCTTTGGTTAATTAAGGATATCAAATTAATTTAATTTCATTGGAGGAAGCAACGAGTATAGGCTTGCCAATTAAAAGTGGCACTGGGGGAAACCTCAGAGGCATCGGAGGGCATGCAATAGAGCTGATGGGTACAGCTGAGCATGTCAGGTTAGGCATTGGTGGATCTGTTGGTAAGGTTCACTTTTATTTGGCCAGAGGAGCAGTCAAAAATGTTCTTGGCTGTCCTTTTTTGATAGATTTTGAGGCCAGGATAGGGTATCAAGCTGGCATGGGGATTAGTTTGGAAATCACTGGTGAAGATATGCGGAGGTTACATATGCGGTTAGAGCCTCCTGGAGATAAAGGTTGGGAAAAACAGCCAGGGATTACTACTCTGTGCCAGTGTTGTGTTTGCACCAAGAAGCGGCATATAAAACGGACGGCTTCTGGTGAATTATGTTTGTTGGAAAGGGATGGATGCCCTCATTTTTTGGGGTAGCAGGGGCTGATCACTCTAATGTTGTAATCTCTCCTCAGGATGGGATCCCGGATTGCAATAGGTCAGCCCACTTGGAGATAATTCAAGTGGATTCTCAATTATTTTCTGTTAATATTACTTTGGAGTGCAAATACGTTATGGACTTTTCTATATGTTTATTGGATTTACCCCGTTTTTCTATTAAATTTAAAAATGGTGAAAATGGCAAAATGGGCCAAATTAGGTTGGATAAAAATTGGAAGGGTATGTTTTATGACCTCCAGAAGGTGGTTAAACTGCAATTATCTCCTTCTATTTTGGACCTCCAGCCAGAGGGTAAACTGCAAAAATCTTATCAAAATCCAATAAAAAATCTTGGTATAATTAAAACACAAAAAAATAATTTTTGTGAAAATTCATTTCCTGTCCTCCAGCAAGAGGATAAACTGCCAAATTTCTTTACGGGTGATTTGCTGTTGGATAAGGGAAGCAAAGGTGTTGTAAAATCTGTTTATAAATTAGACGAGGGAAAGGAGAAAAGGGTAAAATTTAAAAATGAAATAAAATATTTTTCTAATTTTTCTTATTCTGATTGTGGCAATGAAGAAGATTCATTTGATGAAATATGTAATGGCGATACAAAAGTAAATGTTTTACCTCAAGTTTATTTAGATGTGGACGCAGCCAAATACAAGAAGGTAGCAAATAAAGTTCGACCTATTAATGAACCGCTACCTGCCGAATTAAATCCACCCTTGAGAAGACCAAGGTTATCAAGAGATCCTTATGAAAGTCCCTTGGTAAAGAATCCGCCTGAATTTTCTGAGACGTCAAGAATCACTTTTGAGAGACTGGGTGTTGTTAATTTTGGACCTGATGGTTGGTTGTCTGGAGAAGAGAAGAAGTTGTTGTTGGATGTGATGGTCAAGTGAGAGAAGGCCATTGCTTTTGTAGAAGAGGAGAGGGGTGTGTTGAAGCATTCCTATGGGGAGCCTTACAAGATTCCTGTGGTATGTCATGAACCGTGGCAGCAGAAACCGATTCCTATTCCGGCTGCATTGAAAGAAGCTTATATCGAAGTTGTCAGAGAACGGATACGCACTGGACTGTATGAGTAATCAACGTCAAGTTATTCTAGTCCGGTATTTTGTATCAAGAAACCGAATGGCAATCTTAGAGTTGTTCATGATCTTAGGGAATTAAATAGGGGTACAATAAAGGATGCTGGGATACCACCTAGTGCTGAGGAGTTTGTCGAAGCATTTGCAGGGAGAGTGTGTTATGGATTTGGAGATATTATGGGTGGATATGATGAGAGAGAGTTACATCCGGACTCAAGGCCTCTCACTACATTCGATACGCCACTTGGACGTTTACAGTTAACAAGATTACCTCAAGGAGAAACAAATTCGGTTGCAGTTTATCAAGCTCAGATGGCTTGGATCCTTCAAGACGAAATTCCGCAATATGCTGGAATCTTTATAGATGATGGAGGAATTAAGGGACCAACAACCAACTATGATAACCAGGTGTTGGAAGAGAATCCCGGGATACGCAAATTCATTTGGGAGTTTGCAATTACTTTAGAAAGAATCTTGTTTTGAATTGAAGAGGCTGGTTTAACTATTTCAGGTTCAAAATTTTCATGTTGTGTGCCAGCCTTAGAAATATTAGGCCATGTGGTATGTAGAGAGGGTAGGATTATGTCCAAGAAGAAAGTTAACAAAATTCAGTCCTGGCCAAGACCCAAGAATACGACCAAAGTTAGAGGGTTTTTAGGCATTTGCGTATATGTTAGAATGTTTATCAAGGACTTTTCTTCATTGGCAGCTCCATTGAGACGGTTAACGAGAAAGTATGCAGACTGGGAGTGGGATGAAGAGTGTGAGAAGGCGTTTGTGAAGTTAAAGGAGGTTGTGGGGAAGGATTTAGTCCTGCACAAGTTGGATTATGGAAAAAATGCTGGAAGAATTTATTTAGCAGTTGATTCAAGTCAGGTTGCAGCTGGGGCGGTTTTGTCTCAGATGGATAAAGCTGGTTACATCAGGCCAGTTAGGTATGAATCTGTAGTATTTACTGAGGTCGAATCAAGATATTCTCAACCAAAATTGGAATTATGTGGTGTGGCAAAAATACTGAAGAAACTTCAGCATATTTTGTGGGGGCAACATTTTGAGTTGCAAGTGGATGCGAAATTGTTAATCCAGATGATTAATTCCCCAAGTTTACCGAACGCACCCATGACGAGATGGGTAGCTTTTATTCAACATTTTTTGTTTGATTTAGTTCATAAGCCTGGAAAAACTTTTACTATGCCAGATGGTTTATCAAGGAGACCACCCACTGAAGAAGATTCAGACTCAGAAGAGTTCGATGAAGATATACCTATTATCAAAGCCAGCACTAAAGGAGCTGAAGACTTTCCATACCTCCCCCATGAGGTTAAACTGGCAGGACTATTGTGTTTAGATTATGGTGATGATGACCTCCACCAAGAGGATAAACTGGAAAATAGTTTTTATGTTAATAAAGGTGTTGGAAAAGGTGTAGATAAATTCGGCAGAGAGGAGGTAGATGAAGATGTGGTGTATGTAGAGGAAGATGGATTGGTAGTGTGGGATAGTAGTAAGTTAAGGAATGGTGTATATGCTGGAGAATTAGAGAATTTAAATAAAAGGGTGGATAAAGAGAAAGAGGTATTTTCAAATACGGTTTACGAAGGATCCAAAGGTTCAGAAGAAAAACGTCAACATAACTCGATTAAAAATTTATTTAGAGGTCAACAATTATTGGCTCATTCATGTGCAGGTGATATTGGTGATAGAGAAGTCCCTATTGATGTTATATTAATCGATTTTCAAGATGAAGTCTGGGGTCAGACTGGTTTTTATTTTTTGTTAGTCAAATATTTGTTGACTTTAGAGAGGCCAGAAGATTGTGAAGACGATGAATGGGTGGCTATCAAGAGGAAGTCATCTACGTTTTACCTATCTGGTCGACGTTTAATGAGGAGGAGGTATCCAAATCCTCAAGTAGTTATAACTCAACAGAAGGGGCAAGAATTAGTTTTGAAATCACTGCATGAAGATCTCGGGCATAGAGGCGTTGGAGAAACGTTTAGAAGAATTTCTGATCGATTTTGGTGGCCTGGCATTAAGATGGCTGTTAAACAGTGGGTTCAGTCATGCGAAGAATGTCAAAGACGAAGTTATTTAAGGCCAAAAGAACCTGGACGCGCGACCGGTGAATATACGCTCTTTGAAAGAGTTAGTTTAGATGCCGTTCATATAAAAGAGGGACGGTATAAATATTTAATTGTGGCCAGAGATGATTTATCTGATTGGGTAGAGGCAGCGCCTCTTATTAATTTAACTGCCAAAAATGTGGCAGAATTTTTGTTAAATTATTGGGTATATAGGTATGGGGTGATGAAGTTGGTAACGGTAGATGGAGGTCCTGAATTTAAGACAGAGTTTAAAGAGGCCGTATTGAAAGTTGGATCAAAGGTTAGGGTAGCAACTCCATATTATCCTGAAGCTGAAGGCATGGTTGAAAGAGGGCATCAAGTTATTAAGGATGCTTTAGTTAAAATGTGTGGGACCAGTGCTGAAAAATGGAGGCACTATTTACCTTTAGTTTTATTTGCTGATTGAATAACTGCCAAAAGGACGACCGGATTTTCACCTTATGAACTTGTTTTTGGACAGAAAGCAGTTTTACCGGTTGATTTAGAAGCTGAATCATATCTTGGAGTTGACTGGGACACGGTCAAAACTACTGAAGAATTATTGTGTGCAAGAATGATGCAGCTAGAAAAGAAAGAAGAATATTTAGAAAAGGCATATTAGCGGATGATGAAGATCCAAAATCAATCAGTCAGATATTGGGATGAGCGGTTGGCACATCGATTAAGGAAACCTTTGAATTTAGGAGATATGGTCTTGGTGTATAATAGAAGTCTAGAGAGTCAAAGGGGAAAGATGTTTTCAGATAGGTGGAATGGACCGTATAAAATCAAGGAGCAAGTTTCCGGCGGTTCATATGTGCTAGAAGAGTTGGATGGAGTAGTATTAAAGAAGAGGGTAGCAGCCAATCAAGTGAAACGGTTCTATCCTAGAGGCACCAGGAGTGCCGAAGTGTACCTCCGCAATGAGGATAAACTATTAAATTTCTTAAATTATATGGATACCTCCGCAATGAGGATAAACTATGATATCAACAAAAATTTTATTGACCTCCGCAAAGAGGATAAACTTTGAAATTTATCAAATTTTATGGATACCTCGGCAACGAGGATAAACTATAACATTTATGAAATTATATGGATACCTCCACAACGAGGATAAACTATGATATCTACGAAATTTTATGGATACCTCCGCAACGAGGATAAACTATCTTCTTTTTATCAAAATACTTTACTGTCATCACACTGCATATGGGCGATGAAACTTAACCAAATGCTAGAAGACCTACTTTGAAATTTTCGAAAACTTAAAATTCTTAAAATATGGGTGATGATAGTGTTGGAAAATTTTTTAAAATTTATTGGAAGAAGTGTTCACAGGGGAGCCTTCTTAATTTAATATTGGAAAGTGTGGGGGTAATTGATGGGCTGGCTGCTCTATACACAATTACCCCATAATGTTTGTTTCCAAAATTTTCCCTGTTTCTAGTTGAATCCTGGCTTTGTCTATTAATTATAGGAAATCCACTAAGACTATAAACTGGAACGAATCAAGAGACACCGTTCTCAACGCCGGATTCAAGATTCTTTTTATTTTATTTTGTTTTTTATTTTTTTTATGTTAGATTGTGATTTCTTTTCTTTAATATATATTATGAATTATTGTAAAGGTGATGCTCACTGGTGGTCTCTAATCATTTTTATAAATTGGAGGGAGCCCATCCAGTGATCATCATAATAAAAATTATCTTCTAAAAACTTTCATTTATTTTCTTTCTTTTCAATTTCTCAAAATTGTGTAAACACATCAAGTTGCACTTGGATGTGGGTATGATGTCGAGGGTACGGCTCATCAAATGGCCGGGGGGCATCTTTTAAAATTTTTCTTTTTGAAATTTTTTTTATTATTACTTTTTTTATCTTTCTTTAAAAATTAAATTTTAACTTTTATTTCAAAACTATCTTTTCTAAATCTTTTATTTTAAACTAAAAACAAATTTAAAAAAAATAAAATAAAATAAAATAAATAAATAAAAATAAAAAAAATAAAAAATAAAAATAAAAAATAAATAAATAAAAATAAAAAATAAAAAATAAAATACAATTAAAATTAAATAAAAATAAAATAATTATAAATAAAATAAAAATAAAATAATAAAATAAAAAAATTAATTAATTTAATCAAAATTATTGTATTTCTCAGTTTTATTTTTTTAGTTTTCATTCTTTTTAGTTTTATTCATTTAGTTTAGACAGAAAACAGCGTCTAGGGGAACTCAATACCTATGGGATTTTACTTCAAGACATCTGTTAGTCCTCCAAGACTTTAAACTGGCTACTGTTCATAACGTTCTTTAAGGTTTTTTATACGTATTTTGGAGCTGTTAGTCCTTCAAGACTTTAAACTGGCTACTGTTCAAGACTTTCCTTATGGTTTTATACAAATTTTGGAGCTGTTAGTCCTCCAAGACTTTAAACTGGCAAATTTTCAAGACTCTCATTAAAGATTTTATATTGGAGCTGTTAGTCCTTCAAGACTTTATACTGAATTTGAAGGATGATCAAGATTTTATGGATATTTTCGGAGACGGATTTTTTTTATATAAATCAAATGTTAGGACCACCAAGACCTTAAACTGGAGTGTTATCATATGTTAGGTCCGCCAAGACCCTAAACTGGACTATTATCAAGCTGTTGGGTCCACCATGACCTTAAACTGAATTTCTTATTGATCAAATGTTTGGTCCACCATGACTTTAAACTTGTATTTCATTCATTGTTTTAGTCCACTATGACTTTAAACTGGAAAATTAATATCTGCAGGATAATTCAACATTCATTGGTCCACTATGGCCTTATACTGGATTATTTGTTGATCAAAAGTTTGGTCCACTATGACATTAAACTGGATTATCAAGTTTATTCAATCTTTGGTCAAGCCTAGGCCTTACTTAGGAATTTATCAAGTTATTTATGCACCTAAACAATCTTTGGTCCACCAAGACCATAAACTGGCAATCGATTATATGTTTGGTCTACCAAGACTTTAAATTGGAATGTCAATCTTGTTTGGATAACTCAATTCAATCTTTTAATTTATCACTGTCCACTAAGACTCTAAACTGGTTATTCAATCATTTCTGGACTTGGGTGCTGATAAGCTTTAGGAGGTTAAAATTTTAGGTGGTTATGATGCTAATGAAAGCATAATGGTTAATTAGGTGAAATTTGTGGCGCTTTAACATGGTCTAAAGTTAATATTATTATTGGAAGCCTGGAAAAAGTATTTTATGGGTTTGCTGTATAGCAAAGTTTGAAAATTGTGATGAAGGAATCAGAAGTTAGGATGGTAGTTGTATTTTAGGGAATGATTTTTTTAGTGCCTCAGTGTTAGGCCATTTTTGGTGTGAAGCTTGGAGGACCTTATGGCGAGATTGGAATCATAGAATTTGGCTCAGTGGGGGGCCCTATGAGGTTGGAATCAGGAGTATTCGGCTCATAGGAAGATCCACTCTCTCAATGCTGTGACAAGAAGGAAGACTGGTATATGGGAGTCTGAAGGGATTCAAACCTTGCTCTCAGTAGTGGAATCATCACAAGATTTATATTATTTTATTTTATGATATATCAAGCCAGAGAAGAAGAAACAACATTTTTATTATAAAGAATTAAAAGAAGACCAGCTAAAACAAATTTATCAAATTACTTTATTGGAAAAGATAATTCTTTTGGAATTGCTCAACCACTTATGCAAAGTTTTACGAATGGGGACATTCTCAATTGGAGGGAGGATGTGGTAGCCTAAAGTTTAGTATGGCACCTAAGTACGTAAATGGAGTTATTACGGCGTGCAAGATTGGTGTTATTATTTTTATATAAAAGGGTTTTATTTAATTTATTTGAGTTTTAAATATGAAGAAATTGGTCACGAGCAAATGCCTACACAAAAACAATTTATTTTACGGAGAAAACTTATTTTTATGGTCTGAAAAATTTATAAGTATCAAGTCAAGTCACTCAAGAACCTTGGGAAATTTTCCCAGAATTTTTACTATTTTTCTTAAATTTTTAAATGAATTTTAAAGTTTTATAAAAATATTTACATTTTCAGAAATTACTTAACTTTGATGAATTTTCACGGGGTAATTAGAGCTGCGCAGACTACGAAAATAAGTTTGGAATATAAAAGGGAAGTAGCTTTATCATGTGTAATTTTTATAGATTTTTTATTATAGCTTTTAAGGTTCTAATTGAGTCCGGAAGTCCGGACGGACTCCGTACGGGCTCCTGATTGACTCTGGAAGAGCTCTGGAGGGGAAAACTTAGGCACGTGACTAGGAATACTTAAGCGCTTCTCAAACTCGAAATTGAGAGGGGGGACACATCATACAGCTTAATCATTAACCACGACGGTCTCATTTTTTATTACTCAACAAATTAAATAAATTTGTAATACCCTTATAACTTTATATTTTATATATAACATTTTAGAAATACTACTCAACAATTTAAATCACACTTCTTACAGGGTATCTTTAGAAAGGTCTTCATAGCTGGGACTTGATTATTTCTGTCTCATAGAAACTCAAATTATAATAAAAACATAAAAGTCAATCTTTACAGATATTTCACTGGTACAACTTAATTGTTGTTATCAGTATTTCTTTTCTCAACAGCCACTTTTATTTAAATCTCAATAAGCGTTAATTATTTTAGAGTTTCATTATTTTTATCAATCAGATCCAAGTAGACTGGTTAGCTTAGTGATTTAGAATTCCCATTTTGTTATTTTTATTGGAAGGACGGGGTTTTCAGCTAAATCCACATATCTACTCCGGATTCTGCTTACAGAAAGGCAACTGTAAGAGTTAACCTTACCATAGCGCGCTTCTTAATATTGCGCCAAACCTTTTTATTGCAAAAATCTGGTCGACTATTACTTTTCAAATATAACTTTAAAAACTCTACTCCCTCATCTGTAGATGCGTTGTCTACTGAATACTCCTCCTCTTTGAGTTGAGTACTACTGTCCTGAATTCCCTTTGAAGAATCTTCATCATCTGACTCCTCCACTACCTCGCCTTGCGCACTCCTTGTCGCTATATTAGCTTCAGTGTTCCCTAAATCCAATTGCAGTTCAACCTTGCTACAAACATCCTTGGCATTGTAAGCATTTAGTTTTATGTCTTTTAGGACATTCCACGTTACTAGTTTATTGTCATTGCGGACGTTACTATCAAATTTTGTATAACAATAATCTATCCCATTTACCCATCTCTTGTCTTCTTCAAATTCTTCCGCTTCTGAGTCTTCTTCACACAACTGTCTTCTTGACAGTGCATCTGGCATAGTGAAAGATTTCCACAGCTTATGGACTAAATCAAAAGAAAATAAATTAATCTGCGCTACCCACCTCGTCATGGGTGCATCTGGTAAACTCGGGCTGCTAATCATTTGCACCAACAATAGCGCATCAACCTGCAGCTCAAAATGTTGCCCCCAAAGCATCCATTGTAGCTTTTTAAGAATCTTCGCTACTCCACATAACTCCAGCTTAGACTGTGAGTACCTAGACTCCACTTTGGTAAAAGTCTTGGACTCGTAAAGGACAGGTCTATTATTACCTTCCTTGTCTTCCTGCATCAAAACTGCGCCCACCGCGGACACACTAGAATCCACCGCTAGAGTAATTTTCCCAGCACCTGGTCCATACTCCAATTTATTCAAAAGAATATCTTTCCCTACAACCCTCTTTAATAACTTTAATGACTCCTCACATTCCTCCATCCAATCCCATACAGCATCCTTTCTTGTTAAGCGCCATAAAGGTGAAGACAACAAAGCAAAATCTTGAATAAACATTCTTACATATGTACATATGCCTAAAAACCCTCTAACTTCCTTAGTATTTCTTGGTCTTGGCCATGTAAGTACCTTATTCCTCTGTTTTTCAGCAACGATTCTCCCTTCCTTGCATACCGTATGTCCCACTATATCTAGCGCTGGAACACAACAAGAAAATTTAGACCCAGAAATTGTTAATCCTGCCTCCTCTATCCTAAATAGCACTCTTTCCAGGGTAATTGCATATTCCCAAATAAACTTTCTAATATACGGATTTTCTTTTAACACTTCCCCTTCATAATCACTTGCTGGTCCTTTTATACTGCCATCATCAATGAAAATTCCCACATGTTCTGGAATTTAATCCTGCAATATCCACATCATCTGTGCTTGATATACTGCCACAGAATTTGTTGCGCATTGCGGTAACCTTGTCAACCTAAAGCGCCCCAGTGGTGTTTTAAACGTTGTCATGGGTCTCGACGATTCATCCGATTCGCGCTCATTGTATCCTCCCATAATATCACCTAATCTGTAACATGCACGTCCCGCAAAAGAATCCACAAATTCTTCTGGTGTTGGTGGCATCCCTGCATCTATTACTGTAACCTTTTTCATCTCCCTAAGATCATGAACAACCCTTAATTTACCATTATGTTTGACCACACAAAACACTGGACTTGAATAACTAGACATAGACTGTTCATACAAGCCGGACTTTAACCTTCCCCTAATTAATTCCGTATACTCTTCTCTTATAGCCGCTGGTATTGGAAAAGCCTTCTTTTGCCAAGGCGCATGAGGTATAGCTGGAACAATATAAGGTTTAACATAAGAGTGTTTTAACAAACCTCTTTCCTCTTCTGAAAACGCAATAGCCTTTTCCCTAAGAACCATAACATGTAACAATAACTTCGTTTCTTCCTGCAATAACCAGCCCTCCGGTCCAAAATCTACCATCTGAAGCCTTTCCATCATAATCTTACTAGTAGACGCAAAATCAGGCGGAAACTTTGTTAAAGGAGTATCATAAGGATTTCTAGATAGTGCAGGCCTCTGAAAAGGAGGATTCAAATCAGTCATCACTATATTCACTGGTTTAACCTTAAAAGCTACTGGTTTATACTTGGATGCAAAATAGTCCTTGCTGCTTCCTTCATTAATTAAAATCAAACCCTTTCTAATATAACTACGGGTTGCACCTGAATCCTGTTTTTGTCTTTTCTTTTTAATATAAGTATGAAAATGTCCAAAATTAAAGAAATCAAAAATCTTAGGTATAATACATTCTACAGTAGTATTCCCAAGACACCTATGAAGTACCGCTTTACGTATCCCTCCTTGTTGGACTAACTGGTTACTATCCGGGTTCCTCTCATCCTGGGAGATAGTAATACCTAAAATGCCAGTCCCTAATGAAAATGTTGGCACCTTCCTGGCGGTCGCCCTATCTCCTCATATGAGACTTCCTCATAAAACTCTCTTTCTTTCTCTAACTGCGCAGCTCCAGAGTACTTAGTTTCCCAGCCACCATCCTTGGGCGCTACTAAGACTGCTGTTACTGGAACACCATCATCACCCATAATCCATATTCCTATAGTCTTATTTAAACAATAATCTATAGTTGCAGAATAATCCATTAAAAATGGTGTGCCTAAACTGGTTTAACTACACCCATTGAACATAAAAATGTATATCTCTTGTTGCTCCTGCAACTCTAGTGCGTACATACTCTGCTACACCTATAACAGGTAACCTACCACCCCCAATTCCTGTGACAGTGCCTTCTGCGTCTTTTACAGGAAGACCTAATTCCACTGCGTCATCCACTGATACCACATTGATTTGTGAACCCGTATCCACTAACGCTTTAATTTGCTTACCATTTACTGTAATAGTTAAATACCCTAAGGGTCCTGCATAATGTGGTGCCCTAGGTAATCCAACGACTGGCTGAAATGACTGTTCTTCCATATCCAACTAAGCGCAACTAGCAATCCTTTGCGTTCCGCACTTATCCACGGTTCCATTTGCTACATCTGGTGCTACTGCTGTGAGCATCCCTAATGGAACAGAGACTGTAGTCTTCAAACATTGCGCAACTAGATCTTCAGCAGCTTTAGGAAAATCAGAATGAACTGGGCGCTGCATTCTCCATTTAGGCTGAGTTGCCTTGGCACCAGCTTTTGCTCTTCCAGGTGAGTTCTTTGGAGTATTATGCTTTGTTCCTGGAATTCCTTCAGCAGGTACCACTCTCTGCTGTACTACCTCTGGCTCCTCTAAAATTTCCGTCTGATCTACTTCCTGGTGATCTATGCCATAACCTCCTGGGTCCATACCCTCCATTTTGACATCCTCGATAGGTGCAGGTGTATTTTTTCTAGTGGTATACCCTACTTCCTCCCGATCCTCTGGATTCGCATACCTAGCTCCAGTACTTCTTGGCCTAGTATTTGTAGGTGGGGCCATTTTCTTATGCTTTGTCGCAAATATCTCCAATCGTGCTGCGGTAAGTGGTACTGCAACCGTTCCTTCTTTTACTTTAAAATCTAACACCGCACAAGTAACTGCAAAATTAACCGACTTTGAATCCTTGCCTTTCTCCTTATTTTCCGGCTCTTTGACCTTGCTTGACCTACTTTCCATAGACTTTTTATTAATATGATTGATGGACATGGCTCGCATCCCTTGATCTTTGTCTTTAACCAACTTAGTACCATCTTCCAACATAAGCGTAGTCCCATCCTTGTAAACTACCTTTTGCTCTTTATCCTTTTGAAGCACATTACACCTCATCCTTGTATGCCCCTCTTTATTACAATAATAGCACACCATAGCAGAAAAACACGAAGGTTGAGGAGAACTCTTGGGCCTAAACGATGCTTTCGCCTTTGCCACTTCAACTATCTTCTTCTCAAACTCATTGATTCTTTCCATGACTGAATCTGGATCCTTAGAGAAAATTTTAACTTTAGGAGACAAGATCTGAGAAGGCGATTGTATGCCTGATGCATCTTCCTCCATCCCCTCATTATCCAGAGCCACCCTTGCTGCATGTCCCTCAACTCAATGCAACTTCATTTCAGCTTCTTCTAATCCGGGATACTTATAATTTCCATCCCTCTTTTTAACCAGCTTTCCTTCATTATCCAAGAGCCTTTTTGCCCAGTCTTCAACTTCTGGTGCTAACGCTTCACAAAACCAAGGTAACAACGCATTAACATCGCTAAAATCTTTGTTGCTAACTAAAAATTCCACTATCCGATCAAAGTCTTCCCTAAAACTTTTAAATTACTTGGGGTCTCGAACACCCCCTCTAGCTTTGACACTATTTAACAAAATATCCAGGTCCTTCATTGTATACCTAGTTTCCTCAGTAACTTATAGTAATCTTTTGAGCATTTGTTCTTTTAGCGCTGACCAATTTCGCTCCTCTAAATCTTCTTTTCACTCATTAGATACAAAGAATAGTACTTGACGTACCATATCATATTCGGTTGCTCCATGAACTTCTGCTGCTTGTTCAAACCTGCGTAAAAAATTTTGGTATTAATACCCGCAAAGCGCAAGCTTTCATCTTTACACCTAATAATCGTAGTTACCATTTTTGGCAACAATGCTGAAGAATTGGGCGATTTAACCCTCTCCTGACATCCCCTAGATGTAGTCGCAGTAGGATCCATTCCCGAAATATCAAATCAAAACAAAGATCACAAAAAAAAACACACGCTTGGTAATTAAACCTGACTGTTTTAACGATACAGCCCTACGCTATCCTCTGATAACGGCTATTGATCCACTTGTTGTAAACCCTATGACTCTTCCACTGAAGCGCTGGCTTGATTACGTCCTCCTGACGAAACCCTAAAAAAAACAAATAATCTAATCAAAAAATACTAGTTACAATTAATGCCACTGTTGGGACACCAATTGTAGACTGTTCAAAAGTACTAAGCAGTAGACACAATGCGAGATGGGTTGGTTCTTCTTTTCAATTTCTTAAAATAAAAAAAAAGAAGCGCCTGCCACTCTTATTTTAAAGACAGTGCAATAATGTGTAACACTTAATTTTTGATTAGAAAAAGTTATGAGTTGAGAGATGAGTTTTTTTTTAGAGATCAGGAAAAAAAAGAACAAGTATTACTATCTGGATTTTTCTATTCTTAACAAGCGCTAATATCCACAGCTACTCCCTCTTGAAGCACTCTCTTTGAATATGCCTTGTTATAGCAATAAAATGACTCTAGTAATAATCAATCCTACTGAATCTATATAACCTCTCTATGTTGTGCTTCTTTCACTATACTTTTTGAAATACACACACAGACGCACGATGTGGTAGCCTAAAGTTTAGTATGGCACCTAAGTACATAAATAGAGTTATTACGGCGTGCAAGATTGGTGCTATTATTTTTATAAAAGGGTTTTATTTAATTTATTTGAGTTTTAAATATAAAGAAATCAGTCAAAAGCAAATGCCTACGCAAAACAATATATTTTACAGAGAAGACTTATTTTTAAGGTCGGAAAAGTTTATAAGTATCAAGTCGAGTCACTCAAGAACTTTGGGAAATTTTCCCAGAATTTTTACTATTTTTCTTATATTTTTAAATGAATTTTAAAGTTTTATAGAAATATTTTCGTTTTTAGAAAAAGACTTAACTTTGATGAATTTTCACGCGGTGATTAAAGCTGCGCAGGCTATGAAAATTAGTTGAGAATGTAAAGGGGAATTGGCTATATCAAGTATAATTTTTCTAGATTTATTATTATAGTTTTAAAGGTTCTAATCGAGTCCTGAGGTCCGGAAGGACTCCGCTTGGACTCCGGACGGACTCCGCTTGGACTCCAGACGGACTTTGTTTGGACTCCGGAGGCTCCGGATTGATTCTGGGTGAGCTCTGGAGTGGAAACTTAGGCACGTGACTAGGTATACTTAAGAGCCTCTCAGACTCGAAATTGGGCATCATCTTACAATCATCATACATCATGCAGCTTAATCTTTAACCACCACGGTCTCATTTTTTATTACTCAACAAATTAAATAAAATTGAAATACCCTTATAACTTTATGTTTTATATATAACATTTTAGAAATACTACTCAACAATTTAAATCACACTTCATACAGGGTATCTTTAGAAAGGTCTTCATCACTGGGACTTGATTATTGCTGTCTCATAAAAATTCAAATTATTATAAAAACATAAAAGTCAATCTTTTCAGATCTTTCACTGGTACACCTTAATTGTTGTAATCAGTATTTCTTTCTCAACTGCCACTTTTATTTAAATCTCAATAAGCGGTAAACATATTAGAGTTTCATTATTTTTATCAATCAGATCCAAGTAGACTGGTTAGCTTAGTGATTTAGAATTCCAATTTTGTTATTTTTATTGGAAGGACGGGGTTTTCAGCTAAATCCACATATCTCCTCCGGATTCTGCTTACAGGAAGGCGACTGTAAGAGTTTACCTTACCATAGTTGACGCCTAACGTGGGGTTTGATTTCTCTAGCTTTCTTTAAAGACTTACTTGGATCAAGAACGTTCTTAGCCTGCAAGAGGCTTATTATTTTATCGATTGTTAACGCTTTTCATTACTTATTGGGATGTCTTCTTCTGCTGATGCTTCTGCATCTCCTCAAACTCTTACTCCCTCTGTTAGGATTGTTTCTTGGGATGGCCCAAAGTTTGATGGGGAGGAGGTTAAATGGTTCATTAGCAGGTATGAAGCTGCTACTGCTGTTCATGGTGCTTCTCATGTGGATATGGTGAAGCAAGTTAGGTTTTTTTATTGCTGATAGGGAGGCAGAAAAAGAGGTTATTGCTATGCAGGCATTCAAGGACAAGGATTGGGTTAAGCTTTCTAAAGCTATGGTTGATAGATGGGGTGTTAGGCTTACTATGATGGACTTCAATAAAATTGTTGGAGACTGGCAAGCAAAAGGTGGAGTTTCTTCTATGGCTGACTTCAAAAAGCTCTGTGTTCAGTTTGATGAAGTGGTGGAATATCTCATACTGGTGGAAGAGTTAGTGCATGAGTACCAGGCAAATGATTTGTTTTGGTCAGCATGCAGTAGGGATATTCGAATGGACATCTTGAAGGATCTTTCAAGAAAAGATTTGATGAAGGAACTGCCTAATGGTGAGCAGAATCTGCCGGTGTGGTAGCCTAAAGTTTAGTACGGCACCTAAATATGTAAATGGAGTTATTATGGCGTGGAAGATTGGCGTTATTATTTTTTATAAAAGGGTTTTATTTAATTTATTGGAGTTTAAAATATGAAGAAATTGGTCACGAGCGAATGCCTACACAAATACAATTTATTTTACGGAGAAAACTTATTTTTACGGTCTGAAAAATTTATAAGTATCAAGTCAAGTCACTCAAGAACCTTGGGAAATTTTCCCAGAATCTTTACTATTTTTCTTATATTTTTAAATGAATTTTAAAGTTTTATAGAAATATTTACGTTTTCAAAAATTACTTAACTTTGATGAATTTTCATGGGGTAATTAGAGCTGCGCAGACTACGAAAATTAGTTTGGTATGTAAAGGGGAAGTAGCTCTATTATGTGTAATTTTTCTAGTTTTTTTTATTATAGTTTTAAGGTTCTAATTGAGTCCGGAAGTCCGGACGGACTCCCCTTCGACTCCGTACGGACTCCGTACGGGCTCCGGATTGACTCTGGAAGAGCTCTGGAGGGGAAAACTTAGGCACGTGACTAGGAATACTTAAGCGCTTCTCAAACTCGAAATTGAGAGGGGGGACACATCATACAGCTTAATCATTAACCACCACAGTCTCATTTTTTATTACTCAACAAATTAAATAAATTGTAATACCCTTATAACTTTATATTTTATATATAACATTTTAGAAATACTACTCAACAATTTAAATCACACTTCATACAGGGTATCTTTAGAAAGGTCTTCATCGCTGGGACTTGATTATTGCTGTCTCATAAAAATTCAAATTATTATAAAAACATAAAAGTCAATCTTTTCAGATCTTTCACTGGTACACCTTAATTGTTGTTATCAGTATTTCTTTTATCAACAGCCACTTTCTTTTAATCTCAATAAGCGTGAATTATTTTAGAGTTTCATTATTTTCATCAATCGGATCCAAGTAGATTGGTTAGCTTAGTGATTTAGAACACCTACTTTGTTATTTTTTTTATTGGAAGGACGGGGTTTTCAGCTAAATCCACATATCTCCTCCGGATTCTGCTTACAGCAAGGCGACTGTAAGAGTTTACCTTACCATAGTTGGTGCCCAAAGTGGGGTTCGATTTCTCTAGCTTTCTTTAAAGACTTACTTGGATCAAGAACGTTCTTAGCCTGCAAGAGGCTTATTTTATGGAACTCTAATTGGATTTTTGTTATTGGCCTGCAAGAGGCTTGTTATTTTATCGATTGTTAATGCTTTTTATTACTTATTGGGATGTCTTCTTCTGCTGTTGCTTCTGGATCTTTTAACCCTCTTACTCCCTCAGTTAGAATTGTTTATTGGGATGGCCCAAAGTTTGATGGGGAGGAGGTTAAATGGTTCATTAGCAGGTATGAAGCTGCTGCTGCTGTTGGTGGTGCTTCTCATGTGGATATGGTGAAGAAAGTTAGATTTTTTATTGCTGATAGGGAGGTGGAAAAAGAGGTTATTGCTATGCAGGCATTCAAGGACAAGGATTGGGTTAAGCTTTCTAAAGCTATGGTTGATAGATGGGGTGTTAGGTTTACTATGATGGACCTCAATAAAATTGTTTAAGACTGGAAAGCAAAAGGTGGAGTTTCTTCTATGGCTGACTTCAAAAAGCTCTGTGTTCAGTTTGATGAAGTGGTGGAATATCTCATACTGGTGGACAAGTTAGTGCATGAGAACCAAGCAAAAGATTTGTTTTGGACAGCATGCAGCAGGGATATTCGAATGGACGTCTTGAAGGATCTTTCAAGAAAAGATTTGATGAAGGAATTGCCTAATGGTGAGCAGAAACTGCCGGCTCTAGAGGTTATCAAGGACAACATTCAAGCCCATCTAAAGTTATTGGCGTTGGACAAATATCAAGAGTCATGCACTCAATATGTTAGCAAGGTTAGCGAAGTTTTGGCCAAAAACAACGATATTATGGTCAAAGCCCAGGAGGCCAAGAAGGCTCAAATGGGATTACCTGTTGATAAAGTTGAGGGCAATGTAGATAATAAGATGGTCAATCACCTGGCCAATTTAACGAAACAATTAAAAACATTTGTTCAAGAAACCCAGAAGGCTAACAAGGCCCCAATTGCTTCTTCGTCAACGTCGACTTCTTATCAATGCAGAGGTTATGAACGTCGAAATTATAATGGCAATAACAATGGTAACCGCTTCCCAGGCAATGGGAGAAATGGTGGGAATGGTGGTAGTAATTATAGAGGTGGCTATGATGAGCCAAAGGTGTGCTCCTATTGTAATAGGAGAGGGCACAGAGCAACAGTTTGTTTTGCTCTTGATAAGTATATGGATGCTGGGAGAGTTTTATTTGATGGTAAAGTTTATAAATTTCCTGATGGTTTGTTCATCAAGCCCAGTGATGGACAGTCTCCTTCTGATTTGGTAAGAAGAAATTTAACGGCTGAAAGGAGAGCCAGATTTGAAGAGATAAATGATGAAGATGTTAATGCCAAAGGTGGAAAAAATGGTTATGGTAATGGTGGAAAAGCTGACAAAGGTAAAGAGAAAGAGGTCAGTAAAGCCACATTTTCTACTTCATTTGGAGGTGTAGAGCTGGAAACGGTTGCCCAAGTGGAGGGTAGCTGTATGGCCGGCAAATACGATGTTAATGCTGCTAGAAGAGCAGCTGCTACTAAGGCAAAGAGTAGCATTCACAGCCAATTGAGTGCTAATCCTGGCAAGGCCAATAACAAAGTGAACCCTTACTCTAAGGACAAAAAATATAGTGCTCAAACTGCTGCCAACAAATTGAACCCTTACTCTAAGGACGAATTATATAAAATGCAGAAGGGGATTTCTGATATGGGACCCCCTAGTTATGGCAAGTTTGATTTAAATGGTGAGCCTATGCCAGAGGATGATTCGGTATTTGAGGAGGACGTACCTTTGGCGTCTCTACCCAGACCAAGTTTTAGCGGTCCCATCCCGATGGAGGGTGTAAGAAGGACTAGCAATGGATCAGGATTAGTGCAAGAAGCTGGTGACGGAGTTAGGGTTATAGAAAGTGAAGATGTTGTAATGGGGGGTGAAGATGGCTTGGTTGGACCTCAAGAGGTAGCCAGCGCCAAGGTTGTTAAATCAAAGGTCCAGTATGAGTGGCCAGTAGTTTCTGGTCAAGCTAATGCGATGGACGCAGTTTTGAATAGGGTGAATCAACTGCAGATTCCCTTATCTTTGGGGGAGTTATTTACGATTAGTCCGGCGCTTGCTGAAAAGCAAAAGAAGCATTTGACGAGGCGTTGGGTTTCCACTGGAGAGGTGGAATATATTTGTGAAAATGTTGAAAAGTTTGGGGAAGATGTAGATACACATTTTTCCGCTCCCCTGGGTTACCTGGTGGTAGCTCTTAACGGTAAAGAAGTAAAGGCCTTGGTCGATTCAGGGTCTCAAATTAATTTAATTTCATTGAAGCAAGTGACGAGTATAGGCTTGCCAATTAAAATTGGAACTGGGGGAAACCTCAGAGGCATTGGAGGGCATGCAACAGAGCTGATGGGCACAGCTGAGAATGTCAGGTTAGGCATTGGTGGATCTGTTGGTAAGGTTCACTTTTATGTGGCCAGAGGAGCAGTCAAAACTGTTATTGGTGGTCCTTTTTTGATGGACTTTGAGGCCAGGATAGGGTATCAAGCTGGCATGGGGATTAGTTTTGAAATCACTGGTGAAGATATGCAGAGGTTACATATGCGGTTAGCGCCTCCTGGAGATGAAGGTTGGGAAACACGGCCAGGGATTACTACTCTGTGCCAGTGTTGTGTTTGCAACAAGAAGCGGCATATAAAACGGACGGCTTCTGTTAAATTATGTTTGTTGGAAAGGGATGAATGCCCTCATTTATTGGGGTAGCAGGAGCTGATAACTCTAATGTTGTAATCTCTCCTCAGGATGAGATCCCGGATTGCAATAGGTCAGCTCACTTGGAGATAATTCAAGTGGATTCTCAATTATTTTCTGTTAATATTACTTTGGAGTGCAAATACGTTATGGACTTTTCTATATGTTTATTGGATTTACCCTGTTTTTCTATTAAATTTAAAAGTGGTGAAAAAGGTAAAATGGGCCAAATTAGGTTGGATAAAGATTGGAAGGGTATGTTTTATGGCCTCCAGCAAGAGGTTAAACTGCAAGTATCTCCTTCTATTATGGACCTCCAGCAAGAGGGTAAACTGCAAATATCACATCAAAACTTAATTAAAAATCTGAGTATAATTAAAACACAAAAAAATAATTTTTGTGAAAATGTTATTCCGGGCCTCCTGCAAGAGGTTAAACTGCAAGTATCTCCTTCTATTCCGGACCTCCAGCAAGAGGGTAAACTGAAAAAATCTTATCAAAATCCGATTTAAAATCTCAGTATAATTAAAACACAAAAAAAAAATTTATGTAAAAATGCTAGTCCGGACCTCCAGCAAGAGGGTAAACTGCAAATATCACATCAAAATCCGATTAAAAATCTCAGTATAATTAAAACAAAAAAAATTTTTTTGTGAAAATTCAATTCCTGTCCTCCAGAAAGAGGTTAAACTGCCAACTTTCTTTACGGGCAATTTACTGTTGGATAAGGGAAGCAAAGGTGTTGGAAAATCTGTTTATAAATTAGACGAGGGAAAGGAGAAAAGGGTAAAATTTTAAAACGAAATAAAATATTTTTCTAATTTTTCTTATTCCAATTCTGACGATGACGAAGATTCATTTGATGAAATTTTTAATGGCGAAACAAAAGTAAATGTTTTACCTCAAGTTTATTTAGATGTGGACACAGCCAAATATAAGAAAGTAGCAAATAAAGTTCGACCTATTAATGAACCGCTACCTGCCCAATTAAATCCACCCTTGATAAGACCAAGGTTATCAAGAGATCCTTATGAAAGTCCCTTGGTAAAGAATCCGCCTGAATTTTCTGAGACATCAAGGATCACTTTTGAGAGACTGGGTGTTGTTAATTTTGGACCTGATGGTTGATTGTCTGTAGAAGAGAGGAAGTTGTTGTTGGATGTGATAGTCAGCCGAGAGAAGGCAATTGCTTTTGTAGAAGAGGAGAGGGGTGTGTTGAAGCATTCTTATGGGGAGCCTTACAAGATTCCTGTGGTATGTCATGAACCGTGGCAGCAGAAACGGATTCCTATTCTGGCTGCATTAAAAGAAGCCTATATTGAAGTTGTCAAAGAACGGATACACCCTGGACTTTATGAGCAATCATCGTCAAGTTATTCTAGTCCGGTATTTGGTATCAAGAAACCGAATGGCAAGCTTAGAGTTGTTCATGATCGTAGGGAATTAAATAGGGTTACAATAAAGGATGCTGGGATACCGCTGTAGAAAATCCTATAGTACTAGCTATAGGCCTTGACCAAGGGAGTTGGAGAAAAACCAGAGAGAAAATCCCCTGTCCCTTTAGAAAAATAGAGTGAGATTTACTTGCTAAAGTAAGTTGATTCCTGTTTTGCTAAAGACCTTTTTCAACACACTTGACTGCTTTATGAGCCAAGAAAAAAGTCACCAGATGGACTACCAGATCAAAGAACTGAAATGTAGAACAAAGTCCACACCAGAGACAGCAAAGATACTCGATGTAGGCTGCAAATCCACACCAGAGACAGAAATAATACTTGCTATAGCTTGCAAGACTATAACAGAGAAAAAAGTTGCTAAAGTTAAGTTAAATGAAGAACTCACTTGCAACAAACACAGCCAATTGTGGCCAGAAAACAGTGAAAACTGAGTGAGGAACAATGAGATCACCTCCGGATGGTTGTATGATGATTAAGGTTGCCCCAAACTGTCTTATTCACTATGTACACACAGACCACTATCTAAGAGCCCATGCGCACCCACCAATCTGGCACCTGTACCTGCCAGATTGCGTAAAAAACCCTCCTGGAGCACTCCCCAAGCTCTTAAAACAGAGGCGGGTGGGCCGCCCGACGTCGGAGATGCCGCCTGAAGCGGCCCGGCCTCCCTGAAGCCAGAAAACCAATAAAAACCACTAATCTACTTAGAAAAATTAGCTACAACTACTAAAACCTTTAAAACATGGAATTTTACTATAACAACATTGTGACATGAAATATAGAGAAAAATTAGCTCTATCAAATGGTACTAAGCACTTAACCCTAAGACTTAAGTTTAGCCCGTAAAACACGAAAAACAAAATAAAACAGCAATCTTTTATAAATGAAAAATGAGGAAATGACCCCTTAAAACTCAGAATATGAAAAATGTCTACAAGACATAAAATATAGAGAAAAACCAGGGCTATCCAATGATAGTACCCACATACCCGCAGAACCAATATCCACGGAATAAAATCAGAAAAATACCCAACTCCTTAACAGATGTCAATTAAGACATGCACAAACAACGCCAAATCACACAACAAAGGCCCCTGCCAATGTTGGAAGACCACATCCTCCCTCCAATTGAGAATTTCTGCATTCTTTCTTCATCCAACCACCATGTTTAACCTCCTTCCCAAATCTGCCTCTGAAATGGGCCCCTGCCAATACTGCATTGACAATAATTTAATCTGCGCCATGACACCACCTGTCCATCCATACAGAACGTCCTGCAATGTCTGCCACTCCAGAAAGAAGACCTGCCACAGACCTGGTCCACTTTCTTCTACAACAGATTCACCTCCACCACAGCCTGGTCCTTCTTCTGCCAGCACCAAAAGATCTAGGCCATCCATCCTGATACTCAGATTAATCAAAAAGCTCCACTTTTCCCAAAAGAGTGCCACAACCCATAAAACAACTAGTTCCACCATCCCTGGTCCATCTGATGGTAAAGAACATTCATTTCTTCCTTCAACTTTAAAAACTGATAACTTCTCAGTTCCTCCCTCTTCTGATAGTGATGATAACAATGTAGGATCCATTGCACCACCAACACCAACGCACTTGCCCACTATCAAGGCCAAGTTCCAACAACACACAGCTCAACAGAAACAACTTCTGCTTCACTAATTCCAAACCACTCCTGCTAGAGATCCACAGTACATTGAGGACAGAAGACACCTCATTCGCCAGTTCAAGGCTAATTCTGAACACTTCATTTCATCTCTTGATTCACTCTGTAATTCCACTAGTACTTGAGTTTGATTCAGAAAAGAAAAAATGATCACACCCTCTATAGGATGTAACCACAAACAACCCTCAGTTTTAAGTCTTGGGGGACCATCCTCATTTTATAGTCTTGGGGGACTCAAAAACCCTCAGTTTAAAGTCTTGGGGGACTCAAAAACCTAAATCATAAACCCAGAACCAGAGATCAACCACATTAAGACACAGAGAAAAAACTAACGATCTGGGGTAATTTTGAATAGAGCTGCCAGACCATCAATTACCCCCAAACTTGCCTTTGCTAAATTCGGAGGCTCCCCCTGTGGATACCCTCCACCAATCTTTCAAACCAACACCAACAACAAAAACTTTTCCCTCAGTTTATAGTCTTGGGGGACTTACAACCCTCAGTTTAAAGTCTTGGGGGACTAACACAGTGTTCATTTTAAAGTCTTGACAGACTATCCTGGATAAAATCTTGAAACCAGCCAGTTTAAAGTCTTGGAGGACTAACAGAAACCAGATTTCAGTTTAAAGTCTTGATGGACTGATCTTGATACCAAGCTTTTTCAGTTTAGAGTCTTGATGGACTGACAGAATTTTGCATTAAATGGACGCAGCCAATTTCTTGCAGCACACCTCTACAGCCAACCTGCTGAACTTCCACCTTCACTTCATCATCTACCCATCACTGACAAAAATCTCCTCCTATCCCTTTTCATCATCTTTTCTCACCACAGATCATGGCTGGATCTCCTGATGTTAACCCTTCTACTCTCCCTTGCTTCACTGCTCCCAAGGACTATGCCTGCAAACAGTGCATCCACATGTGCAGACCTTGCACATTCACTCTTCCAAATCCTGAATCCAAATTATACAACAGGGCTTGTGACTCTTGTTATTCCAAAAAAAAATATGTGACAGAGACGCCAACTACCCTATTCCTCTGCCTTCTCCTTCTCACAAATACATCTCCAGATCCCCTACCAGATCCCCAGAGCTTGGTCCTTCCTCTTCCTCTCTATCTTCTGCTCCTTCCAGAAGATCCAGAAGCTCAGCTTCCCGCACTCTTCCAAAAAGACCAGCCTTAGCCTCACAAGAAACTGCCTTTATCTCCGCCAAATTGGCTCCAAAAGCTTCAAAATATACTCCCAGGATTCTAGACTGTGTCCAGGCGGCCCGCCTGCCTCACCAAACAGTGAAAATCAGGGCCAAAACCTCCAAAAACGGCCAGAAAATAGCCAAATTCATCCAGACAACAACAACAACTCAACCCAACTACCTCCTACTGCTCCCAGAGCAATGCAATCCACCCTTCCAAAATCCAAAAACACCAAAATTTCCCAGATTTCTAAGAGAACAGCCAGAGAACCCCAAGAAGAAACCAGAACACCACACACTGCTCCACAACAACAACTTTGTCCCCAACTAAGACAAAGAAACTACACCTCTCCTCTTTCAGCCAACTACTCTTCTGACAGTTCCATCTCTTCAAATTCTCTATCCAGAAGAGAGCAGTCTGCTTCCAAATCCCCCTCTCCTGCTCCATCCTTTAACAACCCTGGTACTCCATCACCAGCACCTCCTCCAGCTGAATCCAACAGAAATAACAACCACAACAACAACCACAATCTCACTGCTCCAACTAGGCCCCAGGAACCTCAGCATCCCAGTTTACCTTCTCAGGATCCTTCAGAGGAAGACCATGAGAATCCATATCTTTCCCTAGTTGATCCACCTACTATGACCATTACAAAATCGTCAGAGATCCAAATCCCAGCTGCTTACAGATTTGATGAGCTTCCAATATGTAAGTACCAAATTAATTATTCCATTCCTTCAACAAAAATAATTACTGATCCAATTCTTCTTGTCTAGTTGGCACCCCTCCTCCTGAATCTATCATTGGAGTTAGCCAAACTCTTGAAAATTCTTTGACCCTGGATTATGGAGACATGAAGAAACACCTAAGCACCATGTGTTCCAATATGCTAAAAGCCTTTGCCCTCCATAGACCCTTGAATGACTTTAAAAAATCCTTGAGAAAGCGCCTACTGGACGACTACTGGAAAATGTCTAGGATCATTAAACACACCCTCCAGCACTCCATTCCTGCCTCTTCTTCTTCCTCCTCTGAACTTCCCTCTAATCCAATCCCTGATCATTACAATCCCTATAATCTCTCCAGCATGATGCACTTCAAAGAACACAGTGCTTCCCACAATCCCAACAAAAAACAAAAATACATCACAATGCAGACCAGCCTCCAGAAGCATCATCATCCAGACAATAAGCTCCTGCAAAAAGATTAGAAACATAATAATAATATAAAACAATTAATAAAAATAATTTCAGAATTTTATTTTTTTTATTTTTTTTTTGTACTGTCTACTAGTATACTAAAAATAAAAAAATTAATAAATAAAATGAAATGAAATAACATAAATGAAATAAAATAAAATATAAAATATAATACAAATGGTATCCCCCAGCCAATTGATGAGCTGATACCTTACCCACATCCAAGTGCACCTTGATGTGGATACACAATTAATTCTTTTAAATGGTTAACAGAAAACAAAATTCAAAAAATTTAGAAATTCAGAAAATAATAAAAAATAATGAAACACAGAAACAAATGAAATAAATAATAATTAAAAATAAGATATTAGCATTGCCCGGCCAATTGATGAGCCTTTCCCCACCAATGCTTGCCCACATCCAGGTGACCCTGCTGTGGTAACACCCTATATTTTTGATTTTATAATTTTAAACAACCCCCATAAAAAAATTAAAAGAAAAAAAGAGAAAAAAGAAAATAATCCAAAACTGCTATCTAGCAAAAACATAACTTCAACATCAAAGAAATTCCAGCTCCATAGATGGCCCAATAAGAGAAAGTCCGGTCCATAGAAATGATCACTGGGTGGGCTCCCTCCAATAAGTAAAAATGATGGGAGACCACCAGTGATCCACCACCAATCTGAAAGAACCAAAGATAAAGAAGCCAGTCTCAAACAAGTTTAAAGTCATAGCGGACTTAAAACCTGAATAATAAACAACAGAACTAGAATTCAACTAGGAAAAACAAAAGACTTGAGACAGACATTCTGGGGTAACTGTTCTACAGAGAAGCCAGCTCATCAGTTACCCCCACACTTGCCAAAATAAAATCTAGAAGCCCCCCCTGGGTACCTTCTAACAAAAACACAACATTCAACACAAAAAAACCCAAACCAATAAGAGTGAAGAGTCCGGCACTTGAAAACCAAAGGAAATTCCACTTTAAAGTCATAGAGGACTAAAACCTGTGAAAAGAAACCAATACTAGGGTTCAACCAAATTAAGAGAAAGGGTTGGAAACAGACAATCTGGGGTAACTGTTGATAGAGCAGCCAGCCCATCAGTCACCCCTACACTTGCCAAGATCAAATCTAGAAGCCCCACCCATGGGTACCCTCCAACAAAAAATTCCAACAAACAGATGCATAGCATCACCACAAAAAAAAACCAAAATTAAAGAATGGTCCATAGTTTATCCTTATTGCGGAGTCATTCTTCTTCATGACTAGTGCCTCTGGGATAAAACCTATTCACTTGGTCTGCAGCCACCCTCTTTTTCAAGACTGCACCATCCAACTCTTCCAAAACATAAGAACCTACAGACGCCTAAGACCTGACTGTGTAAGGTCCATTCCATCTGTCAGAAAACATTTTGCCCCACTGACTCTCCAAACTTCTATTATACACCAAAACCAAACAACCAGGTTTCAAGGGATTCCTGAGTCTATGAGCTAACTTCTTGTCCCAGTATCTGACTGATTGATTCCTAATCTTCATCATTCTAGAGTATGCCTTCTCTTGACATTCATCTCTACATTCCAACTGTTGCAACCTGGAACAGAGAAAATTTTCTGTTGAGTGCACGTCATCCCTATCAATTCCAAGATAAGAGACAGCTTCCAAGTCCACTTGTAGAACGGCTTTTTGACCAAACATTAGCTCATAAGGAGAATAGACAGTTGTCCTCTTCACAGTGACCCTATCAGCAAATAAAACCAATGGTAAATAATGCCTCCACTTTTCGGCACTATCTCCACACATCTTCACCAAAGCATTCTTGATAACTTGATGGCCTCTTTCAACCATGCCTTCAGCTTCAGGATAATATGGTGTAGCCACTCTAACCCTAGAACCAACACTAGCCACAGCTTCTTTAAATTCGGCACACAACTCTGTCCCACCATCAACAGTCACCAATTTCATCAACCCATACATATAAATCCACTCCTTCTTCAAAAACTCTGCCACATTCTTGACAGTCAAATTAACCAGAGGCACTGCCTCAACCCAACCAGACAAATCATCCCTAGCAACAATCAAGTATTTATACCTTCCCTCTTTAATATGGACAGCCTCCAGACTGACCCTTCCAAAAACAGTTGATTCACCAGTAGCACAGCCCACCTCTTTAGGTTTCAAGTGACTTCTTCTTTGACATTCTTCACAAGATTGAACCCAACCCTGCATAGCCAACTTCATACCTGGCCACCAAAATCTGTCTGCTACTCTTCTATAAGTCTCCCCAAAGCCTCTATGACCAAGGTCTTCATGCAAAGACTTCAAAACCAATTCTAGACCCTTCTTCTGAGTCACCACCATTTGAGGATTAGGATGTCTCCTTCTCATCAACCGCCTTCCTGCCACATAAAATCCAGGAGTCTTCTTCTTGATTGCCAACCAAGTATCATCATCACAACTATCTGGCCTCTCCAAGGTCAACAGATATTCCACCAGGATAAAATAAAACCCAGACTGACCCCAGGTCTCATCTTCAAAATTCAACAAAACAACATCCAAGGGTACACCTCTATCATCAAAATCACCAGCGTGAACATGAGCCAATTGAGCAGCCCAACCAGGACACCAATCCTTAAATTTTGGCACGTCCTTCCCTTTCCACTGAACCTTGTAGAATCCAGTTCACTAACAAAAACACCCTTTTCTAATTTTGAGCTGTCCCAAACAACAACTCAATCTTCATCAACAAAAACATCCTGATCACCAGAATCAAGATCAGATCCAGCCAGTTTGCCTCTTGGGGGAGGTCAGAACAATCATCCAGTTTAGCCTCATGGGGGAGGAAAGAAAAATCCTCAGCACCCTTTGTGCTGGCCCTAATCACTGGAACATCTTCGTCAAACTCTTCAGAATCAGAATCCTCATCTGTAGGTGGCCTCCTTGATAACCCATCAGGCATAGTAAAAGTTTTACCTAGTTTGTGTACCAGGTCAAAAGAAAAATGTTGAATAAATGCCACCCACCTAGTTATTGGAGCATTTGGAAGACTAGATGTATTGATCATCTGAACCAACAATTTTGCATCCACCTGCAGCTCAAAATGCTGCCCCCACAAAACCGTCTGTAGCTTCTTTAAAATTTTAGCTACGCCAGACAATTCCAACTTAGGTTGAGAATACCTAGATTCCACCTCATTAAACACCACAGACTCATACCTTACTGGCCTGACCCTCCCAGTCTTATCCTCCTGAGACAAAACAGCACCAGCAACAATATAGCTTGAATCCACTGCCAGATAAATCTTTCCAGCATCAACACCATAATCCAACTTGTGAAGAATTATATCTTCACCAAAAACCTTTTTCAGCTTCTGAAAAGCCTCTTCACACTCCTCAGTCTATTCCCAATCTGCATCTTTTCTGGTCAACATCCTTAAAGGTGAATCCAACAAAGAAAAATCCTTAATGAAAATCCTGACATATACACATACACCGGAAAATCCTCTGACTTCAGTAGTATTTTTAGGCCTTGGCCATGACTGAATTTTATTAATCTTCTTCTTCACCATAATCCTTCCCTCTTTACATACCACATGACCCAGAACTTCCAAATCAGGAACACAACAACAGAATTTTGACCCTGAAATGGTCAAACCAGCCTCTTCAATCCTAAACAACACACTCTCTAGAGTTATTGCATATTCCCACACAAACCTCCTTATTCCAGGGTTCTCCGATAACACCTCATTACCATAATCGGTGGATGGTCCTTTAATTCAACCATCATCAATAAAAATACCAGCATGAGTAGGAACCTCATCCTGAAATTACTAAGCCATCTGTGCTTGATAAACTGCCACTGAATTATTTGCTCCTTGAGGCAACCTAGTGAGCTGAAATCTTCCCAAAGGAGTCTAAAAAGTTGTGAGAGGCCTTGAATCCGTATGTAGCTCCCTCTCATCATATCCCCCCATAATATCACCCAAACCATAACATACCCTTCCAGCAAAAGCTTCAAAAAAATCCTCTGCACTTGTCAGCATACCAGCGTCCTTGATAGTGACTCTCTTCAATGCTCTAAGATCATGAACCACCCTAAACTTTCCATTCTGCTTCTTTACACAGAAAACTGGACTTGAGTAACTGGATATTGATTGTTCATATAACCCAGTCCTGACTCTTTCCCTAACAATCTCTACAAAATCCTCTCAAATAGCGGCTGGAATCGGAATAGGTTTGATTTGCCAAGGTTCATGACAAACAACAGGAATCAAGTAAGGTTCCCCAGAAGATTGATTCAATACACCACTTTCCTCCTCAACCAATGCCACCTCTTTTCCCTTAGCACAATAATGTGCAACAACAACTTCTTTTCTTCCTCAGACAACCACCCATCAGGATCAAAATTAACAACTTTCAATCTTTCCACGGTCACCCTAGCCGTCTCTAAAAATTCTGGAGGATTCTTCACCAAAGGAGTACAGTACGGATCTCTTGACAAAGGAGGTCTTTTCAAAGGCGGATTCAAACCCACAGGCATCGGCTTGTTGACAGGCCTAATCTTCTGCACTACCTTCTAATACTTTGCCGCTCCACCTTCAACTTGAGGGATCTTCAGGAATTCTTCACCACCAGACCTGGAACAAAAACCAAGGGTTTCCCCATTGCTCACATGTGTGGCCAAGGTAATGTTTTTGAAAGGTGTAGAAAATACCCTAGCGGTGCACAATTGGGAGGACTTACTTTTACACCCCAATCTCACCACTCCAAAACTTTTCCGCAATTCCACATCTTCATCCTCACTTCCAACTTCCAAATCTTCAAATCTTGATTCATCTTCTGAATCACATCTTCTAAAATTTTGCAGTTTATCCTCATGCTGGAGGCCCAAAGATTTAACTCGATGATCTTCTCTCTTCAAAATTTTCTGCAGTTTAACCTCATGCTGGAGGCCCAAAATTAGATCTTGACGATCTTCACAAAAATATTTTGCATCTTCTTTCTTCATTATCTTCAGATTTTTTTCTTGATTTTCTTGAATTATCTTGAAATTTTTATCTTCTTTTCTTAAGTTTTCTTCTGTCCTACAAAAAAAACCAGGGGTTTCCCCAATGCTCACAGGTGTGGCCCAGGTAATGTTTTTGAAAGGTGTAGAAGAAACCCTAGCGGTTCACAACTGGGAGGACTTACTTTTAGACCCCAATCTCACCACCCCAAAACTTTTCCGCATATCTTTCAATAAAGATATATAACCAATCTTCTTCTTTGAACTTGAATTAAAAATAATTAAGAATCTTGAGAGAGAACAGAGACTTGATAAAAAACTTGATGAATACTTGCAGAGAAGAGAAACATTAAAAAGAGAAAGTTGAAAATCCACTTGGTTTATCTCCAAGGGAGCTGACCTACTACAACCTGGGATTTCCTCATCTCGGGGAGTGGTTGTAGCACTAGGGTGATCAGCCCTCATTACTCTAAAAAAGACAGACTCTCAATAGAGCCTGAGCCGCACTCCAAAAAACCAGAGGCGGAACCAATTTCTTTCCTTTTCCTGCAACAATCCATGCACTGGCACATTGAAGATGAACCAGGCCTAGTCTCCCAACCATCCTCTCCAGGGGATGACAACCTCATGTGAAGCCTCCTTTCGTCTTCACCAGTCAAATCCAAACTGATTCCCAAATCAAATTGATAGCCTATTCTTGCCTGAAAATCCATCAAGAATGGCCCACCCAAAACTGCTTTTACATTACCTTTAGCAATGTAAAAATGAACCTTCCCTGAGGCTCCTCCAACATCTAACTTCAAAAACTCTGAAGTTCCAACCAATTCAGTGACATGGCCACCGATCCCTCTCAAATTCCCACCAATACCAGTTTTGATGAGGAGGCCCATATGAGTTTCCTCAAACAAAGAAATCAGGTTTATCTGAGAACCTGAATCCACCAATGCCCTTGCCTCCCTTATATTCATAGTGACATTGACATATCCCAGAGGAGCAGAAAAATGAGTTTCCAACCCCTCACCAAACTTTTTAGCAGAATCACAAATGTATTCTACCTCACCAGAAGAAACCCTTCTCCTGGTCAACAACTTCTTTTGCCTATCAGCCAACCCTGGACTGATAGCATACAATTCTCCATCAGATAGGGAAACCTGACCCTGGTTCGTCCTTTCCAGGACAGAGTCCATAACATTAACTTGACCAGACACTAATGGCCTCTCAAAGTGAGCACTTTGCTTCACCACCTTGGTCCTAGAAGATTCTTGAGGACCAGCACCACCAACAGATTTACCATTAACAGGAACCAAACCAGATCCCTCACCAGAACCTCTGACTCCAACAGCATTTGGCAATGAAGCCAAAGGGACATCCTCCTCAGAGTCAGAATCAACCTCCATTCGCATTGGCTCACCATTCAGGTCCAATGCACCAAAACTAGGGGGGCCCATATCAGCCATACCCTTCTGCATCTTGTACAGCTCCTCTTTGCTGTACCTTTTCCTAGCTGCACTCAGCTTAGGATCACCCTTTGAAGCATTTGGCTTTGGTTGGGCCTGAGAACTGCTCTTAGGCCTACCCACCTTTCCTGCTTCCACATCATAAACACCAGCCAAGCATTCACCACTTGACTGTCCACCACAAGAATGCAATTCCAAACCACCAAAGGAAGTAGAAAAAGAGATCTTATTGACCTCCTTCCCCTTTCCCTTGACGTCCTCATCTACATTAACAGAAGACTTCCCCTGATCAGGAATCTCCTCAAAACTTGGCCTCCTTTGATTGAGACCACCCCTTCTCCTGACCAAATCAACAGGAGCCTGCCCCTCACTGGGCTTCACAAAGGAACCGTCAGGGAACTTAAAAACCCTGCCATCAAACTCCACTTTTCCTTCAGACACATCTCTGTTCAGTGCCCAACAATCATTGGACCTGTGCCCCCTCCTACTGCAATAAGAGCAAACCCAAGGATCACTCCTACCAGCCCTCCTTTCAAAATCTCTTGGCTGAGAAGGTGCCTTATTAACCTTCTTGGCCTCCTGAACAAAAATGTGCAGCTGCTTTGTAAGATCAGCCAACTGCTCCACCATTGGGTCTCTCTCCTGTTTGGGAACCTGCACCAAATTATTTTCCTCCTTCTTCTCCCTAACTTCCTCTTCAGCCAAAGCCTCACTTACTTTGCTGACATACTTGGCACACCCCTCCTGATATGTGTCCACAGCCAATAACTTTAAATGGGCCTCAACAGCCTCCTTCACCTTATCCAAGGCAGGCAACTTCTGATCCCCATTAGAAAGAGTCTTCATCAATTCCTTTCTTGACAACTCCTTAAACACATCCATCCTGGCATCTCTAGCCATGGCAGACCAAAAAACATCTTTGGAAGCATTTTCATGTGCCAGCTCCTCCACTTCCACCAAATATTCCACCACAGGATCAAACTGTAGCAGAAACTTCCTGTAACTATGTAAGTTACCAACACCACCATAAGATTTCCATTCACTGACAACCTTGTTCAGATCCACCATAGTGAACCTGACACCCCATCTATCCACCATTTCCCTACACAACAATTTCCAATCCCTCTTCTTGTAGCCAGATATGGCCACAATCTCCTTCTCCACTGACCTATCACCAATGAAGAAGATAATCTGCTTCACCATGTCCAGGTAGGAAGCACCATCCACTCCAGCAGCAGTTTCATACTTCTCTAGAAACCACTTGACATCCTCCCCATTAAATTTGGTACCATCCCAAGTTTTAATCCTCACACACTCCCTAACCATCACAGAAGGGGGACCATCCCCCCCACTGACAGTCACCACAGGAATAGAGGAACCAGAAGCCATTCCTCCAGTCCAAAACACCAAAAAGAACCAACCAAAGAAAACAGATATTCCAAAGAACTAGCAAGTTCGAACCCCACATTGGGCGCCAGAAATGTAGACAATCCTATAGTACTAGCTATAGGCCTTGACCAAGGGAGTTGGAGAAAAACCAGAGAGAAAATCCCCTGTCCCTTTAGAAAAATAGAGTGAGATTTACTTGCTAAAGTAAGTTGGTTCCTGTTTTGCTAAAGACCCTTTTTAACACACTTGACTGCTTGATGAGCCAAGAAAGTAGTCACCAGATAGACTACCGGACCAAAGAACTGAAATGTAGAACAAAGTCCACACCAGAGACAGCAAAGATACTTGATGTAGGCTGCTAATCCACACCAGAGACAGAAATAATACTTGCTATAGCTTGCAAGACTATAACAGAGAAAACAGTTGCTAAAGTTAAGTTAAATGAAGAACTTACTTGCAACAAACACAGCCAATTGTGGCCAGAAAACAGTGAAAACTGAGTAAGGAACAATGAGATCACCTCCGGATGGTTGTATGATGATTAAGGTTGCCCCAAACTGTCTTATTCACTATTTACACACAGACCACTAACTAAGAGCCCATGCGCACCCACCAATCTGGCACCTGTACCCGCCAAATTGCATAAAAAACCCTCCTGGAGCGCTCCCCATGCTCCTAAAACAGAGGTGGGCGGGCCGCCCGACGTCGGAGATGCCGCCTGAAGCGGCCCGGCCTCCCTGAAGCCAGAAAACCAATAAAAACCACTAATCTACTTAGAAAAATTAGCTACAACTACTAAAACCTTTAAAACACGGAATTTCTCTATAACAACATTGGGACATGAAATATAGAGAAAAATTAGCTCTATCCAATGGTACTAAGCACTTAACCCTAAGACTTAAGTTTAGACCGTAAAACACTAAAAACAAAATTAAACAGCAATCTTTTATAAATGAAAAATGAGGAAATGACCCCTTAAAACTCAGAATATGAAAAATGTCTTCAAGACATAAAATATAGAGAAAAACCAGGGCTATCCAATGATAGTACCCAGATACCTGCAGACCCAATATTCACGGAATAAAATCAGAAAAATACCTAATTCCTTAACAGATGTCAATTAAGACATGCATAAACAGCGCCAAATCTCACAACAAAGGCCCCTGCCAATGTTGGAAGACCACAACATGACTAGTTATACTTAAGAGCCTCTCAGACTCGAAATTGGGCATCATCTTACAATTATCATACATCATACAGCTTAATCTTTAACCACCACGGTCTCATTTTTTATTACTCAACAATATTAATAAAATTGAAATACCCTTATAACTTTATATTTTATATATAACATTTTAGAAATAATACTCAACAATTTAAATCACACTTCATACAGGGTATCTTTAGAAAGGTCTTTATCACTAGGACTTGATTATTGCTGTCTCATAAAAATTCAAATTATTATAAAAACATAAAAGTCAATCTTTTCAGATGTTTCAGTGGTACACCTTAATTGTTGTAATCAGTATTTCTTTCTCAACAGCCACTTTTATTTAAATCTCAATAAGCGGTAAACATATTAGAGTTTCATTATTTTTATCAATCAGATCCAAGTAGACTGGTTAGCTTAGTGATTTAGAATTCCCATTTTGTTATTTTTATTGGAAGGACCGGTTTTTCAGCTAAATCCACACATCTCCTCCGGATTCTGCTTACAGCAAGGCAACTGTAAGAGTTTACCTTACCATAACAAATTAAAGGATTCAGACAAATCTCTAATTTACTACTCTATTTTTTGTATATATCAATCTCTCTCTTAAAAGACTATATATGTGTATATCTATCTATCTTATATGTATATGACTCCCCCAGACTCTATCAAATAGTTGTCCTTTTATATTTTTACAGTACTCAAGACACAGTTCCCTAGTGGATCTTCAGCGCTAGCTCTAGCGTCATATTAGTAAAACAATAACTAATCTATTAGTAAGCTACATACACTGCTTGTAACAACTACAGCGCGTAAATCATACCCTATAATTACTAACACTAGTATTAACTTGTTTCACTGATACTCCACATATGCGCTTTTAACTATACCTTTGTTTTGTTTCAACGCTAGTTCCAGGTTTGGCTTATCCTAACGCTGCGTTTAGTTGCCTTAACTCTTGTTTAGTTTTACGATTGATTCCCACTTTCTTTGCTTTAATACTAAGTTCATATTTCCAACAGCTCGCTTAACTAGTTAGCCTTCTTCATTACTCGTCTCAGTAAGTTTCCCAACTGGCTGCGGTACAGCATACTATGCACTTGAGTCGTCCTTAATCCATGACTTTTTCCTTAATGCTTAACACATACTTTTTGGAAAGCCCAAATCCATATTTTTTTAGCGCGTAATAGTCCTAAGTTGATAATACACAATTCCCTATTGTGCGGCACATCTTGCTGCAATATCTGAGCGCACAGACCCTTAATCCTTTTCTGTGCTTCCATTTCCTTTGTTCCATGAAACACACAAATATATATTATATTTTTGCACTTCCTGCTGCGCTAACTCCCCTTTATTCTTCCTGGACTACGTGCGCTTATTGGTCTAAATTCACGCTTCCTGCGAGGCGCGTACCACAGCGTAATTTTGTGTTTTAAGGGTTTTAGTAGTTGTAGTGAATTTTTAAAAGTAGATTAGATGTTTTTATTGCTTTTCTGGCTTCAGGGAGGCCGGGCCGCTTCAGGCGGCACCTCCGACGTCAGGCAGCCCGCCTGCCTCTGTTTTAGAAGGTTGGAGAGCGCCTCTGGAGGGTTGTTATTCAATTTGGCTGGTACAGGTGCCAAATTTGTTGCTGTGCATGGATCTTAGATGGGTGGTCTGTGTGTACATACTGAATAAGACAGTTTTGGGGCAACTTTAATTATCAAACAACCATCTGGTGATTAGATATTGATTCTCACTCAGTTTTCACTGTTTTTTGGGCCACAATTGGCTGTGTTGGTTGCAAGGTTAGTTCTTCATTTAACTCAACTTTTGCAACAGGTTCTCTGGTATAGTCTTGCAAGTTATATCAAGTATTATTGCTGTCTCTGGTTTGGATTTTCAGCCTACATCAAGTATCTTCGCTTTCTCTGGTGTAGAAATTGGTCTACATTTCAGTTCTTTGGTCTGGTAGTCTGTCTGGGGACTACATTCTTGGCTCATAAAGCAGTCAAGTGTGTTGAAAAAGGGGCTTTAGCAAACAGGAACCAACTTACTTTAGCAAGTAAATATCACTCTATTTTTCTAAAGGGACAGGGGATTTTCTCTCTGGTCTTTCTCCAACTCCTTTGGTCAAGGCCTATAGCTAGTACTATAGGATTGTCTACATTTCTGGCACCCAATGTGGGGTAGAGCTTGCTAGTTCTTTGGAATCTCTATTTTCTTTGGTTGGCTCTTTTTGGTGTTTTGGTCTGGAGGAATGTCTTCTGGTTTCTCTATTCCTGTGGTGACTGTCAGTGGGGTAGATGGTCCTCCTGCTTTGATGGTCAGGGAGTGTCTTAGGATTAAAACTTGGGATGGTAGCAAGTTTAATGGGGAGGATTTCAAGTGGTTTCTGGAGAAGTATGAGACTGCTGCTGGAGTAAATGGTGCTTCTTACCTGGACTTGATGAAGCAGATTATCTTCTTCATTGGTGATAGATAAGTGGAGATGGAGGTTGTGGCCATGCCTGGCTACAAGAAGAGGGATTGGAAGTTATTGTGTAGGGAGATGGTAGATATATGGGATGTCAGGTTCAATATGGTGGATCTGAACAAGGTTTTCAGTGAATGGAAATCTTATGGTGGTGTTGGTAACTTGCATAGTTACAGAAAGTTTCTGCTACAGTTTGATCCTGTGGTGGAATACTTGGTGGAAGTGGAGGAGCTGGAATATGAAAATGCTGCCAAGGATGTTTTTTGGTCTGTCCTGGCTAGAGATTTCAGGATGAATGTGTTGAAGGATATTTCAAGGAAGGTCTTGATGAAGACTCTTTCTAATGGGGACCAGAAGTTGCCTGCCTTGGATAAGGTGAAGGATACTGTTGAGGCCCATTTGAAGTTATTGGCTGTGGACACCTATCATGAGGGGTGTGCCAATTAAGTCAGGAAAGTCAGTGAGTCTTTGGCTGAAGAGGAAGTTAGGGTGAAGAAGGAGGAGAAGAATATGGTGCAGGTTCCCAAAATGTAGAGGGACCCAGTGGTGGAGTAGTTGGCTGATCTCACAAAGCAGCTGCATATTTTTGTTCAGGAGGCTAAGAAGGTCAATAAGGCACCTTCTCAGCCTAGAGATTTTGATAGGAGGGCTGGTAGGAGTGATTCTTGGGTCTTCTCTTATTGAAGCAGGAGGAGGCACAGGTCCAATGATTGTTGGGCATTGAACAGGGATGTGCCTGAAGGAAAGGTGGCATTTGATGGCAGGGATTTCCTGTTCCCTGATGGTTTGTTTTCGAAGCCAAGTGAGGGGCAGGCTCCTCTTGATTTGGCCAGGAGAAGGGGTGGTCTCAATCAAAGAAGGCCAAATTTTGAGGAGATTCCTGATCAGTGGAAGTCTTCTGGTAAGGAAGATGATGATGTCAAGGGAAAGAGGAAGGAGGTCAATAAGGTCTCTTTTTCTACTTCCTTTGGTGGTTTAGAGCTATATTCCTGTGGTTGACATTCAAATGGAGAATTCTTGGCTGGTTTTTATGATGTGGAAGTGGGGAAGGTGGGAAGGCCTAAGAGCAGTTCTCAGGCCCAACCAAAGACAAAGGCTTCAAAGGTGGATCCTAAGCTGAGTGCAGATAGGAAGAGGTACAGCAAAGAGGAGCTGTACAAGATGCAGAAGGGTATGGATGACATGGGCCCCCCTAGTTTTGGTGAATTTAACATGAATGGTGAGCCAATGCCAATGGAGGTTCATTCTGACTCTGAGGAGGATTTCCCTTTGGCTTCATTACAAAAGCCTGCTGGAGTTAGAGGTTCTGGTGAAGGATCTGGTTTGCTTTCTGTTGATGGTAAATCTGTTGGTGGTGCTGGTTCTCAAGAAGCTTCTAGGACCAAGGTAGTGAAGCCAAGGGCTCACTTTGAGAGGCCAGTGGTTTCTGGTCAATCTAATGTTATGGACTCTGTTCTTGAAAGGATGAATCAGGGTCAGGTTTCCCTTTCTTATGGGGAATTGTATGCTATCAGTCCTGGGTTGGCTGATAGACAGAAAAAGTTGTTTACAAGGAGAAGAGTTTCTTCTGGGGAGGTGGAATACATTTGTGATTCTGATGAAAAGTTTGGTGAGATGTTGAAAACTCATTTTTATGCTCCTCTGGGTTATGTCAATGTCACTCTGAATGGAAGGGAGGCAAGGGCATTGATGGATTCAGGTTCTCAGATAAACCTGATTTCTTTTTTTGAGGCTACTCATTTGGGCCTCCCCATCAAAACTGGTATTGGTGGGAATTTGAGAGGTATTGGTGGCCATGTCACTGAATTGGTTGGAACTTCTGAGTTTGTGAAGTTATATGTTTGTGGAGCCTCAGGGAAGGTTCATTTTTATATTGCTAAGGGAATAGTTAAAGCTGTTTTGGGTGTGCCATTCTTGATGGATTTTCAGGCAAGGACTGGTTATCAATTTGATTTGGGAATCAGTTTGGAGTTGACTGGTGAAGATGAAAGGAGACTTCACATGAGGTTATCATCCTCTGGAGAGGATGGTTGCGAGACCAGGCCTGGTTTATCTTCAATGTTCCAGTGCATGGATTGTTGTAGGAGAAGAAGAGAAGTGGGTGCTGCCTCTGGTTTTTTGGAGTGTGGCTCAGGCTCTAGTGAGGGTCTGTCTTTTTTAGAATGAGGAGGGCTGATAAATCTAGTGCTACAACCTCTCCCCATGATGAGGAAATCCCAGGTTGTAGTAGGTCAGCTCCCTTGGAGATATACCAAGTGGATTTTCAATTTTCTCTTTTTAATGTTTCTCTTCTCTGCCAGTATTCATCAAGTTTTTTATCAAGTCTCTGTTCTTTCTCAAGATTCTCAATTTTTTTTAATTCAAGCTCAAGGAAGAAGATTGGTTATATATATTTATTGAAAGATATGCGGAAAGGTTTTGGAGTGGTGAGATTGGGGTCTAAAAGTAAGTCCTCCCAATTGTGCATTGCTAGGGTTTCTTCTACACCTTTCAAAAACATTACCTGGGCCACACCTGTAAGCGTTGGGGAAACCCCTAGTTATTTTTGTAGGTCAGAAGAAAACTCAAGAAAAGTAGATAAAAATTTCAAGATAATTCAAGAAAATCAAGAAAAAAATCTGAAGATAAAGAAGAAAGAAGAGTCAAAATATTTTTGTGAAGATTGTCAAGATCAATTTTTGGGCCTCCAGCATGAGGTTAAACTGCAGAAAATTATGAAGAAAGAAGATCATCAAGATCAATTTTTGGGCCTCCAGCATGAGGATAAACTGCACAATTTTAAAAGAGTTGATTCAGAAGATGAATCAAGATTTGAAGATTCGGAAGTTTGAAGTGAGGATGAAGATGTGGAATTGCGGAAAAGTTTTGGAGTGGTGAGATTGGGGTGTAAAAGTAAGTCCTCCCAATTGTTCACCGCTAGGGTATTTTCAACACCTTTCAAAAACATTACCTTGGCCACACATGTGAGCTATGGGAAAACCCTTGGTTTTTGTTCCAGGTCTGGTGGTGAAGAATTCCTGAAGATCTCTCAAGTTGAAGGTGGAGCGGCAAAGTAAAAGAATGTAGCGCAGAAGATTAGGCCTGTCAATGAGCCTATACCTGTGGGTTTGAATCTGCCCTTGAAGAGACCTCCTTTGTCCAGAAATCTGTACTGTACTCCTTTGGTGAAGAATCCTCCAGAATTTGTACAGATGGCTAGGATGACTGTGGAAAGGTTGAAAGTTGTTAATTTTGGTCCTGATATGTGGTTTTCTGAAGAAGAAAAGAAGTTGTTGTTGCACGTTATTGTGCTAAGGCAAAAAGCTGTGGCTTTTGTTGAGGATGAAAGGGGTGTGCTGAAGCACACTTATGGGGAACCTTACTTGATTCCTGTGGTTTGTCATGAGCCTTGGCAAATCAAACCTATTCTGATTCCAGCTGCTATCAGAGAGCATTTTGTGGAGATTTTTAGGGAAAGAGTCAGGACTGGGTTATACGAACAATCGACATCCAGTTACTCATGTCAGGATTTCTGTGTAAAGAAGCAGAATGAAAAGTTGAGGGTGGTTCATGTTCACAGAGCCTTGAATAGAGTCACTATCAAGGATGCTGGTATGCCCCCAAGTGCAGAGGATTTTGTTGAAGCTTTTTCTGGAAGGGTGTGTTATGGTTTGGGTGATATTATGGGTGGTTATAAGGAGAGGGAACTTCATATGGATTCAAGGCCTCTAACAACTTTTGAGACTCCTTTGGCAAAATTTCAGCTCACTAGGTTGCCTCGAGGAGTAACTAATTCAGTGGCAGTATATCAAGCACAGATGGCTTGGATTTTGCAGGATGAGGTTCCTACTCATGCTGGTATTTTTATTGATGATGGTGGAATTAAAAGACCATCCACTGATTATGGTAATGAGGTGTTAATGGAGAACCCTGGCATAAGGAGGTTTGTTTGCGAATATGCAATAACTCTAGAGAGAGTGTTGTTTAGGATTGGAGAGGCTGGTTTGACCATTTCAGGGTCAAAATTCTGTTGTTGTTTTCCTGCTTTGGAAATTCTGGGTCATGTGGTATGTAAAGAAGGATGGATTATGGCAAAGAAAAAGATTAATAAAATTCAGTCATGGCCAAGGCCTAAAAATACTACTGAAGTCAGGGAATTTTTGGGTGTGTGTGTATATATCAGGATTTTTATTAAGGATTTTTCTTTGTTGGCTTCACCTTTAAGGATGTTGACCAGGAGTGATGCAGATTGGGAATGGACGGAAGAGTGTGAAGAGGCTTTTTAGAAGTTGAAAAAGTTGTTGGGGAATATATTTTTCTTCACAAGTTGGATTATGGTGTTGGTTCTGAAAAAATGTATCTGGCAGTGTACTCAAGCTATATTGCTGCTGGTCCTTTTTTGTCTCTGGAAGATAAAACTGGAAGGGTCAGGCCACTAAGATATGAGTCAGTGGTGTTTAATGAGGTGGAATCTAGGTATTCTCAACCTAAGTTGGAATTGTGTGGTGTATCAAAAATTTCAAAGAAGCTACAGACTGTTTTGTGGGGGCAGCATTTTGAGCTGCAGGTGGATGCAAAATCTTTAGTTTAGATGATCAATACACCTAGTCTTCCAAATGCTCCAATGACTAGGTGGGTGGCATTTATTCAAAATTTTTCTTTTGACCTGGTACACAAACCAGGAAAAACTTTTACAATGGCTGATGGATTATCAAGGAGGAAACCTACAGATGAAGATTCTGAGGCTGAAGAGTTTGATGAAGATTTTCCAGTGGTTAGGGTCAGCACAAAGGGTGCTGAAGATTTTTCTGACCTCCCTCAAGAGGCTAAACTGGCTGGATCTGATCTTGATTCTGGTGATCAGATTGTTTTTGTTGATAAAGATGGACTTATTGTTTGTGACAGCTCAAATTTTGAAAATGGTGTTTTTGTTAGTGAACTGGATTCTCACAAGATTAAGTGGAAAGAGAAGGATGTGCCAAAATTTAAGGATTGATATCCTGGTTGGGCTGGTCAGTTGGCTCATGTTCACACTGGTGATTTTAGATGACAGAGTTGTACCCTTGGATGTTGTTTTGTTGGATTTTGAAGATGAGACCTGGGGTCAGTCTGGTTTTTATTTTATTATGGTTGAATATCTGTTTACCTTGGAGAGGCCAGATAGTTGTGATGATGATACTTGGTTGGCAATAAAGAAGAAGAGTTTTGTATTTTATGTGTCAGGAAGATGGTTGATGAGGAGGAGACTTCCTATTCCTCAAGTTGTGGTGACTCAGAAGAAGTGTCAAGAAGTTATGTTGAAGTCTTTTCATGAAGACCTTGGTCATATAGGCTTTGGGGAGACTTATTGAAGAGTAGCTAAAAGATTCAGGTGGCCAGGTATGAAGTTGGCTGTGCAGGGTTGGGTCAATCTTGTGAAGAATGTCAAAGAAGAAGTCACTTAAAACCTGAAGAGGTCAGCCGTTCTACTAGTGAATCAACTGTTTTTAGAAGAGTCAGTCTGGATGCTGTCCATATTAAAAAGGGTATGTTTAAATACTTAATTGTTGCCAGGGATGATTTGTCTGGTTGGGTTGAGGCATTGCCTCTGGCTAATTTGACTTCCAAGAATGTCGCAGAGTTTTTGAAGAAGGAGTGGATTTATAGGTATCGGTTGATGAAGTTGGTGACTGTTGATGGCGGGCCAGAGTTTGGTGCCAAATTTAAAGAAGCTGTGGCTAGTGTTGGTTCTAAAGTTAGAGTGGCTACACCTTATTATCCTGAAGCTGAAGGCATGGTTGAAAGAGGCCATCAAGTTATCAAGAATGCTTTGGTAAAGATGTGTGGGGATAGTGCTGAAAAGTGGAGGCATTATTTACCCTTGCTGTTATTTTCTGATAGGGTCACTGTGAAGAGGACAACTGGCTATTCTCCTTATGAGTTAACATTTGCTGAGAAAGCTTTTCTACCAGTGGACTTGGAAGCTGTCTCTTATCTTTGAATTGATTGGGATGACGTGCACTCAACAGAAGAATTGCTCTGTGCCAGGATGCAAAAGTTGGAATGTAGAGAGGAATGTCAAGAGAAAGAATACTCTAGAATGATGAAGATTAGGAATCAATCAGTCAGATAATGAAACAAGAAGTTGGCTCATAGACTCAGGAGTCCCTTGAAGCCTGATTGTTTGGTTTTGGTTTATAATAGAAGTTTGGAGAGTAAGTGGGGAAAAATGCTTGCTGAAAGATGGAATGGACCTTAAAGAGTCAGATCTCAGGTGTCTGGAGGTTCTTATGTTTTGGAAGAGTTGGATGGTGCAGTCTTAAAGAAGGGAGTGGCTGCAGAACAGGTGAAGAGATTTTATTTTAGAGGCACTAGACATGAAGAAGATTGACTCTGAAATGAGGATAAACTATGGAACATTCTTTAAATTTTGGAATTTTTGGTGTTACAGAGCAAATTTTGTCTTGGAAATTTTTTGTTAGAAGGTAACCATGTGAGGGGCTTCTAGATTTGACCTTGGAAAGTGTAGGGGTAACTTATGGTCTGGCTGCTCTGTAGAATAGTCACCCCTGATTGTCTGTTTCCAACCCTTTCACTTAATTTGGTTGAACCATAGTATTGGTTTCTTTTCACAGGTTTTAGTCTTCTATGACTTTAAACTGTAATTTTCTTTGGTTTTCAAGTGCTGGCCTCTTCACTATTATTGGTTTTGGTTTATTGTGTTGGATGTTGTGTTTTTGTAAGAAGGTACCCAAAGGGGGCTCCTAGATTTTATTTTGGAAAGTGTGGGGGTAACTGATGAGCTGGCTGCTCTGGAGAACAGTTACCCCAGAATGTCTGTCTCAAGTTATTTTTTTTTTTAGTTGAATTCTAGTTCTGTTGTTTATTATTCAGGTTCCAAGTCTACTATGACTTTAAACTGTTTTGGGACTGGATTCTTTATCTTTCTTTTTTTTGGGTTTGTGGTGGATCACTGGTGGTCTCCCATCATTTTTACTTATTAGAGGCAGCCCACCCAGTGATCATTTCTATGGACTGGACTTTCTCTTACTGGACCATCCATGGAGCTGGACTTTCTTTGATTTTTTAGTTATGATTTTGCTAGATAGTAGTTTCAGATTATTTTCTTTTTTCTCTTTTTTTCTTTTAATTTTTTTATGGAGGTTGTTAAAATTATAAATTCAAAAATATAGGGTGTTACCACATCAGGGTCACCTGGATGTGGGAAAACATTGGTGGGGAAAGGCTCATCAATTGGCTGGGAAATGCTATTTTATCATTTTATTTTATTTTATTTTTATTTTCATTAATGTCATTTTTTATTTTTTACTCTCATTATTACCCTTAATTTATATATCTTATTTCAAATCATTTAAATTATTTAAGGTGTATCCACATCAAGGTGTACTTGGATGTGGGCAAGGTATCAGGGGATCAGCTCATCAATTGGCTGGGGGATATCATTTGTATTATTTTTTTATCTTTTATTTTATTTCATTTATTTATTTTTTTTTTATAAATTTTTTATTTTAGTATGTTAGTAGACTGTTAAAAAAATATTAGAATTTATAGTTATTAATTCTTTTTTATTTATTTATTATTATGTTTATAATCTTTTTTCAGGAGCTCAATGTCTGGATGATGAAGTTTTTGGAGGCTGGTCCAGATTATGATGTTGTTTTTTTTGGGGGGGTTTATTGAAGCTCTGTGTTATTTGAAGTGCATCCTGCTGGAGAGATTATATGGATTATAATGGGCAGGAATGGGTTTGGATGGAAGTTCAGAAGAGGAAGAAGAAGAGGAAGGAATGGATTGTTGGAAGGTGTGCTTAATGATCGTAGAAATCTTCCAGTGGTCCTTTAATAGTTGTTTGCTCAAGGTTTCATCAAATTCATTTAAAGGTCCATGGAGGGCAAAGGTGTTCAGCATGTTTGAACACATGGTGCTGAGGTGTTGTTTCATGTCTCCATAATCCAGGGTCAAAGAAGTTTTTAGAGGTTGGCCAACTCCAATAATAGATTCAGGAGGAGGGGTTCCAACTAGACAAGAAGAATTGGATCAGTAATTCTTTTTGTTGAAGAAATTGGATGAATTAATGTGGTACTTACAGATTGGAAATTCATCAAATATGTAAGCGGCCGGAATTTGGACTTCTGAAGATTTTGGAATGATGATAGTAGGTGGATCAATCATGGAAAGATATGGATTATCTTGGTCTTCCTCTGAAAGTTTTTGAGATGGTGAACTAGGATGCTGATGTTCCTGGGGCCTAGTTGGAGCAGCAGGCCTGTTGTTGCTGTTGTTGATATTTCTGCTTGATTCAGTTGGATGAGGTGATGGTGATGGAGTACCAGGGTTGTTATAAGATAGGGCAGGAGAGGGTGATCATGAAGCGGATTGATATCTTCTGGATGGTTCTCTTGAAGGAATGGAACTGTCAGAAGAATAGTTGGTTGGCAGAGGAGAGGTGTAGTTTAGTTTCCTTAACTGAGGGCAAAGTTGTTTTTTTGGTGCAGTGTTGGGTGCTCTGGTGTCTTCCTGGGGCCCTCTGGCAGGTCTCCTAGAAGTTTGGGAAATTTTGGAGTTTTTGGAACTTAGAAAGGCTGGCTGCATTGCTCTGGGAGCAGTGGGAGGTGGCTGCGTGGAGTTGTTTTTGATGATTGGAGGAACTTGGCTGTTTTCTGGTAGTTTTTGGAAGTTTTGAGCCTGATTTTCACTGTCTAGTGAGGCAGGCGGGCCGCCTGGATGTGGTCTAGCAGCCTAGGAGCTGATTTTGAAGCTTTTGGAGCTAATTTAGCAGAAATAAAAGCTGATTCTTGGAGAGTTAAAGCAGGCCTTTTGGGGAGAGTTCTGGGATCTTCTGGATGGTTCTGAGGATAAAGATGAAGAGGCTGGACCAAGCTCTGGGGATCTGGTAGGGGATATGGAGAGGTATTTATGAGAAGGTGAAGGAAGAGGAATAGGGTAGTTGGCATCTCTGTCACATTTCTTCTTCTTGGAGTAGCAAGAATCACAGGCCCTGTCGTAGAATTTGGCTTCAGGAGTTGGAAGAGTGAATGTGCAAGGTCTGCACATGTGGATGCACTGTTTGCAGGCATAGTCCTTGGGAGCAGTGAAGCAAGGAAGATTGGAGGGGTCAAAATCAGGGGATCCAGCCATGATCTGTGGTGAGAAAAGATGATGGAAAGAGATAATAAGGAGATTTTTGTCAGTGATGGGTAGATAATGAAGTGAAGGTGGAAGTTCAGCAGGTTGGCTGTAGGTGTATTATGTATGAAATTGGCTGGGTCTATTTTATGCTAAATTCTGGCAGTCCATCAAGACTTTAAACTGAAATCTGGTTTCTGGTAGTCCTCCAAGACTTTAAACTGGCTGGTTTTCAAGAATTTGTCTTAGTTTTTTTGGATGTTTAGTCCATCAAGACTCTAAACTGAAAAATCTATTGTTTCAAGAATTTATTTTTACTACTGTGGATCTGATAGTCCTACAAGACTTTAAACTGGCTTCTTTCAAGGAGTTTCAAGATAAGTCCATCAAGACTTTAAACTGAGGATTGTTTGATGGTCTAGTCCCCCAAGACTATAAACTGAGGAATGGGTTTTTGTTGTTGGAATGGGTTTGAAAGATTGGCAGAGGGTATCCACAGGGGGAGCCTCTGCATTTAGAAAAGGCAAGTTTGTGGGTAATTGATGGGCTGGAATATCTATTCACAATTACCCCAGAATGTTAGTTTTTTCTCTGTGTCTTAATGTGGTTGATCTCTGGTTCTGGGTTTATGATTTAGGTTTTTGAGTCACCCAAGACTTTAAACTGATGGTTTTTGAGTCCCCCGAGACTATAAAATGAGGATGGTCCCCCAAGACTTAAAACTGAGGGTTGTTTGTGGTTACATCCTATAGAGGGTGTGGTCAATTTTTCTTTTCTGAATCAAGCTCAAGTACTAGTTAAATTACAAATGGAATCAAGAGATGAAATGAAGTGTTCAAAATTAGCCTTGAACTGGTGAATGAGGTGTCTTCATTTCTCAATGTCCTGTGGATCTCTAGCAGGAGTGGATTGGAAGTAGTTTAGCAGAAGGTGTTTCTGTTGAGATGTGTGTTGTTGGAACTTGGCCTTAATTGCGGGCAAGTGGTTTGGTGTTGGTGGTTTAATGGATCCTACATTGTTATCATCATTGTCAGACGATGGAGGAACTGATAAGTCATCAGTTTTATAAAGTGGAAGAAAGAAATGTAAGTTTTTACCATCAGATGGACCAGGGATGGTGGAACTTGTTGTTTTAGTGGTTTTGGCACTCTTCTGGGAATGGTGTAGCTTTTTGATTAATCTGGGAATCAAGATGGATAGCCTAGATCTTTTGGTGCTGGTAGAAGATGGACCAGGTTGAGGTGGAGGTGAAGCTGTTGCAGAAGATAATGGACCAGGTCTGTAGCAGGTCTTCTTTCTGGAGTGGCAGAAATCACAGGACGTTCTGTATGGATGGAAAGGAGGTGTGATGGTTCAGATTAGATTATTGTCAATGCAGTATTGGCAAGGACCCATTTCAGAGGCAGATTTGAGAAGAAGGTTGAACATGGTGGTTTGATGAAGAAAGAATGTGGAAAATCTTACTTGGAGGGAGGATGTGGTCTTCCAAAATTGGCAGGGGCCTTTGTTGTGTTGTTTGGCGCTGTTTGTGCATGTCTTAATTGACATCTGTTGAAGAATTGGGTGTTTTTCTGGATTTATTCCGTAAATATTGGGACTGCAGGTATGTGGGTACTATCATTGGATAGCCCCAGTTTTTCTCTATATTTTATGTCTTGTTGATATTTTTCATATTCTAAGTTTTAAGGGGTCATTTCTTCATTTTTCAGTTACAAAAGATAGCTGTTTAATTTTGTTTTTTGCGTTTTATGGGCTAACCTTAAGTCTTAGGGTTAAGTGCTTAGTACCATTAGATAGGGCTAATTTAGCTCTATATTTCATGTCTCAATGTTGTTATAGGGTAATTTTGAGTTTTAAGGGTTTTAGTAGTTGTAGTGAATTTTTCTAAGTAGATTAGATGTTTTTATTGGTTTTCTGGCTTCAGGAAGGCCGGGACGCTTCAGGCAGCACATCTGAGGTTGGGTGGCCCACCCGCCTCTGTTTTAGAAGGTTGGGGAGCGCTTCTGGAGGGTTTTTATTCAATTTGACTGGCACAGGTGCCAAATTTGTTGCTGTGCATGGATCTTAGATGGGTGGTCTGTGTGTACATACTGAATAAGACAGTTTTGGGGCAACTTTAATTATCAAACAACCATCTGGTGATTAGATACTGATTCTTACTCAGTTTTCACTGTTTTTTGGGCTACAATTGGCTGTGTAGGTTGCAAGGTTAGTTGTTCATTTAACTCAACTTTTGCAACAGGTTCTCTGGTATAGTCTTGCAAGCTATATCAAGTATTATTGCTGTCTCTGGTGTGGATTTGCAGCCTACATCAAGTATCTTTGCTTTCTCTGGTGTGGACATTGGTCTACATTTCAGTTCTTTGGTCTGGTAGTCTGTCTGGGGAATACTTTCTTGGCTCATCAAGCAGTCAATTGTGTTGAAAAAGGGGCTTTAGAAAACAGGAACCAACTTACTTTAGCAAGTAAATATCACTCTATTTTTCTAAAGGGACAGGGGATTTTCTCTCTGGTTTTTCTCCAACTCCCTTGGTCAAGGCCTATAGCTAGTACTATATGATTGTCTACACCGGGAATCAAACCTAGCTCCAAAATTAAGGTTCATACATTTGCAATAGTCATACACTACGCTTTATAGGGGGTGGACTTGCAAGCAAGTCCTCAACCTGAACTCAGATGGAACTCAGATGGAACTCAGACTGAACTCATACTGAACCCATACTGAACTCTACTTGAACACCCACCTAAAACTGTTCTTCTGATTGGTGTTCATCCCTGATTGTATGGTTCCTTTATTAATAGCTCAATGTGTGTTCAATATGTGGTGAGTATGGGTCCAAGGTTGTGGACTTGCTAGCAAGTCCACCCCCCATATTTTGTGGTGATATATATTTGTGGTAACAATATTGATTACTATTTGTGGGTCATTCTGCACATTTCATAGTCCATGTATATCTTTTTTACTCAGCACTCTGTAAGTGGTATTAACTTGCTCATTTTATAGGGGGAGGTGCCTGGTAAATAAAATATATTTTTCCTAGTTGACCAAGATAGAACCATATTGTTCTTATTTCTAGAAGCGATATAAAAAAGTAAATTAATTTAATTAAAAATTTTTTTTAATTATTCCAGTTGATTTCTGTCCTGATAATTAAAATTTTAAATTATTGTTTCTGTTGACAAATTGTCCTGGAAATAAATTAATGAGGTTTAAAAATTAATTATATTAATATTATTTCAGTTGACAAAAATTCCTGGTAATCAATTTATTTCAGCTGACATTAAGTCCTGATAATTAAAATTATATTCAGTTGTCATTAAGTCCTGGTAATTAAATTCTTCAGTTGACCTCTAGTCCTGATAGTTATCAACATATACATTACTAAATAATAAATTATTTTATTTTTTCATATGATTCATTTTTTATCATGGTTATAGAATTATTTTAATTAATGAAAATTGTGATTATTATTTCAATTGATTTTTTTTCCTGATAAAAATTATATTTAAATTATTCCAGTTGACTTAAAAATCCTGATAATTACTTACATAATAAAAAATATTTTTCTTATTTTTCTTTAAATAAAGTAAAAATAATAACTGATTAAATTTTAATATTTCTTTCTCTCAGTTCAGGTTAATTACAACTATGACTGATCAAGGTGCTTCTGCTGGCCCTTGTGGCATTCAACATCTGGGTATGCCACTTAGGTTTATTTTTGAAGATTAGTAGCAATTTTCTGGATTATAAGGCTGGATATTTGGAATTTTGGAAAATGATTATTATCATTGGATAGCCCAGATTTTTCTCTATCTTTTATTACTTGATGATTTTTTATCATATTTTACTGTTTTCTCAGTGTTTTACTTGATTTAGTGACTTTTAGTATTTTTGGTGGATATGGTGTGCTGATGGAATGGCAACTGAGCTCCAGTGCTCCGGTGATTTTCTGGTGCAAAAGCAAAGTGTACTGGAAAAATTCTGTCATTGTGTCCAAGTTTGGTCATGGTGACAAGATTAACTCACTGTGGCAAATTTAGCTCACTCTGGCCAAATTAGCTCATTATGGAAAATTAGCTCCTTATGGCAAAAAGAGCTTATTGTGGCAAAATTTGCTCACAATGGGAAAGTCTGATCATCAGTGCAAATTTTGATCACTGCAGGAAAGTCTGGGCACTGTGGTAAAGTTTGGTCACTGTAGAAAACTCTGATCACTCTGGTAAAGTTTGGTCACTGTAGAAAAGTCTGATCACCAGTGCAAAGTTTGGTCACTGTAGAAAGGTCCAATCACCAGTTCAAAGTTTGGTCACTGCAAAAAAGTTTGGCTATTGTGGCAAAATTTGGTTAGAATTTATTATGCTTGTTAGATCAATAGTTTATTGTAGATCCTATGCATGTAGGGTTTGTTGGAAAGGTCTGGAGTAGGAGAATCAGATAGAAGGGGAGAATTTTAGTCTGTTAGATTTTTTTGTCTTTTATTTTCGATATTGAGAGTCTTTTTGGATTATTAACAATTTTTAACATATAACAACAAAATAATTAATTATTTATAATACCCTTATAAAATAACAATTTTACATTACACTTTAAATATTTTACTCAACAACTCTTAAACATTAACATATAGGGTATCATTAAAAAGGTCTGAACTCCAGGAACTCATTTATAGTATCTGTTCTCAAAAATTATTAAAATCAAAAAACATTAAAACTACTTTATTTTAAAATATTGTATCTGGTGTAACTTTATTGTTGCATTTCAGTTGTTTTGCACAGAATAACAGCTCAATCATCCTAACAAGCGTTAATTAGACAGGGTTTCATTCTTTATTATTATCTAGTAGAAATTTAAGCTTATTGATCTAAAAAACTCACAAATTCATTTAGAGGGACAGGGTTTTCTCTGATTATCCAACTCCTTCGGATTCTGCTTACAGCAAGGCGACTGTAAGAGTCTCCCTACACCGTGATAAGTAACTGGATTTAATTAATTATGATGAAGATTGTTCTGTAAGTTCTCCTTTGACTACAAAACTATCTCAAATTAATCAATTACTGGACCAATCAGGATGTGGAAATGAAGGAGATAGAGGTATTAGTGGTGACAACCTCTCAAGATCAAAAGCCTTCTATCAACCCCCTAGAAGAGCTTCCAAAAGGCTTCAAAATAAAAAACATGCCCTTGAATCATCAATTCAGCAATCTCTCCACTCACAACAAGGAGTTGAGGTCAGAAAACCTCAAGCTGAGGTCAAAAACAGACTCTCTTGAAGACAAGGTAAGAAAAATAGAGTCCTTCCTTCATGAGAAGAGGAAACCTCCTCCTCCAAAAACCCTTCCACAATTGGCCCCCCAGGAACAAGAAAAGGTGAAAGTTTCAAAGTGGAAGTGGGATTAGCCAAACACCCATTGGGATTATCTGTCTCAAAAACAACAGAAAAAAGTACCTCAGGCAGGTCCTTCAAGAACCAATTAGTTCAACCACACACCTGCTCACCCCTATCAAGGAGGAAGAAAGAGAAAAAACATTCACATTAATTCTCACCCAAGAGATGATGAGCCCCTCTATTGAATCTTAAGTACCATTTCTTGTTGCTTATTCAGTTTCTTCAGGTAGTTCTGGAAGAGGAGATGAGACTGTGAGACCAGTAGAGGCTGAGAATAGTAGGCAAATTTCTCAATATTCTAATTTATCTAATATTTTGGTTTTGATTGCTACTTCAATGATAAATCCTGATATGGCTATTATTGATGAGACACTTGATCATGAGTTTTATGATAATCTGGAAAGTTATTCTGTTTCCCTATTGAAAAATACTCCAGTTGTAGCTAACATTAATGATGAATATTTGAGGGATTTTATTGCTAAACAAAATCATATGATGAAAAATATGCAATTGAATCAGAAATAAAATAGTTTTTTTAACTGAACAGGGTTATCAAGCATTGAGGAGTGAGTTACAGAGAGTTTCTGATGATTTGTTTCATTAAAAAGTAGCTCACAAAAAGAAAATTGCCTTATGGCAAAATATCAAGAATGATTTGTCTAAATTAAAAGATACTATGTCCATATGTTTTCAGGGGCAAGAGGTACATAAGATGAACTTAGGAAGATTGAGTGACAATTATTCATCTTTTGAAAAAAAGGACCATTTATCTTTTGCAACCATAAATGAGAGTTTATCTAGTATTCTAAGAGTGAAAACTAGTTTAACAACCATGTAAGATAAATTGAATTCATTTTTACATGATCAAAAAGTTTCTGACATTTCTTTGAAAGAATATTTTGTGCAGGATACCCCAATTATACCAGTTCCTAGTTCATCCAAAGTAAAATTAGTTCCAGAAATGCCTGTTGATTCTATTGAATTTCCATCAAAACTTGAAGATGTACCTAGATTATCCACAGAAGGATTAAACAATGAGATTACTTCCCAATTGGAGAAGTTACAGCTCCTTCTCACTCAGAAACAATCTTGTAATAAGGAGACTAATTCAAATCATAAGAATTGGCCAAAACTTGACCAGTATCCAAAATTTGATGGTGACACTTCCTCTGATTGGAAGTATTTCACTTGAAGGATTGATAATCTAAAAAATTCTTACAAACTCCAAGATGAGGAAATTGTGTCAAAATTAATTTCTTTATTTACCAATGTAGCCCTAATGTGGTATGAATCTGTTCTCTTGGATAAAAATGACTACTCATTGGAAGATTTGAAAAAATTAATTAAAGCACAATTTGGTGGTTCTAAGTTTAGATTAGCTCAACAAAGGCAATATGAAGAGACCAGATATAGCTCTTCTACTGAAAAACCTATTGAGTTCCTGAGAAAACTTGTGAAATTCTTGAGGGAAATGGATCCAAATATGGAGTTTGATATATGGAAGGACAGGATCTTCTATAAATTACCTATGTCTCTGAGAGACTTAATAGTTTCTAGGACTGAGTTCTCAAGGAAACCTTCTTCTTTCATTAATACATGTAATGAGATTCTTCTAAACAACAAGTATAATGCTAGAAGATTCATTTCTAGAACTTCATTGGAGAGAACCTTTAAATATCAACAAAAACCTCTGGAAAAGGTTGGTAAACCTTCTGCATCTGTTGCACCCAAAAAGTATGTAACAAAAACTTTCTTCAAATGCAGAAAGCCTTGGAAGAAAGGCTATGTTTATGACAAGAAGATAAATCTTGTTGAACAGACAGAGGAACATGCTGATGACACAATAGCACTGGATGATACTTTATGTCAGCCTAGATATCACCAGGACTGAGTAATTATTATTTTTAGAATCAGATAACATAATTAAATTAAGCTAATTACTTAAAATTAAGGTTAAAATAATTATATATATGGTTATAATGAATATATATATATATATTACATTATTTAATGACTTATAGTAGTTTAAATAGCTTATCCATAGCTTAATAATACTTATTAAGTTGTTAATGGAGTCATAATATACTTATCTCAAGTGATATTAGGTAATTATAGACATACATAAGCTTATATGTATACATAAACATCATATTCGGTGAAATATGTAGTTATATTAAGTATATTTAGGTCTATAAGTGGGTTTTAAACTCTTAATAGCCTATAAACTTCATTTTTCTGCTTATTTTAGGTCATATGGACTTATTCAGTGGACCCACAATGCCTAAACAAGAATATAAACCTATTTCAGGAGCATATATCCAGTTTGGACAACTTAATCTGCTTCCTTGGATGGATTTTGATGGATTTATGGATTGGGATATGATTACTGGGTTAATATGGATGCTTAAGGATGTTATTGAGGGCTTGGACAGTTAATTTGGTTCTTTATATGCTTTGGGCTTCATTATATACTCTTTGGATGAGTTATTTTACCTGTTCCTTTATGGTATCCGCTTTTATCTGTTTATTATATTTATGGTATGAGTCTGTGGTATTATTAATTGTGATGGAGGGTCCTTACTGGAGGTATGGGTGTTGAAAATACTTGAAGTGGACACCATGGGGAGGTTATGGGCCCTCACCATGCTTTAATTGCTGGGGATAGAAGTGAGATCATCTGGATTGAAGGTCTGTGCACTGCAGTGGATTTTAGTATAAGTAAGGGAGGATTTGACGGGTTATTGGACATTACTTACTTGCTAAACATAAAAAAAACACTAAAACACATATATTATCATATATAAATATATTATAAAGCATTTGTAAATTGATATTATCTTTATATAAGCTATAAATATATTTTATTGATCTATTTTCCACCACTAGCACACATAAAAATCCAAGTATTGTGAGTTTATATTGAGAATAACTGTTTTATTAGTCTTCCCCTGAGGTTTAATCACTAAAGATTTTATTAATAAGTAGTTGTACTATTAATATTTACTATTAAATCATACTTAGATACTAGCACACACTGACACTTCAAGTGATTGTGCCAGCAATATTTAATATGAATCTCACCAAGATATTTTAATACTAGAAGAGGATATTCATTTTTAACCAATATTGATATTGAGAATAATGATTTATATGCAGTGGAAGATTCTAAGATCATAAAAAATCTTGAGGATAGCTCAATTATTATTGCCCCTCTCAAGGCACCAGTCTTGATCAATGGAAACAACATTGATGTTGTCTTAGATTCTAGAGCTGGAGGAAGTGCAAAATCTGAAAAAGCACTTGCTTCAGTGGACTGATATTATAAATAAAACCTTATGCCTATCATTTCTGTAAATTGGAGAGGTTATGGCTCTGTTTTGTCCCCCATTGGTAAATACAAAGCAACAGTATTTTTCAAATATAACCATGGTTTTGTAAGAGCTATATGTGATTTTGTTGTCATGAAAAATGATAACTTGAGTAGTTGTTTCATTGTTGGAGATGATATTTTAACCAAATATGGCATAAAATTAGATCCTTCAAACCAATGCTTCACAATGGGGATGAATGGGAAGAGAAAATTTAAAATTTCCTCCCCCAAGAAATTATTAACACCAGGATTGAAAACATGTAATTCTGCAGTTCAATATAAAGGAAGATCTACAAAATAAATGCCTTCCCTTGTGTCTGAAATTGACAATGCTTCTTTTGGAGAACAACTTTCTGGTGAGGATAAATATTCCATCATTAAATTGATAAGATCTTTTCCTATGGCCTTTTCTCATGGGTCACATGAATTAGGATTGGTAAAAAAAGAAATGATGCTTTCATTATCTTGCCCATTGACAGAAATACCACCTAGTATAAAGAAGAAGCCTTACCAAGCTTCTCCCACAAAGAGAAAAGATATTGAAGACAATATGTCTACCCTTTGAAAATAAATATTATTGAAAAGGTAGTTGAAACACCTAAACATTGTGTTATCTCACCTGTCCTAATTTCTTATGAGAAGATAAAGCCAGGCTATGTGGTGATTATAGAGCATTGAACACTTATGCTGTTGATGATATCTATCCTTTACCCAGAATTAGCTCTATACATGCTACCCTACAAGGTACTAAATATATCAGCTGTTTGAATGGTAATAAGAGATATCACCAGATAACTGTTTAGAAGAATTCTCAGAATGTTCTGATGATTGCTACTCATATGGGTATTAATAAGTAAATTAGGATTCCATTTGGCCCTAAAAATGCCTCTTCAGTTTTTCAAAAAGTTATGGATAACACATTCCACCAAGAAATAATTGAAGGATGACTGATGGTTTAAATTGATGATATAATTATATTCTCTAAAACATTTGAAGATCATCTTAACCACCTGTGTAAAGTTTTCCATAAGATGGATGAGATAAATATGACACTTGCTTTGATGAAATGCAAATTTGGTTTTCATTCCTTAAAATATCTTGGTCATGTTGTCTCAGGTTTACATATATGTGTTGACCAAAACAAAGTGGCAGCCATACAACAGGTGAAGGCTCCTACCACAGCTAGAGAGCTCCAGAGATTTTTGGGAATGTGTGGAGACTATAGACAGTATATTAAAAATTACCAAGTCATAGCATTACCCCTTACCCAATTGACTAGGAAAGATGTTGCTTTTGTATGGAATAGTAAAAGACAAAGAGCTTTTGACAATATGAAACATTTTTTGGTGTCAGCACCAATTATTGCTTTACCTGACTTAAATAAACCATCTGTATTATACACTGATGCCAGTCTTATTGGTCTTGGTCCTGCCCTCCATCAGAAACAGGTGATGAATGATAAAGTTGCAGAAGTAGTAATTTGTTATATCTCAAGAACCCTGAGAAGTAGTGAATAGAAATATTTTGCCACTCTACTAGAGTATTTAACAGTGGTGTGGGCTATAGAGAAGCTACATTATTACCTGGATGACCATAAATTTTAACTTGTCACTGACTGCAGTGCAGTTAAATTCCTCTTAAACTTAAAAAACCCTAACAGACATATGTTCAGATGGTAGCTATCTGTTCAATAATACAGAGGGAAAATGAAAATAATTCATAGGGCTGGTATTGTTCACTCAAATGTAGATATGTTATCAAGGTTGCCTTTGCTAAATTATGACTCAAATCCTGCATATGATCCTGAAGATGAAAATTTTCATACCCATGGGATATATGTGGTTGATATGGAGGAAGAGCTATTACAGCTTATTCTCAATTCATATAATAAGGACACTGACTTAAAAAATTATGTACCATATTTAATGATCCAAAGAATGCTTCAATACAAGCATTAATTAAAACTCTTCCACCAAAGTACCAGAAGGCTTTGGAAAAAGGTAAATAATAATTTCAATTGATGAAGGATATTTATATTATAGAAGAAAGTTGAGTAATTTTATTGTTATTCCTCCTTCTATGAAAAAGATCATCTTGAAAATTTTTCATGATGACATATTGGCTGGACATTTATATCATGAAAAAACAATGATCAGAATTTAAAACACTGCTTGGTTGGTTAATACTTCTGAAGACACCAAACTATATGTTGAATCCTGTGATTCTTACCAAAAATTAAAAAGATTGACTGGAAAAATAGCTGGATTAATATAACATATTGAACCTCCTGATGCATCATTGCAGTTAATAAACATGGACTTTGTAACAGGATTACCCATTTCTGGGAAAGACAGTTATAACTCTTGTTGGGTTATTGTGGAAAGATTAACAAAAATGTGTAAATTTATCCCCACCCACATGGATGTTTCCACAAAAGAATAATCTTTCTTGTGGCAGGCTCATATATAAATACTGCTGGTTTTCCTAAGGCAATAATCTCTGAAAGGGACCCTAAATTTACTTCTGTATTTTAGATGTCTATGATAGATGTTTGTGGTTGTGATCTGAAACTTTCTACTTCCCATCACCCCCAAACTGATAAATTAGCTTAAAGGATGATTCAGACCTTAGAGGACATGATAAGAAGGTATTTTTCCTTTGTCCTTGAGTACAAAGACAATGACAGATTCACTCATGATTGGGTTACCTTACTTACTGGTTTGGAATTTTCTTATAAAAGCATGGCTCATTCTGTTACTCAAAGAAAGCCTTTTGAGCTCTGCAGTGGATATGTTCCAACTACCTATCCCAAACTCCCAATAACAAAATACCTAAATTGGATTTACATCCTGGTGTAAAATCTTTTCTTCAAATGCAACAACTGTGCAGAAGTCATGCTCAAAAATTTATTGAAAAATTATTTGAATATGAGAAAAAAAGATGGGACAAATCCCATAAAGAATACACTTTTAAAAAGGTGATGAAGGACTGATTTCTAAAGTCCACTTCAATTTACAAGGCAATAAAAAATTAAAAGGCCCATTTTTAGGTCCATTTTGCGTCAGAAGAATGGTTGGTGATAATGCAGTTGAATTTATCTTGTATTCTCCATATGACAGAAAACATCCTGTTTTTTGAATATCTCTTTTGAAACCTTACACATCCAATCATGATTTATTTCTCAAAAGGAGGGGAAGACCAAATAAGACCTCTAATGAGATTACTGAGACAGCAGAAATCAATAAGATCCTAAATGAAAGAATAGTTACTTCTTAAAGAGGAAAAGAATACTTATTTAGATTCAAGAATAAATCTTCTGAATATGATTCTTAGATACCTGGGAAGGAGATATCTAATCTTCCTACTCTTCTAAAGAAATATAAAAATAAAAAAGTCATAGCAATTTTTTTTTGTTTTTTTAAGTAAGGGAGTGTCAGCAAGGCTGCTAGACTTACCCAGTGAAATAATTAATTATTTAATGGGATGAAGCCACACATTTTTATTTTTTATTATAATTATTAATTATAATATATTTACTTTAAATTTACCTGTAGTAATTTAACTAATTACAAAAAAGAAAAATTAGCTAATAATTAAAATTAATATCAATTGTCCCTTATACTTTTATTTCTTAAAGCCGTGCTCAATGACAGGTTAAGAGAAATTAAAAGTAAGGTCTAAATAAAAATTTTATATTAAACATAAAAATAAATCTATACAAGAAATACAAATTTCTTATTTAAAAAATGACACTTACAGTAATTTTTAAATAAATCAAATTATTTCTGACATATACAGTAAATACTCATTTTAAATGCCTTCTTTCTAGAACAATCTTATTAATTAAAAATATTCTTCTTGAGTATTCTTCTTCTTCTCTCATACTCATGTATATAGGACTTTTTACCTCCCAGCTTTGTCTCTTTTTTGCCTATATAAGGCCTCCCTTTTCTGGTTGTTTTGGACATCAATTACTTACTTAATTTTATTACAATCATTACTAAAATCCATTAATTATTAATATTACTTATTGTTTTTAGTACTTACTAACACGTAATTCTAAATCATAAAATATAATAATATTTATAAATTTTTTACCTCTTTAAATTGAGTAATTTAAAAGAAAGATAAATCATACATACCATTGACTTTGAAACCTTTAAAACCCACTTATCACCGCTGTTGGACCTCCGTTAAATCTTCTAGACCATCAGGATCCTTTGACAAAGGGGGAAATAAAACGTTTATACCCTCACTTAAGTAAAAAAAATTGTTACCTAATTGTTTTTCAACTGTTAAATTACCATTATGCATTTTTATGCCATGTTGCACAAAAAATGGGTGGAAGTGAGAGTGAGTAGAGAATTTCATTCTGATAGGAAATGAAAGGGGGGGATGAGCTCTTAGATGGCTTCTCATATTTATTGAGTGAAATTGCAATCAGTATTCTATTTTATGAGTTTTTCCTGTAGTTATAGGTGGGAATATGTGTAAAAATGTTTTTATTTGATTGATATACTGGTTTTATGGCAAGAAAATGAAGAAGAGAAAGAAGGAGATATTAAACAAAATAAGAAGGGTTCAAGAATCAGGAAATGAGAGTGAAGGATTAGATAAGCAAAGAACAGAAGGAGGAGAAATTATTCAGAAAAGAGAGGTAGACACTGGTGAGCAAAAGAGGAAAGAAATAAAGTAGTGAGAAAGTAAAAGAGAGATAATGGAACTTGTGGAAGAAGAAAGCAAGTGAAAGAGTGAATAATGATATATAGTAAAAGAAAGGACTGGTATCAACCACAGTCACACCAAGGTATTGAAAGAATCACAACAAGGGCTCAAAAATGGACCCAAAAGACAAATAGATTTCGAGTTTGCTGTATTTTTCTCCAATGCAAATATTTAAGAGACCAAAAGATGAAGGGATGAAATAATAATTTGGCTAGAAAAGTATGATGATTCTAGAAATGAAAAATAAACTTACTGTTATGAGATATATAAAAAATTGAGTCAGAAATGAAGATTAGGAAAATTTTATGTGCATGTTGCTGTATTCTAAAGTTTAGTATTTCATTCTAAGTGTTTCAGAAGATATTTTGGACATTTATTTTGGGAGAAAATATTCATTTCATGTTTACTTTGATTTTATTATAAATAAAATTAATTTTTTAAAAGGTGAAAAATGGTTACCATGAAGCTCAGTTTAAACTAATAACTTTAAGTCAAGAATATATTTTTCTAGCTCAAAAGTATATGTAAAATAAATTTCTGATCTCAAAGAACTTTCTGGAATTTTTCTGGATATTTCTAATATTTTTATGATTTTATTATTAATTTTATGAATTTTTTATTTTTGTTAATTTACTTAGCTTTTATGATTTTTAGATAAGTAGTTAATGATAAGAATAAATGACAGGTAAGTTTAGGACTTAAGGACAACTGGAAATGGGACAACTGGGACAAAATGGACAAGGGAAATTTTACCTGATAAGAATAAATGACAGGTAAGTTTAGGACTCAAGGACAACTGGACACGGGAAAACTGGACAAGGGACAACTGGGACAAAATGGACAAGGGACTTAGAAAATAAACTATAAGGATTAGTAATAAGATATAAAGAAAATAAGAAGACAAGAAATGGATGAGATACATATACGTATTAACATCCATATACAATGCTGGTTTATCATTAAGTTAGGTTAAGAGAAGTGCTAGTTTATAAAAGAAGTAGAAATGTAGTGAGAGTAGAATTTAGATAGATAGTAATGCAAATGTATAATTTTATGTAAGGAGACATGATATATATATATCTATATATGCAAATTGACAATTAAGGCTTCTCTAAGTTAAAAACTACATGTAAACTCTTTTCAGATGTTTAGCTATCATCTCTAATTTTTTAAGAATGTTTTGACATATTTATGGTTTTTTTTATTAAGTACAGATGTCCTTACAGCCTCTGTAACACATATGGAGGAGGGTTTAGGGCATGTGACCTGGATATGCATAACTGAGCTGGAAGGCTCAAATAAGTAGACTATCAGATATTAAATTTAACAACCATTATACATAGAAATTATAATTTTTTCAGTAACATTATTAACATTAACATTTTATTGAAAATAACAAATAATTCACTAAACAAATTATAAATATATACTTTTAGGGTACAGTTGGAGAGGTCTCTTCCTTGGAAAATAAAATCTAACATTATTTTTATGAAAATATAAAATCTTAAAAACATATAAATTCAATCATTTAAAATATCTTTTTCTCTGGTGTAACTTTTTTTGGCATTTTACCCTTGGATTCTGCTCACAGCAAGTTTAATGTAAGAGTCATTCTACAAAACAAAAAGTGGGGATATGGGAGAAGGAATCTTATGTACAGTGGATTATGAGGATTTTTTGATTGGTGGGCTAAAATTTGGTTGGGAAGATAGTACAATAGTAGGAAGTATTTGACCTCATGTTTGATGTGTCTAACCCCAAGTCTGCCACTTATGATGGTGTCTTGGAATGGCATTTTGAGACTGAAGTCAGCCAGTTGTATCTGGTATTTTAGACCCCCAATTAGGGGGTGTCAGTTCTGGAAAGTCTGCACTTAAATTTGACCAAATAGGCACTTATTTAAATGCATATTTCTAAAAACACTAGCCCCAACACTGATGGCTTTCAAAATGAGGAAAGTCACTTTTTTCACTCAAATCTGTGCTTTCTCCGCCAAAAGTGCTGATTTCACCACAACTTCTCATTTCAAATATTTGTAAGCATCATCACATTCATACACAGAACTCTTCAGCATTACACCTTATAAATCAAAAAATTGTACAAAATTTACATTTTTACACCCTATAAGAGTCAAGTTTTCCTCACTCTTAAATTGTGATAAGCTACATCAAGCAATGAATTTCATAGCTATTGATCTCCTCTTGGACTCTGATTGTGATTCTGACTCTGAGCTTGAAGAAGATTTTCATTTCTATCAAAAATAGAAAGGTAACTTTACCTTCTTCCTATAAAGCCTCAAGTACTTCATACCCCCAAGTAAACCATTCAAAAACTTCTCAAACTATCTGTACCCAGTTTTAAACAGTCATTAAGGACTTCTCAGGAATGTTTCCTTAAATTTCTTGAGCTTATTTAGGATCAACCTGTCTTTCAAAATAATTATCAAAACCCACAACTTGATTCTTCAACTCAATTGGCCATCACACTATGTTGTTTGGGTTACAATGGTAAGGGAGCCGCTTTGAAACATTTAGAAAATGTCTTTGATTTAGGGTATGGTTCAGTTAACACTTATACCAAACAATGTATCACTGCCATCAACTCCTTGGAATCTCAACTTCTCACCTGGCCAACAAAAGAAGAGCAACTTGAATCATCTCAGGTTATGCAAGCAGAGGGATTCCCAGGATGTATTGATTTTGTTGATGGTACTACTATTCCTTTGAGTCAGAAACCTTCTCAAGGTGGGAGAAATTACTTAGACCAAAAAAAGAGGTAGATTATTTCTAATTGCATTCTTTCTTTTATCTTTCATACTAACAAAACCTACTTTATCTTTTCTATAGATATTCGAATTCTATTCAGCTTATATGTTACATTAACAAAAAATTATATCTTTCTTTCCTGGACATCCTGGATCAGGTCATGAATGATAAATCTTTTAAAAAATGCAAATTTCTTCAATGAAGATAAGTATCTACTGGAATATTCTGCTTGTGTTAGTTAAAAGTATGTACTTCCTGTTTTTGGGGATCAGCATCTGAATACAGTCAAAATTCCAAGTGAAACAATCATTTGGAAACGTTAAGAGTCAGTATTGAACATTCTATTGGAATCTTGAGAGGTTTTTTTCCAGTTTAAGTGAATTAAGAAGTCCTCTTAGAAATAAATCCAAAACAGAGGTGGTGATCAACTTGATTCTGTGTTTCACTATACTTCATAAGCTCCTTTCTGACCTCAAAGATCAATGGTTAGATTTTTATGAAGATGAAGAAGTTTAAACACCTCCCACAATATCCAAGATTACTATTTCTTAAACCACTAGCATAAGGGAAAAAATTCTTCAAATCAGGCTAGCACATTGGGATATCTAGAAATTTATTCTTAAATTATTACAAAATTCATTTCATTTTTATCTACTATTACTAACTTCTTTTAATTCAAAAATCTTACTTCACACTGGGATACGCTCCATCATTATGCCAATAATAGTCCAAATTTTCTCAAAAAAACCATTGTAATCTTTTTGGTTCCCCATCCCAACATGAATTTGCATATTTACATCTATCACATAATTTCTCAGTCATTCTTTTTTTCATCCATCTTATTATTTTCCTCTTCTCCTTAATCATCTGTCAAAGAATTTTAAGTCTATTTTTTTCTCAACTCATCTCTCCAGGTAAGTCATTATTTTCCTTTTTATTTTTATATTTGCAAATTTTTATTGTTTTTTCTTTTTTTTATTCTCATTTTTCTGCTAAGTGGTTTTGTTTTTCATTTTCAAAGTAAATTAAATGTTTTCTTCTCTACCTCTTTTCTCTTTTATTTTCTCTCCATTCTACTCTTTATCCTCCATGGCCTGGTCATTTTTCCACTTTCACCCCTCCTTGATATGATTATATCCTTTTTTCCCCCCTTTACCTTCTCTTTAGAATGGAAATATCCCCTTTCCCCCCCATTACCTTCTCTTTGGTATGGACATATTCCCCTTTCCCCCCTTTCCTCCCTCTTTGGTAACCTCAATCCCCTTAAATCCCCCTCAAATCCCCCCCTCAATCCCCCCTACCCCCCCTCTTTTCCTTCAGTAACAAACAATCATTAACAATCTTTTTTTAACAAATTAGGAGAGGGGGGTCTTTTGAGGTTATAGGGAGAGAGTTGAGGGGAATTTTGGGGGGTTTGGAGCAGGTTTGGGGGGGTTTAGGGGGTTGATGCATGTTTGGAGGGGGTATTTTGGGATGGTTTGGAGAAGTTTTCAATGGGGCTTTGGGAAGAGCTTAAAAGGGGTGAAAGGGGGCCAATGAGGCAAAAATAAAATTTTTTCCTTTCTTATATTTTTATCTAAAAAATTCTTCAAATTCAGGAAAAGTAATACTTATTCTTATAAATTATTAAGGTCTTTTATTTTAAGTTATGTTAATTTTTTTAATTTATAAAATAAATTTGATGTTTTTTTGAACAATAAAAATTTTTTTCAGAAAAAAAAAAGTATGTTTCTTCTGATCTAAGCCTTACACCTTTATCTTCTTCTTTATCTTCTTTATCTTCTTCATAAAAATTTACTTCATTTCATTCATCCTAAAAACTTTCAGAAAAAAAATATCTGATTCTTCTGATTAAAGCCTTAATTTTCTATCTTCATCTATATCATCTTCTTCAATTTTTACTTCTTTTCAATCTTCTTCAAAACCTTCAAACACAAAAAATAATGATTGATCTGATCAAAATGAGATAATTTTTTGAAAAAATACTTTTTTATATTTCATTCACCACACAATATTTGGGGGGACTTGCTAGAAAGTCCTCAACTTGAAGTCAGATATAAATCAGATGGAGCTCACTCTGTTTTCTCCCTTCCCCATCCATTTCAATTCTATCAAAACATGCTTGTCTTCCCTCCCCACCCTTTTTGCTACCCTCCCAGCCCCATTGTATTCCATCCTCTTTTGATCCCCATTTCACCCCTCCCAGCCTCTCCCTGACCCTTTTCTATATTCAAAATGCCTAGGAAACCCTTAATCTTTCCTTCCAACTCTTTCCAAACCTTTTTGCAACCACATATACCCTTCCTCACCCCTCTCTCAAGCCTCTTCAACCCTTGTAGCCCCATTCCTCCCCTTTACCTCGCCTCCACAATCCTCGAACCCCAATTTCTTCCCTTTAAACTCAGTCCCACCTTTCATGAACAAATTTACACATTTCAAATTATATTTTCTCCATGTATTTCTGGCCAAAGAAACTTATACAACTATGTTAGATGGTATCTTTCCAGATCTATACTTCGGTGTACTTTTTTTAAAAAATTGCAAAGAAACTTCTTAAATAGTTTAAAATATGTATTTTTCAGAATAATTTGGGTGTGATCTGCATTGTATTAAAACTTCTATATAAAAAAATTGTTCTTCATATCTCAAGATTTGTTCAAAGTATTATTACCTATGCTTCATTAAATGTTCAAGTTTTATTCATATTAAGTTCACCAGAATGTCAATATTTATTCTTGATGGTTTCATCACTAATTCAATGTGGGCTGAAAAAGATATGAATTAGGGTTCAATGTTGCGGACTTGCTAGGAAGTTCGCCCCCCATATTGCATGGTAATTTGGCCACATATCAAACATCAGGTAATATAAAGCTAAATTTGATAAGAAAATAAATATACCAATATTTTACCTGAAGATATCAAATATGTAGCTGAATTGAGAGGAAATGAAGTTAAGGCTGTAATAAATAATACTTTTCAACCTCAATTTATTTTTGGAAATCATTCCTTCAATGGATTAAAAGATGAATACTTTATTCAGCTATCAGATCTCATATCTACACTATATCAAATGGATTTGGTTTGCCTACGAATAGAGAATAAGAATTTGATAAAGGTTATTCTCTTGATAAGCCTAATACTTTTTATTGTTTCATTTTTAATATACTTCACTAATTTTAATTCTTTAGGCATCTACTCTTTTCTTAAAAATTTACTCAATGTGGAAAAAGATAATAATTTTTTAAAATGGGACTCTTTTCCTTCTTTTAATTCTTTTCTTTCTCATTGCCTAAAAAAATGTGTAATAAATACTTTAAAAAAAATCACAAACTATCAACCAAATTAGGAATTCCATATTTTTGTGGCTCTTAATGGGAAGAAATTAGAAATGAATATCTATTGTTTTTGAATCTTATAATCACTCATTCAGGATTTCATAAAAAGATTCACACTGATTCAAATGATGCTAATTATCTTAATTTAGGGATCATCTCTTATATCAATCTTATTAATGGACAACCTATTCCTTCACCTGCTAAAATCAAAGGACATGGTTAATATTTTCCAGTTCATAGGTGTATAATCAACTTTGGATTAGAGAATGGTATCATTTAATCTTTTTTTAACTTTTCTCACTATAATTATCAGACAACAAAAGTTCCTCCAGGTTTAGAATCTTGTAAAAACTTTACTAATTTTAGATTCTACTTCCAATTAAGTCACAAGGTTAAAAAATAAGGTAAAAGTAATAAATTTCATAAAAATTTGGGTAGATCAAAAAATATGGGGATTTGTAAATTCATGGAATACTTATTATTCTTTCATAAATTTTTGATAAATAAATCTGATAGTTAAATTAACTAAAATAAAGAAATTAGAAAAAGACCATGTGTTGTATAGACAGTAATCATGTCAACATTGAATTGTTTCATGGGTTTCCTCTAGCCTATACCTGTCAAAAGTCCCAGAATTAGTTTTTAGACTTTATCTAATTTTTTGTCTTGATTTATTTTACTTTAAAACTAGTAAACTTGACTTATCTTATTTTTTATTTACTAATTTATGTAATTATATTAAATTTTGGTGATTTTCACCCCTTACTTCAATAAACTGTAGGGGAGATTATTGCTAAATTTTCCAAGAAGATATAGAAGTTTTTTTACTAAGAATATTTAGAAATGAAAATTGGTGGTGAGGTGATATATTTATGTTGATGATGAAGGTTTGTGCACAAATTTTATTAATATTTTACCTTCTGAAATTTGAAAAGTGTGATATTTTAGAGTCCAATAGAGACAATTGGTGTTATCACAATCTCATGATGTAACAATTTTTATAAGATTAAAAGTAAAAATTTAAGTCATTCCCACCACCATTAACCAAAAAAACAATTAATTAATTTAAAAATACAAGTTATTTTTTAATTTCCTTGTAAGATTGGATATTTTTTGCACATTCCAGATTAAATTCTTTTTTTAATTTACTTGTTTTCCAAATCACAACTTTCCATTTTACTTTAAAATAAGTCTTTTATTTTCTCTGAGAAAAGATGAACTCTTTCAGTCTCCTGTGCCTAAAATCTTGCCTTTTCAAAATTTGATTGAAGAAAAAAAAATCCCCACCAAATCTAAGTCCTGTTGGTCTTTCATTAGCATATGATCAAAATTTATCTTTTAAAATTCAAGGGAATTTTTTTCAATAGAGGATTTTTCTAAGAAAAATGAATAGAAAAAATATGAAAATATTTTATTGAAGAAGTTATATAGTGAAGAAATCTTTATTATATTTCTTTCTCAAAAAAATTTCCTAGGGAGGAAAAAGAGCTGGTTGAAGTAGTACCACATTTTAAAATATGGTTCAAGTTCATTGAAGTTGAGGCTCAATACTTTAGTTTTGAGTTTCAGCTAGAGGACTAAGGAAGCTCATCTAAAGCAGATTTCAAAGTAGGACTCTCATTGCCAGAAATTTCAATATTTTTTGAAATTTGAGTTTGAGTAGGAGGAGACTACAGAAGAAAAAATTTTGTGCTTGATAGTCAGGATCATCTTCAGGTGAGCCATGGTTAGAAGCTGGAGGGAATTGGTTTTGTTGAAAGTCAGGTGTGTTGGGAGGATTATTAGATGGTTGGGAACCTGAGGGAATATCCTAAGTAGTATTGCGTTGTAGACAATCCTATAGTACTAGCTATAGGCCTTGACCAAGGGAGTTGGAGAAAAACCAGAGAGAAAATCCCCTTTCCCTTTAGAAAAATAGAGTGAGATTTACTTGCTAAAGTAAGTTGGTTCCTGTTTTGCTAAAGACCCCTTTTAAACACACTTGACTGCTTGATGAGCCAAGAAAGTAGTCACCAGATAGACTACCAGACCAAAGAACTGAAATGTAGAACAAAGTCCACACCAGAGACAGCAAAGATACTTGATGTAGGCTTCAAATCCACACCAGAGACAGCAATAATACTTGCTATAGCTTGCAAGACTATAACAGAGAAAACAGTTGCCAAAGTTAAGTTAAATGAAGAACTCACTTGCAACAAACACAGCCAATTGTGGCCAGAAAACAGTGAAAACTGAGTGAGGAACAATGAGATCACCTCCGGATGGTTGTATGATGATTAAGGTTGCCCCAAACTGTCTTATTCACTATGTACACACAGACCACTAACTAAGAGCCCATGCGCACCCACCAATCTGGTGCCTGTACCTGCCAAATTGCATAAAAACCCTCCTGGAGCGCTCCCCAACCTCCTAAAACAGAGGCGGTGTGGTAGCCTAAAGTTTAGTACGGCACCTAAATATGTAAATGGAGTTATCACGGCATGCAAGATTGGTGTTATTATTTTTTTTAAAAAGGGGTTTTATTTAATTTATTGGAGTTTTAAATATGAAGAAATTGGTCACGAGCAAATGCCTACACGAAAACAATTTATTTTGCGGAGAAAACTTATTTTTACGGTCTGAAAAATTTATAAGTATTAAGTCGAGTCACTCAAGAACCTTGGGAAATTTTCCCAGAATTTTTACTATTTTTCTTATATTTTTAAATGAATTTTAAAGTTTTATAGAAATATTTACGTTTTTCAAAAATTACTTAACTTTGATGAATTTTCACGGGATAATTAGAGCTGCGCAGACTACGAAAATTAGTTTGGTAGGTAAAGGGGAAGTAGCTCTATTATGTGTAATTTTTCTAGATTTTTTATTATGGTTTTAAGGTTCTAAATTGAGTCCGGAAGTCCGGACGGACTCCGTACGGACTCCGCTTTGACTCCGTACGGACTCCGTACGGACTCCGTTCCGGCTCCGTACGGACTCCGTACGGGCTCCGGATTGACTCTGGAAGAGCTCTGGAGGGGAAAACTTAGGCACGTGACTAGGAATACTTAAGCGCTTCTCAAACTCGAAATTGAGAGGGGGGACACATCATACAGCTTAATCATTAACTACCACAGTCTCATTCTTTATTACTCAACAAATTAAATAAATTTGTAATACCCTTATAACTTTATATTTTATATATAACATTTTAGAAATACTACTCAACAATTAAAATAACACTTCATATAGGGTATCTTTAGAAAGGTCTTCATCGCTGGGACTTGATTATTGCTGTCTCATAAAAATTTAAATTATTATAAAAACATAAAAGTCAATCTTTTCAGATCTTTCACTGGTACACCTTAATTGTTGTTATCAGTATTTCTTTATCAACAGCCACGATCATTTAATCTCAACAAGCGTTAATTATTTTAGAGTTTCATTATTTTTATCAATCAGATCCAAGTAGATTGGTTAGCTTAGTGATTTAGAACACCTACTTTGTTATTTTTATTGGAAGGACGGGGTTTTCAGCTAAATCCACATATCTCCTCCGGATTCTGCTTACAGCAAGGCGACTGTAAGAGTTTACCTTACCATAGTTGGCGCCCAACGTGGGGTTCGATTTCTCTAGCTTTCTTTAAAAGACTTACTTGGATCAAGAACGTTATTAGCCTGCAAGAGGCTTATTTTTTGGAACTCTAATTGGATTTTTGTTATTGGCCTGCAAGAGGCTTGTTATTTTATCGATTGTTAACGCTTTTCATTACTTATTGGGATTTCTTCTTCTGCTGTTGCTTCTGGATCTTCTAACCCTCTTACTCCCTCAGTTAGAATTGTTTCTTGGGATGGCCCAAAGTTTGATGGGGAGGAGGTTAAATGGTTCATTAGCAGGTATGAAGCTGCTGCTGCTGTTGATGGTGCTTCCCATGTGGATATGGTGAAGCAAGTTAGATTTTTTATTGCCGATAGGGAGGTGGAAAAAGAGGTTATTGCTATGCAGGCATTCAAGGACAAGGATTGGGTTAAGCTTTCTAAAGCTATGGTCGATAGATGGGGTATTAGGTTTACTATGATGGACCTCAACAAAATTGTAGGTGACTGGCAAGCTAAAGGTGGTGTTTCTTCAATGGTGGACTTCAAAAAACTTTGTGTTCAGTTTGATGAAGTGGTAGAATATCTTATTTTGGTGGATGAATTAGTGCATGAAAATCAAGCAAAAGATTTGTTTTGGTCAGCATGCAGTAGGGATATTCGAATGGACGTCTTGAAGGATCTCTCAAGAAAGAATTTAATGAAGGAACTGCCAAACGGTGAGCAGAAGTTACCGGCTCTGGAGGTTATTAAAGAGAACATCCAAGCCCATCTAAAGTTATTAGCGTTGGACAAGTATCAAGAGTCTTGCACTCAATATGTCAGTAAGGTTAGCGAAGTTTTGGCCGAGAACAACGATATTATGGTCAAAGCCCAGGAGGCCAAGAAGGCACAAATGGGTGTTCCTGCTGCAAAAGTTGAGGGCAATGTAGACAATAAGATGGTCGATCACTTGGCCGATTTAACGAAACAATTAAAAATATTTGTTCAAGAGACTCAGAAGGCCAACAAGGCCCCAATCGCTTCTTCGTCGACGTCGACTTCTTATCAGTCCAGAGGTTATGAACGTCGAAATTATAATGGCAATAACAACGGTAACCGCTTCCCAGGCAATGGGAGAAATGGTGGGAATGGTGGTAATGGATATAGAGGTGGCTACGATGAGCCAAAGGTGTGCTCCTATTGTAATAGGAGGGGTCATAGAGCAACAGTTTGTTTTGCTCTTGATAAGGATATGGATGCTGGGCGAGTTTTATTTGATGGTAAAGTTTATAAATTTCCTGATGGTTCGTTCATCAAGCCCAGTGATGGACAGTCTCCTTCTGATTCGGTCAGAAGAAGTTTAACGGCTGAAAGAAGAGCCAGATTTGAAGAGGTGACGGATGAAGATGTTAATGCCAAGAGTGGCAAAAATGGTAATGGTAATGGTGGTAAAGCTGACAAGGGCAAGGAGAAAGAGGTCAGTAAAGCCACATTTTCTACTTCTTTTGGTGGTTTAGAGCTGGCGACGGTTGCCCAGGTGGAGGGCAGCTGTATGGCTGGCGAATACAATGTTAATGCTGCTAGAAGAGCAGCTGCTACTAAGGCGAAAAGTAGCATTCAGAGCCAATTGAGGGCTAATCCTGGCAAGGCCAATAACAAAGTGAACCCTTACTCTAAGGACAAGATTTCTAGTGCTCAAACTGCCGCCAACAAATTGAACCCTTACTCTAAGGACGAATTATATAAAATGCAGAAGGGTATTGCTGATATGGGGCCCCCTAGTTATGGCAAGTTTGATTTAAATGGTGAGCCTATGCCAGAGGATGATTCGGATTCTGAGGAGGACGTACCGTTGGCGTCTCTACCCAGACCAAGTTTTAGCGGTCCCATCCCAATGGAGGGTGTAAGAAGGACTAGCGATGGATCAGGATTAGTGCAAGAAGCTGGTGACGGAGTTAGGGTTATAGAAAGTGAAGATGTTATAATGGGGGGTGAAGATGGCTCGGTTGGACCTCAAGAGGTACCCAGGGCCAAGGTTGTTAAATCAAAGGTCCAGTATGAGCGGCCAGTAGTTACTGGTCAAGCTAATGCGATGGACGCAGTTTTGAATAGGGTGAATCAACTGCAGATTCCCTTATCTTTGGGGGAGTTATTTACAATTAGTCCGGCGCTTGCTGAAAAGCAAAAGAAGCATTTGACGAGGCGTCGGGTTTCCACTGGAGAGGTGGAATATATTTGTGAAAATGTTGAAAAGTTTGGGGAAGATGTAGATACACATTTTTCCGCTCCCCTGGGTTACCTGGTGGTAACTCTTAATGGTAAAGAAGTAAAGGCCTTGGTCGATTCAGGGTCTCAAATTAATTTAATTTCATTGGAGCAAGCAACGAGTATAGGCTTGCCAATTAAAAGTGGGACTGGGGGAAACCTCAGAGGTATTGGAGGGCATGCAACAGAGCTGATGGGTACAGCTGAGCATGTCAGGTTAGGCATTGGTGGATCTGTTGGTAAGGTTCACTTTTATGTGGCCAGAGGAGCAGTCAAAACTGTTCTTGGTGGTCCTTTTTTGATGGATTTTGAGGCCAGGATAGGGTATCAAGCTGGCATGGGGATTAGTTTGGAGATCACTGGTGAAGATATGCGGAGGTTACATATGCGGTTAGCGCCTCCTGGAGATGAAGGTTGGGAAACACGGCCAGGGATTACTACTCTGTGCCAGTGTTGTGTTTGCACCAAGAAGCGGCATATAAAACGGACGGCTTCTGGTGAATTATGTTTGTTGGAAAAGGATGGATGCCCTCATTTTTTGGGGTAGCTGGGGCTGATCGCTCTAATGTTGTAATCTCTCCTCAGGATGAGATCCCGGATTGCAATAGGTCAGCTCACTTGGAGATAATTCAAGTGGATTCTCAATTATTTTCTGTTAATATTACTTTGGAGTGCAAATACGTTTTGGACTTTTCTATATGTTTATTGGATTTACCCGGTTTTTCTATTAAATTTAAAAACGGTGAAAAAGGCAAAATGGGCCAAATTAGGTTGGACAAAAATTGGAAGGGTATGTTTTATGACCTCCAGCAAGAGGGTAAACTGCGAAAATCTCATCAAAACCCGATTAAAAATCTTAGTATAATTAAAACACAAAAAAATAATTTTTGTGAAAATGTTATTCCGGACCTCCAGCAAGAGGTTAAACTGCAAATATCACATCAAAATCCGATAAAAAATCTCAGTATAATTAAAACCCAAAATAATAATTTTTGTGAAAATTCAATTCCGGTCCTCCAGCAAGAGGTTAAACTGCCAACTTTCTTTACGGGTGATTTACTGTTGGATAAGGGAAGCAAAGGTGTTGGAAAATCTGTTTATAAATTAGACGAGGGAAAGGAGAAAAGGGTAAAATTTAAAAACGAAATAAAATATTTTTCTAATTTTTCTTATTCCGATTCTGACGATGAAGAAGATTCATTTGATGAAAGTTTTAATGGCGATGTTTTACCTCAAGCTTATTTAGATGTGGACGCAGCTAAATATAAGAAGGTAGCAAATAAAGTTCGACCTATTAATGAACCCCTACCTGCTGAATTAAATCCACCTTTGAGAAGACCAAGGTTATCAAGAGATCCTTATGAAAGTCCCTTGGTAAAGAATCCGCCTGAATTTTCTGAGACGTCAAGAATCACTTTTGAGAGACTGGGTGTTGTTAATTTTGGACCTGATGGTTGGTTGTCTGGAGAAGAGAAGAAGTTGTTGTTGGATGTGATGGTCAAGCGAGAGAAGGCCATTGCTTTTGTAGAAGAGGAGAGGGGTGTGTTGAAGCATTCCTATGGGGAGCCTTACAAGATTCCTGTGGTATGTCATGAACCGTGGCAGCAGAAACCGATTCCTATTCCGGCTGCATTAAAAGAAGCCTATATTGAAGTTGTCAGAGAACGGATACGCACTGGACTGTATGAGCAATCAACGTCAAGTTATTCTAGTCCGGTATTTTGTATCAAGAAACCGAATGGCAAGCTTAGAGTTGTTCATGATCTTAGGGAATTAAATAGGGTTACAATAAAGGATGCTGGGATACCACCTAGTGCTGAGGAGTTTGTTGAAGCGTTTGCAGGGAGAGTGTGTTATGGTTTGGGAGATATTATGGGTGGATATGATGAGAGAGAGTTACATCCGGACTCAAGGCCTCTCACTACATTCGATACACCACTTGGACGTTTACAGTTAACAAGATTACCTCAAGGAGCAACAAATTCGGTTGCAGTTTATCAAGCTCAGATGGCTTGGATCCTTCAAGATGAAATTCCACAATATGCTGGAATCTTTATAGATGATGGAGGAATTAAGGGACCAACAACCGACTATGATAACCAGGTGTTGGAAGAGAATCCCGGGATACGCAAATTCATTTGGGAGTTTGCAATTACTTTAGAAAGAATCTTGTTTCGAATTGAAGAGGCTGGTTTAACTATTTCAGGCTCAAAATTTTCATGTTGTGTGCCAGCCTTAGAAATATTAGGCCATGTGGTATGTAGAGAGGGTAGGATTATGTCCAAGAAGAAAGTTAACAAAATTCAGTCCTGGCCAAGACCCAAGAATACGACCGAAGTCAGAGGGTTTTTAGGCGTTTGTGTATATGTTAGAATGTTTATTAAGGACTTTTCTTCATTGGCAGCTCCATTGAGACGGTTAACGAGAAAGGATGCAGACTGGGAGTGGGATGAAGAGTGTGAGAAGGCGTTTGTGAAGTTGAAGGAGGTTGTAGGGAAGGATTTAGTCCTGCACAAGTTAGATTATGGAAAAGATGCTGGTAGAATTTATTTAGCAGTTGATTCAAGTCAGGTTGCAGCTGGGGCGGTTTTGTCTCAGATGGATAAAGCTGGTTACATCAGGCCAGTTAGGTATGAATCTGTAGTATTTACTGAGGTCGAATCAAGATATTCTCAACCGAAATTGGAATTATGTGGTGTGGCGAAAATACTGAAGAAACTTCAGCATATTTTGTGGGGGCAACATTTTGAGTTGCAAGTGGATGCGAAATCGTTAATCCAGATGATTAATTCCCCTAGTTTACCGAACGCACCCATGACAAGATGGGTAGCTTTTATTCAACATTTTTCGTTTGATTTAGTTCATAAGCCTGGCAAAACTTTTACTATGCCAGATGGTTTATCAAGGAGACCACCCACTGAAGAAGATTCAGACTCAGAAGAGTTCGATGAAGATATACCTATTATAAAAGCCAGCACTAAAGGAGCTGAAGACTTTCCATACCTCCCCCATGAGGTTAAACTGGCAGGACTATTGTGTTTAGATTATGATGATGATGACCTCCACCAAGAGGATAAACTGGAAAATAGTTTTTATGTTAAAAAAGGTGTTGAAAAAGGTGTAGATAAATTCGGCAGAGAGGAGGTAGAAGAAGATGTGGTGTATGTAGAGGAAAATGGATTGGTAGTGTGGGATAGTAGTAAATTAAGGAATGGTGTATATGTTGGAGAATTAGAGAACTTAAATAAAAAGGTGGATAAAGAGAAAGAGGTATTTTCAAATACGGTTTTCGAAGGATCCAAAGGTTCAGAAGAAAAACGTCGACATAGCTCGATTAAAGATTTATTTAGGGGTCAACGATTATTGGCTCATTCATGTGCAGGTGATATTGGTGATAGAGAAGTCCCTATTGATGTTATATTAATCGATTTTCAAGATGAAGTCTGGGGTCAGACTGGTTTTTATTTTTTGTTAGTCAAATATTTGTTGACTTTAGAGAGGCCAGAAGATTGTGAAGACGATGAATGGGTGGCTATCAAGAGGAAGTCATCTACGTTTTACCTATCTGGTCGACGTTTAATGAGGAGGAGGTATCCAAATCCTCAAGTAGTTATAACTCAACAGAAGGGGCAAGAATTAGTTTTGAAATCACTGCATGAAGATCTCGGGCATAGAGGCGTTGGAGAAACATTTAGAAGAATTTCTGATCGATTTTGGTGGCCTGGCATGAAGATGGCTGTTAAACAGTGGGTTCAGTCATGCGAAGAATGTCAAAGACGAAGTTATTTAAGGCCAAAAGAACCTGGACGCGCGACCGGTGAATATACGCTCTTTGGGAGAGTTAGTTTAGATGCCGTTCATATAAAAGAGGGACGGTATAAATATTTAATTGTGGCCAGAGATGATTTATCTGGTTGGGTAGAGGCAGCGCCTCTTATTAATTTAACTGCCAAAAATGTGGCAGAATTTTTTTTGAATAATTGGGTGTATCGATATGGAGTGATGAAGTTGGTAACGGTAGATGGAGGTCCTGAATTTGGGACAGAGTTTAAAGAGGCCGTATTGAAAGTTGGATCAAAGGTTAGGGTAGCAACCCCATATTATCCTGAAGCTGAAGGCATGGTTGAAAGAGGGCATCAAGTTATCAAGGATGCTTTAGTTAAAATGTGTGGGACAAGTGCCGAAAAGTGGAGGCACTATTTACCTTTAGTTTTATTTGCTGATCGAATCACTGCCAAAAGGACGACCGGATTTTCACCTTATGAACTTGTTTTTGGACAGAAAGCAGTTTTACCGGTTGATTTAGAAGCTGAATCATATCTTGGAGTTGACTGGGACACGGTCAAAACTACTGAAGAATTATTGTGTGCAAGAATGATGCAGCTAGAAAAGAAAGAAGAATATTTAGAAAAGGCATATTCACGGATGATGAAGATCAGAAATCAATCAGTCAGATATTGGGATGAGCGGTTGGCACATCGATTAAGGAAACCTTTGAACCCAGGTGATATGGTCCTGGTGTATAATAGGAGTTTGGAAAGTCAGTGGGGAAAAATGTTTGCAGATAGGTGGAATGGACCGTATAAAATCAAGGAGCAAGTTTCCGGCGGTTCATATGTGCTAGAAGAGTTGGATGGAGTAGTATTGAAGAAGAGGGTAGCGGCCGATCAAGTGAAACGGTTCTATCCTAGAGGCACCAGGAGTGCCGAAGTCTTCCTCCGCAATGAGGATAAACTATGACATTTATAAAAATTTTATGGATTCCTCCGCAATGAGGATAAACTATGACATTTATAAAAATTTTATGGATTCCTCCGCAATGAGGATAAACTATGAAATTTCTTAAATTTTATCAACTCCGAAATGAGGATAAACTACAATTTTAATGATTTTTATTAAATTTATTCCTCCGCGATGAGGATAAACTATGATATTGATGAAATTTTATGGATTCCTCCGCAATGAGGATAAACTATGATATCTACGAAATTTTATGGATTCCTCCGCAATGAGGATAAACTATGATGTTTATAAAAATCTTATGACGACCTCCGCAATGAGGATAAACTATCTTCTTTTTTTATCAAAATACTTTACTATCGTTACACTGTATATGGTTGACGAAACTATGATGAAACTTAACAAAATTCAAGAAGACCTTCTTTGAAATTTTCAAAAACTTAAAATTCTTAAAATATGGGTGAAGATAGTGTTGGAAAAATTTTAAAATTTATTGGAAGAAGTGTTCACAGGGGAACCTTCTTAATTTAATATTGGCAAGTGTGGGGGTAATTGATGGGCTGGCTGCTCTATACACAATTACCCCATAATGTTCGTTTCCAAAATTTTCTCTGTTTCTAGTTGAATCCTGGCTTTGTCTTTTAATTTTAGGAAGTCCACTAAGACTATAAACTGGAACGAATCAAGAGACACCGCTCTCAACGCCGGATTCAAGATTTTTTTTATTTTATTTTGTTTTTGATTTTTTTTATGTTAGATTGTGATTTCTTTTCTTTAATATATATTATGAATTATTGTAAAGGTGATGCTCACTGGTGGTCTCTAATCATTTTTATAAATTGGAGGGAGCCCACCCAGTGATCATCATTATAAAAAAATTATCTGCTAAAAACTTTCATTTATTTTCTTTTCTTTTCAATTTCTTAAAATTGTGTAACCACATCAAGTTGCACTTGGATGTGGGTATGATGTCGAGGGTACGGCTCATCAAATGGTCGGGGGCATCTTTTAAAATTTTACTTTTTAAATTTTTTATTATTATTACTTTTTTTTTTCTTTCTTTTCACATTCATTTATCTTTCTTTAAAATTAAATTTTAACTTTTATTTCAAAAACTATCTTTTCTAAAATCTTTTATTTTAAATTAAAAACAAAATTAAAATTAAAATTAAATAAAAATAATAAAAATAATAAAAAAATAAAAAAATAAAAAAAAAAATAATATAAAAATAAAATAAAATAATAAAAATAAAATAAAAAAATAAAAATAAAATAATATAAAAATAAAATAAAATAACAAAAATAAAATAAATAAAAAAAATAAAAAAATTAATTAATTAAACCAAAATTAATATATATTTCTTAGTTTTATTTTTCAGTCTTCATTCTTTTTAGTTTTATTCATTTATTTTAGACAGGAAACAGGGTCTAGGGGAACTCAATACCTATGGGATTTTACGTCAAGGCAGCTGTTAGTCCTCCAAGACTTTAAACTGGCTACTGTTCAAGACTTTCCTTAAGGTTTTTATACGAATTTTGGAGCTGTTAGTCCTCCAAGACTTTAAACTGGCTACTGTTCAAGACTTTCCTTAAGGTTTTTATACGAATTTTGGAGCTGTTAGTCCTCCAAGACTTTAAACTGGCTACTGTTCAAGACTTTCCTTAAGGTTTTTATACGAATTTTGGAGCTGTTAGTCCTCCAAGACTTTAAACTGGCTACTGTTCAAGACTTTCCTTAAGGTTTTTATACGAATTTTGGAGCTGTTAGTCCTCCAAGACTTTAAACTGGCTACTGTTCAAGACTTTCCTTAAGGTTTTTATACGAATTTTGGAGCTGTTAGTCCTCCAAGACTTTAAACTGGCTACTGTTCAAGACTTTCCTTAAGGTTTTTATACGAATTTTGGAGCTGTTAGTCCTCCAAGACTTTAAACTGGCTACTGTTCAAGACTTTCCTTAAGGTTTTTATACAAATTTTGGAGCTGTTAGTCCTCCAAGACTTTAAACTGGCTACTGTTCAAGACGTTCTTTAAGGTTTTTTTTATATACGAATTTTGGAGGTCCACCAAGACCTTAAACTGGACTATTATCAAGTGTTGGGTTCACTATGGCCTTATACTGGATTACTTGTCGATCAAATGTTTGGTCCACTATGACATTAAACTGGATTAACAAATTTATTCAATCTTTGGTCAAGCCTAGGCCTTACTTAGGAATATATCAAGTTATTTATGCACCTAAACGATCTTTGGTCCACCAAGACCATAAACTGGCAATCGATTATATGTTTGGTCTACCAAGACTTTAAATTGGAATGTCAATCTTGTTTGGATAACTCAATTCAATCTTTTAATTTATCACTGTCCACTAAGACTCTAAACTGGTTATTCAATTATTTCTGGAATTGGGTGCTGATAGCTTTAGGAGGTTAAAATTTTAGGTGGTGATGATGCTAATGAAAGCATAATGGTGAATTAGGTGAAATTTGTGGCGCTTTAACATGGTCTAAAGTTGAAATTATTATTGGAAGCCTGGCAAAAGTATTTTATGGGTTTGCTGTATAGCAAAGTTTGAAAATTGTGATGAAGGAATCAGAAGTTAGGATGGTAGTTGGATTTTAGGGAATGATTTTTTTTAGTGCCTCATAGTTAGGCCATTTTTTTTTGGTGTGAAGCTTGGAGGACCTTATGGCGAGATTGGAATCATAGAATTCGGCTCAGTGGGGGGCCCTATGAGGTTGGAATCAGGAGTATTCGGCTCATAGGAAGATCCACTCTCTCAATGCTGTGACAAGAAGGAAGACTGGTATATGGGAGTCTGAAGGGATTCAAACCTTGCTCTCAGTAGTGGAATCATCACAAGATTTATTTTATTTTATGTTATATCAAGCCAGAGAAGAAAGAAAACATCATTTATGTTGAAAGTTTAAGAAGACCAAGCAAAAACAAAATTTTATCAAGTTATACTGTTAGAAAAGATAATTTCTTTGAAATTGTTCAACATCATTATCAAAGCTTTGCATTAAAATTCTTCTTTTCATGAGGTCTTCATGGTTATTAGCTGGAGTTTCTTGAAAATAGGCCAGCATTTTTCGTTTCAACTCATTAGTAAAGTCAAGAAAAAGATAGCGATGAAAATTTGGGTAATGATTGATATAGTCCGTCTTCACTCTACCAACATCATCAGTGTTGGTTATTTCGACAGCTAGAAGTTCAAATATGTTATTAAGTCATAGGTTTAGTCAATTTTGATTAAAAGTTTTTTTTTTAGTAAGATAAATAGGGTCTTACATTTAGAGCCAGGAAACATAGTCTCAGCAAAGTTAGTTGGGGGTACTGGCGTTATAGGATTAGGATCTTGTGAAGGCAAAATTAGGCCGGGATCCGTTGATGAAGATTGAACTTTTGAAGCTGTTTTTGATCTTATTCGTTTTAAGAAGACAGGAATTTTGGATCGCTTTTTAGAAGTTGAGGGATCAGGGAGAGCTGCTGGTCCTAAATATACGTTTGTTTTAGAAGGAACTATTGGCCGGTTGCATTTGACTTTTTTCACACGGCATAAGTCGCAAGCTGTTCTGCCAGGAAGATTAGGGTTGGACATTAAACAAGGTACCTGGTATCGAGCGCAGAGTTCACATGGAGCGACAAGTTCTTTGGAAGACATATTGATGAAGATGAATTTTTTAGTTGATTAAAGAAGATGGTGGTTGAAGGTTAAAGATGAATATTGTGTTCAACCACTTATGCAAAGTTATAAGAATGGGGACATTCTTGATTGGAGGGAGGATGTGGTAGCCTAAAGTTTAGTACGGCACCTAAATATGTAAATGGAGTTATCACGGCATGCAAGATTGGTGTTATTATTTTTTTTAAAAAGGGGTTTTATTTAATTTATTGGAGTTTTAAATATGAAGAAATTGGTCACGAGCAAATGCCTACACGAAAACAATTTATTTTGCGGAGAAAACTTATTTTTACGGTCTGAAAAATTTATAAGTATTAAGTCGAGTCACTCAAGAACCTTGGGAAATTTTCCCAGAATTTTTACTATTTTTCTTATATTTTTAAATGAATTTTAAAGTTTTATAGAAATATTTACGTTTTTCAAAAATTACTTAACTTTGATGAATTTTCACGGGATAATTAGAGCTGCGCAGACTACGAAAATTAGTTTGGTAGGTAAAGGGGAAGTAGCTCTATTATGTGTAATTTTTCTAGATTTTTTATTATGGTTTTAAGGTTCTAAATTGAGTCCGGAAGTCCGGACGGACTCCGTACGGACTCCGCTTTGACTCCGTACGGACTCCGTACGGACTCCGTTCCGGCTCCGTACGGACTCCGTACGGGCTCCGGATTGACTCTGGAAGAGCTCTGGAGGGGAAAACTTAGGCACGTGACTAGGAATACTTAAGCGCTTCTCAAACTCGAAATTGAGAGGGGGGACACATCATACAGCTTAATCATTAACTACCACAGTCTCATTCTTTATTACTCAACAAATTAAATAAATTTGTAATACCCTTATAACTTTATATTTTATATATAACATTTTAGAAATACTACTCAACAATTAAAATAACACTTCATATAGGGTATCTTTAGAAAGGTCTTCATCGCTGGGACTTGATTATTGCTGTCTCATAAAAATTTAAATTATTATAAAAACATAAAAGTCAATCTTTTCAGATCTTTCACTGGTACACCTTAATTGTTGTTATCAGTATTTCTTTATCAACAGCCACGATCATTTAATCTCAACAAGCGTTAATTATTTTAGAGTTTCATTATTTTTATCAATCAGATCCAAGTAGATTGGTTAGCTTAGTGATTTAGAACACCTACTTTGTTATTTTTATTGGAAGGACGGGGTTTTCAGCTAAATCCACATATCTCCTCCGGATTCTGCTTACAGCAAGGCGACTGTAAGAGTTTACCTTACCATAGCGGGCGGGCCGCCCGACGTCGGAGATGCGGCCTGAAGCGGCCCGGCCTCCCTGAAGCCAGAAAACCAATAAAAACCACTAATCTACTTAGAAAAATTAGCTACAACTACTAAAACCTTTAAAACACGGAATTTCACTATAACAACATTGAGACATGAAATATAGAGAAAAATTAGCTCTATCAAATGGTACTAAGCACTTAACCCTAAGACTTAAGGTTAGCCCGTAAAACACGAAAAACAAAATTAAACAGCAATCTTTTATAAATGAAAAATGAGGAATTGACCCCTTAAAACTCAGAATATGAAAAATGTCCTCAAGACATAAAATATAGAGAAAAACCAGGGCTATCCAATGATAGTACCCACATACCCGCAGACCCAATATCCATGGAATAAAACCAGAAAAATACCCAATTCCTTAACAGATGTCAATTAAGACATGCACAAACAGCGCCAAATCACACAACTAAGGCCCCTGCCAATGTTGGAAGACCACATCCTCCCTCCAATTGAGAATGTCCGCATTCTTTCTTCATCCAACCACCATGTTTAACCTCCTTTCCAAATCTGCCTCTGAAATGGGACCCTGCCAATACTGCATCAACAATAATTTAATCTGCGCCATAACACCACCTGTTCATCCATACAGAACGTCCTGCGATGTCTGCCACTCCAGAAAGAAGACCTGCCACAGACCTGGTCCACTTTCTTCTACAACAGATTCACCTCCGCCTCAACCTGGTCCTTCTTCTGCCAGCACCAAAAGATCTAGGCCATCCATCCTGATACCCAGATTAATCAAAAAGCTCTACCCTTCCCAGAAGAGTGCCACAACCCATAAAGCAACTAGTTCCCCCATCCCTGGTCCATCTGATGGTAAAGAATATCCATTTCTTTCTTCAACTTTAAAACTGATAACTTCTCAGTTCCTTCCTCTTCTGATAGTGATGATAACAATGTAGGATCCATTGCACCACCAACACCAACGCCCTTGCCCACTATCAAGGCCAAGTTCCAACAACACACATCTCAACAGAAACAACTTTTTCTTCACTATTTCCAATCCACTCCTGCTAGAGATCCACAGGACATTTAGAACAGAAGACACCTCATTCACCAGTTCAAGGCTAATTCTGAACATTTCATTTCATCTCTTGATTCACTCTGTAATTCCACTAGTACTTGAGTTTGATTCAGAAAAGAAAAATTGATCACACCCTCTATAGGATGTAACCAAAAACAACCCTCAGTTTTAAGTCTTGGGGGACCATCCTCATTTTATAGTCTTGGGGGACTCAAAAACCCTCAGTTTAAAGTCTTGGGGGACTTAAAAACCTAAATCATAAACCCAGAACCAGAGATCAACCACATTAAGACACAGAGAAAAAACTAACATTCTGGGGTAATTGTGAATAGAGCTTCCAGCCCATCAATTACCCCCAAACTTGCCTTTGCTAAATTCGGAGGCTCCCCCTGTGGATACTTTCCACCAATCTTTCAAACCAACTCCAACAACAAAAAGTTTTCCCTCAGTTTATAGTCTTGGGGGACTTACAACCCTCAGTTTAAAGTCTTGGGGGACTAACACAGTGTTCAGTTTAAAGTCTTGACGGGCTACTTCTTGATAAAATTTTGAAACCAGCCAGTTTAAAGTCATGGAGGACTTATAAATTTTCCAGTTTAGAGTCATAGAGGACTGTCAGAATCTTGCATGAATCTGACTCAGCCAATTTCATGCAATACACACACAGCCAGACCCACGGAGCGTCCACCTTCGCTTCATCTTCTACTCATCACTGACAAAATCTTCTCTTATCTTTTTCATCACCTTTCACACCACAAATCATGTCTGGATCCCCTGCTGTTGACTCCTCTACTCTTCCTTGCTTCACTGCTCCAAGGGACTATGCCTGCAAACAGTGCATACACATGTGCAGACCTTGCACATTCACTCTTCCAAATCCAGAAGCCAAATTCTACAACAGGGCTTGTGACTCCTGCTATTCCAAAAAAAAGAAATGTGACAGAGATGCCCACTATCCTATTCCTCCGCCTTCTCCTTCTCACAAGTACATCTCCAGATCCCCTACCAGGTCTCCAGAACTTGGTCTGTCCTCTTCCTCTCTATCTTCAGCTCCTTCCAGAAGTTCCAGAAGCTCAGCTTCCCGCACTCTTCCAAAAATACCAGCCTTAGCTTCTCAAGAAACTGCTTTTATCACTGCTAAATTAGCTCCAAAAGCTTCAAAATCAACCCCTAGGCTTCTAGACCGCGTCGGGCGGCCCGCCCGCCTCACCAAACAGCGAAAATCAGGGCCAAAACCTCCAAAAACGGCCAGAAAATAGCCAAATTCATCCAGATAACAACAACAACTCAACCCAAATACCTCCTACTGCTCCCAGAGCAATGCAATCCACCCTTCCAAAATCCAAAAACACCAAAATTTCCCAGATTTCTAGGAGAACTGCCAGAGAGCCCCAAGAAGAAACCAGAACACCACACACTGCTCCACAACAACAACTTCGTCCCCAACTAAGACAAAGAAACTACACCTCTCCTCTGTCAGCCAACTACTCTTCTGACAGTTCCATCTCTTCAAATTCTCCATCCAGAAAAGAGCAGTCTGCTTCCAAATCCCCCTCTCCTGCTCCATCCTTTAACAACCCTGGTACTCCATCACCAGCACCTCCTCCAGCTGAATCCAACAGAAATAACAAAAAAAACAACAACCACAATCTCACTGCTCCAACTAGGCCCCAGGAACCTCATCATCCCAGTTCACCTTCTCAGGATCCTTCAGAGGAAGACCATGAGAATCCATATCTTTCCCTAGTTGATCCACCCACTATGACCATAACAAAATCGTCATAGATCCAAATCCCAGCTTCTTACAGATTTGATGAGCTTCCAATCTGTAAGTACCAAATTAATTATTCCATTTCTTCAACAAAAATAATTACTGATCCAATTCTTCTTGTCTAGTTGGCACCCCTCCTCCTGAATCTATTATTGGAGTTGGCCAAACTCTTGAAACTTCTTTGACCCTGGATTATGGAGACATGAAGAAACACCTAAGCACCATGTGTTCCAATATGCTAAAAGCCTTTGCCCTTCATGGACCCTTGAATGACTTTGAAAAATCCCTGAGTAAGCGCCTACTGGAGGACCACTGGATAATTTCTAGGATCATTAAACACACCCTCCAGCACTCCAACCCTGCCTCTTCTTCTTCCTCCTCTGAACTTCCCTCTAATCCAATCCCTGATCATTACAATCCCTATAATCTCTCCAGCAGGATGCATTTCAAAGAACACAGTGCTTCCCACAATCCCAACAAAAAACAAAAACGTCATCACAATCCGGACCAGCCTCCAGAAGCTTTATCATCCAGACCATGAGCTTCTGAAAAAAGATTAAAAACATAAAAATAATATAAAACAAGTAACAAAAAATAATTTCTGAATTTTTTTTTTTTTTTTCTTTTTTTTTTACGGTCTACTGATATACTAAAATAAAAAAATTAATAATTAAAATGAAATAAAATAACATAAATGAAATAAAATAAAATATAAAAAATAATACAAATGGTATCCCCCAGCCAATTGATGAGCTGAGCCCCTGATACCTTACCCACATCCAAGTGCACCTTGATGTGAATACACAATTAAATCTTTTAAATGATTAATCAGAAAACAAAATTCAAAATTTGGAAATTCAGAAAATAATAAAAAATAATGAAACACAGAAACACATGAAATAAATAATAAATAAAAATAAAATAGCATTGCCCGGCCAATTGATGAGCCTTTCCCCACCAATGCTTGCCCACAACCAGGTGACCCTGATGTGGTAAAACCCTATATTTTTGATTTTATAATATTAAATAACCCCCATAAAAAATTGAAAGAAAAAAAGAGAAAAAAGAAAATAATCTAAACTACTATCTAGCAAAAACATAACTGCGAAATCAAAGAAGGTCCAGCTCCATAGATGCTCCAATAAGGGAAAGTCCGGTCCATAGAAATGATCACTGGGTTGTCTCCCTCCAATAAGTAAAAATGATGGGAGACCACCAGTGATCCACCACCAATATGAAAGAACCAAAGACAAAGAAGCCAGTCCCAAACCAGTTTAAAGTCATAGCGGACTCAAAACCTGAATAATAAACAACAGAACTAGAATTCAACTAGGAAAAACAAAAGACTTGAAACAGACATTCTGGGGTAACTGTTCTACAGAGCAGCCAGCTCATCAGTTACCCCCACACTTACCAAAATAAAATCTAGAAGCCCCCCCTGGGTACCTTCTAACAAAAACACAACATTCAACACAAAAAAACCCAAACCAATAAGAGTGAAGAGTCCGGCACTTGAAAACCAAAGGAAATTCCACTTTAAAGTCATAGAGGACTAAAACCTGTGAAAATAAACCAATACTAGGGTTCAACCAAATTAAGAGAAAGGGTTGGAAACAGACACTCTGGGGTAACTGTTAATAGAGCAGCCAGCCCATCAGTCACCCCTACACTTGCCAAGATCAAATCTAGAAGCCCCACCCATGGGTACCCTCTAACAAAAAAAGTTTCCAACAAACAGATGCATAGCATCACCACAATAAAAAAACCAAAATTAAAGAATGGTCCGTAGTTTATCCTCATTGCGGAGTCAATCTTCTTCATGCCTAGTGCCTCTGGAATAAAACGTCTTCACTTGGTCTGCAGCCACCCTCTTTTTCAAGACTGCACCATCCAACTCTTCCAAAACATAAGAACCAACAGACACCTGAGATCTGACTCTGTAAGGTCCATTCCATCTGTCAGCAAACATTTTTCCCCACTGACTCTCCAAACTTCTATTATACACCAAAACCAAACAACCAGGTTTTAAGGGATTCCTGAGGCTATGAGCTAACTTCTTGTCCCAGTATCTGACTGATTGATTCCTAATCTTCATCATTCTAGAGTATGCCTTCTCTTGACATTCCTCACTACATTCCAACTGTTGCATCCTGGCACAGAGCAAATCTTCTGTTGTTTGCACGTCATCCCAATCAATTCCAAGATAAGATACAGCTTCCAAGTCCACTGGTAGAACGGCTTTCTTACTAAACATTAACTCATAAGGAGAATAGCCAGTTGTCCTCTTCACAGTGACCCTATCAGCAAATAAAACCAAGGGTAAATAATGCCTCCACTTTTTGGCACTATCTCCACACATCTTCACCAAAGCATTCTTGATAACTTGATTGCCTCTTTCAACCATGCCTTCAGCTTGAGGATAATACGGTGTAGCCACTCTAACCCTAGAACCCACACTAGCCACAGCTTCTTTAAATTCAGCACCAAACTCTGGCCCACCATCAACAGTCACCAACTTCATCAACCCATACCTATAAATCCACTCCTTCTTCAAAAACTCTGCCACATTCTTGGCAGTCAAATTAACCAGAGGCACTGCCTCAACCCAACCAGACAAATCATCCCTAGCAACAATCAAGTATTTATACCTGCCCTCTTTAATATGGACAGCATCCAGACTGACCCTTCCAAAAACAGTTGATTCACCAGTAGCACGGCCCATCTCTTTAGGTTTCAAACGACTTCTTCTTTGACATTCTTCACAAGATTGAACCCAACCCTGCACAGCCAACTTCATACCCGGCCACCAAAATCTGTCTGCTACTCTTCTATAAGTCTCCCCAAAGCCTCTATGACCAAGGTCTTCATGCAAAGACTTCAAAACCAATTCTTGACCCTTCTTCTGATTCACCACCACTTGAGGATTAGGATGTCTCCTTCTCATCAAGCGCCTTCCTGACACATAAAATCCAGGACTCTTCTTCTTGATTTCCAACCAAGTATCATCATCACAACCATCTGGCCTCTCCAAGGTCAACAGATATTCCACCAGGATAAAATAAAAACCAGATTGACCCCAGGTCTCATCTTTAAAATCCAACAAAACAACATCCAAGGGTACAACTCTGTCATCAAAATCACCAGTGCAAACATGAGCCAATTGAGCAGCCCAACCAGGACACCAATCCATAAATTTTGGCACGTCCTTCTCTTTCCACTGAACCTTGTGAGAATCCAGTTCACTAACAAAAACACCCTTTTCCAATTTTGAGCTGTCCCAAACAACAACTCCATCTTCATCAACAAAAACAATCTGATCACCAGAATCAAAATTAGATCCAGCCACTTTAGCCTCTTGGGGGAGGTCAGAACAATCGTCCAGTTTAGCCTCATGGGGGAGGAAAGAAAAATCCCCAGCACCCTTTGTGCTGGCCCTAATCACTGGAACATCTTCGTCAAACTCTTCAGAATCAGAATCCTCATCTTTAGGTGGCCTCCTTGATAACCCATCAGGCATAGTAAAAGTTTTACCTGGTTTGTGTACTAGGTCAAAAGAAAAATGTTGAATAAATGCCACCCACCTAGTCATTGGAGCATTTGGAAGACTAGGTGTATTGATCATCTGAATCAAAGATTTTGCATCCACCTGCAGCTCAAAATGCTGCCCCCACAAACCGTCTGTAGCTTCTTTAAAATTTTAGCTACGCCACACAATTCCAACTTAGGTTGATAATACCTAGATTCCACCTCATTAAACACCACAGACTCATACCTTACTGGCCTGACCCTCCCAGTCTTATCCTCCTGAGACAACACAGCACCAGCAGCAATATAACTTGAGTCCACTGCCAGATAAATCTTTCCAGCACCAACACCATAATCCAACTTGTGAAGAATTATATCTTCACCAACAACCTTTTTCAGCTTCTGAAAAGCCTCTTCACACTCTTCCGTCCATTCCCAATCTGCATCTTTTCTGGTCAACCTTCTTAAATGTGAAGCCAACAAAGAAAAATCCTTAATGAAAATCCTGAAATATACACATACACCCAAAAATCCTCTGACTTCAGTAGTATTTTTAGGCCTTGGCCACGCCTGAATTTTATTAATCTTCTTCTTCACCATAATCCTTCCATCTTTACACACCACATGACCCAGAATTTCCAAAGCAGGAACACAACAACAGAATATTGACCCTGAAATGGTCAAACCAGCCTCTTCAATCCGGAACAACACTCTCTCTAGAGTTATTGCATATTCCCACACAAACCTCCTTATGCCAGGGTTCTCCGCTAACACCTCATTACCATAATCAGTGGATGGTCCTTTAATTCCACCATCATCAATAAAAATACCAGCATGAGTAGGAGCCTCATCCTGCAAAATCCAAGCCATCTGTGCTTGATAAACTGCCACTGAATTAGTTGCTCCTTGAGGCAACCTAGAGAGCTGAAATCTTCCCAAAGGAGTCTCAAAAGTTGTGAGAGGCCTTGAATCCGTATGGAGTTCCCTCGCATCATAACCACCCATAATATCACCCAAACCATAACACACCCTTCCAGCAAAAGCTTCAACAAAATCCTCTGTACTTGGCGGCATACCAGCGTCCTTGATAGTGACTCTATTCAAGGCTCTAAGATCATGAACCACCCTCAACTGTCCATTCTGCTTCTTTACACAGAACACCAGACTTGATTAACTGGATGTTGATTGTTCATATAACCCAGTCCTGACTCTTTCCCTAATAATCTCCACAAAATCCTCTCTGATAGCTGCTGGAATCGGAATAAGTTTGATTTGCCAAGGTTCATGACAAACAACAGGAATCAAGTAAGGTTCCCCATAAGAGTGCTTCAGAACACCCTTTCCTCCTCAAAAAATGCCACCGCTTTTTCCCTTAGCACAATAACGTGCAACAACAACTTCTTTTATTCCTCAGACAACCACCCATCAGGACCATAATTAACAACTTTCAATCTTTCCACAGTCACCCTAGCCATCTCTAAAAATTCTTGAGGATTCTTCACCAAAGGAGTACAGTACGGATCTCTTGACAAAGGAGGTCTCTTCAAAGGCAGATTCAAACCCACAGGCATAGGCTCATTGACAGGCCTAATCTTCTGCGCTACCTTCTTATACTTTGCCGCTCCACCTTCAACTTGAGGGATCTTCAGGAATTCTTCACCACCAGACCTGGAACAAAAACCAAGGGTTTCCCCATTGCTCACATGTATGGCCAAGGTAATGTTTTTGACAGGTGTAGAAGAAACCCTAGCGGTGCACAATTGGGAGGACTTACTTTTAGACCCCAATCTCACCACTCCAAAACTTTTCCGCAATTCCACATCTTCATCCTCACTTCCAACTTCCAAATCTTCAAAGCTTGATTCGTCTTCTGAATCACATCTTCTAAAATTGTGCAGTCTATCCTCATGCTGGAGGTCCAAAAATTGATCTTGACGATCATCATGCTTCAAAATTTTCTGCAGTTTAACCTCATGCTGGAGGCCCAAAAATAGATCTTGAGGATCATCACAAAAATATTTTGCTTCTTCTTTATTCATTATCTTCAGATTTTTTTCTTGATTTTCATGAATTATCTTGAAATTTTTATCTTCTTTTCTTGAGTTTTCTTCTGACCTACAAAAATAACCAGGGGTTTCCCCAATGCTCACAGGTGTGGCCCAGGTAATGTTTTTGAAAGGTGTAGAAGAAACCCTAGCGGTGCACAATTGGGAGGACTTACTTTTAGACCACAATCTCACCGCCCCAAAACTTTTCCGCGAATCTTACAATAAAGATATATAACCAATCTTCTTCTTTAAACTTGAATTAAAAATAATTAAAAATCTTGAGAGAGAACAGAGACTTGATAAAAAACTTGACGAATACTTGCAGAGAAGAGAAACATTAAAAAGAGAAAGTTGAAAATCCACTTGGTATATCTCCAAGGGAGCTGACCTACTACAAACTGGGATTTCCTCATCTTGGGGAGAGGTTGTAGCACTAGGGTGATCAGCCCTCATTACTCTAAAAAAGACAGACTCTCAATAGAGCCTGAGCCACACTCCAAAAAACTAGAGGCAGCACCCACTTCCTTCCTTCTCCTGCAGCAGTCCATGCACTGGCACATTGAAGATAAACCAGGCCTAGTCTCCCAACCATTCTCTCCAGGGGATGATAACCTCATGTGAAGCCTCCTTTTGTCTTCACCAGTCAACTCCAAACTGATTCCCAACTCAAATTGATAACCAATTCTTGCCTGAAAATCCATCAAGAATGGCCCACCCAAAACTGCTTTTACATTACCTTTAGCAATGTAAAAATGAACCTTCCCTGAGGCTCCTCCATCATCTAACTTCACAAACTCTGAAGTCCCAACGAATTCAGTGACATGGCCACCGATCCCTCTCATATTCCCACCAATACCAGTCTTGATGGGGAGGCCCATATGAGTTGCCTCAAACAAAGAAATCAGGTTTATCTGAGAACCTGAATCCACCAATGCCCTTGCCTCCCTGCCATTCAGAGTGACATTGACATATCCCAGAGGAGCAGAAAAATGAGTTTCCAACCCCTCACCAAACTTTTCAGCAGAATCACAAATGTATTCTACCTCACCAGAAGAAACCCTTCTCCTGGTCAATAACTTCTTTTGCCTATCAGCCAAACCTGGACTGATAGCATACAATTCCCCATAAGATAGGGAAACCTGACCATGGTTCATCCTTTCCAGGACAGAGTCCATAACATTAACTTGACCAGACACTACTGGCCTCTCAAAGTGAGCTCTTTGCTTCACCACCTTGGTCCTAGAGATTCTTGAGGACCAGCACCACCCACAGATTTACCATTAACAGGAACCAAACCAGATCCCTCACCAGAACCTCTGACTCCAACAGGCTTTGGCAATGAAGCCAAAGGGACATCCTCCTCAGAATCAGAATCCACCTCCATTGGCATTGGCTCACCATTCAAGTCCAATGCACCAAAACTAGGGGGGCCCATGTCAGCCATACCTTTCTGCATCTTGTACAGCTCCTATTTTCTGTACCTTTTCCTAGCTGCACTCAGCTTAGGATCACCCTTTGAAGCATTTGGCTTTGGTTGGGCCTGAGAACTGTTCTTAGGCCTACCCACCTTCCCTGCTTCCACATCATAAACACCAGCCAAGCATTCTCCACTTGACTGTCCACCACAAGAATCCAACTCCAAACCACCAAAAGAAGTAGAAAAAGAGACCTTATTGACCTCCTTCCCCTTTCCCTTGACGTCCTCATCTACCTTAACAGAAGACTTTGCTGCTCCACCATTGGGTCCCTCTCCTGTTTGGGAACCTGCACCAAATTTTTCTCCTCCTTCTTCTCCCTAACTTCCTCTTCAGCCAAAGTCTCACTGACTTTGCTGACATACTTGGCACACCCCTCCTGATAGGTGTCCACAGCCAATAACTTCAAATGGGCCTCAACAGCCTCCTTCACCTTATCCAAGGCAGGCAACTTCTGATCCCCATTAGAAAGAGTTTTCATCAATTCCTTTCTTGACAACTCCTTCAACACATCCATCCTGACATCTCTAGCCAGAGCAGACCAAAAAACATCTTTGGCAGTATTTTCATGTGCCAGCTCTTCCACTTCCACCAAGTATTCCACCACAGGATCAAACTGTAGCAGAAACTTCCTGTAACTATGTAAGTTACCAACACCACCATAAGATTGCCATTCACTGACAACCTTGTTCAAGTCCACCATACTGAACCTGACACCCCATCTATCCACCATTTCCCTACACAACAATTTCCAATCCCTCTTCTTGTAGCCAGACATGGCCACAATCTCCTTCTCCACTGACCTATCACCAATGAAGAAGATAATCTGCTTCACCATTTCCAGGTAGGAAGCACCATCCACTCCAGCAGAAGTTTCATACTTCTCTAGAAACCACTTGAAATCCTCCCTATTAAACTTGGTACCATCCCAAGTTTTAATCCTCACACACTCCCTAAACATCACAGAAGGAGGACCATTCCCCCCACTGACAGTCACCACAGGAATAGCAGAACCAGAAGCCATTCTTCCTGACCAAAACACCAAAAAGAGCCAACCAAAGAAAACAGAGAGTCCAAAGAACTAGCATGTTCCACCCCACGTTGTGCGCCAGAAATGTAGACAATCCTATAGTACTAGCTATAGGCCTTGACCAAGGGAGTTGGAGAAAAACCAGAGAGAAAATCCCCTGTCCCTTTAGAAAAATAGAGTGAGATTTACTTGCTAAAGTAAGTTGGTTCCTGTTTTGCTAAAGACCCCTTTTAAACACACTTGACTGCTTGATGAGCCAAGAAAGTAGTCACCAGATAGACTACCAGACCAAAGAACTGAAATGTAGAACAAAGTCCACACCAGAGACAGCAAAGATACTTGATGTAGGCTTCAAATCCACACCAGAGACAGCAATAATACTTGCTATAGCTTGCAAGACTATAACAGAGAAAACAGTTGCCAAAGTTAAGTTAAATGAAGAACTCACTTGCAACAAACACAGCCAATTGTGGCCAGAAAACAGTGAAAACTGAGTGAGGAACAATGAGATCACCTCCGGATGGTTGTATGATGATTAAGGTTGCCCCGTACTGTCTTATTCACTATGTACACACAGACCACTAACTAAGAGCCCATGCGCACCCACCAATCTGGCGCCTGTACCTGCCAAATTGCATAAAAACCCTCCTGGAGCGCTCCCCAACCTCCTAAAACAGAGGCGGGTGGGCCGCTGTGGTAGCCTAAAGTTTAGTACGGCACCTAAGTATGTAAATGGAGCTATTACGGCGTGCAAGATTGGCGTTATTATTTTTTTTTATATAAAAGGGTTTTATTTAATTTATTTGAGTTTTAAAAATGAAGAAATTGGTCACGAGCAAATGCCTACACGAAAACAATTTATTTTGCGGAGAAAACTTATTTTTACGGTCTGAAAAATTTATAATTATTAAGTCGAGTCACTCAAGAACCTTGGGAAATTTTCCCAGAATTTTTACTATTTTTCTTATATTTTTAAATGAATTTTAAAGTTTTATAGAAATATTTACGTTTTCAAAAATTACTTAACTTTGATGAATTTTCACGGGGTAATTAGAGCTGCGCAGACTACAAAAATTAGTTTGGTAGGTAAAGGGGAAGTAGCTCTATTATGTGTAATTTTTCTAGATTTTTTATTATGGTTTTAAGGTTCTAAATTGAGTCCGGAAGTCCGGACGGACTCCGTTTCGACTCCGTACGGACTCCGTACGGACTCCGCTTTGACTCCGTACGGACTCCGTACGGACTCCGTTCCGGCTCCGTACGGACTCCGTACGGGCTCCGGATTGACTCTGGAAGAGCTCTGGAGGGGAAAACTTAGGCACGTGACTAGGAATACTTAAGCACTTCTCAAACTCGAAATTGAGAGGGGGGGACACATCATACAGCTTAATCTTTAACCACTACAGTCTCATTTTTTATTACTCAACAAATTAAAATAACTTGTAATACCCTTATAACATTATTATTTTTTACATAACATCTTAGAAATACAATTCAACAGTTTAAATAACACTTCATACAGGGTATCTTTAGAAAGGTCTTCGTCGCTGGGACTTGATTATTGCTGTCTCATAAAAATTCAAATTATTATAAAAACATAAAAGTGAATCTTTACAGATCTTTCACTGGTACACCTTAATTGTTGTTATCAGTATTTCTTTATCAACAGCCACTTTCTTTAAATCTCAATAAGCGTTAAATATTTTAGAGTTTCATTATTTTTATCAATCAGATTCAAGTAGATTGGTTAGCTTAGTGATTTAGAATTCCCATTTTGTTATTTTATTGGAAGGACGGGGTTTTCAGCTAAATCCACATATCTCCTCCGGATTCTGCTTACAGCAAGGCGACTGTAAGAGTTTACCTTACCATAGTTGGCGCCCAACGTGGGGTTCGATTTCTCTAGCTTTCTTTAAAGACTTACTTGGATCAAGAACGTTCTTAGCCTGCAAGAGGCTTATTTTCTGGAACTCTAATTGGATTTTTGTTATTGGCCTGCAAGAGGCTTGTTATTTTATCGATTGTTAACGCTTTTCATTACTTATTGGGATGTCTTCTTCTGCTGTTGCTTCTGGATCTTCTAACCCTCTTACTCCCTCAGTTAGAATTGTTTCTTGGGATGGCCCAAAGTTTGATGGGGAGGAGGTTAAATGGTTCATTAGCAGGTATGAAGCTGCTGCTGCTGTTGATGGTGCTTCCCATGTGGATATGGTGAAGCAAGTTAGATTTTTTATTGCCAATAGGGAGGTGGAAAAAGAGGTTATTGCTATGCAGGCATTTAAGGACAAGGATTGGGTTAAGCTTTCTAAAGCTATGATTGATAGATGGGGTGTTAGGTTTACTATGATGGACCTCAACAAAATTGTAGGTGACTGGCAAGCTAAAGGTGGTGTTTCTTCAATGGTGGACTTCAAAAAACTTTGTGTTCAGTTTGATGAAGTGGTAGAATATCTTATTTTGGTGGATGAATTAGTGCATGAAAATCAAGCAAAAGATTTGTTTTGGTCAGCATGCAGTAGGGATATTCGAATGGACGTCTTGAAGGATCTCTCAAGAAAGAATTTAATGAAGGAACTGCCAAACGGTGAGCAGAAGTTACCGGCTCTGGAGGTTATTAAAGAGAACATCCAAGCCCATCTAAAGTTATTAGCGTTGGACAAGTATCAAGAGTCTTGCACTCAATATGTCAGTAAGGTTAGCGAAGTTTTGGCCGAGAACAACGATATTATGGTCAAAGCCCAGGAGGCCAAGAAGGCACAAATGGGTGTTCCTGCTGCAAAAGTTGAGGGCAATGTAGACAACAAGATGGTCGATCACTTGGCCGATTTAACGAAACAGCTAAAGATATTTGTCCAAGAGACTCAAAAGGCCAGTAAGGCCCCAATCGCTTCCTCGTCGACATCGACTTCTTATCAGTCTAGAGGGTATGAACGTCGAAATTATAATGGCAATAACAACGGTAACCGCTTCCCAGGCAATGGGAGAAATGGTGGGAATGGTGGTAGTAATTATAGAGGTGGCTATGATGAGCCAAAGGTGTGCTCCTATTGTAATAGGAGGGGGCATAGAGCAACAGTTTGTTTTGCTCTTGATAAGGATATGGATGCTGGGCGAGTTTTATTTGATGGTAAAGTTTATAAATTTCCCGATGGTTCGTTCATCAAGCCCAGTGATGGACAGTCTCCTTCTGATTTGGTCAGAAGAAGTTTAACGGCTGAAAGAAGAGCCAGATTTGAAGAGGTGACGGATGAAGATGTTAATGCCAAGAGTGGCAAAAATGGTAACGGTAATGGTGGAAAAGCTGACAAAGGTAAAGAGAAAGAGGTCAGTAAAGCCACATTTTCTACTTCTTTTGGTGGTTTAGAGCTGGCGACGGTTGCTCAGGTGGAGGGTAGCTGTATGGCTGGCGAATACAATGTTAATGCTGCTAGAAGAGCAGCTGCTACTAAGGCGAAAAGTAGCATTCAGAGCCAATTGAGGGCTAATCCTGGCAAGGCCAATAACAAAGTGAACCCTTACTCTAAGGACAAGAATTCTAGTGCTCAAACTGCCGCCAACAAATTGAACCCTTACTCTAAGGACGAATTATATAAAATGCAGAAGGGGATTGCTGATATGGGGCCCCCTAGTTATGGCAAGTTTGATTTAAATGGTGAGCCTATGCCAGAGGACGATTCGGATTCTGAGGAGGACGTACCGTTGGCGTCTCTACCCAGACCAAGTTTTAGCGGTCCCATCCCAATGGAGGGTGTAAGAAGGACTAGCGATGGATCAGGATTAGTGCAAGAAGCTGGTGACGGAGTTAGGGTTATAGAAAGTGAAGATGTTATAATGGGGGGTGAAGATGGCTCGGTTGGACCTCAAGAGGTACCCAGGGCCAAGGTTGTTAAATCAAAGGTCCAGTATGAGCGGCCAGTAGTTTCTGGTCAAGCTAATGCGATGGACGCAGTTTTGAATAGGGTGAATCAACTTCAGATTCCCTTATCTTTAGGGGAGCTATTTACGATTAGTCCGGCGCTTGCTGAAAAGCAAAAGAAGCATTTGACGAGGCGTCGGGTTTCCACTGGAGAGGTGGAATATATTTGTGAAAATGCTGAAAAGTTTGGGGAAGATGTAGATACACATTTTTCCGCTCCCCTGGGTTACCTGGTGGTAACTCTTAATGGTAAAGAAGTAAAGGCCTTGGTCGATTCAGGGTCTCAAATTAATTTAATTTCATTGGAGCAAGCGACGAGTATAGGCTTGCCAATTAAAAGTGGAACTGGGGGAAACCTCAGAGGTATTGGAGGGCATGCAACAGAGCTGATGGGTACTGCTGAGCATGTCAGGTTAGGCATTGGTGGATCTGTTGGTAAGGTTCACTTTTATGTGGCCAGAGGAGCAGTCAAAACTGTTCTTGGTGGTCCTTTTTTGATGGATTTTGAGGCCAGGATAGGGTATCAAGCTGGCATGGGGATTAGTTTGGAGATCACTGGTGAAGATATGCGGAGGTTACATATGCGGTTAGCGCCTCCTGGAGATGAAGGTTGGGAAACACGGCCAGGGATTACTACTCTGTGCCAGTGTTGTGTTTGCACCAAGAAGCGGCATATAAAACGGACGGCTTCTGGTGAATTATGTTTGTTGGAAAGGGATGGATGCCCTAATTTTTTGGGGTAGCAGGGGCTGATCGCTCAAATGTTGTAATCTCTCCTCAGGATGAGATCCCGGATTGCAATAGGTCAGCTCACTTGGAGATAATTCAAGTGGATTCTCAATTATTTTCTGTTAATATTACTTTGGAGTGCAAATACGTTTTGGACTTTTCTATATGTTTATTGGATTTACCCGGTTTTTCTATTAAATTTAAAAACGGTGAAAAAGGCAAAATGGGCCAAATTAGGTTGGATAAAAATTGGAAGGGTATGTTTTTGGGCCTCCAGCAAGAGGTTAAACTGCAATTATCTCCTTCTATCACGGACCTCCAGCAAGAGGTTAAACTGCAATTATCACCTTCTATTTTGGACCTCCAGCAAGAGGGTAAACTGCGAAAATCGTATCAAAACCCGATTAAAAATCTTAGTATAATTAAAACACAAAAAAATAATTTATGTGAAAATGTTATTACGGGCCTCCAGCAAGAGGTTAAACTGCAATTATCTCCTTCTATCACGGACCTCCAGCAAGAGGTTAAACTGCAATTATCACCTTCTATTTTGGACCTCCAGCAAGAGGGTAAACTGCGAAAATCGTATCAAAACCCGATTAAAAATCTTAGTATAATTAAAACACAAAAAAATAATTTATGTGAAAATGTTATTACGGGCCTCCAGCAAGAGGTTAAACTGCAATTATCTCCTTCTATCACGGACCTCCAGCAAGAGGTTAAACTGCAATTATCACCTTCTATTTTGGACCTCCAGCAAGAGGGTAAGCTGCGAAAATCGTATCAAAACCCGATTAAAAATCTTAGTATAATTAAAACACAAAAAAATAATTTATGTGAAAATGTTATTACGGACCTCCAGCAAGAGGTTAAACTGCAATTATCTCCTTCTATCACGGACCTCCAGCAAGAGGGTAAACTGCGAAAATCTCATCAAAATCAAATAAAAAATCTCGGTATAATTAAAACACAAAAAAATAATTTTTGTGAAAATTCAATTCCGGTCCTCCAGCAAGAGGTTAAACTGCCGACTTTCTTTACAGGTGATTTACTGTTGGATAAGGGAAGCAAAGGTGTTGGAAAATCTGTTTATAAATTAGACGAGGGAGAGGTGAAAAGGGTAAAATTTAAAAATGAAATAAAATATTTTTCTAATTTTTCTTATTCTGATTCTGGTGATGAAGAAGATTCATTTGATGAAAGTTTTAATGGCGATACAAAAGAAAATGTTTTACCTCAAGTTAATTTAGATGTGGACGCAGCCAAATATAAGAAAGTAGCAAATAAAGTTCGACCTATTAATGAACCGCTACCTGCTGAATTAAATCCACCTTTGAGAAGACCAAGGTTATCAAGAGATCCTTATGAAAGTCCCTTGGTAAAGAATCCGCCTGAATTTTCTGAGACGTCAAGAATCACTTTTGAGAGACTGGGTGTTGTTAATTTTGGACCTGATGGTTGGTTGTCTGGAGAAGAGAAGAAGTTGTTGTTGGATGTGATGGTCAAGCGAGAGAAGGCCATTGCTTTTGAAGAAGAGGAGAGGGGTGTGTTGAAGCATTCCTATGGGGAGCCTTACAAGATTCCTGTGGTATGTCATGAACCGTGGCAGCAGAAACCGATTCCTATTCCGGCTGCATTGAAAGAAGCCTATATTGAAGTTGTCAGAGAACGGATACGCACTGGACTGTATGAGCAATCAACATCAAGTTATTCTAGTCCGGTATTTTGTATCAAGAAACCGAATGGCAAGCTTAGAGTTGTTCATGATCTTAGGGAATTAAATAGGGTTACAATAAAGGATGCTGGGATACCACCTAGTGCTGAGGAGTTTGTTGAAGCATTTGCAGGGAGAGTGTGCTATGGTTTGGGAGATATTATGGGTGGATATGATGAGAGAGAGTTACATCCGGACTCAAGGCCTCTCACTACATTCGATACACCACTTGGACGTTTACAGTTAACAAGATTACCTCAAGGAGCAACAAATTCGGTTGCAGTTTATCAAGCTCAGATGGCTTGGATCCTTCAAGATGAAATTCCACAATATGCTGGAATCTTTATAGATGATGGAGGAATTAAGGGACCAACAACCGACTATGATAACCAGGTGTTGGAAGAGAATCCCGGAATACGCAAATTCATTTGGGAGTTTGCAATTACTTTAGAAAGAATCTTGTTTCGAATTGAAGAGGCTGGTTTAACTATTTCAGGTTCAAAATTTTCATGTTGTGTGCCAGCCTTAGAAATATTAGGCCATGTGGTATGTAGAGAGGGTAGGATTATGTCCAAGAAGAAAGTTAACAAAATTCAGTCCTGGCCAAGACCCAAGAATACGACCGAAGTTAGAGGGTTTTTAGGCGTTTGCGTATATGTTAGAATGTTTATCAAGGACTTTTCTTCATTGGCAGCTCCATTGAGACGGTTAACGAGAAAGGATGCAGACTGGGAGTGGGATGAAGAGTGTGAGAAGGCGTTTGTGAAGTTGAAGGAGGTTGTAGGGAAGGATTTAGTCCTGCACAAGTTGGATTATGGAAAAGATGCTGGTAGAATTTATTTAGCAGTTGATTCAAGTCAGATTGCAGCTGGGGCGGTTTTGTCTCAGATGGATAAAGCTGGTTACATCAGGCCAGTTAGGTATGAATCTGTAGTATTTACTGAGGTCGAATCAAGATATTCTCAACCGAAATTGGAATTATGTGGTGTGGCGAAAATACTGAAGAAACTTCAGCATATTTTGTGGGGGCAACATTTTGAGTTGCAAGTGGATGCGAAATCGTTAATCCAGATGATTAATTCCCCAAGTTTACCGAACGCACCCATGACAAGATGGGTAGCTTTTATTCAACATTTTTCGTTCGATTTAGTTCATAATCCTGGCAAAACTTTTACTATGCCAGATGGTTTATCAAGGAGACCACCCACTGAAGAAGATTCAGACTCAGAAGAGTTCGATGAAGATATACCTATTATCAAAGCCAGCACTAAAGGAGCTGAAGACTTTCCATACCTCCCCCATGAGGTTAAACTGGCAGGACTATTGTGTTTAGATTATGATGAAGATGACCTCCACCAAGAGGATAAATTGGAAAATAGTTTTTATGTTAATAAAGGTGTTGGAAAAGGTGTAGATAAATTCGGCAGAGAGGAGGTAGAAGAAGATGTGGTGTATGTAGAGGAAAATGGATTGGTAGTGTGGGATAGTAGTAAATTAAGGAATGGTGTATATGTTGGAGAATTAGAGAACTTAAATAAAAAGGTGGATAAAGAGAAAGAGGTATTTTCAAATACGGTTTTCGAAGGATCCAAAGGTTAAGAAGAAAAACGTCGACATAGCTTGATTAAAGATTTATTTAGGGGTCAACGATTATTGGCTCATTCATGTGCAGGTGATATTGGTGATAGAGAAGTCCCTATTGATGTTATATTAATCGATTTTCAAGATGAAGTCTGGGGTCAGACTGGTTTTTATTTTTTGTTGGTCAAATATTTGTTGACTTTAGAGAGGCCAGAAGATTGTGAAGACGATGAATGGGTGGCTATCAAGAGGAAGTCATCTACGTTTTACCTATCTGGTCGATGTTTAATGAGGAGGAGGTATCCAAATCCTCAAGTAGTTATAACTCAACAGAAGGGGCAAGAATTAGTTTTGAAATCACTGCATGAAGATCTTGGGCATAGAGGCGTTGGAGAAACATTTAGAAGAATTTCTGATCGATTTTGGTGGCCTGGCATGAAGATGGCTGTTAAACAGTGGGTTCAGTCATGCGAAGAATGTCAAAGACGAAGTTATTTAAGGCCAAAAGAACCTGGACGCGCGACCGGTGAATATACGCTCTTTGGAAGAGTTAGTTTAGATGCCGTTCATATAAAAGAGGGACGGTATAAATATTTAATTGTGGCCAGAGATGATTTATCTGGTTGGGTAGAGGCAGCGCCTCTTATTAATTTAACTGCCAAAAATGTGGCAGAATTTTTTTTGAATAATTGGGTATATAGGTATGGGGTGATGAAGTTGGTGACGGTAGATGGAGGTCCTGAATTCGGGACAGAGTTTAAAGAGGCCGTATTGAAAGTTGGATCAAAGGTTAGGGTAGCAACCCCATATTATCCTGAAGCTGAAGGCATGGTGGAAAGAGGGCATCAAGTTATTAAGGATGCTTTAGTTAAAATGTGTGGGACAAGTGCCGAAAAATGGAGGCACTATTTACCTTTAGTTTTATTTGCTGATCGAATCACTGCCAAAAGGACGACCGGATTTTCACCTTATGAACTTGTTTTTGGACAGAAAGCAGTTTTACCGGTTGATTTAGAAGCTGAATCATATCTTGGAGTTGACTGGGACACGGTCAAAACTACTGAAGAATTATTGTGTGCAAGAATGATGCAGCTAGAAAAGAAAGAAGAATCTTTAGAAAAGGCATATTCACGGATGATGAAGATCCGAAATCAATCAGTTAGATATTGGGATGAGCGGTTGGCACATCGATTAAGGAAACCTTTGAACCCAGGAGATATGGTCCTGGTGTATAATAGGAGTCTAGAGAGTCAATGGGGAAAAATGTTTGCAGATAGGTGGAATGGACCGTATAAAATCAAGGAGCAAGTTTCCGGCGGTTCATATGTGCTAGAAGAGTTGGATGGAGTAGTATTAAAGAAGAGGGTAGCGGCCGATCAAGTGAAACGGCTCTATCCTAGAGGCACCAGGAGTGCCGAAGTCTTCCTCCGCAATGAGGATAAACTATGACATTTATGAAATTATATGGACGAACTCCGAAATGAGGATAAACTACAATTTTAATGATTTTGATTAATTTTATTCCTCCGCAATGAGGATAAACTATGATATCAATGAAACTTTATGGATTCCTCCGCAATGAGGATAAACTATGAAATTTCTTAAATTTTATCAACTCCGAAATGAGGATAAACTACAATTTTAATGACTTTTATTTAATTTATACCTCCGCAACGAGGATAAACTATGATATCAACGAAATTTTATGGATACCTCCGCAATGAGGATAAACTATATTCTTTATATCAAAATGCTTTACTGTCGTTACACTGCATATGGGCGACGAAACTATGATGAAACTTAACGAAATTCAAGAAGACCATCTTTGAAATTTTCAAAAACTTAAAATTCTTTAAATATGGGTGAAGATAGTGTTGGAAAATTTTTTAAAATTTATTGGAAGAAGTGTTCACAGGGGAACCTTCTTAATTTAATATTGGCAAGTGTGGGGGTAATTGATGGGCTGGCTGCTCTATACACAATTACCCCATAATGTTCGTTTCCAAAATTTTCCCTGTTTCTAGTTGAATCCTGGCTTTGTCTTTTAATTTTAGGAAGTCCACTAAGACTATAAACTGGAACGAATCAAGAGTCACCGCTCTCAACGCCGGATTCAAGATTTTTTTTATTTTGTTTTTGATTTTTTTTATGTTAGATTGTGATTTCTTTTCTTTAATATATATTATGAATTATTGTAAAGGTGATGCTCACTGGTGGTCTCTAGTCATTTTTATAAATTGGAGGGAGCCCACCCAGTGATCATCATTATAAAAATTATCTTTTAAAAAAAACTTTCATTTATTTTCTTTTCTTTTCAATTTCTCAAAATTGTGTAACCACATCAAGTTGCACTTGGATGTGGGTATGATGTCGAGGGTACGGCTCATCAAATGGCCGGGGGGCATCTTTTAAAATTTTATTTTGAAATTTTTTTTTTTTTATTACTTTTTTAACTTTCTTTTCACAGTTGTTTATCTTTCTTTAAAATTTAAATTTTAACTTTTATTTCAAAACTATCTTTTCTAAAATCTTTTATTTTAAATTTAAAAAAAAAAAAATAAATAAATAAAAATAAAATAAAAAAAAATAAAAAAATAAAAAATAAAAAAAAATAAAAAAAATAAAATAAAAATAAAATAAATATTAAAATATTAAAATAATAATAAAAAAAAAAAAAAAAAAAAAATTAATTAAATCAAAATTATTATTATATTTCTTAGTTTATTTTTCAGTCTTCATTCTTTTTAGTTTATTCATTTAGTTTAGACAGGAAACAGGGTCTAGGGGAACTCAATACCAATGGGATTTTACTTCAAGATATCTGTTAGTCCTCCATGACTTTAAACTGGCTACTGTTCAACACGTTCTTTAAGGTTTTTTACACGTATGTTGGAGCTGTTAGTCCTCCAAGACTTTAAACTGGCTACTGTTCAAGACTTTCCTTAAGGTTTTATACAAATTTTGGAGCTGTTAGTCCTCCAAGACTTTAAACTGGCTAATTTTCAAGACTATCGTTAAAATTTTTTTTTATTGGATTTGTTAGGTCCACCAAGACCTTAAACTGGAGTGTTATCAAATGTTAGGTCCACCAAGACCTTAAACTGGACTATTATCATGTGCTGGGTCCACCATGACCTTAAACTGGATTTCTTATCGATTAAATGTTTGGTCCACCATGACTTTAAACTGGTAGTTCATTCATTGTTTAGTCCACTATGACTTTAAACTAGAAAATTAATATCTGCAGGATAATTCAACATTCGTTGGACCACTATGGCCTTATACTGGATTACTTGTCGATCAAATGTTTGGTCCACTATGACATTAAACTGGATTATCAAATTTATTCAATCTTTGGTCAAGCCTAGGCCTTACTTAGGAATATATCAAGATATTTATGCACTTAAACGATCTTTGGTCCACCAAGACCATAAACTGGCAATCGATTATATGTTTGGTCCACCAAGACTTTAAACTGGAATGTCAATCTTGTTTGGATAACTCAATTCAATCTTTTAATTTATCACTGTCCACTATGACTCTAAACTGGTTATTCAATTATTTCTGGAATTGGGTGCTGATAAGCTTTAGGAGGTTAAAATTTTAGGTGGTAATGATGCTAAGGAAAGCATAATGGTTAATTAGGTGAAATTTGTGGCGCTTTAACATGGTCTAAAGTTAATATTATTATTGGAAGCCTGGCAAAAGTATATTATGGGTTTGCTGTATAGCAAAGTTTGAAAATTGTGATGAAGGAATCAGAAGTTAGGATGGTAGTTGGATTTTAGGGAATGATTTTTTTTAGTGCCTCATAGTTAGGCCAATTTTTTTTTTTTTTGGTGTGAAGCTTGGAGGACCTTATGGCGAGATTGGAATCATAGAATTCGGCTCAGTGGGGGGCCCTATGAGGTTGGAATCAGGAGTATTCGGCTCATAGGAAGATCCACTCTCTCAATGCTGTGACAAGAAGGAAGACTGGTATATGGGAGTCTGAAGGGATTCAAACCTTGCTCTCAGTAGTGGAATCATCACAAGATTTATATTATTTTATTTTATGTTATATCAAGCCAGAGAAGAAGAAAGAACGTTTTATTATAAAGATTTAAAAGAAGACCAGCTAAAACAAATTTATCAAATTATTTTATTAGAAAAGATAATTCTTTTGGAATTGCTCAACCACTTATGCAAAGTTATAAGAATGGGGACATTCTCGATTGGAGGGAGGATGTGGTAGCCTAAAGTTTAGTACGGCACCTAAGTACGTAAATGGAGCTATTACGGCGTGCAAGATTGGCGTTATTATTTTTTTTTATATAAAAGGGTTTTATTTAATTTATTTGAGTTTTAAAAATGAAGAAATTGGTCACGAGCAAATGCCTACACGAAAACAATTTATTTTGCGGAGAAAACTTATTTTTACGGTCTGAAAAATTTATAATTATTAAGTCGAGTCACTCAAGAACCTTGGGAAATTTTCCCAGAATTTTTACTATTTTTCTTATATTTTTAAATGAATTTTAAAGTTTTATAGAAATATTTACGTTTTCAAAAATTACTTAACTTTGATGAATTTTCACGGGGTAATTAGAGCTGCGCAGACTACAAAAATTAGTTTGGTAGGTAAAGGGGAAGTAGCTCTATTATGTGTAATTTTTCTAGATTTTTTATTATGGTTTTAAGGTTCTAAATTGAGTCCGGAAGTCCGGACGGACTCCGTTTCGACTCCGTACGGACTCCGCTTTGACTCCGTACGGACTCCGTACGGACTCCGTTCCGGCTCCGTACGGACTCCGTACGGGCTCCGGATTGACTCTGGAAGAGCTCTGGAGGGGAAAACTTAGGCACGTGACTAGGAATACTTAAGCACTTCTCAAACTCGAAATTGAGAGGGGGGGACACATCATACAGCTTAATCTTTAACCACTACAGTCTCATTTTTTATTACTCAACAAATTAAAATAACTTGTAATACCCTTATAACATTATTATTTTTTACATAACATCTTAGAAATACAATTCACCAGTTTAAATAACACTTCATACAGGGTATCTTTAGAAAGGTCTTCGTCGCTGGGACTTGATTATTGCTGTCTCATAAAAATTCAAATTATTATAAAAACATAAAAGTCAATCTTTACAGATCTTTCACTGGTACACCTTAATTGTTGTTATCAGTATTTCTTTATCAACAGCCACTTTCTTTAAATCTCAATAAGCGTTAAATATTTTAGAGTTTCATTATTTTTATCAATCAGATTCAAGTAGATTGGTTAGCTTAGTGATTTAGAATTCCCATTTTGTTATTTTATTGGAAGGACGGGGTTTTCAGCTAAATCCACATATCTCCTCCGGATTCTGCTTACAGCAAGGCGACTGTAAGAGTTTACCTTACCATACCGCCCGACGTCGGAGATGCGGCCTGAAGCGGCCCGGCCTCCCTGAAGCCAGAAAACCAATAAAAACCACTAATCTACTTAGAAAAATTAGCTACAACTACTAAAACCTTTAAAACACGGAATTTCACTATAACAACATTGAGACATGAAATATAGAGAAAAATTAGCTCTATCAAATGGTACTAAGAACTTAACCCTAAGACTTAAGGTTAGCCCGTAAAACACGAAAAACAAAATTAAACAGCAATCTTTTATAAATGAAAAATGAGGAATTGACCCCTTAAAACTCAGAATATGAAAAATGTCCTCAAGACATAAAATATAGAGAAAAACCAGGGCTATCCAATGATAGTACCCACATACCCGCAGACCCAATATCCACGGAATAAAACCAGAAAAATACCCAATTCCTTAACAGATGTCAATTAAGACATGCACAAACAGCGCCAAATCACATAACAAAGGCCCCTTCCAATGTTGGAAGACCACAGCATATAAACCAAGGGTTGAGATCAACTCAGGAACAAAAAATTATATCTTTTTCCTCATAGAAAGGACACATGATATTGAGCTTTTCAGAAACAGTTATAATTCTATTCTTCAAATAATCATCATCAATACCAAAGCCAGTGGAAGTGGAAGTGGAAGTGAAATGAGCCTTTTAATATTTTTATTGATAAATTTTGAACCTCTCCTTCATTTTCTGAGGGTGGATGTTAATTGTCCCTTTTTTCTCTTCTTTACTTCATTTACCATCAACAAGAAGACATTGATCTTTGAAAAAGGTTGACACCCGATTCAGGTGGAAATCTCATATCCAAAACATGCATCATAATTTAATTTAATTTTGAGGAATTCGATGATGATGAGATAATCTTCCTTTTTTAGCTGTCCAGACTTTGATTTCTCAGGTAAGGGGCTTGCATTATGGGAAGACCTCTGTGATGAAGCATTTTTTGAGTTGCCTATTGAGTTTTGGATATTATGGGAGGCATTATGAAACTGGTATGTTACAAGAAAAGAGATTAAGAGGTTGAAAACATAAAAAAAACAAGGAAAAAAACTTGACTTGTTAAAATTTTGAAATAATTTTTTTCAAATCTCAGTGAGGGGTGTGTGCCAAAAATTGATGAGAGGATGGGGGTTCAGGTGTCACATGTGACAGGGATGGGATAGGAAAGGAAGGGATGATGTGGCCAAAATGTGATTGTGTCAGAAAAATCTGAAAAAAGTGCTTATTTGAGGTCATAACTGACACCCATTTTTGATATAAGTGACTTTTTTGAAAAATTTAAGTTCTGATTTGGTTTGAAATCCTCATATAAGTTAAGTGTGGATTTTCCAGTACTGACACCCCCTATTATATATGTTTAGATGTGCAGGGAAAGTATTTAGTTTTTGGAATTACTTTTCATAATAAGATAAAAAGTATATCCCTGTTTTTATTATATAAAATTCTAACTCAAAACTACATTTCTATTTTATCATGAAAAAACAAAAATTACCAAGTAAAGTCAAGATCAAGAAATTTAAGCAATCCACCAATTTTACAGCTTTCAATTAAGTTTTCAGTCAGAAATATATCCAAATTTACTAATTGGTGCATAAGTAGCTAGGTAATTTCTAATAATTCCCCCTAATTCTATATAAAAAATTAAGTAAATCAGTATTAAGAATGATTATCCAATATTAGGGGGTATCAAATTTACAAATCTTCCATATTAAAATACCTCTTTTTTTCACCAAATCAATCATGATTATTTTTTCATGTATGGCATATAGTTTCCCAAAAACAACATTTTACTGAAAAATAATTTTGACTCTTTAGCATTATTTTTTTTCAGTAAATAAATTTTATATAATTACAAATTTAGAACTTTGATACTCCCTATTATGATATTTAAGTGTGAATAAACTGTGTATAATTAATGATAGAAAGTGTAGCAGCTTTTTATTTATAGAAAATATAAACTTATGATGAAAAATGAAAAATATCTTGTGAAAATATTTGATTAAATCCACAAGAGGCGAAATCATGAACAAGACATCTAGTTCAGTTTTGTGACCCTATTCCATTCCTTGGTGAATTTTTGTGACAAACCACTGAATGTCACTTTTTGAGCCCACCTTTTTTTTGCCTTTTGAAGAAGAGTAAGGTGGTGTGGTGTGGGCATGCTTGTAAGAGAAGGGAAAAGATGGTGAAAATAGAATTTTTGGATGAATCCATGAAGATGAGAGGACCTGAGAAAAGGAGATTCCAATGTCAGAAAAGCAAAAAATATGGTGGGGTCAAACAGGGTAACTCCACAAATAAGACCCAGAGTAATACCCTGAAACCAAAAACTGAGCTAGACATCTAGTTCAGCTATTTTTCTCCCTGTGATATCTAATTTCATTCTTTTTTAATTATGCTTTTAAAATTCTTTATTTTCAAACAGTTTTTTTTTATGAATGTTACTGATGAAAGATAGAAGGTGAAACTTCTAATAAAATAATTGATAAGTCTTTAAAAAATTTATTTTGAGCTGAGTAAAATGATAAGTTGATAATTTTAAACCCCAACAAAGTATGAATGAAAACTTCATTAACTTCTGATCCTGTGTAAAAAAAATTATCCATATTTGAGACTTTTTCATTATCTTTTCTCAAGCACTGTAATAAATTTTGTAATATCAACAGTTGAAATAATTCTACATGACAATTTTTGTGTAACCTATATTTACTTTACACCCTTGCAGCTTAAGGGAGCTCAATTAGAAGAGGGTACAAGTGGATTTCTACAATAAATGTAATTTTAAGGTCAAAAACTTTCCACCAAGTAAATTGTATGAAATCTCATCTATATTATACCAAGAATTATTGCATTTTTTCAGGCTCATCCTTTTTATATTTTTTTAAAAAAGATTTACAGCCCTAAAAAACTCTATCATTTTCACACAATGTCATATGGAAGCATTCATTTATTTTTTCAAAGATAAAAAAATCATGTATAGCTTGAATTAAAAATACTATGATATATCATAAAAAGATTATATAGATTTAATATTTTTCGCATGAATACCTAGCCATAGTATTGGAGACTTTTGTTAAGTAACTTGGGGTTTACCTATGCTCTTTCGCCAGAAAATTTCATAATTCAATTTAAAACACAACTAACTTAGTGTGACTCAAGATAAAAGGGTGATCAATAAGATTGGTTTCAATATATCAGCTTTGAAAGGAGACTTTTTAATAAAAAAAAATTATCTTAATTTTCTAAGAAGAAAGATGTTAAGTACTCAAGGAATATACACCACAACAAAACACCTGGCCCCTGCTAGCAGGCACCAATTCCTTAATTCATTTGTGATTCAAGGATAGCTCAGATTTGATGTCGCACAAGCTGGAATACTCAGTTTTCAATGTGCAGTTTTCTAAGGAGAATTGCAGCTAAGATAAAATCAAATTAAATTAAATATAGGGATTGGCACTTGCTATCAGGTGCCGACCTTTTATTTATGTTGATAAATTTTTGAAAATGGAACTTTTTCAGCCTAAAGACAAAAACAAAATAAGAACAGTCCTAAAATTTTCGGGATGGTGGAAAGGCATAAAGAGTGAAATAGTAAAAATTTGAAAAAAAAAAATGCAACTTCAATACTACAAAGATATCCCTGTATGAAAATGATGAATAATTGATATTTGAAATTCCAAAGTGGAAGTTTAGACAATTTTTCGCATGTTTACTACCATTTTAAAAAATTCATCAATTGATATATTCCAGTTATGAGCCTTCAGAAAAAGTGAATAAATTGTAATATATTATGTATGGCTTCACTAAAAGCTGAAAGATGAAAATCATAAATCAATCTTATCCTTGGTAAGTTTTTTTTATCCAAACTCACATTTTGAACTCTTCCACTATACTGAAGAACACGTATTTATGACCTCGTGGATTCTCCAAATAAAGTAACTAGTCGAGTCAAAAGTTTTAAGAAGAAGACCATCCACTCTAAACAGTAATTAAATTTGACCAGAATCCATTTAACCAGAACAAAAAAGTTGAGCATGGGCCAAATCCACCAAGGACAAGATACATCGATAGAGGAAGTTGAATTTTTAAGCAAATACTTCCTTTCCTCAAGGAAACAGTTTGAATCTTGAGAAGGCATGGGAGAGTTTAAAACGCGAGAAACTGGCTTGCGCAACCACTTAGGCCTGGGTTCCAGAAAAAAAGAGTTATCCACAATCAATTCTTCACCGTTTTCCATAAACATGTTTCCTTCATTATTATCTCCTTGTAATTCAAGATAATTTTCATCGTTCAAGAAGTCTTTAGTGTAACTATCAACTGGAAAGCAGTAAAGGGGTCGATGCGTTTTCCTTGGTGGCGAAAGTAGGGCATCGTCTAATTCAAGACTTTCAGCGTCGGAACCATCCCAAAGTGAGTCTGAGACATTTTGTAGGGTCGATTGAGAGTATTCAGAATTGATTTCCATCTGATTTTGATTGTCTTCAGGATCATCCTCTATCCATGATGATACTTTTGGAACCGGTATTGGTAAATGTGAAAAATAGGCCTGCCTGGAAATTTCGCATTCGTCCTCCATATTGTTTGAAACCATATTGAAATAATAATTTTAAAGAGCGAAGTGAAAAAGAAAGGAAAAGAAAGAATTGAAAAGGTAAGGTAAGTGATTGATTGTGTGACTTTCTTTGTAAGAGTTTTTTGGGATAATAAATATTAAACTAGTATTAAATATGAATTTCGCCCAGAGAATAATTTTTAATAATGTCGGCAAGTCTAATTAGCGGAACTTGATCACATAAAAGACTGAGCGTAGAAGAAGGAATTGCACCATTTTAAAATTAAAACTTTAAATCATCCTAAGATGAGAAGATCTTTATGTCTAAAAATAGTATTTACTTATAAAAACCTATGAGGTGGGGAAGTATGTTCTTCTGAATTATTGAAACTTTGACGAGGTGGGTATGTTTTAGGGGGGATCACTATGTCTAAATACAATATTTACTTGAATAAAATTAGCAAGTGAGGTTAAATGATTGCCTTTAAAAATTGACCGCAGATAACCCACCGGGGCAAGATGAGATGAATCTTTCTTGAAGTAGTAACCATAACAAGCTATACTAAAGAAAAGGCTTCCAAATAATTAAACCGAAAAACGGCCTGGGAAGTTGTTCAGAACCTTCCTGGATCTATTAAGCAAAAGAAAAAAATCATGGGGGAACAACTAAAGAGAGTGATCATGGGGGCTATAAAGGAAGATTTTTTGGAAATTTGTTTGTAGTAGTAACTCTACATCGAAAGTGTGATATAAATTATTAATGGCGGAAGATTCTTATCCACTAGCCCGGGAGCTAGTGGATAAGAAAATCGAAATAACCCATTTACTTCGTTCTAATGCCCCAATTTCCAGTCATAATGGCGGATCCCACACAAAACATAAATGTCCGATTAAACTCTAACTTTGATAAGTCCCACATCAAATAACTCATTTATCGTCAAAAAAAGTGACGGAAAAAAATTGGGTTATTTCATTTTTTATCCGCCATTAATTTAATGGCGGATTGGAATACTTTGATGCCCCCTTATTAGGGGGGATCAAAGTTAGAAATTTGTAATTATTTAAACGGCATTTCACAACGCAAAAGGAAAGCCACAAACTTGACATTAACTCTCAATAAAAAGGTGTTTTGGGGGCACAATATGTCATATTTTAAAAAATAGTCATGGTTGATTTGGTGGAAAAAAGAGGTATTTTGAAATGGAAGATTTCTAACTTTGATACCCCCTATTGTGGGGTTAGGATAAACATATGAGCAGAATAACACGTATCTGTAGAGTAGATGTAATATAAATATATGATAGTGAAAGTAATGAAGACTATTAATTTCATTCCAGTTTGTTTTTTATTTTTTATTTCTTACAATCTCCCAGGATAGGGGCATGAAGCACAGGAGACTAACTAGGTAAATACAAGATGGGTGGAACAATTATGATAAGAAACGGGCAGTATTGCTAGAAACTGGATTGGGGACTACTGTGAGAGAGGAACATTATTAGGGAATCTACCTGATGAGACAAGTAATTTGGCAACAGCAGGGGCAATTTATAATAATTTTTTCTCTTTCTTAAATTAGTTTTCAATTATTAAAAATCTGTTGTTATGTGCAAAATAATTTCTACTTCCGTTGTGGCTGAAACATGTCAGAGATTGCTCCTGTTTGGGAAATTGTTTACGGGTATGACTAAATGGCTGAAACCTTGTTATCTAAAAACCCTTTTGTATTGTAGTATTGAAGCCATCAAAACAACTTTAGTTAAACTAACATAAATACATAAAAATACACTCAAACATATTAAATTTGCATTTAAAGACTTAAAATTTTGTTTTGATCTTCTCTCACTTAGTTATTTAAAATTAAGAGTTCTTGAAATCCACTCTATCATTGAATTGTTTCTTTCCTATTTATCTCTTTTTATAATTAAAATTGTATATCTAAACAACCTCTAAAGATGGATAGTCAAATGGAGTCTTCCATTATTGCTGACATTCAGGATACTCAAGAAAATCTTGCCTCCAACCTTTAAGCTGCTCAAGAAGCCATACAGAGCCAACAAACGATTATCCTTCAGCAACAACAGTAAGTCAGTTGACTTGCATTATTAATTCAACAACCTCCCTTACCCCCAGTTTACTCTACAGCTCTGGCTGCTTCCCCTGCTCCATCAGCTCTAGCCCTAGCGGCTATTCCTAACCTCTGTTTTACAGGGGAAACTTATCACCTTGAATTTTTTCTTTCACATATTAGGAGACACCTCCAACTTCACTCTTCACACTTCCAGAACAAGGCAGACAAAACACTCTGGATCTCTCTGCATTTCAATCCTCTTTCCCTATCCAAGACATCTATGGCGGGGTTGTGGTGGCAGTTGGTGGTCTGTCAAAATGTGGCAGTTTAACAAGATACTTTGGCTTATCCTAATATTTCCACCACACCTATGGTCCTTCCCTTCCTCCTCAATGTGGGTCTTTTTCTTGATGAACTTATTACAATCTTTGGGGATAAATCAATCAACACCACCTCTCAAATTTCATTAAAGAAATGCAAGCAGGGTAACCAATCTATTGATGAGCTCATTAATGAATTTTTTTCCCTTCTCTATCAAGTAAACTCAACAGAAAGTGATAGAGAAGCACTCTTAGTTGAAAGCTTATCTCCAAGAATTCAGCATATTGTTTACTCCAGACCAGAATATCACACTACTTCTCCTTCTCTTACCACTCTTATTGACCGGGCCATGTCAGAATTCAAAGCCATGTGCTTCCTAACTCACCAAACTTTATTTCAAAATCTCCTTTATTTAAATATTATTTACTTATTTTCTAAGCCATGAGATCAGTAGCATGTATAGTGACATGAGGTCTTGAGATAGGTCAATAATAATGATAGTTATATAAATACTGAAACATAGATCTTTATTCCCTATTGATTTCTTTCTCAAAATACTAATCAATTTTCATATTAATATTTACTTTTTTGCTACTGAATCGTCATTACGACACTTTGCTATGCTTGTGTCCAGGTAATACTTTTCCCATCTGTCATCATGCTCTATTCACTTCATCTTTTTTTTTCCTTTCTTACCCTAACGTTGGCTCTTTAAGCATCACCAAATAATAAAGACTTGATAACTAATTAAGTTGAATTATTAAATATAAAAGGTTAGAAATGTACTTCACATCAACCATAAAATTAGACTTCAGTTCTTTCTCTTCTTATTGATTTCTTTTTCAAAATACCAATCAATTTTCATATTAATATTTACTTGTTAGCTACTGAATCCTCATTACAACACTTCACTACACTTGTGTCCAGGTTGGCTCTTTAAGCATTGCCAACTAACAAAGACTTGATAACTAATTGAGTCAAATTATTAAATATAAAAGTTCATAGGCCATACTGGAGGGACAACAGATTTTACTAGGAAACCTTCTAGATAACCCCTCTTCTAATAGTGCTACTCTTTCTTCTGATCTCACCACTCAATCAAGAGCTCACTCAGGACCTTCTTCTCAGAACACCACTATGCAGCTGGACACTCTCACCATCTCTCAACTAAGGAACCTTGCAGGAACCATTACAATCAAAGGAACTCCTCTTACAGCTTGTTCATATTCTATAAGCATTACTATTTCATATATCTATATCTATACTTTCCGTTGTTAGCAGACCCTTTATCACCATCTATATACATACCCTAACCTAAGCATATTTAAGATTTCGACTCACTATCTAGTCGGCATCCAAACTTTTATCTCTCCTAATTTATTGTTTACCTATTTTTCTCTATTTTGTCCTAATTTCCCGAACGGATGCATAACCAAGGATTCCTCTGTGGTGTCAGTTTCATTGACACCTGCAGCAAGCACCTCCTCTAAAAAAACCCTTCTCAGTGGCACAAACTGCTTCATCTTATTCATTATTCATGGAATTTACAATAGAAGAACCTTTGAAGGATATAGAGACTGCTCACTTAGCTTCTTCCAAGTCAGAATTCTGGGGAGATTATTTTACCCCATTCTCAGAAATATATACTTTCAAGTATTCCTCTCCTATCTCTTCTGTTGATTCTGATACTGAAACATTTTTATTTAATTTTGGGAATATGCAACCATTTCTATCTGTTTATTTACTTACAAGATCAGGACCAAGATCAGCTCTTGCCTTGATAGATTTAGGTGCATCAGAATGATTTATTGACTCCTCCTTACTTGAACTTCTCAAATGGTCAGTCTGTTCTCAGTCACCCTTAAACTTTAGTACAGTGGGTATTTCTACTCTTTCAGGGGGCCCTATTTGTACCATTTCTAAAGGTGGAACTTCCATTGGTTCTCAAAATTGTTTCTTATTTTGACCTGTTGTTGAATATTGTCGCTCTGGGTAAACCTATCATCATCCTTGGTTCTCCTTGGCTTTTCCAATCAGAAATTCCCTTAGATTTTGCAATTTCTCAGCTGAAAATACCAAAAACACAATTGTTAAGCAATATATTGGAATCCACAGGTAATTTATCCTTACTTTTTCTCTTCCTGCACCTCTTGCTTACTGGGAAAAATTTTTCCAGTCCTTCTCATCCCCTATCTTTTTTTCTCCAGATAGAAATCCTATCTAATTTTCCTCTTCCTTTCTCACATCCTTACCCCTTGCCTCCTAAACAGGAAACTTTAATGAAAGATAATATTAATGAATTACTTGATTAAGGGTTTATTATGGTTTCTTCTTCTCCGGATGTGTCCCCAGTTTTCTTAGTTAATCAACACCCTAAAGCACCTCAACCTTGTGTGGACTAACACCTTCTTAAAAAATTATCTTTGAAAGACCAATTTCTCCTTCTTTCCATACCACATCTGTTCAATATTCTTTATTAAAAGAAGTTCTTTTCCAAATTTGACCTCAAATCAGCTTTTAAACTACTTCATATTGCCCCAGGAGACAAATAGAAAACTGCATTCAAAACTCTCTGGGGATTATACAATTATCATGTTATGCCATTTGGGTTATGCATTTCTCCATCAGTTTTCCAGCATTTTTTTCAGCTGGTATTACATGAAGGATTGGAAACTTTTTGTCCTGTGTATATATATGATATAATAAGTTTTTCCAATAATAAATAGTATCATTTTACTCGCCTAAAAAAGACTTATGAAATGTTGCACTGAGAGAATCTTTTTGTTTCACCAGCTAAATGTTTATTTCTTCAGCAGAAAGTTCATTTCTTAGGCTTTCTTGTACCAGGTAATGGATTTCAAGTGGATGAGAAAAAAATTCAAACTATTTGAACTTGGATACTACCTATTACTGTATTAAAGAAACAACAATTGTAAGGTTTTGCTGACTTCTATAGGAAATTCATCCCATCCATCTCAATCCTGGCATAACCATTATCAGATGATCCAAAGAAAAAAGTCTTAGTGAACTATAAGTTTTTTTCTCCATATTTAATTCTATAAATTCAGCCTTTTGTAAATCTGAATTACTAATACATTTTATTTTTTCAACAAAACTTGTGCCATTCAGGTTGACTGTTCAGGTTATACCTTAGCTGCCACTCTTTTTCAGCCAGATTTAGATGGAAAAATAGCACCTGGAGCCTCCTACTCAAGAAAACTCACTGACATAAAACGCAAATGGAATTATCATGATTTAGAATTGTTGACTCTTGTTGAGATTTTCATGGTTTTGACCTCTTGGTTTATTGGAACTGCAAACCCAGTTGTTGTTTTTTCTGACCATGCAAATCTAAAATATTTTATTTCTAATTAAAAGCTAACCCTGCTTCAACAAAGATGGATGTCTTTTCTCTCTTCCTTTAATTTTATCATTGTTTATAAATTTGGAAAATTAAATCCAGTTGATGCTCCTTCCAGATGACCTGACTACTATACAAAAATGAGTTCTGATACCAGAAAGCTCCTCCACCCCTATCATTTTACCTCAGGAGTCACAATATCTACAGTTAATGCTTATTATGTCTCTCCAACAAACAACACCATTTCTGAATTAGTTAAGAATTATGATAACATGACTGATAATGACACCAAGGGTAACTTGTTTTCTTTCTGAAATAATCAATGGTGGTTTAGGGATCAGCCCTTTTTTCAAGAATCCTTATGACATAAACTACTCCATTGCTACCACGACTCACCTCTAGGAGGAAATCTAGGTCAAGATCTTACCTTAGAACTGATAAGCCAAACCTTCTCTTAGCTGTCTATTAGGACTGGTTTTGTAAAATATGTCATTTCCTGTGATTCTGGCCAAAGAAATAAGGTCAATTGCTTGGGTTGACAGGGGGTTTTTCAATCCTTAGATATACCTGATTGGCCTTGGTATTCAGTGGGTATGCATTTCATTACCAAAATACCTAAATCTAGCGATTTTGAGTCGATATTAGTTGTGGTAGAACACTTTTCAAAAGCATCACATTTCATTCAGTTTTCTGAATATTTATCTTCTTCAAAATTGGATGAACATTTTATTAATAATATTTTTAGATAAAATGGATTTCTGGATAAAATAATAAGTGATAGAGGCTCTACATTTGTGTCACAATTCACCAGACAACTTTATAAAAAATTGATGATAAAATCTGCTCCCACAACAGCTTTCCACCCACAGAAAAATGGCCAGACACAGTGAAATAATCAGACTATTGAAGGTTACTTAGGACATTTTGTCTCTTAAAGACAAGATGAGTGGTCTACATGGGTTGCTCTAGGTGATTTTTCTTATAATAATTCTTCCTCATCTTCTACTAAAATCAGTCCATTCTTTTCCCAGAACAGATTTCACCCTTGTTTTGAAATACTGGATGCTCTTGTTTCAGTACCAATGGTAGACAGGTTTTTTCAACACTTAGAATTAATTCATAAAGAGTTAATGGACTCCCTTTCCCTATCAAATTTCTCACAAGCTAGAGCTTTTAACAAGAATTCAAAGTCTCATCCCATCTTTTAACCTCGTGATAAGTTCCTTTTTTGTGAAAATACATAAAAGGGGAAGGTCCTGCTGTTAAAATTTCTTTTAAAAAGCTTGTTCCATATTAAATTTTAGAAAGTATCAGAGAGTTAGCATATAAATTGGACTTACCAGGTGAATAGTTGAGACCCCACCCAGTGTTAAAAATCAGCCTCCTTTCATGTTACTCAGCCCCACAATTAAATCCTCTAAGATTAAGATTGACTCTAGATATTTTCTTTCAAGCTAAGTTCAAAAATACTTCTAATTTCTCACTCCTTTCATATATTTTTGATAAGCCTGTATTTGATCATATTTACAATTATAGTAAGTTAAGATTCAATCACAAATATTTACTTGTTTCACGTTGTAGACAATCCTATAGTACTAGCTATAGGCCTTGACCAAAGGAGTTGGAGAAAAACCAGAGAGAAAATCCCCTGTCCCTTTAGAAAAATAGAGTGAGATTTACTTGCTAAAGTAAGCTGGTTCCTGTTTGCTAAAGCCCCTTTTTCAACACACTTGACTGCTTGATTAGCCAAGAAAGTAGTCCCCAGACAGACTACCAGACCAAAGAACTGAAATGTAGACCAATGTCCACACCAGAGAAATCAAAGATACTTGATTTAGGATGCAAATCCACACCAGAGACAGCAATAATACTTGATATAGCTTGCAAGACTATACCAGAGAACCTGTTGCTAAAGTTGAGTTAAATGAAGAACTAACCTTGCAACAAACACAGCCAATTGTGGCCAAAAAAACAGTAAAAACTGAGTGAGGAACAAAGATATCACCTCTGGATGGTTGTATGATAATTAAAGTTGCCCCAAATTGTCTTATTCACTATGTACACACAGACCACTATCTAAGAGCCCATGCACACCAACGAATTTGGCACCTGTACCAGCCAAATTGAATAAACACCCTCCAGAAGCGCTCCCCAACCTTCTAAAACAGAGGCAGGCGGGCTGCCTGAAGCGGCCTGGCCTCTCTGAAGCCAGAAAACCAATAAAAACACCTAATCTACTTATAAAAATTCACTACAACTAGTAAAACCCTTAAAACACAAAATTACGCTATAACAACTTTGAGACATGAAATATAGAGCTAAATTAGCCCTATCTAATGGTACTAAGCACTTAAACCTAAGACTTAAGGTTAGCCTGTAAAACACAAAAAACAAAATGAAACAATTATCTTTTGTAACTGAAAAATAAGTAAATGACCCCTTAAAACTTAGAATATGAAAAATATCAACAAGACATGAAATATATAGAACAACCGGGGCTATCCAATGATAGTACCCACATACCCGCAGCCCCAATATTCATGGAATACAACCAGAAAAACACCCAATTCTTCAACAGATGCCAATTAAGACATGCACAAACAGTGCCAAACAACACAACAAAGGCCCCTTCCAATTTTGGAAGACCACAACGTCAAAGATAAGATAAAAATATTTGGATCCCAATCTCAGATATACCTTCTAATTATGACAAGTCACTCTTTAATTTCTACATTATAAAAACACATCATTTAGTTCCTTTATAATTAAAATATATGTGAAATTGAATCATAATTATAATAGCTTTTTCTCTTTCTTAAATTAGGTTTCTATTATTAAAAATCTGTTTTTATGTGCATAATAATTTTTACTTCCATTGTGGCTGAAACATGTCAGAGATTGTTCCCATTTGGCAAATTTTTTATGGGTAAGACTAAATGGCTTAAACCTTGTTATCTATAGAAAAAATTTGTATTTTAGTATTTAAACCATCAAAACAGCTTTATTTAAACTAATATAAATATATAAATATATACTCAAACATATTGAATTTGCATTTTAAGACTTACACAATTGGGGAAGGTGAGAGAAGGCTACTAGAATTGAAAGGGGTTTTATGTTTATGTGCAGCTCTTAAAAGGAGGCTCCAATCATCTAGATGGGAGGCACAGAAAAGTAAAATGAGTTTCACCAGAAGAAAAACATGGGCACCTGATAGCAGGTGCCAATACCTATCTTTGAATTAACTCAATTTCAGCTCAGCTGTAATTCTTCTGGAAAGACTGCACAATGAAAAGTGAACACACTAGCTTGTGCAGCATCAAATTAAAACTGAATATAGAGATAGGCACCTGAAAGCAGGTGCCACTGGATTTCTTGTGGTGTTTGGAAGTATAATCTGTTAGTGATGAGCATAAGGGAAAATTGGGAGAGTTTTAGGGCTTGAAGAGAAGTAGGTAGTGTTTGAAGGTAGAATGACCTGATTGGCATTTTATATATTCAGTGGAATCAGGGCATCTTCACTTTTTTCATCAAATTAGGAGGTATCAAAGATAGAAATTTGAAAATAATGAAAAGTTAATTCACAACAGAAAAGGAAAGTTACAAAAAAAAACTTATTTTCATCAAAAAGATAGCTTGGAATCACAATTTGGAATGTTTTAAAATATAATCATAGCTGACTGGGTGTAAAAAATAGTTATTTTGAATCGGAAAATTTTTAACTTTTATACACCACACAATATTTGGGGGGGGGGGCTTGCTAGCAAGTCCTCAACTTGAAGTCAGATGGAACTCAGACTGGACTCAGACTGAACTCAGACTTAACTCAAGCTGAAATTTACTTTGAACCCATCTTGAGCTCTTAACCAAAAATGGATGAGTCTGTGCTGGAATAATAGTGAAAGTTTAACAAATAATTTATAGAAATAATGAGAAGGGAAGATTAATAATCTGATCCATTCACAGAATTTTTTCATCAAACTCATTTTCATTTTCATTTTGAATTTCACTTTATCATTAAAAATACTGAAAATTATACTATTTATTTCAAAAACATCACTTTTAACTTCTCTAATTATTTTATTCTTTTTTTTTATTGAAAAAATATAAAATAAGATCAGAGGTTCTTTTTAATGATAACTCCTTTTAAGAAAGAATTTGAAGTTTTTATTTTTTAATTTACACCATATTACCTGATTTTTTTTTTGTATTTTTATTCTTTCTGATTATGAAATATAACCAACATATTTTACTATTACATTTTAAAAATAAATACAATAAACTCATAAAATACATAAGTTAAATAGTTTAAAATTTCTTTAAATGTTTTGTTCTAGTTTTAATTTTTTTGATACAATTTTCCTATCATATTATTTATTTGTATTGTTTATAGTTATCAGAAGCATTATGTGAATTCTTGTGTAAAAAAGAAAAATAGTATTTCATTACCAATTATTTTACTATATTACTTTCTGAGTCTTAAAGTGCATTGTAAATTAAAAATATAAAATAAAGACGTATAAAATATAGGTTTAAGTTCAAAAATATCAATAAAAAATATTTATCAATCCTTTTCCATATTGGCAGAATAGAGCTGTAGATTGAGGGGGTGGAGTCTGATGTTTGCCAGAAGAACAAAGTTCACTCTCCATTTTTCACTACCTCAATGGACAGCCTCTCAATCTCTCCACACAACCTTTTCTGACTTGTCATTTCTGTTAATTCTATTACCACTCCACAGCCTTTTATTGCTCTCCTGATACATTTTCTACACCCTTTAAGCTTCAAAATCTAAGTTAAAGACCTTCTCAATACTCCCCTTCACTCTATTTTCACTTTTAACACAACTCCACCCCTTTTTCAACCTCTTGCTCACCTCCCATTCCCCTCAATCACCCAAATCACCTCCATTAGCCCTCACCAGAATTTCTCTCACATTCTCAAAATATTACTCACCTCCCCAGTCTATTGTGCACATCCCCCAGCTCTCGCTTACCTCCCCTAGCCCTTTCTGACCTTCCCAAGACCTTTCCAGCCCTTCATTCACCTCCCCCATCCTCCCCCAGTCCCTTAATTTGGCTGAAAATGTGAGAAAGGTGCTGTATAGACTAAAGAGGGCTGGGTGAAGTTAGTGAGAGGCTTTTATCACCTCCCCCAGCCTCCCCAGTCCCTTAATTTGGCAGAAGATGTGAGTCAGGTGCTGTAAAGACTAAGTAGGGCTGGGAGTACTAGGTGAGAGGCTTTTATCACCTCTCCTAGCCCTTAAAAGACCCTCTATCACGTTTTCCAGCCTTCCCAAAGATCTTTAGGGGCTTTTATAACCTCTCTCAGCCCTGTAAAGCCCCTCTCTCACCTTCTCCAGCCTTCCCCAGTCCCTATATTTTTCTGGGTGAGGTGAGCAATGAGATTGGAGAGGTGAAAAAAGTGCTGGGGAGGCATGCAAGGGCTTGGAAAGTAGCCAACTTTTGATAAACTTGAGATAAATTAATATTTATAAATTATAAATAACAAAAAATAAAATCTTGAGGAATTATAAACCATTCCAAGTGGTAAATAAAGTAACTAAATACATATCTCAGAATTTTAGTTGCTTGTGTTTGCCAAAAAAATGTGGCCAAGTGTTGACAAAGGAAGATATTTGTAGGGATGAAACATGAAAAAAGAAAAAAATACAAAGTAAAATAAAACTAAATAATGACATGGGATGGGAAATTTGAGTGAGGTTCTGGGGGAGGTGTGAGAAATAAAGAGAAGAGAAGGGAGAGGGGTGGAAGGAGAGGAGAGTTGTTTTCTCACTGTGAAGGGAAGGGATATGGTAGAAAGGGTAATTATATGGCAAGGTTAGCAACAAGATAAGGGGGGTAAGATAGTAAGGTAGATTGAATATAAGGGGAATTAGGGGAGTAAGGTATCTTATGGAAGTCCCACTTGGAATTTTACCAGGAATTATTTCAGGAAGCAAAAAAAGCACTAGACCTCTAGTGCACACTTATTTCCTGCTGTGAATATTTTTTGAACTATTAATCAACTGTGGTTCAATGAAGGTTCAAATAAGTCTCAAGGTTTTTTCAAAGTAAATTCAATATTTCTTCATGATTGTTTCATCACCACCTCAATGTGTTCTGAAAAAGATATGAATTAGAGTTCAAGGTTGCGGATTTTATTGAAAGTCCACCCCCCATATTGCATGGTGATACTTCCTATTATCAGTAACTATATGCATATTACTGAGTCTTTGCTTACTAATTTTCATGAAACCACAGTCATATCAAGTAAATCTCAAATAACTAAATATTCTGAAAATATTCAACAACCATGATTTGTGTTTGTCAAAAGTAACTCATCTGTAAACACAATCACTAAGCACCAAGTAAGATATCGCTGTTGGGGATATTGTAAGGAGGGAGATAAAGTCAGAAAAATAAATGTAAGAAAAATATGTGCAAGAAAAATATTTTTAAGTAAAATATGTGCAAAAAAAATTTGTAAAAAAAATAAGAGTATGAAAAATATCTTACAACCATAAGAAATTTTTTTAAATTTTTTTTTCTCAAAAAATAATTTTTTATTTTTTCATTTTTTTTTTAAATTTATTTTTGAAAAAATCTCATAATTGAAAATGATTTTTCTCACACTTACTTTTCTCAAAATTATTTTTCTTGCACTTACCTTTCTTATATTTATTTTTCTGACCTTATATCCCCCCCTTAAATATCCCCAGGTCACACTTGACATCCCCATTAGGGATATCTTACTTACTGCTTAGTTTATGCAGCCTTTCACTAATTCCCTATCTCAATAGAAGTTTCACAAGGATCTATACAGATACTACATTCTTAAGGATTTCAATTTGATGAAAGAGGAAGAAATAATGTTATTAATTTTACTAGACACTGAATAATGAGCTTAAAAACATTCAATGCAACTGTATTGAATGAAACTATACCCCATTTTTATATGATGCATAATTAGGCTGTTCACTGATGCTTATCCATGACAAGATAAGATGTTCTTCTTCCTGTGGGCTCCAATTAGGTAGTTTTTTTTCTTTGAATCACATGACATATTATGGTTGTTTTTAATGAGGAGGTTTATATAGTTTCCTACAACTCTTTTAAGCTAGGATATTCCCAGGAATGAGCAAAACAAGCATATAAAATATGCTAGACACATGTATTAGAAATGGTGAGAATATATGAGTGTATACAATAGGGTGTATGAAAGTTAGAAATTTGTAATGATTTGAAACATATTTCACAATACAAAAAGAATTATAAAAACTTGAAATTAAGGCTCAGTAAAAAAGTGCTTTGGAAGGAAATTATGGAATATTTAAAAAAAAAATCATGGTTGATTTAGTTGAAAAAAGAGGCATTTTGAAATGGAAGATTTCTTTTTTTGATACCCCCTAATATGTATACATAAGTGAAATTGTCAGCGTATGCCAGTATATAAGTATGGTTTAATAGTAAATATTAATTTCCAACTACTTATTGATAAATTGATTAGTGATTTAATCTCAGAGGGAGACTAATAAAATAGTTATGCTCAGTTTTAACTTACATTATTTGGATTGGTGCATGCTAGTGGTGGAAATTAGGCTAATAAAATATAGTTATTGCTAATATAAAGATTATATCAATTTATAAATTCTTTAAAATATATTTATATATGATAATAATTTTGTTATAATTTTTATTTGAATTATAGTAAGTAGTTATGTCCAATGACCCATCAAATCCTCCCTTAATTATACCAAAATCCACTGGAGTGCACAGACCTTCAATCCAGATGATGTCACTGCTCTCCCTGGAAATTACAGCACTGTGAGGGTCCATAACCTCTCCATGGAATCAAATTCAAGAAGTTTCAAAACTTAGATCTCCAGTAAGGACCCTCCATCACAATTAATGATATTAAAAACCCATACCATAAATAGAGAAAACAGATAAAAACAGATGCCATAAAGAAACAGGTAGAATAGCTCATCCAAAGAGTATATAATGAAACCCAAACCATATAAAGGAACCAAATCATCTTTCTGAGTTCCCAATAAAATCCCAAAGCATCCATATTAACCCAGTAATAATATCCCATCCCATAAATATATAAAAATCCATCAAAGAAGATTAAGATGTCCAAACTAGATATATGCGCCTGAAAAAGTTGTATCTGCTTGTGTAGGCATTTTGAGTCCATTTAATATGTCCATATGACCTTAAATAAGTAGAAAAATAAACCTTTTAGGCTATTTAGAGGTTAAAACTGCCTTATAGACCTATATATACATGATATAACTACATATTTCATTGAGTATGAGGTTTATGCATAGATATAAGCTTATGTATGTCTATAATTAATTAATATCACTTAATATAAGTATATTAAGACTCCATTGAAACCTTATAAAGTATTATTATGCTATGGATAAGATATTTAAACTTACATAACTCATTTAATACTGTAATGAATATATATATAAGCATAATAACAATATATATAAGTATTATAACCATAATTTTTTATAAGCTTAATGTAACTAAGGTTACCTTATTTTAAGCATAAGAAATATTCAGTCCTGAGGATACCTAGGCTGACAGAAATTAGTCATATACTACAATCTATGCCATTAGAATACTATAAATACTTGCATATACTCACCTTTTATATTTCTTATGTACTTAATATTAAGTGGGAATATGCTAGGGTGTTCTTGAGTACCTTAGAGATAAGGGTAAATAATTTTTAAGTGGTCTTAAACACCAGAAAAAAAGCATGGGCACCTGATAGAAGGTGCCAATTTATATCTTTCACTTAACTCAATTACAGCTCATCTGTAATTCTTCTGGAAAGACTGCGCACTGAAAAATAGGGGGTATCAAAGTTGACCAATCCACAAGTAAATTAATTGTAGATAAGTATCCTTATACCCAAATTATCTTCTCCAATTATTCTTTCTAATAATTGGGTTATTAGGCATTCTACATGTCAAATTTAACCTCTTAACTGACATTTTTTTAGTCAATTTTTAATAACCACATATCAGAAAACTTTTTGTCATAAAAACATCTTGTCATAATTTCATTGATAGCCACATCTTTGAATACTCTCTGGATATGCCATCTACCTTGCTGCACGCTCCCATTCTCATCTCATCCTTTCAATTCTCTCCATTCAAAACACCTTGCTATCTCATCTGCTTGTTTTTGCTCCTTTACATCTTCAATTATCTTAACATGCCCTATCATCATAGATCTTCTTAAAGGCAGCCTTCTCCCAGTTGTTCTTCAAATCCCACTATCCACCCTTTTCCCCGCTCAGCTAAGAAATCAAAGACCATTCAATTAAAAGAAGAGAAATATCTCATCCTTATTAACTGGCAGAAAAATAAATCTAACTATGATTCATGTTTTGGTACCAGAAGTGCAACTAAAATAAGACAGCCCCCAGCATCAAAAGTTAATGGTTATCTTCTGATGGCAAAAAATAACAGAATAAGACCAAAGGAAGGATAGTTCTTTTACATAATCATATTTCTGAATTCTTCAAGCATTATTAAGCGAAATACAAGAATGCAAAGACCCTTTCATAATCTACTTGCTTTGTTATTACTGACCTTGATATCAGTAAGGGCATCAAACCCATAGACAATAAACTTGATTCTTTATAACCTTACTTTAAAGAGATGGATGCTACTTTTGGAGAGCGAGCAGATGTTAATCCTGAAAAAATGTTGGATGGTGAAGATGCTATCTCCAAGCATTATTTCAAAAGAAATCTTTTTCTTCTTCTTCTACACAAGCCTCCCCTCATTTAACTTACATAAATCAAGATATCTTTACAATCAATCCTTATTGCAATATGAAACAACCTGCTCTAAATCAAGTTTTTTTTTCTTTTATCTTACCAGTTCTTTTTTTATTTATATTTTCTTATTTCTAAAAAGGCTGAAGAACAAACACAGGAGCCACAATCAACTGAGCCAGAACTTAGCAACAATGATGAGGAGGAAAATGTGACCTTCAACAAAAAGTGAAGGGCTTAAAGTAGTCTAAATTTCCACTCTCAAAGAAGAAGAAAACGTGATACTTCATCTCCAACCCTTTTTTCTTCTATCAAAATTTTTATTGAGAAACCTGATGCTGGTATGTGATATTAAACCTCTTAATACTTTCCTCTTCTTCTCTTCTACTTTTTGTTAATATTTATTACCACTCTAGAACAGTTTGAATTTACTAAAGAGACTATAAAGTTTAAAAAGAAAAAATACATGCTCTCTTTAAGGAGGGATGACAGGGTACATGATTTGGAAGAGAAGAGGTTTGAAGTCTCTTTACATAAAGATGATAGGACACAAGTCTTGGAGGAGAGGAAGTACAAACTCTCTTTACAGAAGGAAGATAGGTCACAATACTTGGAGGAGAAGAAATTTGAGTTATCTCTAAGTATTGAAAAATCAAAGAAAGAGGAGAAAACACTCAAGCATCAAAATCTCATAGAACAGATGAAATATAATTTTGATTGTGAAGATAATTACAAAAAGAAAGATTTCTTGATAGAATGTGTTAAAGCTAATAAATCTGTTGAGAAAATTGAACATTTAAAGAAATTTTTTGATGACTAGTTTGTTTTATTTCTCTCACACTTCAACTTTTCATAATTACTTGTAAATAAAATTTTATCTTATTTTCCTGTATTTCTTTACTCTATCCATCATTAGTTGAATTTTCATATTTTAATGTAAAAAATGCTTTTTTAATTAAAATTTTCAAGTCACATTTGAAAATTTCCCAATCCCACCCCTGCATTTAATTGAAATAAGGGATTGGTATCACCAAGATTCTCTCAAGTAAAGAATTTTGCAAGTCTTATATAAAATTTTGGCAATACTCCCCACTTGATTTTATTGAAGTAAGGGATGGGTATCACCAAAATTTCACATCAATTTTTTTTTTCAAGTCTCATATGAAAATTACGAAATACCCCCCCTGTATTTTATTAAATTAAGGGAAGGGTATCACAAAAGTTTCAAGTCAAAAATTTTGTTAGTGTCTGGTATAAAAATTTGGAAATACCCCCCCTGCAATTTATTGAATATAAGAAATCAAATAGAAAAAAATTAAAAAATGAAAATTTCATCAACAAATTATTTTCACCAGTCCAAATCAAGTTTTCCTATTTTATATAATAGCCAGTAGAGCAACCTAAGGCCAGATGCACCATTATATAAAACCTGTAATCTATCTTGACATAACTTTAAAAAATAATTAGAAGAGAAAAATTCAAAATTAAATGCAAAAAACATTTAAAAGGAAAAAGAAATTGAAAAAAAATAAAATCAAATGGAAAATTTAAAAAAATTAAGAAAGATAAAAAATAAAATAAATAAAAAATATTCAATAAACAAGAAAAAAAAGGAAAAAAAATGGATGAAAATATTTAATGATAGAAATTTTTTTATAATATTTTAGTTACCATACTTGGCAGATCTACTAAGAACAATTTTTTTATCATAATCATTATTTTTTGATTACTAATTCCATTAATAAGACCTTTATTTATTTGGAATGAACAGCTAAAATGGGTAAATTATTGACAAGAAACTAAAGTTGGAGGTGCTTTAGTTGTTTGATGCCAATGTTGAGAAGAATTTTATATAGGCTCAACTATTCCATTGGCACTCCCAAAATCAAAAATAAATTTATGGTCAAGAAAATAAAGGCCATGTCCCTCATCAGAAGAGGTTGATGGAATAGGAACACCAGTCTCTGGATTAATATAAGAGAAAATTACACATTTTTGGAAATTCCTATCATGTTTAACTAGATGAAGATTATTGTAGAATCCTTTATAAGTGATGATAAGATTAGAGCAAAAAACATAAGTATTTATTGCTTCTTCCCATTTAAACTCAGACCAATTTGGTAGAGCAGATTTAAAAGCAAGTTGATTGTTTTATTGAAAATCTTGAATACATAATTTTTTAAATCAATTTGCCAAGAAAAAACTAAATGATCCTAGAGAATTCGATTGTTTAAGATCTTCTTCCATCTGCTCTGGTTTCAAATTTTTCAATATAGAATAAATTTCTGAAATATATGAAAAAATTAAAAATTACTTATAACAAAAAAAATATTTACACAACAAAAAAAAATCCTTGATAATATCCTGGATTCCAGCCAAAACATTTCATGAAACCAGAAATAAGATTTCTATTTGATAAGGGTTGCAAACCCAAAGCTATTTAATAGAGAGTAGAAATAAAATCAGAAAATTAGCAAAAAACTTCATCATTTTTCCCATCAAATGAATGAACTTCTAAGATGAATTGAGTTTTGTATCCGTTATTGAAAACTGCAACAATGAGATCTATACCATCTTCTGTAAGGTTTCTTATGTTTTTAGAAAAAAAAAATTTCTTATGATTTCATATTTAAGTCTTATAGAATTTGAGATTTTTCAAATGTCCAAAGAATGTTTTGCAAAATAACTTCATCCTAATCAAGTTTCTATTTTTATATAAATTTTTCTTTGAATTGCTTGATTTTTTAGCTGGTTCCATGATTTTCTGCTTTTTATTTTCAGGTAAGTAAAGCTCAGATTGATTGGGATAAGGAATAGAATTGTAGGACATTGAAGAGATAGAAGAAAGTAAAGATAAAGAAGAAGAAGTTGAATATATTTGATGGTTCTTCTTGGAGCTATCAATATTTGAAGACAAGGAAGAAAAAGAGAATAAAGATGATTCAGAAGAAATTGATGATAATTAAGATGAGTGAATTAAATTCTCCATAGTAAAGTTAGTGTCTTCTACCATTGGCATAGGCCTTTGTTGGTCTTTTTGGTTCTGTTTTTGTATTTCTTAATTAACATTGGTTGAAGAATTAGATGTTATTTTGGTTTTTATTCAGTGAATATTGGGACTATAGGTATGTGGGTACTATCATTGGATAGCCCCAGTTTTCTCTATATTTGATGACTTTATGATATTTTTAATATTCCAAGTTTTAAGGGGTCATTTACTCACTTTTCATTTGTAAAAGATAGCTGTTTAATTTTTTTATTTATTTTTATGGGCTAAACTTAAGTCTTAGGGTTAAGTGCTTAGTGCCATTAAGAAGAGCTAATTTGGCTCTATATTATATGTCTCAATGTTGTCATAGCTTAATTTTGTGATTTAAGGGTTTTAGTAGTTGTGGTGTATTTTTTTAAGTATTTTGGGCTTTATTAGAGGTTTTTGGTGGTTTTCTGGCTTCCAGGAGGTCTGCCTGCCATGGTTATAGAAGGCTGGGGAACATTTCTAGAGGGTTTTTATTCAATTTGGCTGTGAAAAGCACCAAATAGGTTTCTGTGCATGTATTTTTAGATGGTGCTTCATGTGTACGTACAGAATAAGACAGTTTGGGGCAACCTTAATTATCATACAACCATCTAGTAATTATATCATTGTTTCTCACTCAGTTTTCATTGTTTTTTGGCCACAATTGGCTGTGTTTGTTTCAGGTTTAGCTCATCATTTAACTCAACTTTGGAAACTGGTTTCTCTGGTGTAGCTTTGCAACCTGCATCAAGCATTATTCCTGTTTTCTGTGCAAAAAGTGCACAGTGTTTTGTTTTTCTGGTGTGGATCTTTCTGCATTTCAGGTTCTCTTTGGTCTGTGGTCAATGTAGGCTACTCTCTTGACTTGTTAAGCAGTCAAGCAGTGTGTTGGAAGGGGTATTTTAACAGTCTCTAATTTGCTGTAGTAAATAAATCTTACCTGGTATTTCTTAAAGGGACAGGGTTTTTTCTCTCTAGTTTTACTCCAACTCCCTTGGTCAAGGCCTATAGTTAGTACTATAGGATTGTCTACAATGTCCTAGAAAAAAAATTATAAAACAAAAAAAATAAAATAAATATATTAAAAAAAACCAAAAATAAAAAATTATCAGTAAAATAATTGAAAAGAAAACTTTTTTTTGGTTAAAAAAAATTGCAAAAAAATCAGTAAGAATTTTTGAAAAAAATAAAAATTTAAAATAAATCCTTAATTATGATTGAAATACTAGGTAATATCCTAGAAAAAACTTTCTAAAAAAATTGTTTAATAAATTGAAAAAACATAAAAATCATTTCAAAATCCTGAATGGTTTTTGAAATACCAGATAAAGTTCTTGAAAAAATAAACAAAAGTACCAAAAAAAATAAATTAAAAATAAATTCAGTAAATTTAATTTTAAAAAAAATTAAAATTAAAAAAAAAATTACTTACCTGCTATTGGAAATACCACTTGATGTCCTTCAATCCAATTTATTAAAATAAAAAAAAATAAAAAAATTGAATTCAGTATATTTCAGAATGATTAATTATTTGCAAAAACAAGCACAAATAAATAAAAATTAAATTACCTAACTTATTTTGGAAAAAGGGGGAAAGGTCCAGAAACTAAGGGAAAGAATGAAAAATTTTGTATAAAAAAACTAAAAGCAGAGATTAGTCTTTTTTTTCTTGCTTCAAAGTTCCCCCCAAAAAGTCCCCCCCTTTAACCCTTCCTTGCCCACCTCAACCCCCCCCCTTTAACCCCCTTTTCCCACCTTGAACCCACCTTTACCCCCTTGATCCCCCCTTCAATCCCTCCTTACCCGCCTCAAACCCCCCCTTTAACCCCTCCTTGCCTGCCTCAAACCCCCCCTTCACCCTTCATTTACCCCCTACAGCCAACTTATCAAATCGGTAACAATTCAAAAGTTTGTGAACAATCATTATTGATTTTTCATTAACTTATTAAATTTTTAACAAATTGATAAGTTAATGAAGGATCAAGAAAAATTGTTCATTAACTTATCAAATAGATAGAAATTTGACAAGTAGGCACTGGGGGGTTTGTGGAGGGGTTTGAGTGGGGGGGGTTTGAGGGGGGGGTTGAGGTGGGGGGGGGTTGAGGTGGGGGGGGTTGAGGTGGGGGGGGTTGAGGTGGTTTTGAAGTGGGTTTTAGGGGGTAAAAGGGGGGTTGAGGGGGCCAAGGAGGGGGTAAAGGGGGTTGAAGGTGGGTTTGAGGCGGGCAAGGAGGGGTTAAAGGGGAGGATAAAGGGGGGGGGTTGAGGTGGGCAAGGAGGGGTTAAAGGGGTAATGGGGGGTTGAGGTGTGAAAGAAGGGGTTAAAAGGGGGACTTGAGGTGGCCGATAAGGGGAGAAAGGGGGGTATGAAGGCAGACAACGAGGAGGGAAAGGGGATGATGGAGGGGGTAAAGGGGGGACTTGAGGTGGCTAAGAAGGGGAGAAACAAGGGTATGGAGAAAGAAAAGGGAGAAAGGAGGATGATAGAGGGTGAAAAAAAAGAAAAAGATAAAGATAAAAAGGATGAAAAAAAACAAAATTAGTCTAACCTTGAGAACCAAAAAAAAGCACTTACAGGATAAAAAAAAAAAGGACAAAAATAAGAGAAAAAATAAATTATTAGAAAGTAAAAAAATAAAAAATAAAAAAATAACTTACCTGGAGAGATGAGATTAGAAAATAGAAGAATTGAAAATATTTGAGGGATGTTTGAGGGGAGAAGAAAATGGATATGAGGAATGAGTGAAAGAATGAGACAGTGAAAAATTATGCAATTGCAGAAAATATGCAATTTCATGTTGAGCTGATTAAAGGAAACAAATGAGACATCCAAAAAAGAGAATTGAGAGCAAATTAAAAAATTTAGTTATGTAAAAAAAATAACAAAAAACAGTGAATAGAACATGGAAAATTAAAATAACACAAGTGAAAAAAACAAGGAGCTTGAAAATTGGGAGAGTACAAAAAAATAATTTCAAAGGGTGGAAAAGAGGAACATTGGAGAGTAATAGGCATAATGACAGAGCATATGACGGTTGAATTAATGTTTTGTGATTCAAAGGAGGGGAGAGCTGGTGCTGCTCAGGATCCTCTTCTTCATAAAAATCAATCCACTCATTGTTTAAATCAGCTAGGATATTGTGGAGTATAACTAAAGTCATTATCCAACAATTTGCAGTTTTTATTTCCATTTTTTTTTGAATTGGGATTCTGAGTTTCCAGAGAATAGAATGTTTTCCCTTTAAAATGCCAATAGCATGTTCAGGCTGTACTCTTGATTGGGCAAAGTGATAATTAAAGGTGGTTTTGGGGTCATTATCTAAATTTGTGCCATGAAAAGCAGGTATAATGTACTTTATACTTGCCTATGCTGAGTCTGAAAGGAGGTACTGAGATTTGTCAAATTATGAGTCAGGACTTTAAGAAATCCTCATTCTTTGGAAGATGGAAGAGTCATGAAATGATCCATGGAAGCCACTGTGAAAAGCAATAAATTTTTTATTGACATTGCATACAAGTTAAACAGCAATAAAGTATCTAGAAAGAAGATAAAAATTCAGTTTATTAAAGATGTGAAATTGGAGAAAATTTCGAAGAAACCTTTTTTTGTTATCAAAATAATGGTTTCCATCATAAGCAGGCTTTTAAATAAAAGGTATAGTTGTGCCATCAAGAAATCCTACACAGCCAGGGAAACTTTCAACTTGCATTACTTGAGACGATTCAAGTTGCTGATGTGGAGTTGTTCAAGCAAGTGTTTGAGACTTGAGGAAGGGGTGGAAAGCATGCAGCACTTGTTTTATAATATCACCGTCCTATATCCTATTGTAAAGATATTTTCAAAATGTCTTACAGCAGCATTATTTTCATTTGAGCCAATGCAAAATAGTGAAACCGCAAGTTAAATATCAGGATCACACTGTTTATTTTGAGAATTTTTATATAATATAGGATTTTTGGAGACGAGTTGATAAAGTTTGAAGAAAGAATTGGGAGAAGCTCAAAATAGTTGAGTGAAGTTTAGTTGAGGAATGTTGAGAATGGAGCGGAGATCATATCTGGGATCATGATGAAGATTTGGCCCCCTTGGGTTTATGTAATTCTTTTTAGTAAGAAAAGACATATAGGCTAAAGCATCTTCCAAATAAGAGTCTGTTTTATAGTAAAGAACTTAAAGTAATGCAATAGAATTCATAGTTGATCAAAGTAGCTTCCTAGTAGGGAGATTTTTCATAGTTGTTGGTGGAAGGCTTATGTGATGAGCAAAGTGGGAATTCACCTCCAAATGTGCAGTTTGGGTGTGTAGATAGAAAAAACTTTAAGTCTTTTCCACCAAAATTAAGCAACATAGAGTGAGGAAAGACTTAAGATGGCATCAGCAATTATAGGTTATGTGACTTTCTTAAAAATCTATCATGGAGGTGATGAGTTTGGGATCTTGAATTAGGAATGGAAATTGGGGTATAAAAGGCGGTATAATGCATCATTGTGGAATCCTAACCACTAGCCCTGGGGCTAGTGGATAAAAATCTCCCGCAATTAATAATGTCTGATCCTGGGAAAAAAAAATTCCTGATCCCTAATTGTGGATTGGTCAACTTTGGTACCTCCTAATGAGAACACTAGCTCACAAAACATCAAAAAAAATTTACTCTTAAATCAAAATTGAAGATAGGTATATGCACCTGCTAGAAGGTGCCACTTAATTTTTTTCAGTGAAAGTTACTTTTTTTATTCTTAAAGTGAAATAATTGATAAATATGCTTTAAATCACTTAAAAGCTGGATATATATGCTATACATTTATATTATATTCAAATTTTGCTAGCGCATATCAATTTTCCCTATTCAGGAAACTATATTTGAATAATTAAATGACTTAAACAAGACTTCTAAAAATTAATGATTTCTTATGCTAGAAATATTTTATGTGTACTGGCCTTATGCTTCCTGCATTTATCCCATGTGCATACCTTCATTAATAAAGGAATTAGTAATTTCACACTAAATAAACCCCAAAAGGTATGCTTTATATGTGTAATCATTCTAAAATAAACAACAGGCTTTTATCTGGTTCTCTATTTGCATTAATAGTGCATTAAACTTATTATGTGAACAAGTTGAATTAGTAAACTTGATATTAACACCCATAGTTCAAAACCATACTTAAAATTACCTATATATTCAAGGATTAATCCATGCAAGCACCTAAAAAGACTCTGCTTTCATTAACCCCATATTTCATGTCTTTTTTTGGTTTCTCAATGGGTTTTAAGGCTATTATTGGTAATTTTTAAATGGGATTATCATAGGAAAAATTATTATAATTAATGTTTTAATTTCTAATGATGATCTTCCTTATTTAGAGCTTTTTCTAGTTATTTTCTTTCTTCTTTCAGTGTTTTATTTCAGGAATAACACACATATATGTTTTTTTTGGGTTCCTATATTTTGATGGATTATCCTGTTTTATTCTTGTATTTTTGGTAGGGAAATAGTTCTTCTTCTGTGAGGGGAAGGTCTTGTCACCACACAATATGGTGAGCGGACTTACTAGAAAGCCCTCAACCTTGAACCTAAACTCATATTTAATTGAGAACACATTGATGCAGTGATGAAACAACTATGAAAAGAAAAGGAAGTTTCCTTGAACACTAATTGAAGAAATTTTGAACATTTGTTGAATTATAGGCAATCAAAAGTGCAAAAATTATTAATGCTTGAATTTCTAGAATTTTTAAAGAAATATGATTATAAGCGGATCCCACAACCAAGCCAGGCTATCAGATGTACAAGATATTGAAAATTTTTGTTATTCTTTCATTCTTTTAAAAAATTTGACTTCTCATATAAGTTTAACTTGAATATATTCTAGAAATTTGTTAAAAAAATTCCTAAGAATATGTAGAAAAATAATCCAATATTACAAGAATTCATTCATGTAAAAAAGTTTTTGAATATGTATCTTACATAAAATCTGTGTTGTTAAAATTTGGAGAAATATAAATATTTTCCTATTGTATCAATTAGAATTATTGAATATAATCAAGCTTTAGAATTTTTGTGGAAGTTACACAGCATTCTTAAAGATGAATCTAGCATTAATTGAGTTAATGGTATAATTTAAAAAACTGATATATATACTATATTATTAAAAGTGAAAACATTATATTGGTACTAATTTTTAAAAACTAACTTAACATTATCTACATTACATTAAAAAAATAATTGTCAAAATTTTATGAGAATAACACATATGGTCAATAAAAAGTTCTTAATATCAATAAGTTTTTTTTCTGTCTTCATACCTTTTTCTTTCCATGTCTAATAATGTATTATATATCTATATATATTTATGTTTTTCAACATTTTCCTTCCAAATATCTTCCTCCATATTTTTTTAATCCTGTACACTTCTCCTCTCACATCGGCTCCTGCTCTTACATCTAGATTTAGTTTTTACACTCTTCTCCCCTCCTCACCCCTTGTTCACACTTTATTCACCCCTCTCTATCCTACCTCACCCCATTTAGCTATTTTTGCTCCCATTATCACCCATTCCTACACCTCTACATCCCTCTCCACCCCATTTCACTCTGAATCAATTTGCGTTCTCCCCTTACCACCCCTTTTACTCCATAGGGAGCAAAAGAGATGATTAGGAAAGAAAAAAGGAGGAAGTGAAAAGCAAGCGGGTTAGATAGAGGTGGTGGGGGTAAATTGTTAGGATGAGAATTAAATATTTGGGGGTTATAAATGAGAGGGCTAGGATAGTGTAAGAAAAGGATGGGTTGAGGTAAAGGTGTGGAGGGATAAATGAAATGGATGGTGGGGTGAGGAGGGAGGAGGAATGAGGAATGAGAAAAGAAAAAGGGGTGAGGTAGAGTGAAAAGGGAAAGGGGTGGGGATGGGAATGAAGGGGATGGGTGAGGAGGTCTAAAATTTAGGACAATGATGCAAGAGAGTACAGGAAATTTACCATGATGGTGATTAATGGGGGAGGGGGAGAAATATGGGTGAGAGAAGTGCAAAGGCAAAAGGAGGTGTATGGAAAAAGAGACAATGGGTGTCAAATGAGGTAGAAAAAACCAAAGGTGAACTCTATCTTTCAGCCAAAGAATAGAGTCCATCCTGTCTGTTTACAGGGCTCATTTTCCACTATCAAAAACAACATCTAAAAGGGGTTTATTTCTATTTTTACCCCTAAATCCATAGAATATAATAGTTTATTTGATGTTTGGAATAAGTACTGAACAATAAGACTGAATATTTACAGGAATTTAAAAATTAGCCATTTAATGCCATTTTGATTTTTTACAAATTCTTTCACATAATTATTTTTAAAATTATAATTCATATTGAAAATCAATAAAAAGAGGTAAATTTTTGAAACAAGTAGGGAAAAGAAAAAACCTATATTAAAATTTTGAACTAACACTCTTTTTTATTTTTATTAAATGAATTTATTTAGCTTTTAATTTAGTTCTGAATATTTTTAGTGAGATTTATAATTTCTTTAAATTAAATTATAGATCTCACATAAAGGTTTACCATGAAACAAATTGATATATTTAAAATTTTTTCTTGATTTCATGTTCTATGACTACTATAAATACCAGAGAAATTACCCATAATAGCTAAAAATTTAATAAAATGAAACATGTTAGCTTACTCAATATCTTTCCTATAATATATTAAGTAAAGGAACAAAGTTTTTGAGTCCTTTATTTTACTATATTTTCTTCATTTCAATGATTATATACAGTTTTGAAAAATTATATATCTTCATTTGGTGGAACTTACATTGAACTCACAATGAGATCCTATTTCTAACTGTGGCTCAAGATAAGTTAAAATGTGAGAAAATTTATAAATTTATAAAATTTTTATTAAATATTTTTATATTAAAAAGATTTAAATTAAATACTTTGAATTTCTTGAAATAAATACAAATTATGAATAATTTTTAGAGTAAATTTTATTGAAAATAGTTGTATGTTGATTTTTTAGTATTAAGAAATGAATAGTTTCTCTATATAAAATATTAAGAAAATAACCTAAACTTAATTTTATAAAACTATTCTATATAAAAAAGGTATCTGATATTCTGTTTAGATTTAAAATACTACAAATTTTTTTTATATTTAAAGTAAAAAATTTTTAGGTCCTTGAGAGCCTCACATTGTTTCTTCTTTGATTTATATGTTTATTTTATATAAAAGCCTCATAGGATAAAAATGTTTTTTTTTAAATTTAATAATTAGATTTCAAATAAATATATAATATTGTAAAAACTCAAATTTTAACTTTTCTTTTCTTTTTTATATCTGTACTGAAGAGTTGAAATATCCTGTACTTTAAATAATTTTTATAAAAATATACTCATTCTAGTATTGTTTTTTGATAAGTCCAATTATAAGAAAATTTATATATTCTTATTTTTAAATGAAATATTAGGGAGTATCAATGTTCAGGGATCCACAATTAGGGATCAGGAATATTTTTTCCCAGGATCAGACATTATTAATTGGAGAAGATTCTTATCCACTAGCCCCAGGGCTAATGGATAAGGGATTGATGATAATGCATTATCCTGCCTCTTATACTGCAATTTCTGTTTCTAATTCCTGATCCCAAAATCATCACATTTATGATTGATTTGTAAAAAGCTCACATGAAATATAATTTTGGTTGCCATCCTTATGTATCTCATCACTCTATGATACTTAATTTTGGTGGTGAACACATAACATTTTTTCTCATCTTTATGTGTCTCTCCACTCTATGATACTTAATTTTTGTGGAAAATACATAACATTATTTTCTATCCACACATCCCATCTACTCATTTTGTGGCAAATTCCCTATTCCCACTCATCAAATAGAACTTCCACTGACAATAATGAAGCACTACTCTACTAAGAAGCAACTTCACACAGCTATGAATGCTATCACTTTATTTTTAGCCGCTGACTCTTACTCAAAGTCTGGGCTGGAAGAAACATTAGCTTATATGTCTTTTCAATGATCTTAATGAAGAAGAGGATCCCAGACCTGCACCAGCTCTCCCCTCCCTTAAATCACAAAAATCCTTCCCACCAGCATACACTCTTTCATTATGCCAACCACCTTCCAATAATTTGAAACACAACCCTTTTAATTTTTTTTTCATACTCTCCAAATTTTCAACTTCTGTGATTTATTCACTTGGTTGGTGTTTTTATTTTTCATATTCATATTTATTTTGAATTTATGCTGAATCTCTCTTTTTTGAATGTCTCATTTGTTTTCATTCACCAGCTTAACATGAAATTTCACATTTTCCGCAATTGCATAATTTTTAACTGTTTCTTTTTTTCATTCATCCCTCATATCCTTTTGCTCTTCTCCTCCAAAATCCCTCAAAAAATTTGGTTTCATTTATTTTCTCATCTCATCTCTCCAGGTAAGTGTTTTTATTCTTTTTTTGATTTTTTGATTGCTAATTATAATTTTTTTTGTTTTTTCCTTTGTATTTTATTTTTTGTATCTAAATTTTTTTGAAAGTGTTTATTTTTTATTTCAATAGTAGAATTAACCATTTTTTCTCTCCCTCTTTACTTTCTTTTTTAGCTCCATCACCCTAATCTTCATCCCTCCTTGGCATGGCCATTATCCCCCCTTTCCCCTATTTCACTTCTTTTTGGCTCCGTTTCATTAAAACACATACATTTCACATTCTTTATGCATTTCACTTACTCAATATTCAATTTCTCCCAAATCCCAACATAAATCTTTCTCAATCTATTTTTCCTACTTTTCAATCAAGGTAAGTTTCATCTCCTTTTTTTTATGCCTATGTGATATCTCATTCCTTCTATAAAAATTTCATACTTCAATATATGTATAACTCTTATCTGGATAAAAGTGAACTTATTAAACTACTCTTGTTCTCATCTCCATTACCACTTTTCAAGTTTTTGTATAAATTTTAAAAAAATGACTTGAAATTACAGTTAGGTTTATTAAAATCTAATTTTCTTTCAATTAAAATCTGTTCTGAAGGCTACTTTATATTTCCCACAAACAGATTTGAATTTAGTTCAGTGGTTGCTAAGATATTGACCTTTAAAATTGAGCCTTTTTTCCAAATTTAATTTTTTTTCATATTTTTATGTGACAAACTAGGGTCATGTATATATAAATAACATTTTCTTTAAATGAATACTCTCCTGAAGCCTATCTTTCATTTACCATAAATGGATTTTGATTTCCTTCATTGGTTGCTGAGATATTGACCTATAAAGTTGAGCCTTTTTTTCCAAACATCACATAATTTGTTGTGTGTTTTTATATTGCATAATTACAGAATAAGGCTTCTGAAACTCTTATCTGATGAATATCTAGGATTTTATCTCCCAAATCATGGGATCACTCAATTATTTTCTTGGAAAATCGCTTGAAAAAATTACATTCTGGTTTACATAACAAAATTTATACCAAAAAGAATGACACCAATTATCTTACTTTGGGGATTACCTCTTATATTAATCCTATTACTGGACAACCTATTCCTTTTCCAACAAAAATAAAAGGTCATGGGTTATACTTTCTGGATAACAACTGTATAATCAATTTTAAATTGGGAACAGGAATCGTCAAAACTATTTAGAACTCTTCTCTGCGTCATTGCTAAACAACCAAAGCTCCACTTGGCTTGGAATCTTTTCAAGAGTTCACACATTTTAGATGTTCTTTTCAAATAAGGAAAAACTTAATCCACCAGATAACCTAGGTACTAAAAAAAGTTAAATTAACAAATAAAAAAAATTTATGTTGGTCAAAAAGTATGGGTATGAGTAGAGTCATCAAATATTTTTTATTTTTTCATAAATTTTTTATAAACAACTCTTATATTTCAAATTCCTAAAATGAAGTAATGGGCCAAAGACACTGTGTTGTATAAATGGGAATCATGACAACATTTATTTGTTTCATTAGGTTCTTCAGCCTACACTTGTGGAAAGTCCCAAACATTTGTTTCTAGATGTTTCAATATTTTGTCTAGAGGAATTTTTATTACTTTAAAACCATGAAATTGATATTTATTAGTTGTTTATATATTAATTTATGTAATTATATTAAATTTTGGTGATTCTCACCCCTTAATTCAATAAAATTCAGGGGAGGGTAATGCCAAATTTTCAAATCTGACATATGAAATTGATGACTTAGAAAATTTTTGGTAATACCCACTTCTTGCTCCAATAAAATGCAGGGGAGGGTATTGCCAATTTTTTAAAACAGATATAGAGTTTTCATTGACTTAGCTGTATTTAAAAAATTAAATTTAATGATTTAAATGTAAAGAAGAAAAAATGTATGAGTTTTTCAAATTTTTTCAAAAGAAATCATCTAGCATCAAGATCTTTAAAAAGTCAGCACATATGAAATTATCACCAAAAAGAAATAAAACAAAATTTATATAACCAAACCAACAAATAATCTAAAATGTTTCAATAAAATTTTTCAGATTTTAGTGAGGAGTGTGTTCCAAGTATTGATAATTAGCTTTAATGCATTGTATCAAGAAAACTTTATAAACAAAATAAAAAAACTAGTTATCAAAAATTTTCATTAAGCATTCAACTTCCTCAATATATTTATTAGCTTAAACACGTTCTCTCAAAAAATCTTTCTTCTTGAACCATCTTCAAGTTGATACCTGAGTTACATTTGATCCAATAGGAAGTTGTACTCAAGAGCCTTCTCCTCTTTCTTTATCTCAAATTTCTTCTCCTCTAAATCATGTGCCCTGTCATCCCTCTTTAAAGAAAGCTTGAATTTCTTCTCCTCCAAGTCAATTGCCCCATCATCCCTCTGTAAAGAAAGCTCAAATTTCTTCTTCTTCAAGTCATGTTCCCTCTCATGCCTCTGTAAAGGAAGCTCAAATTTCTTCTCCTACAAGTCTTGTTCCCTATCATCCCTTTGTAAAGACAGCTCGTATTGTTTCTTTTCAAAGTTGAGAGTATCTCTTGAAACTACAACCTTACCTAGATTGGAAAGAAATATTAAAAAAAGAAAAGAAAAGCTCACTTAATTATTAAAAGGTATGCTATCACTTACCAGATTCACATTGTGTTAAAGGCATTGCAGATAATTTATCTTTTGGACCAATCAGCTTGTGTAGCCCAGGAAGAACAAAGGGGAATCATAGCGCAGTAGATAGCGCTATTATAAATATGTAATTATAGTTTTAAAAGAACAAAGGGAAAGAGAATCACAGAAGAGGATTAAGGATCTGTGCACTCAGATTTTTCACTGAGGTGTGCTACACAAAGGAATTATGTGTTATAAACTTAGGAGTACAAGCGCTGAACATTATGGATTTAAATTTTCCAATAATTGTGTGTTATGCATTAAGGAAGGAATTATGGCTCAAGAAAGGCCTCAAGTACATGGTATACTTCACCGCCGCTAGTGTGATAACTTACTGAAACAGGTAATGTAAGTTGCAGAGGCTAACAATTTAAGTTAATTTTCAGAACTATGGACTTAGTAATGAAGCAATGAGGATTGGGACTCAATCACAAAACTACCCAAGAGTCAAAGAGACAAGGATCAGGGCTGAAAGGTGTCAATGTGGGAAGTAGCACTGAAAAAATGCAAGGTACAGTCATAAGCACACATGTGGAACATGAGTGAAACGATTTAAAACTAGTTTTAGTAAGAATAGGGTTTTATTAGGCGCTGTAGTTGTTACAAGTGATGTTTTTAGTTTACTAATGGATTAGTTTTTTTTACTAATGTGGCGCTAGAAACAGCAATGGAGATCTACTAGGGAACTGTGTCTGGAGCACTGAAAAATATAAGGAGGAAAGGCTATCTAATAGGAAGGGAGAGTAGTAGTTAGATAGGAAAAATTATGATTAAAATCAGTAATTATATTACAAATATTAGAGCCTCATACTATATACTTTCAAAATATATTGTGATATATAGCAATTTGTTATTTTGTGATTACTCTAATAACAATAAGAGATTTGATTTTTCTGCGATTAAGTGATAAAAAGCATATTAGAGATATTCTGAGTCTTTTAGAGTTTGTGCATCTGTGTGTGTATTTCATATAGTATAGTGAAAAAGCACAACACAGAGGGAATATATAGATTTAGTAGGATAAACTAATATTAGAGATATTTTATTGCTATAATAAGGCATATTCAAAGAGAGCGCTTCAAGAGAGAGTAGCTGTGGATACTAGCGCTTATTAAGAATAAAAATATCCAGATAGTAATATTTCTTATTTTCCTATCTTTTAACTTATCTCTCAACTCATAAACTATCTAGTTAGATATTAGTGTTACACATTATTGCACTTTCTTCAAAATTATAGTGGCAGGCGCTTCTTTTTAGAAATTAAAAAGAAGAACCAACCCATCTTACATTGTGTCTACTGCTTAGTACTTTAGAACCCTCTACAACATTTCTCCAGAAAATAATCAATGGAAGAAAAAGGGTTTTGCAAAAGACTATCTCTATTTTTCTTTCTTTGAATGTTGAAAATAAAAGTAGATGATAGTCTTTGCTTTTTTTTGGATGTAACATTTTCCTCTTCATAATTAATGCTAGCTTCAGACTCACTTGCTTGAGGATCTTGGGTTCTTTCATTAGCCTTTTTAGAAATAAATAAATAAAACAAATAGAAAGAAATAAAAACTTACTGTGGTGAAATAATGTTGGTTTATATCACCATACGGATCTATTAAAAAGCTATCTAGATTTTTTGAATTTAGAAAAGGGGAGGCTAGAATGGAGGAAGAGGATGGAAAAAGATTTGTTTTGACATCATTTTTGGAGATAGCATCTTCACAATCCAACATGTTGGCTGGATTAACATCAGTTCACTCTCCAAAAATAGCATCCATCTCTTTAAAGTATGGACATAGATATTCAAGTTTATCATCTATCAATTTTATGCCCCTACTGATATAGATGTTGGTAATACCGAAACCAGTAGAAAATGAAAGAGTCTTTGCCTACTTTTAATTGGCTTGGTAATATTTTAAGCATTCAAAAATCTGTTTAGGCAAAAGATCAATTCTTCCCTTTGTCTAATTTTGTAATTCATTGGCTATTAGAAGATAGCCATTGACTTTTGATGCAGGGGGCCGTCCTACTTTAGTTCCATTCTCAGTAACAAAACAAGAATCATAATTAGTTTTTATTTTCAGCCAGTTGATAAAAATGAGATGATCATTTTTTTTAGTAGAAAAGTCTTTGATTTTTCAGCTGAGCAGAAGACAGAGGGAGTAATGGGATTTAAAGAACAACTGAGAGAAGGCTGCCTTTGAGAAGATCTATGATTACGGTTTGGTCTTCCAACATTGGAAGAGGCCTTTGCTGGGCTATTTGGTGCTATTTGTGTATAACTTAATTGAAATTTGTCAAAGAGTTAGGTGTTTTTTTTAGTTTTATTCATTGAATATCAGGACTTTAAATATGTGGGTACTACCATTGGATAGCCTTGGTTTTTCTCTATATTTTATGTCTTGTGACATTTTTCATATTCTAAGTTTTAAGGCATAATTTTCCTATTTTTCAGTTTTAAAAGATTTCTGTTTAATTTAGTTTTTCACATTTTACAGGCTAACCTTATGTCTTAGGTTTAATTGCTTAGTACCTTAAAGTAGAGATAATTTGGCTCCATATTTTATCTCTCAATGTTGTCATAGCTTAATTTTGTGTTTTAAGGGTTTTAGTAGTTGTGGTGGATTTTTGTAAGTATTTTGGGCTTTATTTGAGGTTTTTGTGATTTTCTGGCTTCAGGGAAGTCTGGCTGCTTCTAGGTGGCCTTCTTGAATTGGGAGGCCCGCCTGACTTGGTAAAAGAAGGCTGGGGAGTGCTTCTAGAGGGTTTTTATTCTATTTGGCTTGCAAAAGCACCAAATTCATTGCTGTGCATGGGTTTTATAGATGGTGGTCTGTGTGTACATACTGAAGAAGAAAGTTTGAGCAATTTAATTATCATACAACCATCCAGTAGCTATATCATTGTTTCTCACTCAGTGTCACTGTTTTTGGCCCAAATTGGCTGTGTTTTTTTTAAGGTTAGCTCTTGATTTAACTTAACTTTATAAACTGATTTCTATGTGGTAGCTTTGCAACCTACATCAAGTATTTTTGCTGTGTTTGTGCAAAAAGTGCACTGTCTTTGGTTTATTGTGTGGATTTCTCTGCATTTCAGGTTTTTTGGTTCTTTGATTCTCAGTGGTCTGCTTCTGGCTACTTTCTTGGCTTGTAAAGCAGTCAAGGAGTAGTTTTGGAAGGGGGAATCTTAACAGTTTCTAATTTGCTGTAGCAAATTAATCTCACCTGGTTTTTCTCAAAGGCACAGAGGTTTTTCCCTCCAGTTTAACTCCAACTCCCTTGGCCAAGGCCTAAAGCTAGTACTATAGGATTGTCTATGTCAGCATAGGTATCCCCAGCACTGAGTAATTCTTATATTTAAGATAAGATAACTTTAATTACATTAAGCTTATAAGTTAAAATTAAGGTTATAATACTTATATATATAATTTTTAAACTACTATATCACTTGTAGTAGTTTAAAGATCTTATCTATAGCCTTATGATACTTTATAAGGTGTTAAATGAGTCAAAATATACTTATCTTAAGTGATATTAAGTAATTATGGACATACTTAAGCTTATATGTTTACATAAACTTCATATTCAGTGAAATATGTAGCTATATTATGTATATTTAGGTGTATAAGTAGGTTTTTTCCTCTTAATAGCCTATAAACTTTATTTTTCTGCTTATTATAGGTCATATGGACATATTCAGTGGACTTTCAAAGCCTACACAAGCATATACACCTTTTTCAGGTGCATATATCGAGTTTGGACAACTTAATATGATTCCTCTTATGGATTTTCACTAATTTATAGGTTGGGAGCTTGGAAAGTAAATTTGGTTCCTTTATATGCTTTGGGTTTCATTATATACTCTTCGCATGAGTTATTTTACCTGTTTCATTATTGTATCTGTTTTTATCTGTTTTCTCTATTTATGGTATGGGTTTATAATATCATTAATTGTGGTGGAGGGTCATTACTGGAGATCTAGGTGTTGAAACTACCTGAATTTGATTCTATGGAGAGTTTATGGGCCCTCACAGTGCTGTCATTTCCCGGGAGAGAAGTGACATCATCTGGATTGAAGGTTTGTGCACTACAGTGGATTTTGGTATAAGTAAGGGAGGATTTGATGGGTTATTGGACATCACTTACTTACTAAAATTAAAAGAAGCATTTTAAAATAATTATTATCATATTTAAATATATTATAAAGCATTTATAAATTGATTTTATCTTAATATAAGCTATAACTATATTTTAATTATCTAAATTCCACCACTAGCATGCATAAAAATCCAAGTATTGTGAGTTTATATTGAGAGTTACTATTTTATTGGTATTCCCCTGAGGTTTAAACACTTAATAGTTTATCAATAAGTATAAGTACCATTAATATTTAATATTAAATCATACTTATATTTTAGCATACACTGACAGTCTACATTTCTGCCCCCAACATGGGGAGAGGATTTTCTATCTTTTGGAATCTCTGTTACTGTTGGAATCTTTTCTTTTGTGTATTCTTTGTAGATTTTTGAGTTTTGGTGCTGTATCACTTGGTCATTGGTCTAGGGGGTCTTCTCTCTATTTGGATTTGGACTCTCCTAGGTCTCTGAAGGCTATTGGGGGCACTTTGGCTATCTATGGTGGAAAGCTGGGGAAGTGTGATTGGAAATCTTAGGATGGTCAGGATAAAGTCATTGAAAGGGAAAATTTGTCTTTGGGAGGCGTAAAGTTTATTTTTTGAGATCTTGAAGCTGCTGTTGATGTGGATGGAGCTTCTGATTTGGGTAGGGTGAAGCAGGTGATTTTCTTCATTGATGATAGAGAGGTGGTGAAGGAATTTCTTATGATGAATAGATATAGGATTCAGGATTGGGGAAAGCTAAATATGGAAATGATCAGGAGGTGGCCCACTATGTTCTCAATGGATGATCTTTATGGCATTTCTAGTAAATGGGAAATGGATGTTGGTGTGACTTCTCTGGTTCAGTATGGTAAAATTATGGATGAAGTTGAAGAGGTTATGAGTTATCTGGATTATAATGGTATTTTATTTCATGAAATGGAGGCCAAGAGTTTATTTTGGAGTGTCATGGGTCTGGAGGTCAAAAAGGAGGTTCAGGGACTTCTGTTAAAGGCTGGGCTGATGAAGACACTTCTAAATGGAGAAATTAGGATTCCTGCTATAGGTGTTTTGAAGAATGCTATTCTGAGGCATCTTTAAAACCTTTTTTCTAAAGAGGTGGAACCTGAAAATGAAAATATAATGGATGAAAAAGTTCAGGAAGAAGTGGCAGAAAATTCAGCTACAGTTGAAATTATGGAATCACCCGTTTTGGGAGATGATGATGTTTGTGATGTTTCAGAAATTTTTATTTCTTTAACAGATGATGTCAATGGATCTCAAGAATGTTCTTCATTTGATGTTTTGGATATTTACACACTGGATGATCAGTGTATCTTTTCAAAGCTTGATGAGCTCTGTGGGAAGGAAAAATTGGATTTTCATGATGATATGGTTTCTTCATGCTTAGATAATGTACTTTTAGATGAAGATGTTTCTTTAAGATCTGTTGATGGTCAGTAAGAGTCTGTGTTGGATCTAATTCTCTAAGAGCAAGATTATTTTCTGGGTGCTTCTTAAAGCTCAGAAGATGAATTATTGGAGTAGGATGTTCATCTTGATGCTATGTACTCTATTCTGGAGGATCTTTTAGATTTTAAGAGTTATTCTGAACTTAATGATTTGAAGACTCATGAAAAAGATTCTTAGTTTCTTCTTGCAAGTTCAAAGGATGGAAGAAGTGGTGACAATCTCTCTATAGAATGTTTGGATCTTCAGAATGATTATTTTCTGAATGTATGTTTGTTGTAGGAATATAATTCCAAGCTGCTTTCCTCAAGATCAGAAGATGGTTGCTTGGGGGAAGATGACTCTTTTATAGTTCTGCGTCCTGTTTTGGAGGATTTTTTTAAATTTCAGAATAATTTTGTGATTGATGGTTTGGAGTTAGAGACAGTAAACTCTCAGCTTCCTCCCTCAACAGGAGAAGGCTTTTTTAGAAAGGAGCATAAAATTATTTATGCTGATGATTACTTTGTCTTGAAGGATATAGGGTGGATGGACAATGGGAATGAAATTGATGGTAAATTCAGTGTATGGATAAGGATGGGGATTTTTTTTGGAGTTCTGATTATGGGATATTGGAATTGGAAAAGGGGCTTGGCTTTTTGTAGCCCAAGGGGCAAAATTGTTGCTTTAAACCAGAAGTTTTAAAGAATATGATTCCTCCAAAATGATGATAAACTACTTAATTGGTCAGAGGAGAACTCAAGAAAAGAAAAAAAAATTCAATATAACTCAAGATAATCCAAAAAAAATATAAACATAATGAAGAAGGAAGAAGCAAATTATTTTTGTGAAGATCAGAAAAGTTTTTTCTCCTCCCCCATGAGGCTAAACTGGAAGATTTTTTTCACCTCCCCCAAAGGTTAAACTGGCTGGTGATATTTGTGTTTCTGATGAAGTTTTAAACCTCCCTCAAGAGGTTAAACTGGCTGAATCTGATCTTGATTCTGGTAGTGAGGATATTTTATTGATGAAGAAGGGGCTGTTGTTTGGGGCGGCTCAAAATTGGAAAATGATGTTTTTGTTAGTGAACTGGATTCTATTTAAATTTCTTATTTTGGTGATTCTGTGCATCTGTTTTGTTGGAAACTTGTTTGTTGTTAGAAGGTACCCATGGGTGGGGCTTCTAGATTTGATCTTGGAAAGTTTAGATGTAACTCATGAGCTGGCTGCTCTGTAGAATAGTTACCCCAGATTGTCTCTTTTAAAACCCATCTCTTAATTTGGTTGAACCCTAGTATTGGTTTCTCTTCACAGGTTTTAGTCTTCTATGACTTTAAACTAGAAATTCTTTTGGTCTTCAAGTGCTGGACTCTTCATGCTTATTGGTTCTGGTTTATTGTGTTAGATGTTGTAATTTTTGTTAGAAGGTACCCAGGGGGGCTTCATTATTTCATTTACAAAAGTGTGGGGGCAACTGATGAGGTTGATACTTCATAGAAAAATTACCCCATAATGTCTTTTTCAAGTAATTTGTTTTTTCCTAGTTGAATCCTAGCTCTGGTTTTTGTTATTCAGGTTTCAAGTCCACTATGACTTTAAACTGGCTTGGGACTGACTTTTCTATCTCTGGTGCTTTTGGATTGATGGCGGATCAGTGGTGGTCTCCCATCATTTTTACTTATTGGAGGGAGCCCACCCAGTGATCTTTTCTGTGGACATGGACCTGGCTATGTAATGTGGTTTTAGGGTGTTGGCTGTAAAAGTGGTGGATTCAAGATTATTTTCTCTTTTTTTTCTTTTAATTATTATATGGAGGCTATGTTTTCTCAAAGGCTCAAGATAGGGATCTTGAAATTTTTTTAGTAGAAGAAGAGGATTCAAAATAAAAATAATTTTTTATGTGTTACCACATCAAGGTGCCCTTGGATGTGGTTTACATATCAGGGGATCAGCTCATCAATTGGCTAGGGGATACTATTTTATTTTATTTGTTAAAGGAGGTTTAATATTTTATACTTGTGTGTTTTTGGTTTTGGATCCAATGAGTTATATCTTCAGGCTTTTCAGGCTCTTCAGTGAAGTTTTAAATGTTTTGGCTTTGATGGTTTTTGGGTTTGGATTCTATGGGTTATATCTTCAAGATTTTTTTTTGGAAATTCTGTCAAGACTTTAAGCTGAACACTGTGGAAATTCCATCAAGATTTTAAACTGAACACTGTGGACAGTCCATAAAGACTTTAAACTGAAACATGGTTTAGTCCCCCAAGACTATAAACTGAGGATGGTTCAATGGTTGAGTCCTTCAGGACTATAAACTGATAATGTGGTGTTACTGCGATTCTGGCAGAGGGAATACAAAGGTAGAGTCTCTGAATTTAGTTAAGGCAGATTGGGGGTAACTGATGAGCTGGCTGCTCTGTAGAACAGTTACCTCAGAATTTTAATTTATTTCTTTGGTCTTTAATGGTTTGATCTCTGGTTCTGTCTTTATGATTTTGGTTTTGAGTCCCCCAAGACCATAAACTGAGGGTTTTGAGTCCCCCAAGACTATTAAATGATGGCTTTTAGTCCCCCAAGACTTAAAACTGAGGATGATCCCCCTAAGACTGTAAACTGAGGAATTTCTTAAGATTGGCTACATTCAAGAAGTCTGGAGGGTGGTCAAGAATTTTCATTTCTAATTCAAAGGTTTAGTCAAGAGTTGAGTTGTAGAAGAGAATCAAGTGATGAAACAAAGTGTTCAGCATTATCCCTGAGCTGGTGGTTGAGGTATTTCCATTTCTCAAGGTCCTGTGGATTTCCAGCTGGAGTGGATTTGAAGTAGCTTAGTAGAAGATGTTTTTATTCAGAGGAGTGTTGTTGGAACTAAGCCTTAATAGTGGAGATGTGGTAAGGTGTTGGTGGTTCAATGGATCCTACATTTTCATCATCACTGTCAGAAGTTGAAGGAGCTGAGAAGTCATCAGTTTTTTTTAAAAGTAGAAGGAATAAAAAAATGTTTTTTTACCAACAGATGGACCAAGAATGGTGGAATTGGTTGCCGTAGTGGTGTTGGCACTTATTTTTGAAGGGTGTAGTTTTTTGACTAATCTGGGTATTAGGATGGATGTCCTGGATCTTTTGGTGCTGGTGGAAGATAGACCAGGTTGAGGTGGAGGTGAAGCTGATGCAGATGATAATTTGCCAGGTCTGTAGAAAGTCTTCTTTCTGGATTGGCAGACATCACAGGATGATCTGTATGGATGAGCTGGTGGTGTGATGGCACAGATCTGATTATAGTCAATGAAAAATTGGCAAGGGCCCATGTCAGAGGCAGATTTTGAAAGAAAGCTGAAAATGGTAGATCTGATGAAGAAAAATGGGGACATTCTCAATTGAAGGGAGGATCTGGTATTCCAACATTTTCAGAGGCCTTTTTTAGGCTGTTTGGTGCTATTTTTGTATGTCTTAATAGACATTGGTTAAATTATCAGGTGTTTTTCTGGTTTTATTCAGTTAATATCGGTACTATGGGTATGTGGGTACTACCATTGAATAGCCATGGTTTTTCTCTATATTTTATGTTGTGTGACATTTTTCATATTCCAAGTTTTAAGGAGTCATTTCCCTATTTTTCATTTCTAAAAGATAGCTGTTTAATTTAGTTTTTCCAGTTTTACGGGCTAACCTTAAGTCTTAGGGTTAAGTTCTTATTACCATAAAGTAGAGCTGATTTGGCTTTATGTTTTACTTCACAATGTTTTCATAGCTTAATTCTGTGTTTTAAGGTTTTAGTAGTTGTGGTGGATTTTTCTAAGTATTTGGTGCTTTTTTAGATGTTTTTTAGTGGTTCTTTGGCTTCAGGGAGGTCTTCCCCCCTTGGTCAAAGAAGGGCTGGGGAGAATTTCTACAGGGTTTTTTTTTATTTGGCTGTCAAAGGTACAAAATTAGTTGCTGTGCATGGATTTTAGATAGGTGGTCTGTGTGTACATAATGAAGAAGACAGTTTGGGGCAACTTTAATTATCATACAACCATCCAGTAGTTATATCATTGTTTCTCACTCAGTCTCACTGTTTTTGGCCAAAATTGGCTGTGTTTGTTTCAAGGTAGTTCTTCATTTAACTTAACTTTAGAAACTGATTTCTCTGTTGTAGCTTTGCAACCTACATCAAGTATTTTTGCTGTTTTTGTGCAGCAAGTGCACTGTGTATTTGGTTTCTGGTGTGGATTTCTCTGCATTTCAGGTTTTTTTGTTTTTTGGCTCTCAGTGGTTTTCTATTGGCTACTGTCTTGATTTTTAAAGCAGTCAAGGAGTTTTTTTGGAGGGGGGAATTGTAACAGTCTCTAATTTGGTGTAGAAAATTAATCTAACCTGGTTTTTCTCAAAGAGACAGGGGTTTTTCTCTCCAGTTTTACACCAGCTCCCTTGTTAAAGGCCCATAGCTAGTAATATAGGATTGTATACAACAAAGAATTTTGAGATACTTGAAGATGAAAAGGAGAAGAGAAAAACAGATGATATGCGGAGGGGTTTTTAACAGAAATGAATAGACAGAATGGGAGTGCACAGTAAGGTAGGGAGGCTGGCACCTTAAGAAAGATTTCCAAGATATGGTTTTCATAAATTGAGGATAAAAATGCTGAATATAGGTGAACATTGAAACGTAAAAGGTCTAATAACCCAATTATTAGAAAAAATAATTGCAGAAGATATTTGGGGTGTAATGATTTTTATCCGCAATTAATTTAATTGCGGATTGGTCAACATTGATACCCCCTTTTCACAGGATTTTAGATGATAGAATTTGAAATTGGATATCAGAGTCATATATTTTTGGCCTATTGGTTTGAATATCATATTTCTAATAAATAATTGATAAATACTTAGCCCATATATTTTTTTCAAGAACTATATGTTAATGTTCAGTTGTGAATAAATTCTGACAAAATTTTTTTTCTAAAGACTAAAAAAGTGTACCTGCAACTTTTCACTTAACTTATTTCTCAACAGAATAGAATTGAAATATTATTTCTATTCTTTTAAAATGTGTGTTAATTTTTATTTAAATTAATATATGATCCCTTCAACCCTAGATTTTTTATATTAGTATTACCAAAAATAACTATTGTGCCTTTTTTGCAAAACAATTATCATATAGTAGCTTTTGAATGATAAACTAATATAATTATGAAAAAATACCACTTCCGCCTATTGAATTCAGATTTTGCACAATATAATAGTCTAAAATTTAACATGAAGCACATTTTTTCACATGAGAACACTTAAGAAAATCTATGATTCTTATTCCCAGGTGGACACATCAATTCTCCCACCATATAGCATGGATGAATACTTAAGCATCAAAATTATAGTTTAGAGAAATTTATACTGTTTTATAATGTTTTATGTTTAAATTTTTACATTTAGTTTGAATTTCAATATTTCATATGAAAAATTCACTCATTAGTGATTAATTCTTTCACCTCATGAGATCACTCTAGGAACTTAAAATATTTTGAAGTAATGGTGATGAACTACATCATGAAGTGTTCCAGAGTCTCATATATGTATTAATCTTACTAAATGATTATTAAAAAACTTCTTAGTGGTTGAGGAATATCTAGGACAAAAAAAAGATCAAAAATTAACTTCATTTTGACTTTAATCATTATATTGCATTTAAAAAGTTCAAAAGCTGGATTGAAATCTACTATTATAAGAGTTATACTTCATTCAGAAATATAATCAAATTATTTCTTAAACAATAGTGGTTAATATAAAAAATCAGTGAGAATACTTCATTTAGTCAGATATTAGGAAAACACATTTCTATCTTTTTTTATTTAGCTATGTGTGTTTTTAATGTATTCTGAAAGAAAAAATATATGAATTTTGATGGCTCAGTATGTTTTTTAGATAAATTAATTGTATTTAAAAAATTATATGGCTTAATCAGAGACTTGAAAACTAAATAAAAGTAACAATTAGGCCATATAGCTTAAACTTAAAAATGAAAGCTTCAAAGTTTGGGCTGAATGGATTTTTTAATAAAAAGAGCCACTGATTTTATACATTATTTTTTCACAAGAAATTAATAAAATCATCAGAGAGTTTAAATTTATTTTGAAATAAATGATATGATTTTCAGTATTTCCAATGATCAAGTTAAATTAAAAATTAACATTAAACTGTGTTTAATAAAAAAATATTTAATTAATAAGATTCTTAAGCTTCCCTTGTTTTTGCGATTTTTAATTTGAAAATTGTACATTTTCCTTTTTTTTCATACTTTAAAGCCCCCAATGTTTATGTCTAGTTACTTCCCTTTCACTATTAACCCCATTATTATCATCAGACTATTTTCCAATATGGTCGCTAGTTTGATCCCATTATAAAAGAACCCCTATCAAAAACCTAATACTGATAATATAAAAACCCTCTTGTTTTGTACCACATTTCTCAATTTGTTTATTTCTCTCAATTTTACTACTATTATCTTTTGTTCTCACATTTATCTGTGTTTTTAAAGTTAGAAAATCCCAATTGTAATAAATATTTTTTATCTCTTTATTACCTTGATATAAGAATTTTTTATTTTATTCAAGTAATAATTCATTAAAATGCCTTGTGATAATCAGAAACCTCCTTTACAGAAGATCTATTACTTTTTCTATGGTATCTTCTTACACTAACTTTTCTTTTCCATTAATATATTTGATAAATTAGAACCAAGTAGTTATTTGACAAAATCTCATCATCATCCTTGATTCAAATCCTTAAAACTCAAGAAACAACCACCTCTAGGAATGTCTCCAAACCCCCCTTCTCTTGCCAACAAAAGGACTGAAATCACCAGATTTCAATAAGGCAAGATACTTGAATTCTCTAAAGAAAAAACTGAAGAGCTACTGTAAACTCTTAGCCAAAAGCCTTTGCCATCTTATATATCAAATGCCTATAACAATGTGCTTGAATACATTGATGACCTAGAAAAATGTAAGCAATTATTTTATATTAACTTCTTTAAACTCAGTAGGATATATTATTGACCCTTTTTCTATAAAAATTATTCAAATTCAGCTTATGAAAAAGGTATCATTCCTCCTGATGATGTTATTATCATCAAAGACAATGATGTTATTGAAAGAACTGACACTGAAGGCCATGCATCAACATCTTGAGAGGGAGATAAGACTATTCTTTGACTTTATAAAGAATTAGACTTTCTAGGGGCTCTAGTTTTTTCAGTGCTACTAAAAATCCTCCTGCCAAGGATTCCTCTTATGCAACATCTCAAAATCTAAGCAAACTAGCAAAAATGTGTCCAAACCATATATCATTTATTTCATGTTTAATATAGCAATACATTTTATATTAGTCTTTAAAGCTATCTTGAAATTGTTTACTTTTTTATTTACTGTTTTAAAAATAAAAAAAAATAAAAATAAAAATAAAAATAAAAATAAAAATAAAAATAAAAATAAAAATAAAAATAAAAATAAAAATAAAAATAAAAATAAAAATAAAAATAAAAATAAAAATAAAAATAAAAATAAAAATAAAAATAAAAATAAAAATAAAAATAAAAATAAAAATAAAAATAAAAATAAAAATAAAAATAAAAATAAAAATAAAAATAAAAATAAAAATAAAAATAAAAATAAAAATAAAAATAAAAATAAAAATAAAAATAAAAATAAAAATAAAAATAAAAATAAAAATAAAAACAAAAATAAAAATAAAAATAAAAATAAAAATAAAAATAAAAATAAAAATAAAAATAAAAATAAAAATAAAAATAAAAATAAAAATAAAAATAAAAATAAAAATAAAAACAAAAATAAAAATAAAAATAAAAATAAAAATAAAAATAAAAATAAAAATAAAAATAAAAATAAAAATAAAAATAAAAATAAAAATAAAAATAAAAATAAAAATAAAAATAAAAATAAAAATAAAAATAAAAATAAAAATAAAAATAAAAATAAAAATAAAAATAAAAATAAAAATAAAAATAAAAATAAAAATAAAAATAAAAATAAAAATAAAAATAAAAATAAAAATAAAAATAAAAATAAAAATAAAAATAAAAATAAAAATAAAAATAAAAATAAAAATAAAAATAAAAATAAAAATAAAAATAAAAATAAAAATAAAAATAAAAATAAAAATAAAAATAAAAATAAAAATAAAAATAAAAATAAAAATAAAAATAAAAATAAAAATAAAAATAAAAATAAAAATAAAAATAAAAATAAAAATAAAAATAAAAATAAAAATAAAAATAAAAATAAAAATAAAAATAAAAATAAAAATAAAAATAAAAATAAAAATAAAAATAAAAATAAAAATAAAAATAAAAATAAAAATAAAAATAAAAATAAAAATAAAAATAAAAATAAAAATAAAAATAAAAATAAAAATAAAAATAAAAATAAAAATAAAAATAAAAATAAAAATAAAAATAAAAATAAAAATAAAAATAAAAATAAAAATAAAAATAAAAATAAAAATAAAAATAAAAATAAAAATAAAAATAAAAATAAAAATAAAAATAAAAATAAAAATAAAAATAAAAATAAAAATAAAAATAAAAATAAAAATAAAAATAAAAATAAAAATAAAAATAAAAATAAAAATAAAAATAAAAATAAAAATAAAAATAAAAATAAAAATAAAAATAAAAATAAAAATAAAAATAAAAATAAAAATAAAAATAAAAATAAAAATAAAAATAAAAATAAAAATAAAAATAAAAATAAAAATAAAAATAAAAATAAAAATAAAAATAAAAATAAAAATAAAAATAAAAATAAAAATAAAAATAAAAATAAAAATAAAAATAAAAATAAAAATAAAAATAAAAATAAAAATAAAAATAAAAATAAAAATAAAAATAAAAATAAAAATAAAAATAAAAATAAAAATAAAAATAAAAATAAAAATAAAAATAAAAATAAAAATAAAAATAAAAATAAAAATAAAAATAAAAATAAAAATAAAAATAAAAATAAAAATAAAAATAAAAATAAAAATAAAAATAAAAATAAAAATAAAAATAAAAATAAAAATAAAAATAAAAATAAAAATAAAAATAAAAATAAAAATAAAAATAAAAATAAAAATAAAAATAAAAATAAAAATAAAAATAAAAATAAAAATAAAAATAAAAATAAAAATAAAAATAAAAATAAAAATAAAAATAAAAATAAAAATAAAAATAAAAATAAAAATAAAAATAAAAATAAAAATAAAAATAAAAATAAAAATAAAAATAAAAATAAAAATAAAAATAAAAATAAAAATAAAAATAAAAATAAAAATAAAAATAAAAATAAAAATAAAAATAAAAATAAAAATAAAAATAAAAATAAAAATAAAAATAAAAATAAAAATAAAAATAAAAATAAAAATAAAAATAAAAATAAAAATAAAAATAAAAATAAAAATAAAAATAAAAATAAAAATAAAAATAAAAATAAAAATAAAAATAAAAATAAAAATAAAAATAAAAATAAAAATAAAAATAAAAATAAAAATAAAAATAAAAATAAAAATAAAAATAAAAATAAAAATAAAAATAAAAATAAAAATAAAAATAAAAATAAAAATAAAAATAAAAATAAAAATAAAAATAAAAATAAAAATAAAAATAAAAATAAAAATAAAAATAAAAATAAAAATAAAAATAAAAATAAAAATAAAAATAAAAATAAAAATAAAAATAAAAATAAAAATAAAAATAAAAATAAAAATAAAAATATAACACATTTTTATATATATATCTGCTAATTATTTATGTTCTTCATTTAGTGAATTATTGATTTCTTTTTTTTTATTTAATTTCTGTAAGAAGAATCTTTCAGCAGTTGGTATGGATTGTGTTGGCATTTCCGCTTTTATTTAGGATTGGAGGAAGAAAAGTGTTCTTTGTGATGTAGGCGGCTGGAGAGAGTATATGGGTTGTAATGGTCAAGAACAGGATTAGAAGGTAATTTTTTGGAAGAAGTGGATGAAGCAGGGATAGAGTTTGGAAGGTGTGCTTGATTATTCTAGAAATCTTCCAGTGGTCATCAAGGCGCTGTTTCCTCATATTATTTTCAAATTCATTCAACAGACCATGAATATCAAAGGCATTAAGCATTTTTGAACACATCATGCTTAGGTGTTGTTTCATTTTGGTGTAATCCAGTGGTAAGGTAGTTTGTAGAGGTTGGCCAATCACAATTGCAGTTTCAGGAAGCAGGGTTCCAACTAAACGGAAGAATTGAATCTGTAATTTTTCTCTGTTGAAGAAATTAAATTTATTAATTTTTTACTTACAGATTGGGAGCTCATCCAATTTTTAAGGGGCAGGGATTTGGGCTGTTAAATTATTTTTAATGGATGAAGTAGGAGGATCAACCAGATGGAGATATGTATCTTCATGTTCATCCTCTAAATGGTATTGAGAATATGAACTAGAAGGAGGATGTTCCTGTGGCCTGGTTGGAGCAGCAGTTCTGCTGTTATTGTTGTTGATATTTTTGCTTGACTCTGTTTGGTTAGATACTGGTGGTGGAGTACCAGGTTGGTGTTTGGATGGACCTGTAGAAGGTGACCTGGAAGCTGATTGGGATTTTCTGGATGAAGATCTGGAAGAAATGGAACTTTCAGAGGTGTAATTGACTAGTAGATGAGAAGTGTAGTTATCTATTCTTCTTTGAGAGGTTTATTTTTTCCTGGGAGCAGTGTTTGATGCTCTTGTGTCTCCTTGAGGTCCTCTTACAGGTCTTCTTGAAGTTTTGAAATTTTTGGCATTTTTAGAGGATGAAATTTTTGAGAGAATAACTCTGGGAGAACAAGGAGGTTGTTGTGTGGAGTTGTTGGAGTTTACTGGTGGATTTTAGCTGTTTTCTGGTTGGATGGAGGCATTATTAACTGTGTATTGGACTGGTTAATCAAGGGATTCATTGGGGAGCTCAATGTGTATAAAAGGAGGAGGTTTTGAGTCTTGTTTTCTAAATTCTTTATCATTACAATTAAATCATATCACCAAATTAATTTACAATACATATAAATAGCACTTATATAGTCTTTGAATAGTATCTGAATTATTAAATCTATTTCTCTACCAACTATAAAGATTGTAAGCCATATATAATTAGTGAGATTAGAATTACTGAGACCCTTATTTTGAGTAATTTTAATACTTATTGGATTTGTACTACAGTATTCATATAGGACCATTAAAATCTTCTAGACAACTGACCATTCAAGCTAGTTCATGTCTTTGTACTTGACGTCAGCCTGACAGCTGATATGGTGGTTTTAGACAGAAGTCATTAATTCTACTTCTGTCACCCAGGCTATCTCAGGAGCCCAGTAAATTGTTATAATAATTTATTGGAAGCATATAAGGGAATAACATTCTGTATATTATGTAATTAAAATAAAATATTTTATTGAATAATAAAATTATATAAATATTTTATAAATAAGTAAAATAATTATTATATAAATTTTATTATTAAGTAAATTATTTATTACATAAAAATAGATTAGGGGGAATCAATTTTCAGGGATCCACAATTAGGGATCAGGAATTTTTTTTCCCAGTATCAGACATTATTAATTGCGGAAGTTTCTTATCCACTAGCCCCAGGGCTACTGGACAAGGAATCCATGATATTGCATTATCACACCTTATATACCCCAATTTCCATTCCTAATTCCTGATCCCAAACTCATCTCATCCATGATGGATTTTCAATAAAGTCACATGACTCATAATTTCCAATGCCATCCTTAAGTCTTTCCTCACTCTATGCTACTTAATTTTGGTGGCAAACACTTAATTTTTTTTTCTATCTACACACCCCAACTGCACATTTGGCGGTGAATTCCCACTTCCCTCAACACATCACCCTTCCACCGGCAACAATGAAACACCTCTCTTCTAGGAAGCTACTTCACTCAACAATGAATGCTATTACTTTACTTTTAGTTCTCTGCTATAAATCTGACTCTGGTTTAGAAGATTCTTTAGCTTATATGTGTTTTCTTTCCAAAAAATGTTACATCATCACCAGGGGGCCGAATCTTTATCATGATCCCCAATATGATCTGGCCTCCATTCTCAACATTCCTCATTTAAACTTCACCCAAATTTTTAGAACTTCTCCAGATTCTTTCTTCAAACTTTATCAACTCATCTCTGATCATCCTATCTTTTATAAAAATTCCCATAACAAACAGCGTAATCCTACCATCCAACTTGCTGTTGCACTATGTTGCTTTGGCTCAAATGGAAACAGTGCTGCTGTAAGAGGTTTGGATAATCTCTTTAACATAGGATATGGTACTGTCATATTATACACCAAGCGCTGTTTGATTGCTATCCTTTCCCTCAAGTCTCAAACACTTGCTTGGCCAACTCCAGAACAGAAACTTGAATTCTCTCAAGTAATGCAAGCTGAAGGTTTCCCTGGCTGTGTAGGATTTGTTGATGGCACAACTATACCTTTGAGTCAAAAGCCTGCTCATGATGGCAACCATTATTTTGATCGCAAAAAAAGATTTCTTCAAAATCTTTTCCAATTTCTCATCCTTCATAAACTAACTTTTTATCTTCTTTTTAGATACTCTATTTCCATTCAACTTGTATAGGATTTCAATAAAAAATTTAATGCTTTTCATAGTGGCTGCCCTGGCTCATTTCATGACTCTTCCTTCTTCTAAAGAATGAGGATTTCTCAAACCCCTGACTCATACTTTGACAAATCTCAGTACCTCCTTGCAGACTCAGCATATGCAAGTGGAAAGTACATTATACCTGCTTTCCGTGGTGCAACTTCAGAAAATGACCCCAAAACTGCCTTTAATTATCACCTTGCACAATCAAGAGTACAAATTGAACATGCTATAGGTATTTTAAAGGGACAAATTTCTAGTCTTTGGGAGCTCTGAATCCAATTTCAAAAAAAATTGGAGATCAAAACTGCAAATCATTGGATCATGACTTGCATTAAACTCCACAATATCCTAGCTGATTTAAAGGATGAGTGGAATGATCTTTATGAAGAAGAGGATCCTGAACCACCACCGGTATGGTAAGTTAAACTCTTACAGTCGCCTTTCTGTAAGCAGAATCCGGAGGAGATATGTGGATTTAGCTGAAAAACCCGTCCTTCCAATAAAAATAACAAAGAAGGTGTTCTAAATCACTAAGCTAACCAGTCTACTTGAATCTGATTGATGAAAATAATGAAACTCTAAAATAATTAACGCTTATTGAGATTTAATGAAAGTGGCTGTTGATAAAAGAAGTACTGATAACAACTATTAAGGTGTACCAGTGAAAGATCTGAAAAGATTGACTTTTATGTTTTTATAATAATTTGAATTTTTATGAGACAGCAATAATCAAGTCCCAGTGATGAAGACCTTTCTAAAGATACCCTGTATGAAGTGTGATTTAAATTGTTGAGTAGTATTTCTAAAATGTTATATATAAAATATAAAGTTATAAGGGTATTACAAATTTATTTAATTTGTTGAGTAATAAAAAATAAGACCGTGGTGGTTAATGATTAAGCTGTATGATGTGTCCCCCCTCTCAATTTCGAGTTTGAGAGGCGCTTAAGTATTCCTAGTCACGTGCCTAAGTTTTCCCCTCCAAAGCTCTCCCAGAGTCAATCCGGAGCCGAAGCGGAGTCCGAGCGGAGTCAGAACGGAGTCCGTACGGAGTCCGAATGGAGTCCAAGCGGAGTCCAAACGGAGTCCAAGCGGACTCAATTAGAAACTTTAAAACTATAATAAAAATCTAGAAAAATTACACATGATAGAGCCCCTTCCCCTTTACATTCGGAACTAATTTTTGTAGTCTGCGCAGCTCTAATCACCCTGTGAAAATTCATCAAAGTTAAGTAATTTCAGAAAACGTAAATTTTTCTATAAAACTTTAAAATTCATTTAAAAATATAAGAAAAATAGTAAACATTCTGGGAAAAATTTCCCAAGGCTCTTGAGTGACTTGACTTGATACTTATAAACTTTTCAGACCGTAAAAATAAGTTTTCTCCGTAAAATAAATTGTTTTTTGCGTAGGCATTTGCTTTTAACCAATTTCTTCATATTTAGAACTCAAATAAATTAAATAAAACCCTTTTATAAAAAATAATAGCGCCAATCTTGCACACCTTAATAACTCCATTTACTTACTTAGGTTCCATACTAAACTTTAGGCTACCACACCGGCACTCCCCTGCCTTGATTCACAAATCATTCAATCAACCGGCATACGCCCCATTATAATGCCAATTACTCTCCAACATTTCTCTTCACCATCCTTTTAATTTTTGATTTTTATGTTTTCATACTTTCCAAATGTACTCTTTGTGTACTTTATTCTCTTGGTTTTGTATTTTGGTTTGTTGAATATTCATTTTTTTTTGAATTTACGGTGAATATCTTTTTTTTGGATGGCTCATTGGTTTTCTTTCACCACCTCAACATGAAATCACATATTTTGCCTGTGGGCTGCCTGCATGCAGTCCAGCAGCCAGGGAGCTATTTTTGAAGCTGTTTTATCTGAATTTGCTGAGATAAATGCTGTTTCTTGAGATGATAAGGAAGTTTTTTTAGAGAGTATTTTGGTACATAGCAGCCTGATATTCTGGATGGAGCTAAAGATAGAAAAGAGGAAGCAGGACCAAGTTCTGGGGATCCATTAGGAGATCTAGAGATGTATTTGCATGAAGGTGAAGGTGGTGGTATAGGATAATTTGGGTCTCTGTCACATTTTTTCTTTTTTAAGTTGCAAGAACCACAGACTTTGTTTCAGAGTTTGTCTTCAGGAGTTGGAAGAGTAAAAGAGCAAGGTCAGCACATTTGGATACACTGTTTTCAAACATAGTTCTTGGGAGAAGTGAAACAAGGAAATTCTAATGGGTCAAAATCTGGGGATCCGGCCTTTATATGTGATTGGATAACAATGAAGAGAAAATAGATAAAAGAAAATTGTCTATCAGTGATGTGTAGATGATGAAGAGATAGTGAAACTTCAGTAGGGAAGTTTCAGAGTGTAGTGCATGGAATTAGCTCTGTTATTTTTATGCAAAGTGTGGAAAGTCCATCAAGACTTTAAACTGAAGAATGGTATAGTCCCCAAATACTATAAACTGAGGATGGTTTGATTGTTGAGTCCTTCAGGACTATAAACTGATAATGTGATGTTGGTGTAATTCTGGCAGAGGGAATCCAAAGGGGTAATCTCTAAATTCAGTTAAGGAAAGTGTGGGGTAACTGATGAGCTTTCTGCTTGGTAGAACTGTTACCACAGAACTTCAAGTTATTTCTTTGGTCTTTAATTATTTGATCTCCGTTTCTGTCTTTATAATTTAAGTTTTAAGTCCCCCAAGACTATAAACTGAGGGTTTTGAGTCCCTCAAGACTATAAAATGAGGGCTGTTAGTCTCCCAAGACTTAAAACTGAAGATGAGTTCTCCCAGACTTTAAACTGAAGAGTTTTTTTATGGTTGGCTACATTTAGAAAGTCTGGAAAGTTCCCAAATTGTTTTTATTTCTAAGTTAAGAATTGCAGGCAAGAATCATTTAAAGAAGAGAATCAAGAGATGAAACAAAGTGTTCAGCATTAGTCTTGAAGTGGTGGATGAGGTGTATTCTTTTCTCAATTTCCTGTGGATCATTAAAATGAGTGGATTGGAAGTAGTTCAGAATGAGATTTTTTTGTTGAGAATATTGCTGTTGGAATTTTTTGTTGATGGTGGGAGATTGACTGGGTGGTGGTGTTTCAATGGTTCCCACATTGTTATCATCACTGTCTGGATAGGAAGGAACTGTAAACTCATCATCTTAAATTTCAGTATGAAGAAGCATAGGTTTTACCATCAGAAGGACCAGGTATTATAGAGCTAGCGGTTGTAGTGGTGTTAGAACTCTTTTTGACGGATTTAATTTGTTGATTAATCTGGGTATCAAGATGAAAGGCCTAGATCTTTTGGTTTTGCTGGAAGATAGACCAGTCTGAGGGGTATGTCAATCTGTTGCAGATGATAATGGACCAGGTCTGGAGCAAGATTTCTTTATGTAATAGCAGGCATTACAAGCAGTTCTGTGTGGATGGATTGGTGGTGATATGGTGCAGATGAGGTTATGGTCAATACAGTATTGACAGGAACCCATTTTAGAGATTGATTTTGAAAAATGTGTGAATATGGTGATTTCGGTGAAGGAGAATGAAGACATTCTCAATTGGAGGGAGTATGTGTTCTTCAAACATTTGCAGAGGCCTTTTTTGGTCTGTTTGGCAATGTTTTTGTATGCCTTAATTGATATTGGTTGAATAATTGGGTCTTTTTCTTGTTTTATACAGTGAATATTGGGACTATGTTTATGTGGGTACTACCATCAGATATCCCTGGTTTTCTCTATATTTTATGTCTTGATGACAGTTTTCATATATTAAGTTTTAAAGGGTCATTTTCTCACTTTTCATTTATAAAAGATAGCTGTTTAATTTTGTTTTTTGTGTTTTATGGGCTAACCTTAAGTCTTAGAGTTAAGTGCTTAGTACCATTAAGTAGATCTAATTAAGCTCTATATTTTATGTCCCAAAGTTATCATAGCTTAATTTTGTGTTTTAAGGGTTTTAGTAGTCATGGTGGATGTTTTCTAAGTATTTTGGGCTTTATTGGAGATTTTTGGTGGTTTTCTGGATTCAGGGAGGTCTGGCCACTTCTAGGTGCTATGCCTGACTTGGTTATAGAAGGCTGAGGAGTGCTTCTAGAGGGTTTTTATTCAATCTTGCTGCCAAAAGTACCAAATTCATTGCTGTTCATGGATTTTTTAGAGGGTGGTCTGTGTGTTAATACTGAAGAAGACAGTTCGGAGAAACTTTAATTATAATACAACCATCTTGAAGTGATATCATTGTTTCAAACTTAGTTTTAACTGTTTTTTAGCCACAATTAGCTGTGTTTTTTGCAAGGTTAGTTCTTCATTTTACTCAACTTTGGCAATCACTTTCTCTGGTGTAGCTTTGAAACCTTAATAAAGCATTATTATATTTTTCTGTGCAATAAGTGTACAGTGTTTTGTTTTTCTGGTGTGTATCTTTCTGAATTTCAGGTTTCTGGTTCTTTACTTCTCAGTGGTCTGCTATTGGCTACTGTCTTGACTTGTTAAGCATTCAAGAAGTGTGTTTGAAGGGGTATGGTAACAGTCTCTAATTTGGTGTAGCAAATAAATCTCACCTGTTATTTCTCAAAGGGAGAGGGTTTTTTCTCTCCAGTTTTACTACGACTCCCTTGGTCAAGGCCCATAGCTAGTACTATAGGATTTTCTACACCTTTTCCATTTAAGACTGTCACCGCGCAATACGGGGGCGGACTTGTTAGCAAGTCCGCAACCTTGGACTCAAATTCACCACAGATTGAACACACATTGAGCTATTGACAAAGGAACCATACAATCAGGGATGAACACCACTCAGCATAACAGTTTTTGTGGGTCTTCAAGTAGAGTTCAGTATGAGTTCAGTATGAATTCAGTCTGAGTTCCACCTGAGTTCAGTCTGAGTTCAGGTTGGGGACTTGCTAGCAAGTCCACCCCCTATATTGCGTAGTGTGTAGTACAAGTAAAATTTCCAGAAGATGGTTCTATTTCTTGATCATTAAAGTTTTCTTCAAACCCAGGAATCCCAAGCTATTGACAGAGTTTTACTGCTTCTCAATACTTAAAATTAGATATATTTTGATAAAAAAATTTAAAAAATAACTCTACTTGCTTCATTCAATGATCATACTCTGCCAAATCTAAGGGCTTAGAAGCATATTGACCTAAAAAATTAATTTAAATAATAGAAGATTAAAACTATTCTTAAATAAAACTATATAATACTTATTAATTAATAGAGACTTTGTTATATCTAAAAACTAACCACCAACAAACATATTAAAAAATCCACAACCATTTCTATGAGCTTTATATTTCAAAATTTGATGTTCAAAATACAATAAGTCTTTGATGCTCTTTCACCAACATGCCTCTTTCAGTCCATAATAAACTAAAAACCACTGCTACTACTCTAGCCTTGGATCTACTGGTTAACTCTGATACCATCTCTAATGCTGAACTTGACTTGGCTTACATGTGTGACATGCTGGAGAATCGCTATTTATATTCCAGAACACCTTTCATAAAACACCAACCACAATTTGACCTTAAGGGTCTTTACAACATTCTTTAAATTAGCTTTAAACAGATATTTTTCACAACCTTTCCTGGATTTCTCAGTTTACTTGAATTGATAAATGTTCACTCAATTTTCAGAAATAATTCTTGTTGTCCACAAGGAGATCCTGATGTTCAAATCTGTGTTGCACTTTGTCATTTTAGTTCAAATTAAAATTGTGCCACATTAACCCATCTTGAAAACCTCTTCCAGATCAGAGATGAAAATAAATATTTTTATTCTAAAACAATGCTTTGAATCTCTCTTATACACATCACATTCTTCTACTATTGCTATTTTTTAGCATTTCAGTTGATTAAATTTTTTGTATTTAAATTATAAGTATTTTTTTTCTCTGTATCTACATGACTTAAATTTATTCTTGATTTCTATTAATATTTTGATTAAATATGGTTTTTCAACAGCTTCATTAACCAATCCTTATGCACAAGATATATAAATTCACAAATTTGATTTTTCTAAATCTAGAAATTAAGCAATACCCTCCCATGAATTTTTCTATATTAGTGGGTGTGGATTGCCATTTTTTTCATGTCAAAAAATTTTTTTATGTCTGGAAAAAAAATATTTATGTCAGAAAAAAATGGAAATACCTACCCCTGCAATTCACTGTGGGAGGGGGTAAAGAATACTAAATTTTCATTTTAATTTTATAAATTCTTAAATAAGTTAATCAAAAAAGATAATCAACCAAGTAAAAGTAATGGGATTCACAATACCACCTACAAATGATTTCATATGTGACCAAAGCCAAAGAAATAATATGACTAGCATTTTATTTAGAATTCATACATTCAATCAAAATAAATGTAGTAATGAAAAAATTTATACAATATTAAGGCTCAATTGCACAAAAGTTTTACTTGATTGATTATTTTTAATAATTGATAATTTAAAAATTTATGAAACAAAAAAAAATGGAAAATCTTATAATTACCATATTTAGAACCCCTCCCTAAAGATTTACTAGAAATCAAACCTTCACCCCTGCTTTCACTACCTGTTTTATCAGAATTTAGCCAATCTGGAATGAAAAAACAAAATGAGTAAGTATTTCACAAGATTCCAATAAAATGAGTAAACATTTAACAAGATTATAAACCAGGAGTTTTCTTGGTAGTTTGATGATTATCTCTTGGATTTTTTATTGATGATTATCCTGAGAAGAGCTCCAAATAGATTTTATGATACCATTTCATGAAAAAAATCCCACAAATAAACAAATCAGGGGAAAAAATGATTTATAAAGAAGAAAAATTGAGGAAACAAATGATAAAAAAAAGTTGAGGAATTTAAATACCTTGAGAGTGGTACAATGAAAAGTATCAGAAAAAATATGCATGTTATGGAATATCAAAATTCAAAAATGTAAATTAGTTTACATAAGAAGACCCAACTTTATAAGTAGATATCTCTAAAAATTTCTGAGCTAAAACTTATTCTGCTTTCTAGAAATGAAATTCATGTCTCTGGAGAACCTGTAATTAAAAAAATCTGATATTTGAATGATCCAAAATTCAGAAAATGTTAATGTTAATCCTCATGAAATAAAATCACAAAATATGAAGGAATCATCCAAAAAAGATATTAAGCTGATAAAATCAGAGCCAAAAGCCTGAAGTATTATTTGAAATAGATTGGATAAGACCTACATGCATATTATGCAACATTGAATTTAAGAAATGTAAATTAGTCTATAAAACATGACTCAACTTTGGAAGCAGATATCACAGCAACCACTGAACCAAATTCAACACCATTTTCTGGAAATAAAATCTATGCTTCTGTAGAGTCTTTGAACAAAAGGATATATCATTTAAATAAATGTAACCCTTTTCTGACCCTTTTTTTGACTTAATAGAAAATCAAAAAGGGTTAAAATATTTAAGCCAGGGATTATAAATGGGCTTAAAAGATCTATTTTAGCTATCTATGTTATTTATAAGTATTATATTTGCTCTAGAGTAAGAACTACTTGAGAAGATTAAAATCAATTTGATGGAAGTTTGAGCCAAGTGGATGATAAATATCTCAACAACCAGTGATCCAAATCAGATGTAGCTTGGTTGATATTAGAGCCAGGCTTTGAAAGAATCTTCTTTAAAATGGAAATTTGATTTGAGAAAAGAAAAAAATAAATAGAAACAATAAAAAACACAAATTCATAAAATGATCATCAGTTAAAATTGAATAAACAAAGGTGGGAGAATGACTTACCTGATGAGATGTCTTCAAAGATGTAAAAGGACTAGATAGAAGTTCAGGAAGTGATGAATAAAAGAAATAGAAGAAGAGTTAAGGAAGTGGGAGAAGATTAATAAAAGGATATGAGGGATCATTGAAAAACAGAAAGAATAAAAAAACATGCAATTTCTGAGAATATGCAACTTCATGTTGAGATGATGAACCAAAATGAATAAAGAAGGGAAAAAATGTGCTTTCACTGAAAATTCAAAATAAAAGTCAATATGAAAAAATAAAATAGCAAACTTAAATGGAAAGTATATGCAACTTGATCAATTTGATAGCCTGAAAAAAGGATTTAAAAGGGCTGTGTTGAGAATTTAGTAGTGTGATTAGCATGATGGCTGAGTTTTGAGGATATAAACTTGATCAGGAATTGTTGATACAGAAAGGAATGAAAAGTGCAAGACTTACTGAAGCATGGTGTGTAAAAATTTGAATAAAAAAAGTAGGAGGGGAAAGATGTGATGTGTGGTGAAATGGGAGGATCTTTATATTGGTGGGCTGAGCTGTGGTTAGAAAATTCGCACTAAAGTAGAATGTATTTGACCCCATGTTTGAGATATCAGGACCCAAATCAGCCATGTTTCATGGTGTGTTTATGAGGTGGTTTTCAAATGAAATCCACCAGGAATATTTTTTCAAGTTTGAGACCCCCTATTAAAAAGTAGATGGGTAGAGGAGGAGTAAGAGATCCATAAGAAGATGAATAAAGTATTACTTTCAAAATTTTTAACAGATAAATATTGAAGTAAAATAAAGTTTTTAAATATTTTTGTCATTATATTGGTCTCCACTTTTAAATGCAGTTACTATTTCACATGTACTCATACCAAAACTTGTGAAAGTGATTTATATAAGCATTAAATATTTAAATAGGAAAGCTTGCATATTAATTTCCATAACAACCTTTCAAGTTATAAACTTTAAGGACTATTTTTGATTTTAGTTAAATATATATATTTCTTTTAATTGAGTAACTGAAAATTTTATTTTCAATAGCCTGTAGGTCTTATATTTTAGGTAAAATAAAATAAAATTTACAAAATTTACTTTTACAGAGACTTAATAGATTTTAAATTAGAAGTGACTATATTCTGTTTCAAATTTGAAAATAGGAATGGTATTAGTTATTTAAATTCCTATAGTTATTAATATTTGTAAGGAAATAAATTTGCTAAATTTATCTATTGTTTCAATTATGTATTAAAAGATATTATTATTGTTAATTATATTTACTTTCATAATTTTATGGTTTATCTTTTGGATGCAACGTAATGCTTAGGTATGTTAAGGAGTAACTTTCATCCTCCAAATTATTAATCATATTGAATATTCAAAAGCTTATGTTGCATCAATATGTGCTCAATGTGTGCTCAATAAAGGATAAAATCATTCTTATAGTTGATCAACTTATGCATAACATGAGATCAATTGAGGTTCATTTTTGGAACAATCTGAGAATAAATGTAAATCTAACTCTAATTTACTTATGTTTATCAATTATTTATAAACCTGGATTAATGAAGGGACACTCTTAAGTTCAGGAGAGGAGATTTATAGCAGATCACACCTAGATTTCCCATGGTGATAGATATCCATATTTTATAGAGAAAGATATTCATGAGGAAGCTCATCTGTTTGTCCATTTAACTCTTCATTATTAATTCTTTTCAAAATAAAAAATTTACTATAGTAGTGTTTTTGTTTCCATATCCTTTCAAAATTTTATATTTTCATTTGTTTTGCTTTTCATAACATATATGATGAGCTCTAGTTTTTGTTATTTTCCTCTGGGAAAGATAACTACTAATACCTGTGTACTTAATAAAATATTCAATGATATACTCCCTCAATCAACATCTCACTTTTGCAGATCTATTTACAATTTCTGTTGTGTGCTTTTGAATATTTCACCTCAGTTTAATGAATAAAAGCTGAACCCCACCAAATAGCAACTACACAGATTTTCATAGCTCAATATAAGCTCTCTCAACATTGATATTAATTTTCAATATCCTGAACAAAAATACTGCGTTTCTCAACAAATCCCTACTATATTTCACAATGCTTCTATCCACTTTCTTCATCAATGCAACTTTCCCTGAAAAATTTTTGCTTGAAATTTTCATTGGTTTCACAAGTGGAATTAATTTTTGGAAAAAATTATCATTATGCACTGGGATTAAGCTTTGGAAACTAATTATTTGGTTCTTTATTCAATGGACTCTACTCATATTTCCCACCTAAATCAAATAGGTGTTCTTCACTGCTAGTTTATAGGTTATGCTGATAAATTATGACTCAGAAAGGATTTTGATAGCTTCTGTGAAATATTAAAAATAAGAAACTATTATATAAAATAAAAAAGAAAGTAAGAAATAATATTTTTATCTTAATTTTTCCACAAGCTTATATAAATACAACAAGCTTTTTCAGAATTCTTTTAACGAAACTTACCTTCTCAAACAACTTCTAAGTGGTGAAACCTATGAGAATCTTTTCAAAAAGTTCAAATGTTGCTCAAAAACTGAAATTTATGATGAAAGGTCTTTTTTTAATGATTTTATTTCCATGGAGATCTGAAGAATTTTTAAGACTTACACAAAATCTCAACCATAAACACATTCAAATCTGAAGAAATTCCTCTTATTCAGAGAAATTCTCAAGAACTTGGTGTTATATGATAGATTAAATTTGGTATCCTCAATCAAGACTCACTTTAATTCTTTTCCAGTCCTCAGGGGTTTGCCAAGTAACAGATATTCTTCATTATATCTTGCATTTCTTAATCCTCAACAATTAAGACCTCTTAATTTTCAAGTTCCAATAAACATTTTCTACATAATTGAACAAATTTCAATTTCTAATGTGAGTTATTGATGAATTGCCTTATCAATAATCTATAAGACACATATTCATTTTTTACAATTTTTAGGACACTTAGCCTTAAAAGATTAGAATGGTTAAATTTTTTTAGCTATGATTCAACTTTATTTAAAGAAAATTTCACCTACATTCATAGCTCAATCTTTTTTCATTGTATCTTATATATGCTGAATTCAATACTCATGCTTACAAAATACTTAAGTACATGAACTTCATTTTGTGGCCCATTCTATACAGACATTCAACTGCTTTGTGTTCAACTTCTGGATTCCAATTATGCTCCTGTTTCAATATTTTAAACAAATTCTCTTTTCAACCTTTTTTATTTCAATATAAAACTCTTTGACTTAACATTATATAAAAGTTTTGGGCACATCTCAAGTCTATTCCAACTCTTGAAGCCTTGATCATACCAAGAAAAAATTGACATCTTTCATCATATTTGAATTTGTCCAGATTTTCATCCCTTTTTTTCATTCTCAACTTCCCTACAAGCTCTGTGTAGCTGATTCTATTTTCATCTAAAGCTTTTTTCATACTTTTTCAATGGATAAAATATTAAAATATTGATTAAGCTAAAAATAAGTTATTGAGATAATTAATAGAATTATTTACATTTCCAAAAAGTCTGCATATTCTGTAAATATAACAGCCTTGGGATAAATTATCCCTCTTTCTCCCCTTAAGAAATTTTCTAAATGACTGATTAGATGTATAATATTTGCTTAATGTCTCCATGTTAAAGGAAATTTTGGAGGTTGATCTGGGTTTTTGTAAACAAAGTGGTTACAAAATTTCCATAAAATTCACAGTTCTCAGAGAAACTCAGCTGAGTCCCAAGGGAGGTTGGTGTTTCATGAAGGCCCATAATACTCTGAAAAATGTTCTTGAAGCTTGGTAAGTTTTTAGTTCCAAGTATCTGAAAATTCTACAGATATTCCTTGCTCAATTTTTTGAGGAAGTGATAAGATTGCTTCTTTAGTCCTCTGCAGGAATATGAAACTCATGAGAGCATGTATTGATTTTATTGAGCTAGGGCTTCCTCTGTTTAAGCCATTCATTAGAAAATTTATCCACAACCAGTTTTCTTTCCATCTTTTGATTCTGAGGAATGATATAAGGCTTTCAAGATCAATTGTCCTGTTCTGAAGTGGTGTACCTGTCAAGCATAGTCAATACTCAGTCTCCAGGTCTTATATTTTCTTATTCTTCTGCAACTGGGGATTCTTAATTAAACTTTTAAATTATTTTAAACATTTCATCAGCTTTTATATTATTATGTTCAAAAACCTTAGTAATTCAAATGAATGCTTACTGAGTCTCATTTAAAACTATTTTGTACCAAATGAGTTTATGAGTTACTGGTGGAATAGGTTGAGGAGTTTTCTTTGAAGAAGATGGACTTGCTGTTTTATAGGTAGTCAAAACAACTAGTTGGTCCTGAAGCTCCTCAAAATCAATTTTCTTTGAATCCTTCCCATAAAGAACCTTGAAAGGTAGTGCATTATCTTCAAAGTGAATTTTTATTTCATTGAACCAGTTCTATAGTGTTTTAAGTGGGAAAATGATGAGATTTGCTGATGTCCTATCTTTCTCCTCTTCACCACCCAAGAGTCAGAATTGTCTGGCTCATCTTTAAGTTTCAGTAATTAGGCCAAGAGTTGAGAGGGTCTTTTCCAAGCGCATATGATCAGCTAGAATTGATCCAATTCTTGAAAAGGATATCTCTTCTTCAGGAAATTGTTCATAATAGTTATTAGAACCTAATCTCAGTAAGCTGTTCTCCACATGCCTCCACAGGCTTTCTAAATTTTCCAATAAGTTATTTTCATTGTCTATCATAAATTTGATAGCTTGAATCTGACAGTTTTTCACCATGTATAGATAGATTTTCCATTTTATTATCCCTTTTCCAAGAAGTTTCAGAAGTTTTGTGAATAAAAGAATGAGGAATATTGAAGAATATGGCTGGATTGAAGTGTGGAATTGGTGTCGAATCAATTTGAGTGTTTAGAAATCATTCTTTAGCCTGAATTATAAAATTATGTAAACAAAAAAGGAGACCACAAATTCTATACTTCCTGTTTAAAAGTAGAGCCAATAAGAGCAAAAATAATGAGGTATTTGGGGATTTAAAGCCCTTTCCTCAGTTAAAATTTGAGATCCAGATCCAATTTCTCCAAGTAGTTGTCCAATTTGGCAGCTCAAATTTTTAGAAAGAACACCAATAGGTGTTGCTTCTCATTCTTTGAATAATACAAAAACATGAACAAAAGATCTTTCTTGTTGAATAATAACTGGAGTGGATACTTCATCAAATACTGATCTTTCTCTTGCAAAAATAGCTTTAAATTTTAAAGAGAATTGTCCAGCACATCTTAAATATGAAATTTTAATTAAATGAATTTTATGGTGATGGTGGTAGTTGAAAGAAAGAGAGGATAAGATTAAATTTTTGAAAGAGAATAAAGTAGAGAATATATATAATATTGGATGAATATTCACCATTGAATTTTTCATTTATGTTAATAATTAATGTTGTGTCACATTTTAATAATGGCTAAATACAATTAGTTAACTGAAAAAATTGTATTATTTTAGAGCCTAAGTTATGTTCCAATATATTAAAATTTTTATCTTTAATAGTGTAAATGGGAAAAAAGTACATTACTATTTTTTCTGCTTATAAAATATATATATATATTTTTCTCCTACATTTAATTTTTAAAAAATTGTCATATATTTTTTTATTCCAAGTAACAATGAGAAATTTTTATTAATAAGGGCTCAATATCAACTTTTGTTTAGAAAATTCAAAATTTTGTGCAAATTTTTTCACAGAGTTATATTTTTATTAATAAAATTTTTAAAGAAGAATTAAATTTAATGCATTTTTATATATTTGCAGAAATAAAAATTATAATTGAAATAATATTCCAGACCTAGTATACTATGTTTCATTTAAGATATTTCTACTAATATCAAACCTGACCTCCCAACAATCAATGGATCTAGATATAAAATTGAATATAATGTTATGTTAAGTGTTGTGGCTGAACCATTGCTCAAATTCAGTCCAACTGATGCTCAACTTGTATCTGAAGCTCTTCCCAAGAAGGAATAAATTGAGGCTTAATTTAGTGCCAACTTTTTTTATCAAACTTTTTTCATCTAATTTAAAAAAGTTTCTTAAAACCTTCACAACATTTCCCCAATGTTTTCCCAACCTCTTCCAGAAAGTTTCAAAGTGAGGGAACTTCTAGCAGTTCACCTCCTGATTATCTGTGGTGATTATTATTGTTTAAGTCTTTTGAATATTTTTTTAAATAATTGGTTCTATTTCTCTACCAGCTTTAAGCTGTATACCATTTATAATAAGTGATATTAAATTACTGACACAATTAAATTAAATTATATTTTAATACTTAATTAGATCTAGACAATTTTATTCATACTGCACCATTAAAATCTTATATATGACTGACTATTCAAGCCTTTCATATCTTTGTACATGTACCCAGCCTGAGAGTACTATAATATGTTAATAAATGATGATTTGAAGCCAAAATAGGGTTGTGTAATCACCATGAAATATGGGGGGCAGACTTGCAAGCAAGTCTAAAACCTTGAAACAAAATTCATATCTAATTGAGCACATATTGAGGTAGTGATGAGAAAATAAGGAATAAAATGTGAAAATACATTGAACCTCTGAGAAGCTAGTTTTATTATTTATTGAAGACATGTGAACATTTTTTAAAAAAAGGTTAAAGCATTAAAAACACAATTTTGTAATGGTATGTTAAAATCAGCCCTCCCCACAACTAAGCCAGTCTGAAAAGCTAAAAAAAAATTTAAAATAATCTTATACTTTATTTCATGTAAAACTAGACACACTTCAATTTAGATTAAAATAAAAGTGATCTTAAATGTTCAAAAAATTTTACTAAATTTTTAATATATGGTGAAGCCATAAGGCACTATAGTAAATCATTCAAGAAAAATATTTGGGAATAATAATCTTCCATTAAATTTCCCCAGTAAGAATTTGAAAGAAAATTAATTCTAATTATTCAAAAAAAATTTGTTAACCCTTATTAATATTTAAAATATCTGAAAAATGAAAAACACTAATAAAAATGAAGGGAATAATAATTTGGTGATAAAATTAAGCTCTAATATAAATATCTATTCTACTTTCAATTCAAAATACAAAAAATATATGCATGTAATAGAATTTTTTAAAATAAATTAACATTTTATCTTCAAAATATGAAAAATTATAGACATAGAATGAATTTTTATTAGAATGAATAGTATAATAATGGTTTGTTGGATTTCCATTTGTTTTTCAAGTTTATTCCATTCCTTTTTCTATGCTATAAATAATATTACTCATATTTTATTAAGATTTTATTTTTTAGAACACTATTACTTACCTCTCCATTCATACATTATGTCTTACATACAAAATTATCTACAGTATTATTCCCCTGTTTAAAATTTCTTTCATTTTCTCTCAGAATAATTATTCCCATGTTAATTAACCCTTTCTTCTACTATCAAATACTCTCTGACTATTTTAAAAGTGTTCCTACCCCTTTCCAATTCTTCCAAGACCTTTATGCCAGTTATATCTCATAGACACCAAGAGGAGTTTTTTGAGAAGGAAATTAAAAGCGATTTATAAGAGGGTAAGTGTAGAAAAAGGCAAAGTGTGATTATAAAAACTGTAGATATGGGTTGAAAAAAAGGGGTAGAGAAGAAAGTAAAATGGTTTTAAAGTGGCTGTAAATATAATAGAAGATAGAAAAAAGGATCAGAATGGGTTTTATTTTTGATTGAAGGGTATTGGAAGGAGTGGGGACCAATGTTTTGTGAAGAGAAACAGGTTAAGATTTGTGGGATAGGGAGTGAAAAAAAGAGGAGTTAAAATTGAAATGAAGGTAGAAAAATATTTGTTGAGAAAATATGATCACATATTAAGATGCTAGTAAGAGTGAGAAAATTAGAAAACGTGGTTGAGAAAAATTGAAATAAGAATTTTTAAAAATAAGAGGGTGAATGCTATTGTATTACAAAAAATCAGAATGCATCTTCATCTTATATTTCTTACTACAGAAGGAGCTTTATTTCAATCATATGAATACTGAGTTATGGCCTTAAATTCTTCACCCTGTTATACTAAAGTGGATAACTTTCTTTTAAATTTATCTGAAATCTATTTCTATTTTATTGCTTTGTATAGGTCTTTATAAATTCATGATTCATAAGTTTTTACTACTTATATCAATAATAATATTGAAAAAATCAAAAGTAATAAAATATTTAAATTAATAAATAAATAGTAATACATTCCTTCCTTCCAATAATTTTATTTTATTACAATAATAATTATAAATATATTTGAAAAATTAGTCAGATTTTATTATCTATAAATTATTTTGGAAAAAAAAACCTACAATAATACTTAAATATTGTAGAAAAGAAAAGTTCTATAATACTAAGCTATAGAAACAATTCCAACATGGGTTGCTTCTCCTTTCTAAATCTAATTTTAAAAAGAAGCACCTGCCACTCTAATATTTAAAGACAGTGAAATCACCTATTGTAAGTCTGGTTATCTATATATATTTTCTTGAGAAAGTAGAATAAATTTGTAGAGATCTTTTTAATAGAAAAGGGGAGATATATTTTAAAATAAGCAATCATCAGTCACTCCCTCTTGAAACACTCTATCTAATACTATCCTTACTGTAGCAATAAAGTAACTCTACAGTTCTACTTCTGGTATGCACACCCAATATGTACAAAAAGTTAAAATAAATATATTTCACATTTTTATTTAAAAGAAATAAATCTACTGTTATTTATTCTCTAAGTTTTTTATGCTCTCCCCTACACTTTATGAAAGTGAGTAATTATATATATTTATATGATCAGCACCCCTTTCCTATGTTTCCTTACATTTTGAGTTTCCCTACACAAGTTCAGCGCTAATACAATTATATCAAATTGTATCTAAGTATATCATTATTCTATGTACAATTTTTATGTAATTCTTGGTTCTAAAAGTGCCTGAACCTCAACTCTTCTGTACATACCCTACTCTTCCTGAGATTCCTAACTTAAATAATAGGTACTGTACTGCCTTCATACCTATTATTTAACCCACACTTTCAACATGAGTCCCTGATAATAATGAAACGATCTGCACTAAGTGATTAACTCACCTATTTTGGATCTTCCCTGCTCTTCTTTTTTTGAGTCCCACCTTCTTTTCTTGACAAATTTTCATCTTGTTGGGTGAACACCACTTTTATGAAAAAACATTATCCTTATCTTAGGTGTGATTTTTCATGCCTTTGCTCATCTCTGTTTCTTAGCTCTGTAGTATGCTTCTGGAACTAACCATATTTTGCGCAAGAGCATACCATACCCTTTAATCCTATAGTCCAGATACACATTTCCCTCCATTCTTTAATTTCTGCAGCTTGTGTATCCTTTCCGCTCCTAAATAAAAGTGTGCACAGAGAGTCTAAATTTCCCTGTGCTTTGAATATCCCTTAGTTGCGCTTCTGTAGCCATCCTACCTGACAACCCCTTTGTTTCAACTTTGTGAATTGAGCCTTTCTCTGCACTTCTGGAAACTTTGCTGCATTACTGCACGATGTGTACAACAATGTCTCAATGACAATTAGTAAAAATAAGAAGAAGCCATTTACATTAAATAAAATCTATAACTAAATTTTATACCACATATTTAAAAATTATTTTTGGAATGAATTTATTGAATTTTAATTTCCTACAGTGTGCTGATTGTCAGTTACAAATGTTGTTCCTAATCTCCATAAAATTCTACTTGAAATTTCATACAAGAACTTTTTACATTTTTTAAATTTGAGCTTAAAATTTTTATCTTAATGTAATCATCTACAAATAATTTAATAAAATTTTTATCAATAAATTCAAGTAAATTTTTAAATATATTTTTTTAATATTCATTCTCTTATTGCCTAAATTAATTTCTTTTTTTCAAAAAAATTTAGTTAATATAGTTGTATCTTTATAAATTTTTTGATATTTTATCACAAGGTTAAAATCAGTCTTGATGGATCTCTGATTGAACTCCTAATGCAAATTTCATCATGAGAATTTTTCAAATTAACTTTATCATTAAAAATATTTAATTTCTTTGAATTTTTTAAAAAAGTTTTAACAAAGAATATAATGGGATGTGGGCTAAATGATAAGCTTTAAATTTAAGTACATAGGTATCTGGGAATAAAAAGACCTACTAAACTCTTTATATTCAGTTTTTTTAATGAGTTCTATAAGAGCCCTATTCATGAACAAGTCTTTTATTTACCCCTAAATATGTTGATAAAAATTTTATTGGGATTAAATTTATTTCCATAGTTTATATACTAATGCATTGGTATATCTATATTCTTTCACCTACATCGAAAAAACCTAGCTCATGAAAAAAGTCAATTTTTTTGATAATTTTTCTTAATGAGTTATAAATTTTCTTTAATTTTTATGATTCACTTTATAAAATTATTTAATTTACTTCATTTTATTTCATTTCATTTTATTTTTCTTTATTTTAATCTATCATAATACACTATGAAATATAAGGGGTGGACTCGTTAGCAAGTCTCCAACTTGAACTCAGATGGAACTCAGACTGAACTCATATTAAACCCATACTGAACTCTACTTGAACACCTACCTAGAACTGCTCTGCTTAGTGTTGTTCATCCCGAATTGTATGGTTCCTTTTTCAATAGCTCAATGTGTGTTCAATCTGTTGTGAGTTTGGGTCCAAGGTTGCAGACTTGCTAGCAAGTCCGCCCCCCATATTGTGTGGTGATATATAATATTGTATTATATTATATTATATTATATTTCATTTTAATTAATATTATTATATTTAGTTTAATTTAATTTAATTTTGTTTGTTTTATTTTAGTATATTTTATTCCACATCTTAATTTAATTTTTATTATCTTATTTTATTTAAAAAGGTGATATTACATGTGCAAATAAAAGTCATTGAATTCCCAAAATGAGCTGATGTGCTCTGATGTAAACCCATAGATCAGAGTTCAGAAACCAATTTCATGCATGTGACCTCTGATCTACAGCTTTAAATAAGAGTTCACCAACCATTTTTATGCATGTGTACTCTGATCTATGGCCCTACATCAGATTATCACATCCAATCTTTTACTGTGAACTCTGATCTACAGCCATACATTGGAGCTCACCAGCCAATTCAACCAACTTAATGCTGAAACATGGATATACAACAGCATCCATCAAATCTGATAAAATGAATTAAATGACATTAAGACTTATTATAATGTAATTGAATATAAAAAAGACAAATAGATGAGTATAATAGCTAGAATTAAAAAAAGATAAATACAAATGGTATAGAATGAGATGAAACAAAATAAATCATTATTTTATATTTTTCACCTTCTCTCGCTTGACCATCACATCCAACAACAACTTCTTCTCTTCTCCAGACAACCAACCATCAGGTCCAAAATTAACAACACCCAGTCTCTCAAAAGTGATTCTTGACGTCTCAAAAAATTCAGGCGGATTCTTTACCAAGGGACTTTCATAAGGATCTCTTGATAACCTTGGTCTTCTCAAGGGTGGATTTAATTCGGCAGGTAGCGGTTCATTAATAGGTCGAACTTTATTTGCTACTTTCTTATATTTGGCTGCCTCCACATCTAAATAAACTTGAGGTAAAACATTTACTTTTGTATCGCCATTAAAAATTTCATCAAATGAAACTTCTTCATTGTCAGAATCGGAATAAGAAAAATTAGAAAAATATTTTATTTCATTTTTAAATTTTACCCTTTTCTCTTTTCCCTCGTCTAATTTATTAACAGATTTTCCAACACCTTTTCTTCCCTTATCCAACAGTAAATTGCCCGTAAAGAAAGTTGGCAGTTTAACCTCTTGCTGGAGAAACGGAATTGAATTTTCACAAAAATTATTTTTTTGACTTTTATTTATACCGAGATTTTTTATTGGATTTTGATGTGATTTTTGCAGTTTACCCTCTTGCTGGAGGTCCGTAATAGAAGGAGATACTTGCAGTTTAACCTCTTGCTGGAGGTCCGGAATAACATTTTCACATAAATTATTTTTTTGTGTTTTTATTATACCGAGATTTTTTATTGGAGTTTGATGAGATTTTTGCAGTTTTCCCTCTTGCTGGAGGTCATAAAACATACCCTTCCAATTTTTATCCAACCTAATTTGGCCCATTTTGCCTTTTTCACCATTTTTAAATTTAATAGAAAAACAGGGTAAATCCAATAAACATATAGAAAAGTCCAAAACATATTTGCACTCCAAGGTAATATTAACAGAAAATAATTGAGAATCCACTTGAATTATCTCCAAGTGAGCTGACCTATTGCGATCCGGGATCTCATCCTGAGGAGAGATTACAACACTAGAGTGATCAGCCCCAGCTACCCCAAAAAATGAGGGCTTTCATCCCTTTCCAACAAACATAATTCCCCAGAAGCCGTCCGTTTTATATGCCGCTTCTTGGTGCAAACACAACACTGGCACAGAGTAGTAATCCCTGGCCGTGTTTCCCAACCTTCATCTCCAGGAGGCGCTAACCACATATGTAACCTCCGCATATCTTCACCAGTGATTTCCAAACTAATTCCCATGCCAGCTTGATACCCTATCTTGGCCTCAAAATCCATCAAAAAAGGACCACCAAGAACAGTTTTGACTGCTCCTCTGGCCACATAAAAGTGAACCTTACCAACAGATCCACCAATGCCTAACCTGACATGCTCAGCTGTACCCATCAGCTCTGTTGCATGCCCTCCAATGCCTCTGAGGTTTCCCCCAGTTCCACTTTTAATTGGCAAGCCTATACTCGTTGCTTGCTCCAATGAAATTAAATTAATTTGAGACCCTGAATCGACCAAGGCCTTTACTTCTTTACCGTTAAGAGTTACCACCAGGTAACCCAGGGGAGCGGAAAAACGCGTATCTACATCTTCCCCAAACTTTTCAGCATTTTCACAAATATATTTCACCTCTCCAGTGGAAACTCGACGCCTCGTCAAATGCTTCTTTTGCTTTTCAGCAAGCGCCGTACTAATCGTAAATAACTCCCCCAAAGATAAGGGAATCTGCAGTTGGTTCACCCTATTCAAAACTGCATCCATTGCATTAGCTTGACCAGAGACTACTGGCCGCTCATACTGGACCTTTGATTTAACAACCTTGGCCCTGGGTACCTCTTGAGGTCCAACCAAGCCATCTTCACCTCCCATAATAACATCTTCACTTTCCAAAACCCTAACCCCGTCACCAGCTTCTTGCACTAATCCTGATCCATCGCTAGTCCTTCTTACTCCCTCCATTGGGATGGGACCGCTAAAAATTGGTCTGGGTAGAGACGCCAACAGTACGTCTGTCAAGGGTCACTTTTGGTCTAGAAGCTTTGGTACGGTGTAATATGAAGATTTTAATGATTATTTGACTCTCAACAGTTAGGTACGTATTTCTCAATCAAGTATAATTTCTTTTACTCAAAGTAAGAGGTAGATTTTAAATATTTTATATAAGTTATAGAATAGAATTACGTTTTTTGTAAGTACTAAATATATAAAATATAATAAATAAGTCTTAGTGTTGTAGTTATTGTAATAAAATGAGTTGGTAGAATAGAATGATCAAAAGACAACAAAAAGAGGGGCCTTTTATAGGCAAAGGAGAGACAAAGCACGGAAATCAAATTCTAAAAACAGTAGGAAGAGAGAGAAAAAGAACATTCCAGAAAGAGTATTTCAAATAATAAAGTTATTCCAAAAAGAAGGCGTCAAAAAGATGTATTTACAAAGTATGTCAGAAATACATCAATATTCTTAATATTTACTGTAAATGTCAATCCTAAATAAGAAATTTGATTTTTTTTGTATATATTTAATATTATTTGAATATTTAAATCTTATTTTATCTTTGTATTTTATTTTTTTAAATATAAAGTTTTATTTTTTCCCAACCTGTCAATTGAGCACGGTGTTAGAGAAAAATATAAGGGACAAAATTATAATTTTAATTTTACTTATTTATTTAATTAATTAATTTAATTTTAACATTCTGTAACTAGTTAATTTATAACTAATTTTAATGTAACTAAATGATAATTAAATAATAATTAAAGATGATAAGGTGCCGCTTCATCCAGTAAATAATTAATTATTTCACTGGGTAAGTCTAGTAGCCTGTCTGACAACGTCCTCCTCAGAATCCGAATCATCCTCTGGCATAGGCTCACCATTTAAATCAAACTTGCCATAACTAGGGGGCCCCATATCAGCAATCCCCCTCTGCATTTTATATAATTTGTCCTTAGAGTAAGGGTTCAATTTGTTGGCAGCAGTTTGAGCACTAGAATTTTTGTCCTTAGAGTAAGGGTTCACTTTGTTATTGGCCTTGCCAGGATTAGCCCTCAATTGGCTCTGAATGCTACTTTTTGCCTTAGTAGCAGCTGCTCTTCTAGCAGCATTAACATCGTATTCGCCAGCCATACAGCTACCCTCCACCTGGGCAACCGTTGCCAGCTCTAAACCACCAAAAGAAGTAGAAAATGTGGCTTTACTGACCTCTTTCTCTTTACCTTTGTCAGCTTTTCCACCATTACCATTACCATTTTTGCCACCCTTAGCATTAACATCTTCATCCGTCACCTCTTCAAATCTGGCTCTCCTTTCAGCCGTTAAACTTCTTCTGACCAAATCAGAAGGAGACTGTCCATCACTGGGCTTGATGAAAGAACCATCAGGAAATTTATAAACTTTACCATCAAATAAAACTCACCCAGCATCCATATCCTTATCAAGAGCAAAACAAACTGTTGCTTTGTGCTCCCTCCTATTACAATAGGAGCACACCTTTGGCTCATCATAGCCACCTCTATAACTACTACCACCATTCCCACCATTTCTCCCATTGCCTGGGAAGCGGTTACCATTATTATTGCCATTATAATTTTGATGTTCATAACCTCTGGACTGATAAGAAGTTGACGTCGACAAAGAAGCAATTGGGGCCTTATTAGCCTTCTGGGTTTCTTGAACAAATATTTTTAATTGTTTAGTTAAATCGGCCAAATGATCGACCATCTTATTATCTACATTGCCCTCAACTTTAGCAGCAGGTAGTCCCATTTGAGACTTCTTGGCCTCCTGGGCTTTGACCATAATATCGTTGTTTTCGGCCAAAACTTTGCTAACCTTGCTAACATATTGAGTGCATGACTCTTGATATTTGTCCAACGCCAATAAATTTAGATGGGCTTGAATGTTGTCCTTGATAACCTCCAGAGCCGGCGATTTCTGCTCACCATTAGGCAGTTCCTTCATCAAATCTTTTCTTGAAAGATCCTTCAAGACATCCATTCGAATATCCCTGCTGCATGCTGTCCAAAACAAATCTTTTGCTTGATTCTCATGCACTAACTCATCCACCAATATGAGATATTCCACCACTTCATCAAACTGAACACAGAGATTTTTGAAGTCAGCCATAGAAGAAGCTCCACCTTTTGCTTGCCAGTCTCCAACATTTTTATTGAGGTCCATCATAGTAAACCTAACACCCCATCTATCAACCATAGCTTTAGAAAGCTTAACCCAATCCTTGTCCTTAAATGCCTGAATAGCAATAACCTCTTTTTCCACCTCCCTATCAGCAATAAAAAATCTAACTTGCTTCACCATATCCACATGAGAAGCACCATCAACAGCAGCAGCAGCTTCATACATGCTAATGAACCATTTAACCTCCTCCCCATCAAACTTTGGGCCATCCCAAGAAACAATTCTAACTGAGGGAGTAAGAGGGTTAGAAGATCCAGAAGCAACAGCAGAAGAAGACATCCCAATAAGTAAAGAAAAGCGTTAACAATCGATAAAATAACAAGCCTCTTGCAGACCAATAATAAAAAATCCAATTAGAGTTCCAGAAAATAAGCCTCTTGCAGGCTAAGAACGTTCTTGATCCAAGTAAGTCTTTAAAGAAAGCTAGAGATATTGTACCCCGCGTTGGGCGCCAACTATGGTAAGGTAAACTCTTACAGTGGCCTTGCTGTAAGCAGAATCCGGAGGAGATATGTGGATTTAGTGGAAAACCCCGTCCTTCCAACAAAAATAACAAAGTAGGTGTTATAAATCGCTAAGCTACCCAGTCTACTTGGATCTGATTGATAAAAAAATAATGATACTCTAAAATATTTAACGCTTATTGAGATTTTATGATTGTGGCTGTTGAGAAAAGAAATACTGATAACAACAATTAAGGTGTACCAGTGAAAGATCTGAAAATATTGACTTTTATGTTTTTATAATAATTTGAGTTTTTATGAGACAGCAATAATCAAGTCCCAGTGATGAAGACCTTTCTAAAGATACCCTGTATGAAGTGTGATTAAAATTGTTGAGTAGTATTTCTAAAATGTTATTTATAAAATATAAAGCTATAAGGGTATTACAAATTTATTTAATTTGTTGAGTAATAAAAAATAAGACCGTGGTGGTTAAAGATTAAGCTGTATGTTGTATCCCCCCCCCTCAATTTTGAGTTTGAGAGGCTCTTAAGTATTCCTAGTCACGTGCCTAAGTTTTCCCCTCCAGAGCTCAGCCAGAGTCAATCTGGAGCCCATACGGAGTCCGTACGGAGTCCAAGCGGAGTCTAAGCGGAGTCCAAGCGGAGTCCAAACAGAGTCCAAGCGGACTCAATTAGAACCTTTAAAACTATAATAAAAAATCTAGAAAATTACACATGATAGAGCCACTTCCCCTTTACATTCCAAACTAATTTTCATAGTCTGCACAGCTCTAATCACCCCGTGAAAGTTCATTAAAGTTAAGTAATTTCTAAAAACTTAAGTATTTCTATAAAACTTTAAAATTCATTTAAAAAATATAAGAAAAATAGTAAAAATTCTGGGAAAATTTCCCAAGGTTCTTGAGTGATTCGACTTGATACTTATAAATTCTTCAGACCGTAAAAAAAAGTTTTCTCCTTAAAATAAATTGTTTTTGCGTAGGCATTCGCTCTTGACCAATTTCTTCATATTTAAAACTCAAATAAATTAAATAAAACCCTTTTATAAAAAAATAATAACGCCGATCTTGCACGCCGTAATAGCTCCATTTAAATACTTAGGTTCCATACAAAACTTTAGGCTACCACAGCGTGTAAGAAAAGAATAAATGTTATTGAAACCTCCCAGAATTCTGAACCAAGTAATCATGAAGATGAAAATATGGAATCCAGTGAGGATTGTAAAAGTAACATATCTTACAGTGATGATGAGAATGAGATATTTGTATTAGAACAGGATATTATGTTCCTGAATGATGCTATACCTCATACAGATACATCTTTAACTTCTATTGAAGAAGCTGAAATAATTAAAGATGTATCTCATGATACTTACAAAATAACACCTATCAGAGCACCTGTTATTATATGTGGAAAAGAAATGAATGCCATTCTTGACACTGGGGCTGCAGGTAGTGTAGTTTCTATTAATACATTAATGAAACTTGACAGTAAGTATAAGGAAAAACTAGAACCTGTTCAGACAAAGAACTGGAGGGGTTTTGGTTCAATATTAAATCCAATTGGCAAATACAAAACTGCTGTATTCTTTAAATATAATAATGGATATGTAAGAGCAGTTTGTGAATTTGTAGTAATGGATAATAATAATTGTAGTGATTGGTTTATTATTTGCAATGATTTATTGACAAAATTTGGAATTAAACTAGATCCTGCAAACAGTTGTTTCACCATAGGAGTGAATGGTAAGAGAAAATTCAAGATATGTTCTGAAAATTCAGTGTATGCCATTTCTCCTAGAGAAGAACAACTACAAGGTGGAAGAACCATCAATGAAGTGGGTGAATTGGAAAATGAAATCCAAAAGGCCTCTTTCAGTCCTCAACTCTCAAAAATTGAAGAAGAAAATATTTTGAGATTGATTAAATCATATCCTATGGCATTTGCTCATGGTTCAAATGAATTAAGATTGGTCAAAGACCATGAGATGAGAATCTCTCTAAGCTGTGATTTGGATAATATTCCTGGAAGCCTAAAAAAGAAACCTTACCCAGCATCTCCTGCAAAAAGGAAAGATATTGAAGACAATATAAAAATGTTGTTGGAAATGGGTATTGTTGAAAAAGTGGACACAACACCTAAGTATTGTGTCATTTCACCAGTATTGATCTCTTATGAAAAAGATAAGGCAAGATTATGCGGTGATTATAGAGCTCTGAATACATACACAGTAGATGATATTTACCCTCTACCAAGGATAGCTTCTATCCATGCTAATTTACAAGGAGCAAAATATATTTCCTGTCTAGATGGAAACAAAGGTTACCACCAGATTCCAATGGAAAGAATTTCTCAAAATTACTTATTAATAACCACACATATGGGTATATATAAGTATGTGAGAATGCCATTTGGCCCAAAGAATGCGCCTTCAGTCTTCCAAAAATTGATGGATAGTGTTTTTCATCAGGAAATGGTTGAAGGATGGCTATTGGTCTATATTGATGACATAATAGTGTTTTCAAAAACATATGATGAACATTTAAGTCACCTGAAAAGAGTCTTTCAAAGAATGGATGAAATTAATATGACAATTGCATTAAAGAAATGTAAATTTGGATTCCAATCTTTGAAAGTACTTGGACATGTTGTATCTGGATTACAAATTTGTGTTGACCAGAACAAGGTGGCAGCAATAAAAAACATTGGTATACCTAAGAATGTAAAAGAAATTCAAAGTTTTTTAGGTATGTGTGGATATTATAGACAATATATAAAAAATTATCAATCTATTGCAGCCCCTTTGACAACATTAATCAGGAAAAATGAAGCTTTCATTTGGAATAATGAAAGACAACACGCCTTTAATAAATTAAAGGAATGTTTAATGACAGCTCCAATTTTGCGACTGCCTGATTTCACCTTACCTTTTATCTTGTACACTGATGCAAGCTTCATAGGTTTATGTGCTGCTTTACAGCAAAAACAGATAATAAATGGAAAATTATCTGAAGTAGTTATCTGTTATATATCCAGAACCTTAAGAAAAACTGAATTAAGGTATGGTGCCACACAGTTAGAATGTTTACCCGTGGTGTGGGCTTTGGAGAAGCTTCAATACTATCTGGAAGACCAGAAGTTTGAACTTATAACAGATTGCAGTGCAGTAAAATCATTGCTAAACATGAAAACACCTAATAGGCACATGTTTAGATGGCAACTAGCTGTACAAGAGTACAGAGGAAGAATGACAATCACTCACAGAGCAGGAACATTGCATTCTAATGTGGATTTATTATCTAGAAGTCATTTGCCAAATTATGCTGACAACCCAGCTTATGTACCTGAAAATGAGGTTATATATATATTTGGGATTTATATAGTGGATTTAGAAGAAGAATTTATGCAAACTATATTAGAAAATTATTCATCTGATAAAGATTTGTCTAAACTATCTACCATTCTTAATGATCCAACAAATGCCTCCATGAGTGCATTAATTAAAACCTTGCCTCCAAAGTATAAAAATGCATTGGAAAATGGTAAATTATCAATTGAAGATGGATATATATATTACAGAAAAAAATTAAGTGATGTTATAGTAATACCACCTTCTATGAAAGAGTTAATGTTGAGTACTTGCCATGATGACATCTTAGCTGGTCATTTTGACTTTAACAAAACATTAACCAGAGTTAAAAATACAGCCTGGTGGATAAACATGAAAGAATATGCACAAAAATACATTGAAACATGTGACTCTTGTCAGAAATCTAAAAGATTAACTGGTAAGAGAGCTGGGTTGTTACAAAAAATAGAGCAGCCAAAAGCTCCATGAGAAATTATAAACATGGATTTTGTAACTGGCTTGCCATTAGCAGGAAAAGAAAGTTTCAATTCTTGCTGGGTAATTGTGGATATATTAACAAAAATGTGTAAATTTATCCCTACCCATAAAGAGGTATCTGCAAAAGACTTGGCATTATTATGGTGGACTCAGATGATGAATACTGCTGGGTTCCCCAAAGCCATAATCTCTGACAGAGATCCTTAATTTACTTCAGAGTTCTGGACATCCTTGATGGAAGTATCAGGTTGTCAATTAAAATTGTCTACAGCACACCATCCACAAACTGATGGGCTGGCTGAGAGAATGATACAAACTCTAGAAGACATGATCAGAAGATATTGTGCCTTTGGATTAGAATACAAAGACAATGAGAAATTCACACATGACTGGGTAACATTAATTCCTGGCCTTGAATTTGCGTATAATAGCACAACTCATTCTGTAACAGAGAAGAAACCATTTGAACTCTGGCTGGGATACGTACCAAATACCCCACTAAATCATTTAAATAAATTACCAAGGTTAGATATACACCCTGGTACTAAATCCTTTATTCATATGCAACAAATTTGTATAAAGCATGCTGAAGAATGCATACAAAAAGTATTTGAATATGAAAAGAAAAGGTGGGACAAATCTCATAAAGAATTTGAATTTAAAAAGGGAGATGAAGTCCTCATATCAACACTACATTTTAACTTACAAGGTAATGTTAAATTAAAGGATCCCTTTGAAGGATCTTTTTTAGTAAACAAAATAGTTGTTAATAATGCAGTGGAAGTCATATTATATGTTCCATATGATAGGAAACATCCAGTTTTCCCTATCTCATTATTAAAACCTTACCATGCAAATGATCCTGACTTATTTCCAAAAAGAAGGGGAAGGCCTAAAAAGCAACCTGAAGAAATGGTGGGAAAAGCAGAGATTGAAAAAAAACTCAAGAAAAGAATCCTTACTAAATTAAAAGGAACTGAGTATTTACTAAGATTTAAAGGGAAATCAAACGAATTTGATAAATGGATACCTAAAAAAGAAATTTCTAATTTGTCCACCCTTCTTAAAAAATTTAAACAGAAACAAATTTCTGTTAAACCAGCTGAGGGGTTAAAAAACCAGTACTCATAATATTTTATTATGTTTTATTTCTTTAAAGTTTAATCTTTAATGCTACAGAATTATTCTGAATACCTGAAAATTACAAATAAATAAATAAAATGTATAACTTATCATTTTTTTATTGTTTTTTTTGGGTGGGCGAGTGTCAGCCTGTATATCTCCAGGACTGAGTAAAAAGTGGTTATAAGTTATGTTAAACACATGAACTATACATGGGAACAATAAATGAGAGTACACAAACAATATACATAAGTAAAATTATGATAATACACATAAAATGCCATTATAACACCTTATATACACGCATATATCCACCTTTTATAAGTCTTATGTATTTAATATTAAGTTGGAATATGTTAGGGTAATCTTAAGAACCTTAAGTATAAGGCTACATAATTTTTAAGTACACTTAAAGCTGTTTTATTCATTGTTTTACACAAAAAAACAAGAAATGTGCTTTATTTCACTTAAAAGTTGACTATATGCACTATAAAATTGAGAATATCAAAATTGCACTTTGACAGATCAATTGGGCTCATTTAGAACTATTGATTTGGCTATTTAAATGTATAAAAATAACACTTTTCAAATTTGGTGTTTTTTTATGCCAGAAATGGCTTCTGTGTACTGGCTACATACTGCCTGCTTTTTTCCTGTGTGAATAGCTTCATTTTTAGCAAATTTAGCTTTTTCACACTATAATTACCCCACATTCTACGCCCACTGTGGGGAAACACACTAAAATAGGCGACAGGCACTTATTTAGTGTCCTAGCTTAATTAATAATGCATTGACCTTGTTTATATGCACTAATTTCATTAATAACCTCACTCTTGGCACTTTATTTAATCACCACGCTTAAATTTGCCTAATTTTAGTCAAGGATTTACCCGTGCAAGCGCCTGCCAAGGACTGCATGTAGTTACCCCACATCTCACGCTCTTTTTTAAGTTTTTGGGTTGTTTCTCAGTCAATTTTGGTTATTTTTGAATGGGAATTTCACGTAGTATAATGTCAGGATTAGCCCCTCCATTTATACTGTAAATTCCCTTATTATGAAGCTATAATTAACCTTAAAAAGTCTCCTTTAACCTTGTTATAATATTGTTTTCCACGCATATACTCTCATTTTGTCTTTTCTTTAATTTTGATGGGTCTCCCTTATTATTAATAGGATTTTAGTGGTTGTTGTTTGTTTAATTATGTTATTGGTCACTAGGGGCGTTGATGGAGAGGTCTATTACTTTTTTGAAGGCATCATTAACATTGTATTGGGTGGTACATCAAGGTGTTTATTGGGGAACTTAGTGTGTATAAAAGTAGGAGGTTTTTGGTCTTGTTTTCTGCATTCTTTATCATTTACAATTTACCAATATAACCGAATAAACTACAATACATATCAATTAGTACTTTTATAAGACTTTTGAATAGTATCTGAATTATAAAATCTATTTTTCTACCAACTAGAAAGATTGTAAGCCATATAAAAAATTAGTGAGAATTATATTACTGAGACCATTAATTTTGATTAAATTTTACAACTTAGTGGATTAGTACTACAGTATTCATATAGGACCATTAAAATCTTCTAGACAACTGACCATTCAAGCTAGTTCACGTCTTTGTACTTGACCTTAGCCTGACAGTGAGTGTATAGTAAGTGATGAGCTACCAGAGAGGTTTCTAAAGCCCTTTTATAGGCAAGAGGACCCTCTAGAGTGTTCCAAATGTAATTACAAAAAGGTAAAATAAAGTGAAAGAAATAATTAAATTAATTAAATTAAAAACAATAAAAAAATAAACCCGTGATTAAACAATCATCTTTTCCCATCAGAAATTCCTAAAAAAGAATAGAACTAATATTGAAAATAACTACCTGAACATGGAAAATGAGAACTAAGAGAAAGAATTCTAAAGAGGGAATAAAATAGTTAAAAAAGTATAATTAAAATAAAATTAATTATTTTTACGGTTTTAAATAATCTTCATTCAGTATAAATAAACGTAATTTAATTATTCTAACTATTCCAAGTAAATTAATGATTAAATTAATCTAAACAATTAATTAATTTAATAAAGAACTTATTTAACATGAGAATTTAAATCTAATCATATTAAATAAGATTTTTTAATTAAATTACTAATTTTAGTGATACAATTTAGGGTCAAGGAAGCACCAAATATTTATGGATATTATTATATGTTGAGTTGTACTTAGTTTATATAAATGTTATTATTAAAATGGTATTACAGTGTAAGTTAAATTTACACTTATAATATAATTTTAAATAATTTATTTATACATACAAATTACGCCATGATATTATAGAATATTATATTGTTTTATGTAATACAATTTATTAAATAATAAAATTATGTATAATAATTATTTTATTTATTCATAAAATATTTATAATTTTATTTAAATAATTTTTTGTAATTACATAATGTTATTCCTCTATATGATTACAGTAATTTATTGTACAAATTACTGGACTCCTGAGATAGCCTGGCTGACAATAAGGCTCATATAAAAAAAGTATAAAAAATCTACTATGTAACTAAATTATTAAATATTGAGGTATTATTAAAATTATTGAAAAACTTATTTTACAATTATAATGAGATCTAAATGTGAAATTAATGGTGGGATAATATTAAGACTATGTGGAAACACTTTAATTTATACATACTTTTAACTATGTTCAGATAAAAAAATTTGTAAAATTTTAAAATAACATCTAGTTAATAGTGATGCAATTTTATTTAGATCAAGAAAAAAAATTTCTGAGGAAAAACTATTTAAATTGAGATATGGCCATCTCCTTTCAAGAGATATAATAATAAAAAAAATTTAAAAAAATTATAATAAGTATTCTTAATCATCATTTTTGAAAAGTCTCTAGAAAAAATCATTATAATAAATCATTCATTTATTATATCATATGGAGCTTCAACTTGAAGTAGTGATGGGCAGCTTTGAACTTATGTTCTGAAAAACAAAAAAGTTAAAAAATATATATTTATACTAATGAAAAATCCAAAAATAAAAATACTATTATAAATTAATAAAATAAAACTACATAAATTTTATTGTGTTCTCATGATTCAAGGATAATATGTATGAATTCACACATGTTAAATCTAAACCTGCTTTAAGGCTAGTTTACAGGAAGAGCTATAAAGTTTCCTTAAATTCTAAAAATAACTTAAGCATTTTACATCTTATTTTTTTCTTGTTTTTTTTCCAAAGTTGTTAGAGTTTCTTAATTTATAATGCTATCTTGATTGTAAGATATATAATTTTTTTGAATACATGATTTAGAGTTTAAAAAAATTATATTATAAAGTAAAATAATTTATTTAATTTTCTAAAGCTTCATTTTCAAAGACACTACTCCATTTTCTATTACTTAACAAATATATAAATTGTGATAGCAAAATTTTTAGAATTTTCTTTTTGAGAGGGTCAAAATTTATTGTGAAGATTTTCATCTAGACATTTTTGAACTCTAAAATAAAATAATTTTCTCCCTTAAGTAAGCCTTTTCAAAAATATGAATCTATATACAAGAATATTAGCTTATCTTATTTTTATTTTCTTTACTGAAATTTTTAGTTCAATCCCTTTTTTTATATGACATTAGTTTAAAACCATGGTTAAATGCTACTATATAATTAATTTTTATTATATATATATATATATATATATATATATATATATGTATATGAAATATTCAGAAGGTCATCATTTTTTATTTACTTGAATAAATGGCTCAATTTTAATTCCCAACACTTATTAATATTTCCCAAACTCAATAACAAATTTCTCATAAGAAATATTAGCTTTTATTATAAGCAGTTTATCTATAGCTGATATTCAACATAAGATTTTCCTTTTTAGATTCAGCTAAAATTAAAGAAAAGGAGCAATCATGCATATGTGTATAAATGGTAACCATATTTTACTTAGAGAATTTTGAAATTCACTCATCAGAATGGTTTAAGTATTAAAATAAATATAGGTCATTGTTTTCTTGTATTTGAAACTAATTAGGAAATTATTCTAAAAATATACTTTAATTTTTATCATGTTTAAAAAGTTTGAAATATGAATTTTGAAACTTTTGAGTTTCTTATATGATATACCAAGCTTTAGTTTACATTGTTTCAAGTAGAATAGAATTTTAGTATTATAAATTGAAAGCAATGTACAATTATCTGTTTTTAATTGTGTTCTACTTATAGAATTATTACATAACATTAAACATTATTTAAATCAAAAAGTTTTAAAAGATATTTAGAATTTTACAAAATTTCAACATTTATTAATCTTTGATTTGAAAACCAACTATGATGTACACTCACTAGACATAATTTATCAATCCAAAAATAATGAGTCAATTAAAATAAATATATATTTTTTTTTCAAAACCAAATCTTTAGATTTAAAATATGATGTTTTAATGAAAAATTGATAAAAAACTTTAATGAAATGAAATCTCTTGAAAGATTCAAAAATCGAATTTCAAAACAAGTGATTTCTGCTAAAAAAACTACTAACTATTGCAGATAAAACGTAAAAATAAGTCATATTTTTAAAAAAAATGATCTAAAAATATTTAATTTTGTTAAAAAAATCAAAAACATTGTTAAGCTTGTTTGTTATGATAATGTTAAAATCCACTAAACATTATCTAAAGGTGGAAATATATGTCAAAAATATGTTGAATTTTGTGAGCCAAAAATCAACAATTTTGTATCATTTCCTGTTGTGCTATTACTTTATTCCACCCTTTTTATCTGATTGCTCCATTATTACTTTGCTATGATCACTAGTTTTGTAGTTAAAAATTACAAATGTTCATTATATTTGATAAATGAAAAATAACTCAAACTTTTATAACTTCAAAATAAAGTTTTGAAACTCCTTCTTTCAATCAATGATTGAAAAAAATTTCAGTTTATTTCAGAAATGATTTTATGAATAACAAAAAATTTGAAATTCACAATGAGTTTTTTCCAGGGACTATGATTATTTACTTGTGTAATTCATGAGCTACTTATCAATGATGTAAAACATCAGAAAAGTAAGTTATATTTATAAATCTACAAATTATACTGTGTCTGGTAAATATATCTTCAATAAATCTTTTAAACTTATCTTAATCTACATACCACACAATAGAAAATCATTATATTAAAAAAAGAAAAAATTCCCTGATAATATCATAAAGAATAATAACCATGGATTGATATTCCATAAAAGTGGTTAATAAAATTTTAAGAGAACCTAAATCAGTATTCTTTCATCAATATATATCCTTTTTGTCTTTTTAATTTGTTCCAAACCAATTTTTTGAAAGTTGAATATATATATCTAATTCCAAAACCACTATAAAGTCCCCTCTTAGACTTTTTAAGAAATTATATATATATTATTTATCAAAAATTGAAATAAAAATAAAAACATAATTTTATTTACCTTTAATTATTTAAATATAGAGTATTTTCAGAATGCATTGTGGTTATTTGTAAAGGTTAGAAGTTTTGAAGTTGGATTTATGAGTTTTTAGAAGTGAAAATATTGTAGAATTCTTTCATAAATATTTATTTCATAGTTTCAAATGTTGAAATCTACAAACTAATAGGATTTAAAATTATATTGAGATTTAAAATCTGTTTTCTACTCAAGTAAAATTAAATAAAATGATGATATCAAAATTGAAATTAAGTTTAAACTTTTGATATGCTCCATCTTCAATTTTATTGATAGTGCATCAAAAATATAATAATATTTTTTTCCTACATCACTTTTTACATAAAAGATAGTTTTATTATTTTATGCATTAAAGGTTGCTTATATAAAATTAACATCTATGTCAAATTTTTATGAATATTAATCTATATAATAATTTTTTTAGAAGAAAAAATAACATCAGTATATACTGACTTTGAAATTATATAATTTAAACTAGTTTAGAGGTAGATAATGAAGGGTTATTTCATTTTTGAATATGAATTATAGAAGTCTTATTTTGTCAATTTTAATTCTTTTTGAGCTCAAATGTATCCACTGCAACTTATGTAAGAATAATAATTATTTTTATTGAAATTTACATGAGAAAGTATGCCTATTATTCAAAATCAAACTTGCTCTAATGGTGTTTTTCAATAATTATTTCTATTCATATCAATAAAAAACATTCCAATTTGCTGATTTTTCAGTTTTTGATATCCCCAAGGTTTATAGCTCAGGTGTACTATTCAAAAAATTATTAAAAATATAATTTTTGAAATACATGATAAACTTGAAAGTGAGGGGGAATTAAATTTTAAGAATAAATTCTAAATTTAGGATGGATAGTATTTTTTCTATTTTCACAAATGAACAATTTTTTGCTTCAATAAATCCAGAAAAAAAATTTTTTTGTAAGCATATTATATTAGATTTATTTTGATTTTACATACAATATTTTCAAGATTTGTGTTTAATATTTCCAGTGAAAGTTAATGTTAATGTGAATTTTAAGTAAGCCTGAAGAAATTTAATCAATAGACATATTGGATATGTAAAATAATATTTTGCTCCAATCTTGAATCATCCTGGGCTAAAAAATATCTTGAATAACGTTTTTGTGTGTCGATTTGGATTTAAGTAGGATTAAGTGAGGTTTAATAAAGGACAGACAAAAGGCTAAATTCATTACTAGTGACTTTTTTCTCAAAATAGTTATAAAATATGTATCATTCTGGAATGAAGCTTAAATAAAGTTGACTTCAAAAAGAGATAATTTCTAGCAGCACAACACCATATTTACAAAGGTGTACAATACCTCAAATATTACTCATAATATAGTAAGGCGAGGAATCTACATAATTCACATTTGAAACAAGGATTTATATTTTGAAATTGAAATTGAGAAATTGAATAGTATTTTCCAATTTAAATATCTATTAGTCATTTTACCAAAAGTTTTCAGTAATCAGATTGAGTTTTGATGGTATTTTATTGTAGATTAATTATGTTGAGGAACCATTTACTCAAATTTACTGGTTTCAGTTCTGATATTCCATGTGAAATTCAATACGAATCATTTTGAAAGTGAATAGTTGACATATTGGATATGCAAAAGCTTATGTTAGATCAAAGTGAGCTCAAAGGGAGTTTAACTCATGATCAAATTAGGATTTTGCAAGATCAAACGGTAATCAATGTAGGTTCATCTTGAGCTCAATTTGTGACAAATATCTGACTAAATGTAAGGCCAAACAATTTCCTCCATGGTTATGATGTGTGCATAATTCAGGCATAGATTTGTGGCTCAACAGAGTTCAAGCAAGGGGTATTTCTAGGAATACCCCCCCCCCAATTTTTCTGTGGTGAATCACCACGCAATATGGGGGGCGGACTTGCTAGCGAGTCCGCAACCTTGGACCCAAACTCACCACAGATTGAGCACACATTGAGCTATTGATAAAGGAACCATACAATCAGGGATGAACACCACTCAGCAGAACAGTTTTAGGTGGGTGTCCAAGTAGAGTTCAGCATGAGTTCAGTATGAGTTCAGTCTGAGTTCCATCTGAGTTCAGGTTGAGGACTTGCTAGCAAGTCCACCCCCTATATTGCGTAGTGAATATCACTTGAAAAATGGAAATTTTTAAATGAGTTTTTAGCTCCAACTTGGACTATAACTTAAAATACTGAATCAAAATTATGTGCTTAAGGTGTACAGGGTTTGAAATGATTACTGTAACATTTTTCATTCAAAATTAAAGATGAGCTCATTTCACTTTCATTATGATACCACAAAAGATTCAGCTAGGTTTTTAGAATAGTTCAAGTTGGTTTTCAAGCACATTTCAGTAAGAGTTCCATCAAAGTTCAGTAGGAGTTCCATCAAAGTTCAGTCCAAGTTCCATCTGACTTCAAGTTGAGGACTTACTAGCAAGTCCCCCCAAATATTGAATGGTGAATGGAGAAATAAAAAAATCAATAACCTTCAGATGCATTCATGTGTTCAGACATCAACTTAAGATGTGAAAATATATTTAGCAGGCAAGAGAATGAGTTTAAGATTTTCAAGTGGTATTGTCTAGTAAGATTACTGACACTTATTGACTTATTTCCTAATCAATGGTAAACTAAAGGGTCTTAATGGAATGGGTGTTGGTTCCAGGGTCAAAATATGCATACCAAAGGGGTTTACCAAAATTAATGGAGATTCCCTCAGTGTATTTGATTTTGGGGGATGTGAGAAGTAGGGCTCTAAAATGTTATTTCATATTAGATTTTAGAGCATCCACATTTATGTTGGTAAAGTGCTTTGGTATGCATACTTTACTAACTAATTCACCATTTGTTTTTCAAATAGATGCTAGTAACTAATTTATTCTTGAGTCATGTAATAAAATGAGCAAAGTTGCTTGAGTAGCTTCTGTAATTGCCAAAACCTTGCACCAATTATTTTACTCATCCATTATCTACTGAAGCCAACACACCTCATCAATTACCTATCTATTTATTCACCCTCACTTCACACAATGATATCTGCTACTATTAAATAAATTAATACTTACATTTTCATTACACACTTCAGCCACACATTCTGATATATAATAGCTAAATAATAACTCACTTATTTTTTCTGTATCTAAGAATAAAAAGTCTCCTAATTGACATCCCCAAGAAAAAATAACAACCTGCTCTGTAATGGATAAGCATCAGAAGGCAACCTGAGTGCTCTACATACCTGGCTAGAGTCATTTTATAAAAAGATAGAAGCACAATATAATAAATTCATAAAACTTCATTATTGTGATTGTGAAAAGATTTGAATTCAGTGAATCAATTTTATTCACAAAAAAAACATGAATTAAACTAATTAAATTTTTTTATATCATTCAATTTTGGGTGAAAAGCAGAAAAAATAGAAACTCTTAAATTTAGTGCAAGATAAAAAACAAATGACTAATATTCATCTAGTAGCTCATCCTAAAACAGCTGGTTAAGATCAGTGCTATCATTTTTTCATTATTAGAATAAAACTTCATTTAGATGTCTATTTTCATGGCAAAAATGGAGATATGAACCAAATTGTAGACTTTATAACACCAAAAACTACTCAATATAGGGGGTGGACTTTCTAGAAAGTACTCAACCTGAACTCAGATGGAACTCTGACTGAACTCATACTGAACCCATACTGAACTCTACTTGAACACCCAACTAAAACTATTCTAATGAGTGGTGTTAATCCCTGATTGTATGGCTCCTTTATCAATAGCTCAATGTGTGTTTAATCTGAGGTGAGTTTGAGTCCAAGGTTGTGGAATTGCTAGCAAGTTGTCCCCCCATATTGTGTTGTTAAACCTACTTCTTCCAGCTCAGTTAATCTTACTTCCAGTCATTAAAACAGAGTTGACTTCAGGCTGATTCCAAGCTCAGAAACGTGAATAGCTTGACCAGTAAGTTGTCTAGAATATTTTAGTTGTATAGTATGAATAGTGTTTTCTAAATCCAATTAAGTATCAAAATATAGTTCAATATAATAGTCTCAGTAATTTAATCTCATATATTATAAATGGTATACAGCTTACAGTATTTAGAAAAATAAAACTAATTATTTAAAACAATATTTAAAAGACTTTAAAAGCACTAATGAATATGAATTTTATTGGCTTGGCCATATATTTGTAAATTGATATAAAGGAATGCAGAATAAAAGCCAATAAGCCTCCTGCTTTTAAACCCATTAATTCCCCAATTTTTCCCCTTGAATAAACAATCATTTACACATCCAATGACACTCTATTCTTGAAGCTACACATGCCCATAAACTCAAGGATCATCAAATAACAAAAAGAAGAATCATATCACACACCAAGATACAAGAGTAATTTGTGTTAGTCCATAAAAATAAGAAATAATCCAATAAAAGGGTATGTGCGTTGTGGTCTTCCAAAATTAGCAGGGGCCTTTGTTGTGTGATTTGGCGCTGTTTGTGCATGTCTTAATTGACATCTGTTAAGGAATTGGGTATTTTTCTGGTTTTATTCCATGGATATTGGGTCTGCGGGTATGTGGATACTATCATTGGATAGCCCTGGTTTTTCTCTATATTTTATGTCTTGTGGACATTTTTCATATTCTGAGTTTTAAGGGGTCATTTCCTCATTTTTCGTTTATAAAAGATTGCTGCTTAATTTTGTTTTTCGTGTTTTATGGGCTAACCTTAAGTCTTAGGGTTAAGTGCTTAGTACCATTTGATAGAGCTAATTTTTCTCTATATTTCATGTCACAATGTTGTTATAGTGAAATTCCGTGTTTTAAAGGTTTTAGTAGTTGTAGCTAATTTTTCTAAGTAGATTAGTGGTTTTTATTGGTTTTCTGGCTTCAGGGAGGCTGGGCCGCTTCAGGCAGCATCTCCGACGTCGGGCGGCCCGCCCGCCTCTGTTTTAGGAGGTTGGGGAGCACTTCAGGAGGGTTTTTTATGCAATTTGGCGGTTACAGGCGCCAGATTGGTGGGTGTGCATGGGCTCTTAGTTAGTGGTCTGTGTGTACATAGTGAATAAGACAGTTTGGGGCAACCTTAATCATCATACAACCATCCGGAGGTGATCTCATTGTTCCTCACTCAGTTTTCACTGTTTTCTGGCCACAATTGGCTGTGTTTGTTGCAAGTGAGTTCTTCATTTAACTTAACTTTGGCAACTGTTTTCTCTGTTATAGTCTTGGAAGCTATAGCAAGTATTATTGCTGTCTCTGGTTTGGATTTCCAGCCTACATCAAGTATCTTTGTTGTCTCTGGTGTGGACTTTGTTCTACATTTCAGTTCTTTGGTCTGGTAGTCTATCTGCGGACTACTTTCTTGGCTCATCAAGTAGTCAAGTGTTTTAAACAGGAGCTTTAGCAAAACAGGAACCAACTTACTTTAGTAAGTAAATCTCACTCTATTTTTCTAAAGGGACAGGGGATTTTCTCTCTGGTTTTTCTCCAACTCCCTTGGTCAAGGCCTATAGCTAGTACTATAGGATTGTCTACATTTCTGGCGCCCAACGTGGGGTAGAACTTGCTAGTTCTTTGGAATCTCTGTTTTCTTTGGTTGGCTCTTTTTGGTGTTTTGGTCTGGAGGAATGGCTTCTGGTTCTGCTATTCCTGTGGTGACTGTCAGTGGGGGGGATGGTCGTCCTTCTGTGTTGGTTAGGGAGTGTGTGAGGATTAAAACTTGGGATGGTACCAAATTTAATGGGGAGGATGTCAAGTGGTTTCAAGAGAAGTATGAAACTGCTGCTGGAGTAGATGGTGCTTCCTACCTAGACATGGTGAAGCAGTTTATCTTCTTCATTGGTGATAGGTCAGTGGAGAAGGAGATTGTGGCCATGACTGGCTACAAGAAGAGGGATTGGAAATTGTTGTGTAGGGAGATGGTGGATAGATGGGGTGTCAGGTTCACTATAGTGGTTCTGAACAAGGTTTTCAGTGAATGGCAATCTTATGGTGGTGTTGGTAACTTACATAGTTACAGGAAGTTTCTGCTACAGTTTGATCCTGTGGTGGAATATTTGGTGGAAGTGGAGGAGCTGTCACATGAAAATGCTGCCAAAGATGTTTTTTGGTCTGCCCTGGCTAGTGATGTCAGGATGGATGTGTTGAAGGAGCTGTCAAGAAAGGAATTGATGAAGACTCTTTCTAATGGGGACCAGAAGTTGCCTGCCTTGGATAAGGTGAAGGAGGCTGTTGAGGCCCATTTGAAGTTATTGGCTGTGGACACCTATCAGGAGGGGTGTGCCAAGTATGTCAGCAAAGTCAGTGAGGCTTTGGCTGAAGAGGAACTTAGGGAGAAGAAGGAGGAGAAAAATTTGGTGCAGGTTCCCAAACAGGAGAGGGACCCAATGGTGGAGCAGTTGGCTGATCTTACAAAGCAGCTGCACATTTTTGTTCAGGAGGCCAAGAAGGTTAATAAGATACCTTCTCAGCCTAGAGATTTTGAAAGGAGGGCTGGTAGGAGTGATCCTTGGGTTTGCTCTTATTGCAGTAGGAGGGGGCACAGGTCCAATGATTGTTGGGCACTGAACAGAGATGTGTCTGAAGTAAAAGTGGAGTTTGATGGCAGGGTTTTTAAGTTTCCTGACGGTTCTTTTGTGAAGCCCAGTGAGGGGCAGGCTCCTGTGTATTTGGTCAGGAGAAGGGGTGGTCTCAATCAATGGATGCCAAGGTTTGAGGAGATTCCTGATCAGGGGAAGTCTTCTGTTAAGGTAGATGAGGACGTCAATGGAAAGGGGAAGGAGGTCAATAAGGTCTCTTTTTCTACTTCCTTTGGTGGTTTGGAGTTGTATTCTTGTGGTGGACAGTCAAGTGGTGAATGCTTGGCTGGTGTTTATGATGTGGAAGCAGGAAAGGTGGGAAGGCCTAAGAGCAGTTCTCAGGCCCAACCAAAGCCAAATTCTTCAAAGGGGGATCCTAAGCTGAGTGCAGCTAGGAAGAGGTACAGCAAAGAGGAGCTGTACAAGATGCAGAAGGGTATGGCTGATATGGGCCCCCCTAGTTTTGGCGCATTGGATATGAATGGTGATCCAATGCCAATGGAGGTGGATTATGACTCTGAGGAGGATGTCCCTTTGGCTTCCTTGCCAAAGCCTGTTGGAGTCAGAGGTTCTGGTGAGGGATCTGGTTTGGTTCCTGTTAATGGTAAATCTTTTGGTGGTGCTGGTCTTCAAGAATCTTCTAGGACCAAGGTGGTGAAGCAAAGAGCTCACTTTGAGAGGCCAGTAGTGTCTGGTCAAGTTAATGTTATGGACTCTGTCCTGGAAAGGATGAATCAGGGTCAGGTTTCCCTATCTTATGGGGAATTGTATGCTATCAGTCCAGGGTTGGCTGTTAGGCAGAAAAAGTTGTTGACCAGGAGAAGGGTTTCTTCTGGTGAGGTAGAATACATTTGTGATTCTGCTGAAAAGTTTGGTGAGGGGTTGGAAACTCATTTTTCTGCTCCTCTGGGATATGTCAATGTCACTCTGAATGGCAGGGAGGCAAGGGCATTGGTGGATTCAGGCTCTCAGATAAACCTGATTTCTTTGTTTGAGGCAACTCATATGGGCCTCCCCATCAAAACTGGTATTGGTGGGAATTTGAGAGGGATCGGTGGCCATGTCACTGAATTGGTTGGAACTTCAGAATTTGTGAAGTTAGATGTTGGCGGAGCCTCAGGGAAGGTTCATTTTTACATTGCTAAATGTAATGTAAAAGCAGTTTTGGGTGGGCCATTCTTGATGGATTTTCAGGCAAGAATTGGTTATCAATTTGATTTGGGAATCAGTTTGGAGTTGACTGGTGAAGACGAAAGGAGACTTCACATGAGGTTGTCATCCCCTGGAGAGGATGGTTGGGAGACTAGGCCTGGTTTATCTTCAATGTGCCAGTGCATGGACTGCTGCAGGAGAAGGAATGAAGTGGGTGCTGCCTCTGGGTTTTTGGAGTGCGGCTCAGGCTCTATTGAGAGTCTGTCTTTTTTAGAGTAATGAGGGCTGATCACCCTAGTGCTACAAACTCTCCCCGAGATGAGGAAATCCCAGTTTGTAGTAGGTCAGCTCCCTTGGAGATATACCAAGTGGATTTTCAACTTTCTCTTTTTAATGTTTCTCTTCTCTGCAAGTATTCATCAAGTTTTTTATCAAGTCTCTGTTCTCTCTCAAGATTTATAATTATTTTTAATTCAAGTTTAAAGAAGAAGATTGGTTATATATCTTTATTGAAAGATATGCGGAAAAGTTTTGGGGCGGTGAGATTGGGGTCTAAAAGTAAGTCCTCCCAATTGTACACTGCTAGGGTATCTTCTACACCTTTCAAAAACATTACCTGGGCCACACCTGTGAGAATCGGGGAAACCCCTGGTTATTTTTGTAGGTCAGAAGAAAACTCAAGAAAAGAAGATAAAAATTTCAAGATAATTCATGAAAATCAAGAAACAAAATTTGAAGATAATGAATAAAGAAGACGCAAAATATTTTTGTGAAGATTGTCAAGATCTTTTTTTGCCCTCCAGCATGAGGTTAAACTGCAGAAAATTTTGAAGAGAGAAGATCATCAAGATCAATTTTTGGACCTCCCCCAAGAGGCTAAACTGGCTGGATCTGATCTTGATTCTGGTGATCAGGATGTTTTTGTTGATGAAGATGGAGTTGTTGTTTGGAACAGCTCAAAATTGGAAAAGGGCGTTATGGTAAGGTAAACTCTTACAGTCGCCTTGCTGTAAGCAGAATCCGGAGGAGATATGTGGATTTAGCTGAAAACCCCGTCCTTCCAATAAAATAACAAAGTAGGTGTTCTAAATCACTAAGCTAACCAATCTACTTAGATCTGATTGATAAAAATAATGAAACTCTAAAATAATTAACGCTTATTGAGATTTAAAGAAAGTGGCTGTTGATAAAGAAATACTGATAACAACAATTAAGGCGTACCAGTGAAAGATCTGAAAAGATTGACTTTTATGTTTTTATAATAATTTTAATTTTTATGAGACAGCAATAATCAAGTCCCAGTGATGAAGACCTTTCTAAAGATACCCTATATGAAGTGTGATTTAAATTGTTGAAATGTATTTCTAAAATGTTATGTAAAAAATAATAAATGTTATAAGGGTATTACAAGTTATTTTAATTTGTTGAGTAATAAAAAATGAGACTGTGATGGTTAATGATTAAGCTGTATGATGTGTTCCCCCTTCTCAATTTCGAGTTTGAGAAGCGCTTAAGTATTCCTAGTCACGTGCCTAAGTTTTCACCTCCAGAGCTCTTCCAGAGTCAATCCGGAGCCCGTACGGAGTCCGTACGGAGCCGGAACGGAGTCCGTACGGAGTCAAAGCGGAGTCCGTACGGAGTCCGTACGGAGTCCCTCCGGACATCTGGACTCAATTTAGAACCTTAAAACTATAATAAAAAATCTAGAAAAATTACACATAATAGAGCTACTTCCCCTTTACATACCAAACTAATTTTCGTAGTCTGCGCAGCTCTAATTACCCCGTGAAAATTCATCAAAGTTAGGTAATTTTTGAAAACGTAAATATTTCTATAAAACTTTAAAATTCATTTAAAAATATAAGAAAAATAGTAAAAATTCTGGGAAAATTTCCCAAGGTTCTTGAGTGACTCGACTTAATACTTATAAATTTTTCAGACTGTAAAAATAAGTTTTCTCCGTAAAATAGATTGTTTTCGTGTAGGCATTCGCTCGTGACCAATTTCTTCATATTTAAAACTCCAATAAATTAAATAAAACCCTTTTATATAAAAAAAAAATTAATAACGCCAATCTTGCACGCCGTAATAACTCCATTTACGTACTTAGGTGCCGTACTAAACTTTAGGCTACCACATCCTCCCTCCAATCGAGAATGTCCCCATTCTTAAAACTTTGCATAAGTGGTTGAACACAATATTCATCTTTAACCTTCAACCACCATCTTCTTTAATCAACTATAAAATTCATCTTCATCAATATGTCTTCCAAAGAACTTGTCGCTCCATGTGAACTCTGCGCTCGATACCAGGTACCTTGTTTAATGTCCAACCCTAATCTTCCTGGCAGAACAGCTTGCGACTTATGCCGTGTGAAAAAAGTCAAATGCAACCGGCCAATAGTTCCTTCTAAAACAAACGTATATTTAGGACCAGAAGCTCTCCCTGTTCCCTCAACTTCTAAAAAGCGATCCAAAATTCCTGTCTTCTTAAAACGAATAAGAACAAAAACAGCTTCAAAAGTTCAAGCTTCATCAACGGATCCCGGCCTAATTTTGCCTTCACAAGATCCTAATCATATAACGCCAGTACCCCCAACTAAGTTTGCTGAGACTATGTTTCCTGGCTCTAAATGTAAGACCCTATTTATCTTACTAAAAAAACTTTTAATCAAAATTGACTAAACCTATGACTTAATAACATATTTGAACTTCTAGCTGTCAAAATAACCAACACTGATGATGTTGGTAGAGTGAAGACGGACTATATCAATCATTACCCAAATTTTCATCGCTATCTTTTTCTTGACTTTACTAATGAGTTGAAACGAAAAATGCTGGCCTATTTTCAAGAAACTCCAGCTAATAACCATGAAGACCTCATGAAAAGAAGAATTTTAATGCAAAGCTTTGATAATGATGTTGAAAAATTTCAAAGAAATTATCTTTTCTAACAGTATAACTTGATAAAATTTTGTTTTTGCTTGGTCTTCTTAAACTTTCAACATAAATGATGTTTTCTTTCTTCTCTGGCTTGATATAACATAAAATAAAATAATATAAATCTTGTGATGATTCCACTACTGAGAGCAAGGTTTGAATCCCTTCAGACTCCCATATACCAGTCTTCCTTCTTGTCACAGCATTGAGAGAGTGGATCTTCCTATGAGCCGAATACTCCTGATTCCAACCTCATAGGGCCCCCCACTGAGCCGAATTCTATGATTCCAATCTCGCCATAAGGTCCTCCAAGCTTCACACCAAAAAAAAAAATGGCCTAACTATGAGGCACTAAAAAAAAATCATTCCCTAAAATCCAACTACCATCCTAACTTCTGATTCCTTCATCACAATTTTCAAACTTTGCTATTCAGCAAACCCATAAAATACTTTTGCCAGGCTTCCAATAATAATATTAAATTTAGACCATGTTAAAGCGCCACAAATTTCACCTAATTAACCATTATGCTTTCCTTAGCATCATTACCACCTAAAATTTTAACCTCCTAAAGCTTATCAGCACCAAATTCCCTGAAATAATTGAATATCCAGTTTAAAGTCTTAGTGGACAGTGATAAATTAAAAGATTGAATTGAGTTATCCAAACAAGATTGACATTCCAGTTTAAAGTCTTGGTGGACCAAACATATAATTGATTGCCAGTTTATGGTCTTGGTGGACCAAAGATCGTTTAGGTGCATAAATAACTTGATAAATTCCTAAGTAAGGCCTAGGCTTGAACAAAGATTGAATAAATTTGATAATCCAGTTTAATGTCATAGTGGACCAAACATTTGATCGACAAGTAATCCAGTATAAGGCCATAGTGGTCCAATGAATGTTGAATTATCCTGCAGATATTAATTTTCCAGTTTAAAGTCATAGTGGACTAAACAATGAATGAACTACCAGTTTAAAGTCCTGGTGGACCAAACATTTAATCGATAAGAAATCCAGTTTAAGGTAATGGTGGACCCAACAGCTTGATAACAGTCCAGTTTAAGGTCTTGGTGGACCTAACAAATCCAAAAAAAATTTTAACGATAGTCTTGAAAATTAGCCAGTTTAAAGTCTTGGAGGACTAACAGCTCCAAAATTCGTATAAAACCCTTAAGGAAAGTCTTGAACAGTAGCCAGTTTAAAGTCTTGGAGGACTAACAGATCCAAAATACGTGTATAAAAAAAACTTTAAAGAACGTCTTGAACAGTAGCCAGTTTAAAGTCTTGGAGGACTAACAGATCCAAAATACGTGTATATAAAAAAAACGTTAAAGAACGTCTTGAACAGTAGCCAGTTTAAAGTCTTGGAGGACTAACAGCTGTCTTGAAGTAAAATCTCATAGGTATTGAGTTCCCCTAGACCCTGCTTCCTGTCTAAACTAGATGAATAAACTAAAAAGAATGAAGACTGAAAAATAAACTAAGCAATATAATAATAATTTTGATTTAATTAATTAATTTTTTTATTTTTTTATTTTTTATAATTTATTTTATTTTTATTTTATTTAATTATTTTATTTTTATTTTTATTTTTATTTATTATTTTTTTTTATTTATTTTATTTTTATTTTATTTTATTTTTTTTTTTTTTTATATTGATTTTTTTTTTTTTTTTTAAATTTAAAATAAAAGATTTTAGAAAAGATAGTTTTGAAATAAAAGTTAAATTTTAATTTTTAAAGAAAGATAAAAAAAGTAATAATAATAAAAAAATTTCAAAATAAAATTTTTAAAAGATGCCCCCCGGCCATTTGATGAGCCGTACCCTCGACATCATACCCACATCCAAGTGCAACTTGATGTGGTTACACAATTTTGAGAAATTGAAAAGAAAAGAAAATAAATGAAAATTTTTAGAAGATAATTTTTATAATGATGATCACTGGGTGGGCTCCCTCCAATTTATAAAAATGATTAGAGACCACCAGTGAGCATCACCTTTACAATAATTCATAATATATATTAAAGAAAAGAAATCACAATCTAACATAAAAAAATCAAAAAACAAAATAAAATAAAAGAATCTTGAATCCAGCGTTGAGAGCGGTGTCTCTCGATTCGTTCCAGTTTATAGTCTTAGTGGACTTCCTAAAATTAAAAGACAAAGCCAGGATTCAACTAGAAACATGGAAAATTTTGGAAACGAACATTATGGGGTAATTGTGTATAGAGCAGCCAGCCCATCAATTACCCCCACACTTGCCAATATTAAATTAAGAAGGTTCCCCTGTGAACACTTCTTCCAATAAATTTTAAAAATTTTCCAACACTATCTTCACCCATATTTTAAGAATTTTAAGTTTTCAAAAATTTCAAAGAAGGTTTTCTTGAATTTCGTAAAGTTTCATCACAGTTTCGTTGCCCATATGCAGTGTAACAATAGTAAAGTATTTTGATAAAAAGAAGATAGTTTATCCTCATTGCGGAGGTATCAATAAAATCTCGTAGATATCATAGTTTATCCTCGTTGCGGAGGTATCCATGAAATTTAATAAATGTCATTAAAATTGTAGTTTATCCTCATTTCGGAGTTCGTCCATATAATTTCATAAATGTCATAAAAATGGTAGTTTACCCTCATTTCGGAGTTAGACTTCGGCACTCCTGGTGCCTCTAGGATAGAACCGTTTCACTTGATCGGCCGCTACCCTCTTCTTCAATACTACTCCATCCAACTCTTCTAGCACATATGAACCGCCGGAAACTTGCTCCTTGATTTTATACGGTCCATTCCACCTATCTGCAAACATTTTTCCCCACTGACTTTCCAAACTCCTATTATACACCAGGACCATATCTCCTGGGTTCCAAGGTTTCCTTAATCGATGTGCCAACCGCTCATCCCAATATCTAACTGATTGATTTCGGATCTTCATCATCCGTGAATATGCCTTTTCTAAATATTCTTCTTTCTTTTCTAGCTGCATCATTCTTGCACACAATAATTCTTCAGTAGTTTTGACCGTGTCCCAGTCAACTCCAAGATATGATTCAGCTTCTAAATCAACCGGTAAAACTGCTTTCTGTCCAAAAACAAGTTCATAAGGTGAAAATCCGGTCGTCCTTTTGGCAGTGATTCGATCAGCAAATAAAACTAAAGGTAAATAGTGCCTCCACTTTTCAGCACTTGTCCCACACATTTTAACTAAAGCATCCTTAATAACTTGATGCCCTCTTTCAACCATGCCTTCAGCTTCAGGATAATATGGGGTTGCTACCCTAACCTTTGATCCAACTTTCAATACGGCCTCTTTAAACTCTGTCCCAAATTCAGGACCTCCATCTACCGTCACCAACTTCATCACCCCATACCTATATACCCAATTATTCAACAAAAATTCTGCCACATTTTTGGCAGTTAAATTAATAAGAGGCGCTGCCTCTACCCAACCAGATAAATCATCTCTGGCCACAATTAAATATTTATACCGTCCCTCTTTTATATGAACGGCATCTAAACTAACTCTTCCAAAGAGCGTATATTCACCGGTCGCGCGTCCAGGTTCTTTTGGCCTTAAATAACTTCGTCTTTGACATTCTTCGCATGACTGAACCCACTGTTTAACAGCCATCTTCATGCCAGGCCACCAAAATCGATCAGAAATTCTTCTAAATGTTTCTCCAACGCCTCTATGCCCGAGATCTTCATGCAGTGATTTCAAAACTAATTCTTGCCCCTTCTGTTGAGTTATAACTACTTGAGGATTTGGATACCTTCTCCTCATTAAACGTCGACCAGATAGGTAAAACGTAGATGACTTCCTCTTGATAGCCACCCATTCATCGTCTTCACAATCTTCTGGCCTCTCTAAAGTCAAAAAATATTTGACTAACAAAAAATAAAAACCAGTCTGACCCCAGACTTCATCTTGAAAATCGATTAATATAACATCAATAGGGACTTCTCTATCACCAATATCACCTGCACGTGAATGAGCCAATAATCGTTGACCCCTAAATAAATTTTTAATCGAGCTATGTCGACGTTTTTCTTCTGAACCTTTGGATCCTTCGAAAACCGTATTCAAAAATACCTCTTTCTCTTTATCCACCTTTTTATTTAAATTCTCTAATTCTCCAACATATACACCATTCCTTAATTTACTACTATCCCACACTACCAATCCATTTTCCTCTACATACACCACATCTTCTTCTACCTCCTCTCTGCCGAATTTATCTACACCTTTTCCAACACCTTTATTAACATAAAAACTATTTTCCAGTTTATCCTCTTGGTGGAGGTCATCATCATCATAATCTAAACACAATAGTCCTGCCAGTTTAACCTCATGGGGGAGGTATGGAAAGTCTTCAGCTCCTTTAGTGCTGGCTTTGATAATAGGTATATCTTCATCGAACTCTTCTGAGTCTGAATCTTCTTCAGTGGGTGGTCTCCTTGATAAACCATCTGGCATAGTAAAAGTTTTGCCAGGCTTATGAACTAAATCAAACGAAAAATGTTGAATAAAAGCTACCCATCTCGTCATGGGTGCGTTCGGTAAACTTGGGGAATTAATCATCTGGATTAACGATTTCGCATCCACTTGCAACTCAAAATGTTGCCCCCACAAAATATGCTGAAGTTTCTTCAGTATTTTCGCCACACCACATAATTCCAATTTTGGTTGAGAATATCTTGATTCGACCTCAGTAAATACTACAGATTCATACCTAACTGGTCTGATGTAACCAGCTTTATCCATCTGAGACAAAACTGCCCCAGCTGCAACCTGACTTGAATCAACCGCTAAATAAATTCTACCAGCATCTTTTCCATAATCTAACTTGTGCAGGACTAAATCCTTCCCCACAACCTCCTTCAACTTCACAAACGCCTTCTCACACTCTTCATCCCACTCCCAGTCTGCATCCTTTCTCGTTAACCGTCTCAATGGAGCTTCCAATGAAGAAAAGTCCTTGATAAACATTCTAACATATACGCAAATGCCTAAAAACCCTCTAACTTCGGTCGTATTCTTGGGTCTTGGCCAGGACTGAATTTTGTTAACTTTCTTCTTGGACATAATCCTACCCTCTCTACATACCACATGGCCTAATATTTCTAAGGCTGGCACACAACATGAAAATTTTGAACCTGAAATAGTTAAACCAGCCTCTTCAATTCGAAACAAGATTCTTTCTAAAGTAATTGCAAACTCCCAAATGAATTTGCGTATCCCGGGATTCTCTTCCAACACCTGGTTATCATAGTCGGTTGTTGGTCCCTTAATTCCTCCATCATCTATAAAGATTCCAGCATATTGTGGAATTTCATCTTGAAGGATCCAAGCCATCTGAGCTTGATAAACTGCAACCGAATTTGTTGCTCCTTGAGGTAATCTTGTTAACTGTAAACGTCCAAGTGGCGTATCGAATGTAGTGAGAGGCCTTGAGTCCGGATGTAACTCTCTCTCATCATATCCACCCATAATATCTCCCAAACCATAACACACTCTCCCTGCAAACGCTTCAACAAACTCCTCAGCACTAGGTGGTATCCCAGCATCCTTTATTGTAACCCTATTTAATTCCCTAAGATCATGAACAACTCTAAGCTTGCCATTCGGTTTCTTGATACAAAATACAGGACTAGAATAACTTGACGTTGATTGCTCATACAGTCCAGTGCGTATCCGTTCTCTGACAACTTCGATATAAGCTTCTTTCAATGCAGCTGGAATAGGAATCGGTTTCTGCTGCCACGGTTCATGACATACCACAGGAATCTTGTAAGGCTCCCCATAGGAATGCTTCAACACACCCCTCTCCTCTTCTACAAAAGCAATGGCCTTCTCTCGCTTGACCATCACATCCAACAACAACTTCTTCTCTTCTCCAGACAACCAACCATCAGGTCCAAAATTAACAACACCCAGTCTCTCAAAAGTGATTCTTGACGTCTCAGAAAATTCAGGCGGATTCTTTACCAAGAGACTTTCATAAGGATCTCTTGATAACCTTGGTCTTCTCAAAGGTGGATTTAATTCAGCAGGTAGCCGTTCATTAATAGGTCGAACTTTATTTGCTACTTTCTTATATTTGGCTGCCTCCACATCTAAATTAACTTGAGGTAAAACATTTTCTTTTGTATCGCCATTAAAACTTTCATCAAATGAATCTTCTTCATCGCCAGAATCAGAATAAGAAAAATTAGAAAAATATTTTATTTCATTTTTAAATTTTACCCTTTTCTCCTTTCCCTCGTCTAATTTATAAACAGATTTTCCAACACCTTTGCTTCCCTTATCCAACAGTAAATCACCCGTAAAGAAAGTTGGCAGTTTATCCTCTTGCTGGAGGACCGGAATTGAATTTTCACAAAAATTATTTTTTTGGGTTTTAATTATACTGAGATTTTTAATTGGGTTTTGATAAGATTTTTGCAGTTTAACCTCTTGCTGGAGGTCCGGAATAACATTTTCACAAAAATTATTTTTTGTGTTTTAATTATACTAAGATTTTTAATTGGGTTTTGATACGATTTTCGCAGTTTACCCTCTTGCTGGAGGTCCAAAATAGAAGGAGATAATTGCAGTTTAACCTCTTGCTGGAGGCCCGGAATAACATTTTCACATAAGTTATTTTTTTGTGTTTTACTTATACTGAGATTTTTAATTGAGTTTTGATGTAATTTTTGCAGTTTACCCTCTTGCTGGAGGTCCATAAACATACCCTTCCAATTTTTATCCAACCTAATTTGGCCCATTTTGCCCTTTTCACCGTTTTTAAATTTAATAGAAAAACAGGGTAAACCCAATAAACATATAGAAAAGTCCATAACATATTTGCACTCCAAAGTAATATTAACAGAAAATAATTGAGAATCCACTTGAATTATCTCCAAGTGAGCTGACCTATTGCAATCCGGGATCTCATCCTGAGGAGAGATTACAACATTTGAGCGATCAGCCCCTGCTACCCCAAAAAATGAGGGCATTCATCCCTTTCCAACAAACATAATTCACCAGAAGCCGTCCGGTTTATATGCCGCTTCTTGGTGCAAACACAACACTGGCACAGAGTAGTAATCCCTGGCCGTGTTTCCCAACCTTCATCTCCAGGAGGCGCTAACCGCATATGTAACCTCCGCATATCTTCACCAGTGATCTCCAAACTAATCCCCATGCCAGCTTGATACCCTATCCTGGCCTCAAAATCCATCAAAAAAGGACCACCAAGAACAGTTTTGACTGCTCCTCTGGCCACATAAAAGTGAACCTTAACAACAGATCTACCAATGCCTAACCTGACATGCTCAGCTGTACCCATCAGCTCTGTTGCATGCCCTCCAATACCTCTGAGGTTTCCCCCAGTTCCACTTTTAATTGGCAAGCCTATACTCGTCGCTTGCTCCAATGAAATTAAATTAATTTGAGACCCTGAATCGACCAAGGCCTTTACTTCTTTACCATTTAGAGTTACCACCAGGTAACCCAGGGGAGCGGAAAAATGTGTATCTACATCTTCCCCAAACTTTTCAACATTTTCACAAATATATTCCACCTCTCCAGTGGAAACCCGACGCCTCGTCAAATGCTTCTTTTGCTTTTCAGCAAGCGCCGGACTAATTGTAAATAACTCCCCTAAAGATAAGGGAATCTGAAGTTGATTCACCCTATTCAAAACTGCGTCCATCGCATTAGCTTGACCGGAAACTACTGGCCGCTCATACTGGACCTTTGATTTAACAACCTTAGCCCTGGGTACCTCTTGAGGTCCAACCGAGCCATCTTCACCCCCCATTATAACATCTTCACTTTCTATAACCCTAACTCCGTCACCAGCTTCTTGCACTAATCCTGATCCATCGCTAGTCCTTCTTACACCCTCCATTGGGATGGGACCGCTAAAACTTGGTCTGGGTAGAGACGCCAACGGTACGTCCTCCTCAGAATCCGAATCGTCCTCTGGCATAGGCTCACCATTTAAATCAAACTTGCCATAACTAGGGGGCCCCATATCAGCAATCCCCTTCTGCATTTTATATAATTCGTCCTTAGAGTAAGGGTTCAATTTGTTGGCGGCAGATTGAGCACTAGAATTCTTGTCCTTAGAGTAAGGGTTCACTTTGTTATTGGCCTTGCCAGGATTAGCCCTCAATTGGCTCTGAATGCTACTTTTTGCCTTAGTAGCGGCTGCTCTTCTAGCAGCATTAACATCGTATTCGCCAGCCATACAGCTACCCTCCACCTGGGCAACCGTCGCCAGCTCTAAACCACCAAAAGAAGTAGAAAATGTGGCTTTACTGACCTCTTTCTCTTTACCTTTGTCAGCTTTTCCACCATTACCATTACCATTTTTGCCACCCTTGGCATTAACATCTTCATCCGTCACCTCTTCAAATCTGGCTCTTCTTTCAGCCGTTAAACTTCTTCTGACCAAATCAGAAGGAGACTGTCCATAACTGGGCTTGATGAACAAACCATCAGGAAATTTATAAACTTTACCATCAAATAAAACTCGCCCAGCATCCATATCCTTATCAAGAGCAAAACAAACTGTTGCTCTGTGACCCCTCCTATTACAATAGGAGCACACCTTTGGCTCATCATAGCCACTTCTATATCCATTACCACCATTACCACCATTTCTCCCATTGCCTGGGAAGCGGTTACCATTATTATTGCCATTATAATTTCGACGTTCATACCCTCTAGACTGATAAGAAGTTGACGTCGACGAAGAAGCAATTGGGCCTTGTTAGCCTTCTGGGTTTCTTGAACAAATATTTTTAATTGTTTCGTTAAATCGGCCAAATGATCAACCATCTTATTATCTACATTGCCCTCAACTTTAGCAGCTGGTAATCCCATTTGAGCCTTCTTGGCCTCCTGGGCTTTGACCATAATATCGTTATTTTTGGCCAAAACTTCTCTAACCTTGCTAACATATTGAGTGCAAGACTCTTGATATTTGTCCAACGCCAATAACTTGAGATGGGCCTGAATGTTCTCTTTGATAACCTCCAGAGCCGGCAGTTTCTACTCACCATTAGGCAGTTCCTTCATCAAATCTTTTCTTGAAAGATCCTTCAAGACATCCATTTGAATATCCCTGCTGCATGCTGACCAAAACAAATCTTTTGCTTGGTTCTCATGCACTAACTCGTCCACCAGTATGAGATATTCCACCACTTCATCAAACTGAACACAGAGCTTTTTGAAGTCAGCCATAGAAGAAACACCACCTTTTGCTTGCCAGTCTCCAACAATTTTATTGAGGTCCATCATAGTAAACCTAACACCCCATCTATCAACCATAGCTTTAGAAAGCTTAACCCAATCCTTGTCCTTGAATGCCTGCATAGCAATAACCTCTTTTTCCACCTCCCTATCGGCAATAAAAAATCTAACTTGCTTCACCATATCCACATGTGAAGCACCATCAACAGCAGCAGCAGCTTCATACCTGCTAATGAACCATTTAACCTCCTCCCCATCAAACTTTGGGCCATCCCAAGAAACAATTCTAACTGAGGGAGTAAGAGGGTTAGAAGATCCAGAAGCAACAGCAGAAGAAGACATCCCAATAAGTAATGAAAAGCGTTAACAATCGATAAAATAACAAGCCTCTTGCAGGCCAATAACAAAAATCCAATTAGAGTTCCAGAAAATAAGCCTCTTGCAGGCTAATAACGTTCTTGATCCAAGTAAGTTTTTAAAGATAGCTAGAAAAATCGAACCCCACGTTGGGCGCCAACTATGGTAAGGTAAACTCTTACAGTCGCCTTGCTGTAAGCAGAATCCGGAGGAGATATGTGGATTTAGCTGAAAACCCCGTCCTTCCAATAAAATAACAAAGTAGGTGTTCTAAATCACTAAGCTAACCAATCTACTTAGATCTGATTGATAAAAATAATGAAACTCTAAAATAATTAACGCTTATTGAGATTTAAAGAAAGTGGCTGTTGATAAAGAAATACTGATAACAACAATTAAGGCGTACCAGTGAAAGATCTGAAAAGATTGACTTTTATGTTTTTATAATAATTTTAATTTTTATGAGACAGCAATAATCAAGTCCCAGTGATGAAGACCTTTCTAAAGATACCCTATATGAAGTGTGATTTAAATTGTTGAAATGTATTTCTAAAATGTTATGTAAAAAATAATAAATGTTATAAGGGTATTACAAGTTATTTTAATTTGTTGAGTAATAAAAAATGAGACTGTGATGGTTAATGATTAAGCTGTATGATGTGTTCCCCCTTCTCAATTTCGAGTTTGAGAAGCGCTTAAGTATTCCTAGTCACGTGCCTAAGTTTTCACCTCCAGAGCTCTTCCAGAGTCAATCCGGAGCCCGTACGGAGTCCGTACGGAGCCGGAACGGAGTCCGTACGGAGTCAAAGCGGAGTCCGTACGGAGTCCGTACGGAGTCCCTCCGGACATCCGGACTCAATTTAGAACCTTAAAACTATAATAAAAAATCTAGAAAAATTACACATAATAGAGCTACTTCCCTTTTACATACCAAACTAATTTTCGTAGTCTGCGCAGCTCTAATTACCCCGTAAAAATTCATCAAAGTTAAGTAATTTTTGAAAACGTAAATATTTCTATAAAACTTTAAAATTCATTTAAAAATATAAGAAAAATAGTAAAAATTCTGGGAAAATTTCCCAAGGTTCTTGAGTGACTCGACTTAATACTTATAAATTTTTCAGACTGTAAAAATAAGTTTTCTCCGTAAAATAGATTGTTTTCGTGTAGGCATTCGCTCGTGACCAATTTCTTCATATTTAAAACTCCAATAAATTAAATAAAACCCTTTTATATAAAAAAAAAATAATAACGCCAATCTTGCACGCCGTAATAACTCCATTTACGTACTTAGGTGCCGTACTAAACTTTAGGCTACCACAGCGTTTTTGTTATTGAACTGGATTCTCAAAAGGTTCAATGGAAAGAGAAGGACGTGCCAAAATTTAAGGATAGATGTCCTGGTTGGGCTGCTCAATTGGCTTATGTTCACACTGGTGATTTTGATGACAGAGTTGTACCCTTGGATGTTGTTTTGTTGGATTTTGAAGATGAGACCTGGGGTCATTCCGGATTTTATTTTATTATGGTGGAATATCTGTTGACCTTGGAGAGGCCAGATAGTTGTGATGATGATACTTGCTTGGCAATCAAGAAGAAGAGTCCTGGATTTTATGTGTCAGGAAGGTGGTTGATGAGAAGGAGACATCCTAATCCTCAAGTGGTGGTGACTCAGAAGAAGGGTCAAGAGTTGGTTTTGAAGTCTTTGCATGAAGACCTTGGTCATAGAGGCTTTGGGGAGACTTATAGAAGAGTAGCAGACAGATTTTGGTGGCCGGGTATGAAGTTGGCTGTGCAGGGTTGGGTTCAATCTTGTGAAGAATGTCAAAGAAGTAGTCACTTGAAACCTAAAGAGGTGGGCCGTGCTACTGGAGAATCTACTGTTTTTGGAAGAGTCAATCTGGATGCTGTCCATATTAAAGAGGGCAGATATAAATACTTGATTGTTGCTAGGGATGATTTCTCTGGTTGGGTTGAGGCAGTGCCTCTGGTTAATTTGACTGCCAAGAATGTGGCAGAGTTTTTGACAAAGGAGTGGATTTATAGGTATGGGTTGATGAAGTTGGTGACTGTTGATGGTGGGCCAGAGTTTGGTGCCAAATTTAAAGAAGCTGTGGCTAGTGTTGGTTCTAGGGTTAGAGTGGCTACACCGTATTATCCTGAAGCTGAAGGCATGGTTGAAAGAGGCCATCAAGTTATCAAGAATGCTTTGGTGAAGATGTGCGGAGATAGTGCTGAAAAGTGGAGGCATTATTTACCCTTGGTGTTATTTGCTGATAGGGTCACTGTGAAGAGGACAACTGGCTATTCTCCTTATGAGTTAATGTTTGGTCAAAAAGCCGTTCTACCAGTGGACTTGGAAGCTGTCTATCATCTTTGAATTGATTGGGATGACGTGCACTCAACCGAAGATTTACTCTGTGCCAGGATGCAACAGTTGGAATGTAGAGAGGAATGTCAAGAGAAGGCATACTCTAGAATGATGAAGATTAGGAATCAATCAGTCAGGTACTGGGACAAGAAGTTGGCTCATAGACTCAGGAATCCCTTGAAACCTGGTTGTTTGGCTTTAGTGTATAATAGAAGTTTGGAGAGTCAGTGGGGGATAATGTTTGCTGACAGATGGAATGGAGCTTACAGAGTCAGATCTCAGGCATCTGGAGGTTCTTATGTTTTGGAAGAGTTGTATTGTGCAGTCTTGAAAAAGAGGGTGGCTGCAGACCAAGTGAAGAGGTTTTATCCCAGAGGTACTAGGCATGAAGAAGATTGACTCCGCAATGAGGATAAACTACTGGCCACTCTTTAATTTTGGTTTTTTTGTGGTGATGCTATGCATCTGTTTGTTGGAAACTTTTGTTAGAGGGTACCCATGGAAGGGGCTTCTAGATTTGATCTTGGCAAGTGTAGGGGTGACTGATGGGCTGGATGCTCTATCAACAGTTACCCCAGATTGTCTGTTTCCAACCCTTTTTCTTAATTTGGTTGAACCCTAGTATTGGTTTCTTTTCACAGGTTTTAGTCCTCTATGACTTTAAACTGGAATTTCCTTTGGTTTTCAAGTGCCGGACTCTTCACTCTTATTGGTTTTGATTTATTGTGTTGGATTTTGTGTTTTTGTTAGAATATACCCAGGGGGTGCTTCTAGATTTTATTTTGGCAAGTGTGGGGGTAACTGATGAGCTGGCTGCTCTGTAGAACAGTTACCCCAGAATGTCTGTCTCAAGTCTTTTGTTTTTCCTAGTTGAATTCTAGTTCTGTTGTTTATTATTCAGGTTTTAAGTCTGCTATGACTTTAAACTAATTTGGGACTGGCTTCTTTATCTTTGGTTCTTTCAGATTGGTGGTGGATCACTGGTGGTCTCCCATCATTTTTATTTATTGGAGGGAGCCCACCCAGTGATCATTTCTATGGACCAGACTTTCTCTTATTGGGACATCTATGGAGCTGGACTTTCTTTGATTTTTCAGTTATGTTTTTGCTAGATAGCAGTTTTAGATTATTTTCTTTTTTCTCTTTTTTTCTTTTAATTTTTTATGGGGGTTGTTTAAAATTATAAAATCAAAAATATAGGGTGTTACCACATCAGGGTCACCTGGATGTGGGCAAGCATTGGTGGGGAAAGGCTCATCAATTGGCCGGTGTGGTCTTCCAACATTGGCAGGGGCCTTTGTTGTGTGATTTGGCGCTGTTTGTGCATGTCTTGCTTGACATCTGTTAAGAAATTTGGTATTTTTCTGGTTTTATTCCGTGGATATTGGGTCTGTGGGTATGTGGATACTATCATTAGATAGCCCTGGTTTTTCTCTATATTTTATGTCGTGCAGACATTTTTCATATTCTGAGTTTTAAGGGGTCATTTCCTCATTTTTCATTTATAAAAGATTGCTGTTTAATTTTGTTTTTCATGTTTTACGGGCTAACCTTAAGTCTTATGGTTAAGTGCTTAGTACCATTTGATAGAGCTAATTTTTCTCTATATTTCATTTCACAATGTTGTTATAGTGAAATTCTGTGTTTTAAAGGTTTTAGTAGTTGTAGCTAATTTTTCTAAGTAGATTAGTGGTTTTTATTGGTTTTCTGGCTTCAGGGAGGCCGGGCCGCTTCAGGCGGCATCTCCGACGTCGGGAGGCCCACCTGCCTTTGTTTTAGGAGGTTGGGGAGCGCTCCAGGAGGGTTTTTTATGCAATTTGGCGGTTACAGGCGCCAGATTGGTGGGTGCGCATGGGCTCTTAGTTAGTGGTCTGTGTGTACATAGTGAATAAGACAGTTTGGGGCAACCTTAATCATCATACAACCATCCGGAGGTGATCTCATTGTTCCTCACTCAGTTTTCACTGTTTTCTGGCCACAATTGGCTGTGTTTGTTGCAAGTGAGTTCTTCATTTAACTTAACTTTGGCAACTGTTTTCTCTGTTATAGTCTTGGAAGCTATAGCAAGTATTATTGCTGTCTCTGGTGTGGATTTGCAGCCTACATCAAGTATCTTTTCTGTCTCTGGTGTGGAATTTGTTCTACATTTCAGTTCTTTGGTCTGGTAGTCTATCTGGTGACTACTTTCTTGGCTCATCAATCAGTCAAGTGTGTTTGAAAGCGGTCTTTAGCAAAACAGGAACCAACTTACTTTAGCAAGTAAATCTCACTTATTTTTCTAAAGGGACAGGGGATTTTCTCTCTGGTTTTCTCCAACTCCCTTGGTCAAGGCCTATAGCTAGTACTATAGGATCGTCTACACCGAGCAATGCTATTTTCTTATTTTTATTTATTATTTATTTCATGTGTTTCTGTGTTTCATTATTTTTTATTATTTTCTGAATTTCTAAATTTTTTGAATTTTGATTTCTGTTAACCATTTAAAAGAATTAATTGTGTATCCACATCAAGGTGCACTTGGATGTGGGTAAGGTATCAGGGGATCAGCTCATCAATTGGCTGGGGGATACCATTTGTATTATTTTTTATATTTTATTTTATTTCATTTATGTTATTTCATTTCATTTTAATTATTAATTTTTTATTTTAGTATATCAGTAGACCGTAAAAAAAAAAAAAAAAAAAAAAAAAAAAAAAAAAAAAAAAAAAAAAAAAACAAAAATTCTGAAATTATTTTTTAATTTTTTGTTTTATATTATTTTTATGTTTCTAATCTTTTACAGGAGCTCATTGTCTGGATGATGAAGCTTCTGGAGGCTGGTCCGGCTTGTGATGACGTTTTTGTTTCTTGTTGGGATTGTGGGAAGCACTGTGTTCTTTGAAGTGCATCCTGCTGGAGAGGTGATAGGGATTGTAATGGTCAGGAATTGGATTAGAGGGAAGTTCAGAGGAGGAGGAAGAAGAGGCAGGAATGGAGTGCTGGAGGGTGTGCTTAATGATACTAGACATTTTCCAGTGGTCATCCAGTAGGTTCTTTCTCAGGGATTTTCAAAGTCATTCAAAGCTCCATGGAGGGCAAAGGCTTCTAGCATATTGGAACACATGGTGCTTAGGTGTTTCTTCATGTCTCCATAATCCAGGGTCAAAGAAGTTTCAAGAGTTTGGCCAACTCCAATAATAGATTCAGGAGGAGGGGTGCCAACTAGACTAGAAGAATTGGATCATTAATTATTTTTGTTGAAGAAATGGAATAATTAATTTGGTACTTACAGATTGGAAGCTCATCAAATCTGTAAGCAGCTGGGATTTGGATCTCTGACAATTTTGTAATGGTCATAGTGGGTGGATCAACTAGGGAAAGATATGGATTCTCATGGTCTTCCTCTGAAGGATCCTGAGAAGGTGAACTGGGATGCTGATGTTCCTGGGGCCTAGTTGGAGCAGTGAGATTGTTGGTGTTGTGGTTGTTATTTCTGTTGGATTCAGCTGGAGGAGGTGCTGGTGATGGAGTACCAGGGTTGTTAAAGGATGGAGCAGGAGAGGGGGATTTGGAAGCAGACTGCTCTCTTCTGGATGGAGAATTCGAAGAGATGGAACTGTCAGAAGAGTAGTTGGCTGACAGAGGAGAGGTGTAGTTTCTTTGTCTTAGTTGGGGATGAAGTTGTTGTTGTGGAGCAGTGTGTGGTGTTCTGGTTTCTTCTTGGGGTTCTCTGGCAGTTCTCTTAGAAATCTGGTAAATTTTGGTGCTTTTGGACTTTGGAAGGGTGGATTGCATTGCTCTGGGAGAAGTAGGAGGTAGTTGGGTTGAGTTGTTGTTGTTTTCTGGATGAATTTGGCTATTTTCTAGCCGTTTTTGGAGGTTTTGGCCCTGATTTTCACTTTTTGGTGAGGCGGGCGGGCCGCCCGACGTTGGCCAGGCTGTCTAAACGGGGTCTAGAAGCCTGGGAGTTGATTTTGAAGCTTTTGGAGCTAATTTGGTGGAGATAAAAGCAGTTTCTTGTGAGGCTAAGGCTGGTCTTTTGGAAAGAGTGCGGGAAGCTGAGCTTCTGGATCTTCTTGAAGGAGCAGAAGATAGAGAGGAAGAGGAAGGATCAAGCTCTGGGGATCTGGTAGGGGATCTGGAGATGTATTTGTGAGAAGGAGAAGGCGGAGGAATAGGATAGTTGGCGTCTCTGTCACATCTTTTCTTTTTGGAATAGCAAGAGTCACAAGCCCTGTTGTAGAATTTGGATTCAGGATTTGGAAGAGTGAATGTGCAAGGTCTGCACATGTGGATGCACTGTTTTCAGGCATAGTCCTTGGGAGCGGTGAAGCAAGGGAGAGTAGAAGGGTTAACATCAGGAGATCCAGCCATGATCTGTGGTGAGAAAAGATGATGTAAAAGGGATAGGATGAGATTTTTTTCAGTGATGGGTAGATGATGAAGTGAAGGTGAAAGCTCAGTAGGTTGGCTGTAGAGGTGTGCTGCATGAAATTGGCTGCGTCCATTTTATGCAAAATTCCGTCAGTCCATCAAGACTCTAAACTTAAAAAGCTATGTTATCAAGTCAGTCCATCAAGACTCTAAACTGAAAAAGCTATGTTATCAAGACAGTCCATCAAGACTTTAAACTGAAATCTGGTTTCTGTTAGTCCTCCAAGACTTTAAACTGGCTGGTTTCAATATTTAATCAAGACTAGTCCGTCAAGACTTTAAACTGAACACTGTGTTAGTCCCCTAAGACTTTAAACTGAGGGTTGTAAGTCCCCCAAGACTTTAAACTGAGGAAAAAGAGTTTTGTTGTTGGAGTTGGTTTTGAAAGATTGGTGGAGGGTATCCACAGGGGGAGCCTCCAAATTTAGCAAAGGTAAGTTTGGGGGTAATTGATGGGCTGGCAGCTCTATTTAAAATTACCCCAGAATGTTAGTTTTTTCTCTGTGTCTTAATGTGGTTGATCTCTGGTTCTGGGTTTATGATTTAGGTTTTTGAGTCCCCCAAGACTTTAAACTGAGGGTTTTTGAGTCCCCCAAGACTATAAAATGAGGATGGTCCCCCAAGACTTTAAACTGAGGGTTGATTGTGGTTACATCCTATAGAGGGTGTGGTCAATTTTTCTTTTCTGAATCAAACTCAAGTACTAGTGGAACTACAGAGGGAATCAAGAGATGAAATGGAGTGTTCAGTATTAGCCTTGAACTGGTGAATGAGGTGTCTTCTGTTCTCAATGTCCTGTGGATCTCTAGCAGGAGTGGATTGGAAGTAGTGAAGCAGAAGTTGTTTCTGTTGAGATGTGTGTTGTTGGAACTTGGCCTTGATAGTGGGCAAGTGCGTTGGTGTTGGTGGTGCAATGGATCCTACATTGTTATCATCACTATCAGAAGAGGGAGGAACTGAGAAGTTATCAGTTTTAAAGTTGAAGGAAGGAATGAATGTTCTTTACCATCAGATAGACCAGGGATGGGGGAACTAGTTGTTTTATGGGTTGTGGCACTCTTCTGGGAATGGTGGAGCTTTTTGATTAATCTGGGTATCAGGATGGATGGCCTAGCTCTTTTGGTGCTGGCAGAAGAAGGACCAGGTTGAGGTGGAGGTGAATCTGTTGTGGAAGAAAGTAGACCAGGTCTGTGGCAGGTCTTCTTTCTGGATTGGCAGACATCGCAGGACGTTCTGTATGGATGAACAGGTGGTGTCATGGCGCAGATTAAATTATTGTCGATGCAGTATTGGCAGGGGCCCATTTCAGAGGCAGATTTTTAAGAAGGTTAAACATGGTGGTTGGATGAAGAAAGAATGCGGACATTCTCAATTGGAGGGAAGATGTGGTCTTCCAACATTGGCAGGGGCCTTTGTTGGTCTGTTTGGTACTGTTTGTGTATGTCTTAATTGACATTGGTCAAAGAATTAGGTGTTATTATGGTTTTATTCAGTGAATTTTGGAACTATGGGTATGTGGGTACTATCATTGGATAGCCCTGGTTTTTCTCTATATTTTATGTCTTGAAGACATTTTTCATATTCTGAGTTTTAAGGGGTCATTTCCTCATTTTTTGTTTATAAAAGATTGCTGTTTAATTTTGTTTTTCGTGTTTTACCGGCTAACCTTAACTCTTAGGGTGAAGTGCTTAGTACCATTTGATAGAGCTAATTTTTCTCTATATTTCATGTCTCAATGTTGTTATAGTGAAATTCCGTGTTTTAAAGGTTTTAGTAGTGACAGTTTGGGGCAACATTAATCATCATACAACCATCCGGAGGTGATCTCATTGTTCCTCACTCAGTTTTCACTGTTTTCTGGCCACAATTGGCTGTGTTTGTTGCAAGTGAGTTCTTCATTTAACTTAACTTTGGCAACTGTTTTCTCTGTTATAGTCTTGGAAGCTATAGCAAGTATTATTGCTGTCTCTGGTGTGGATTTGCAGCCTACATCAAGTATCTTTGCTGTCTCTGGTGTGGACTTTGTTCTAAATTTCAGTTCTTTGGTCTGGTAGTCTATCTTGTGACTACTTTCTTGGCTCATCAAGTAGTCAAGTGTGTTAAACAGGAGCTTTAGCAAAACAGGAACCAACTTACTTTAGCAAGTAAATCTCACTCTATTTTTCTAAAGGGACAGGGGATTTTCTCTCTGGTTTTTCTCCAACTCCCTTGGTCAAGGCCTATAGCTAGTACTATAGGATTGTCTACAGTGTAAAATTCTTAAAATAAAGGACTGAGTAAGTAAATAAAAGACTCAAAAAAAAATTTTAATTAAGGAAGATCAACAGTAGAAACTAATATATTAATTATAGAAAACTTATACATGATATCCCCATTTATAAAGCACCAATATAAGCAATGAAATTATTGAGAAACCCAAAATAAGACATGAAATTTGGGGTGACTAAATGCAGACTCTTGGAAGTCATTTTCTCAAATAAATCCTTGAATAAATAGGCAATTTTAAGCATGGTAGTGATATCTGGGTCCCAATCATGAGGTTTTTAATGAAATAAGTGCATGTGATGAGGTCAATGCACTAATAATGAAATAAGAGCACTAAATAAGTGCTTTATACAGTTATATAGTATTAGCTATAGGCCTTAACTAAGGGAGTTGGAGAAAAAATTGAAAGAAAAACCCCTCTCCCTTTGAGAAATACTATGTGAGATTAAATTGCTACAGCAAATTGAAGACTTTTACAATACTCCTTCCAAAAAACTTCTTGACTACTTGACAAGACAAGACAGTAGCCAATAGCAGACCACTACCAAAGTCTGGAAAGCTAAAAAAAGGAAGATTATCTTGTCATAATCAGCTTCCTTAAAATAAAATAAAATCATGATGCATGTTTTGAATGTGAGAAGTACATGGGCATTGGACATCCACCTTCATCAAAGGTAAATGGCTTCTTGTTGATGGAAAATGAAGTAAAGAAAAAATGAAATTCAGAATTGACATCACTCCTAAGAAAATGAAGTAGAGGTTCAAAAGTTATCAATAAAAATATAAAAAGGCTCATTTTTCCTCCACTTCCACTGGCTTTGGTGTCAACGATGAGGATTTAGAGATTGTAATTACTACTGTTTCAAAAAATTTCAATGTCATTTGTCCTTACTATGAGAAAATGGATATTCTTTTTGGCTCCCAAGTTGATGTCAACCCTTTGTTTCTAAAAAAAACTACTAAGGAAATACCCTCTGGATCCAAAACTTCCTATAATCTTCCTGACACACCTTTACTCGAAGGAGATCAAGCCACTGAAGCCTCTCACCATAGTTTATCCAAAGATGATTCTGACTATCAAGAAGAACAATTAGTTTGGAGCAGATCTGAGTCCTCAGAGCCTGATATATGTTTAATTTTTCTTTTTTCTTAAATTCTTCTTTAAATTTCTCTTTCTTTCTCTTCTAGTATCCTCATAGTCCTACTCAAAATCAGATTTCAAAAAAGATTTTCAATCCCACAAATGAGAATCACGCTTTGGAAGCTGCTTTAGATGAACTTCCTGAACCCTCTAGCTCAAATTCCAAACTAAAGCATCAAGCCTCAACATCAATGAAATTTAAACATCTTTTAAAATGTGCTAATACTTCATCCAGCTCTTTGACTTCCCATGATGATTTTTTAGAGAAAAAATATATGAGTAAGAATAAGTCACTATATATCTTATTCAATAGCTTATTTTTTCATTTCTCTTTTTGTAGCAAAATCCTATATTGCAAAAAATGCCCTTGAATTTGAGGAGATGAATTTTGATCATATGCCAATGTAAGATCTAAAGGCCTTAGATTTGGAGGAAGATTTTTTTTACTTCAATCTAATTTTGAACTAGCCATATTTGGGGCAGAGGAGATGGAATGAGCTCATCTTTACTCAGAGAAATCAAAAGATCATGAATTTCAAAGAGAAATTGCAAGTTGTGAATAGGAAAAGCAAGAAAATTTTTAAAAAAAATTATTAAAGAATTTATAAAAAATGGCCAAACCTATGAGGACATTAAAAAGTTACTTGAATTTTTTAATTGATTGATTGTTATTTCAGGTAATGTGACATTTTTCACATTAATAGTCTTTTACAATTTTTATTTGTACATTTTTTGATTATTTCTATGCCTGAATTGTGATTGAGTCATGTGCTGAATAGATGCAGCTTCTTTTCTTCCATGTGACTTTATTTCAATTTCTGTAGTTCAAGTTTTCAGCTAGACCTCATTAATTTCTTTCTATTTTACTGGTGTAATGAAAAACGTTCAAGTTAGAAGAAAAGATGCTGCATCATTTCAGCACGTGACCTGCCTTTTATCAAGACTAAATTTTTTTTTTCTTCTATTTGATTGACCATAAAAGATGCTAACTCAAGTTTTATCTTTCTATTCTACCTCTTTAATTGTTATCAAATTTACTGATTCAATGGAAGACTTTCAAGTGAGCAGTAAAGACACTGCATCTTTTCAGCACGTGACCTGTTGTTTCTTAGCACCACATTCTTTTTTTCTCCTTTTTGATTGAACATGAAAGATGCTAACTCAAGGTTTATCTTTCTATTCTACCTCTTTAATTTCTTTTAAATTTACTGATTCAATGGAAAACTTTCAATTGACCAGTAAAGATGCTGCATCTTTTCAACACGTGACCTGTTTTTTCTTAACACTACATTTTTTTTTCTCCTTTTTGATTGAACATAAAAGATGCTAACTCAAGGTTTATCTGTCTATTCTACCTCATTAATTTTTTTAAAATTTACTAGTTCATTGCAAAACTTTCAAGTGAGCAGAAATGACACTGCGTCTTATCAGCACATGACTTCAGTTAATTTTCAAGCATAAAAATAATTTTAAAAAAATCAAGAAAAAGAAAAAAACTGTAAATTAAAAAAATACTAAAAAAACTACATTCTTGACTACTGTGGCTCTTGAAGAATTTTGAGGGCGGTATCTGGCTTATAACTATTAACTTTTTCTCCCTCTACTGCAGCCATACCTCTACCAGGCCTAGATAAATCCTAATTAATAAAAATAAATTCATTTCAAGAAAGAGAAAAGAGCATCATTTTTTACTTTGAGACATAAATTTTTAAAGAAGGAATTTTTTTCCAAGTTGCTTTCAAATGCAAGGGACTTGTGCCAAGTATTTTCCCCAGCTGAAGCAAGTCTTCTGGGGAAACCATGTAGTTTTTTTCCCCATCAGAAGTAAGTCTGCTGGGGAAACTATGTAATTTTTTTTCCCCAGCAGAAGCCAATCTACTGGGGAAACCATTTAATTTATTTGCCCCAGAAAAAGCAAGTCTTCTGGGGCAACCATTTAATTATTTTTCCCCAGCAGAAGTAATTCTGCTGGGGTAAACATGTAATTTTTTGGCCCCAGAAGAAGCAAGTCTTCTGGGGCCAAAAATAAAAAGAAAAAAAATTCAAAAAAAAAATGAAGCCCCAACAGAAGTGAGTCATCTGGGAAAAAAAAAAGCAAAAAAAAAAATTGACTAAAAAAAACTGCTGAGGCAAAAAAAAAAAAATTAAAAATTGGGCTTTAACAAAATCTGAAGGCATAAAAGGTGTGTTTTTTCCAGGCACTCAAAAAAATCTTTCATAAAACCCAACTAGGACCAAATTTTTTTGAATTCCTTTTCAAAATTTTCTTTAGATACTCTGCATATTGGTTTCATTAGTTTTAGACCTTATTCTATCATAAAAAGTTTCTGACAATTTTTTTGTTTTTTTCTTTTTTTTATTTAATTTTTTTATTTCAGAATAACATTAAACCCAACCAGGAAAAATTTGTATTGATTTTAAATACAAAATATTGTTTAGATACTGAGTATTTTTATTAAATTAGTTCTAGACTTTACGCCATCATAAAAATTTGCTGATTTTTTTTTTTAGTTTTTTCTTTTCTTTTCTATATAATTGAATTTTTTTTAATTTCAGAAATAGATTATCTAAATGGGTGAACAAAGGCACAATGGTAAACCAAAAAAAGCTTCTCAAATGCTAATCGCTGGTGAAAGTTGGAAGGATGATGTTGATTTTGACTTTGAAAAGGTTTGCTATAAAGAGTATACACATCTGGGGGGTTTGAAACAAATGAGCCAATACCTGATTTATGTACTAGATCACACAATACAGGCACCTACCAAACTTCTCATGTCTCAGATAGTCCTTCAGGTATTTAACCTAAAAATCAAAATATTTATCCTGTTACAGTGAAGTCATTCAAACTTAAAGAATTGGCTGAACTTGGTAAACTGGAGGATGCTAAGAAATGTTGCAGGTACACAAAATTATTCAGACACCAGATCAAGACCAATGGTGCTCATCTTGAAGCAGGGGGAGAGGGGAATATGTTTTCTGCTGGAGAATGGTTAGGGAGTCAACATGTATTTGGTATAGGTAAGTTAAAAATTTTAAATTTCCAAATTCAAAAAGCTGAATGATGCTTCAGGTCTCTACAGAAATTTGAAAATAGATGAAGGGGAAGTGAGGGTTTCACTTGTATTTATATTTTCATTTTATTCTTATCTATTTAAACTTTTAGCAAAGAAATACTATTAGTAATCTTTGAAGCTTGGAGCTGAAATAGATCTTCCTTTTTATGATGGGTTGGAGGCTTTTGGGGGAAATCTAACATGGAATTCAGATGGGTTTTTGAATTTTCCCCAAAATAATTTGGAAAACAGTTAACTTAGTTTAGGTGTCTGGTTTCCAACAACTTGAGATGTAATTTTAAATGAATGCTCATGGGACAGAAATTGTCAGCCAGGCTACTAGACTTACCCAGTAAAATAATTAATTATCTTACTGAGGTGAAGCCAAGCCTTTTAGATCCTTATTGATTATTTATTAAATACTTATGTATTACTTACATTAAGTAACTAAGTACACTAAGTAATTAATTAATAAAAATAAGTAATTGTCCCACATAAATTTTTTTACTCCCAAACACCGTGCTCAATAATACAGATGAGATGAGAATAAAAATTAGTATTAAAAAATATATAAAATTATAAAAAGAAAAAAATACTTTTCAAATTCCTTTAATTAGATTTTATTGATTCTATATTTCAAATCAAATGTTCTTACACTAAAATGTGACAGACCAAATGGTTCATAGTTTTATTTCAAATAAAATAAATATTTTTATTTACACGCTATTTAGTCTTACTCTTATTGTTTCATATACTCTCTTTATTTTTGTTTTTTTCTCTCATACTCTTGTACTAGGGGATGGTAATTCCATGTTTTATTTTTTCACATTTTGCCTATAAAAGTCTTTTCCTTTTTGTCTTTTTGATCATTCCTTACTTACTTACTTATTACAACCACAACAAATCAATTATTATTTTCTATACTTTATAACATTAGTATTTACATCAACATATCTCTAATCTATAAAATATATTAATCTTTAACACTACCTTTTATTATTTGAGTAAAACAATCAAATTGATTAAGAAATACCTACTGTACCTTTGAGAGTCCATTAAAACCCTAAAATCCTTGTATAACCTCGAATAAAACTTCTAGACCAAAAGGGACCCCTTGACAATTGGGAGCCTTTCCAAATCGTTGATGGCGCATCAATATCTTGAGGACCGGAGGACGTGGGACCATGGCCATTGAGGTAACTGTAAGGACAAGTGAACGAAAAAACAATGAATGTCATAGATCACGTGAATTTTTTTTTGCTGCAAACGGTGTAGACAATCCTATAGTACTAGCTATAGGCCTTGACCAAGGGAGTTGGAGAAAAACCAGAGAGAAAATCCCCTGTCCCTTTAGAAAAATAGAGTGAGATTTACTTGCTAAAGTAAGTTGGTTCCTGTTTAACACACTTGACTGCTTGATGAGCCAAGAAAGTAGTCCCCAGATAGACTACCAGACCAAAGAACTGAAATGTAGAACAAAGTTCACACCAGAGACAGCAAAGATACTTGATGTAGGCTGCAAATCCACACCAGAGACAGCAATAATACTTGCTATAGCTTCCAAGACTATAACAGAGAAAACAGTTGCCAAAGTTAAGTTAAATGAAGAACTCACTTGCAACAAACACAGCCAATTGTGGCCAGAAAACAGTGAAAACTGAGTGAGGAACAATGAGATCACCTCCAGATGGTTGTATGATGATTAAGGTTGCCCCAAACTGTCTTTTTCACTATGTACAGTTAGACCACTAACTAAGAGCCCATGCGCACCCACCAATCTGGCGCCTGTACCCACCAAATTGTATAAAATACCCTCCTGAAGCGCTCCCCAACCTCCTAAAACAGAGGTGGGCGGGCTGCCCGACGTCGGAGATGCCGCCTGAAGCGTCCCGGCCTCCCTGAAGCCAGAAAACCAATAAAAACCACTAATCTACTTAGAAAAATTAGCTACAACTACTAAAACCTTTAAAACACGGAATTTCACTATAACAACATTGTGACATGAAATATAGAGAAAAATTAGCTCTATCAAATGGTACTAAGCACTTAACCCTAAGACTTAAGGTTAGCCCGTAAAACACAAAAAACAAAATTAAACAGCAATCTTTTATAAATGAAAAATGAGGAAATGACCCCTTAAAACTCAGAATATGAAAAATGTCTACAAGACATAAAATATAGAGAAAACCCAGGGCTATCCAATGATAGTACCCACATACCCGCAGAACCAATATCCACGGAATAAAACCAGAAAAATACCCAATTCCTTAACAGATGTCAATTAAGACATGCACAAACAGCGCCAAATCACACAACAAAGGCCCCTGCCAATGTTGGAAGACCACAACGGGAATCAAAACACGCTCCAAAAATTAGGTTCATATATTGACTAAATGTCGTATATTTTGTGGTAATTATTGAAATTACTATTAGTGGGTCACTTTGCACTCTTCATTCTCTACGTATTTCCTTTTACTCAGCAATCTGTAAGTGGCATTAATTTGCTCATTTTATAGGGGGAGGTGTCAAGTAAATTGGAATTATTTTTTTTATTATTTTTATTATTTTTCCTAGTTGAAAATAATATAGAAATTGTGTTCTTAGTCCTAGAAGTAATAAAAATTATATTTTAAAAATTAATTATTATAATATTCAGTTGACTTTTGTCCTGATAAATTTAATTTAATTTGTTTTAGTTGAAAAATTGTCCTGACAATAAAATTTTATAAAATTCATATCTAATTATTTCAGTTGACATTAAGTTCTGGTAGTTAATTATTCAGTTGATTTAAAAATCCTGATAATAATTCTCATAAATTGTTAATAAAAAATTTTAATTTATTTCTTAAGTTGATTATATTATAATCCTGGTTTTAAATTGTTTTGAATTAATAAATTGATTATTACTTTAGTTGATTTTATCCTGAAAAATTTTATTTTATTATTTTTCTTTTTAATATAAAGTAAAAATATAAATTAATTCATCTTATTTTCTCCCTCTCTCATTGCAGTAAAAACTAGAAATGACTGATCAAGGTATCTCTGCTGTATGTGAAGAAGAATTGGATTTGATTGATTATGATGAGGCTACTTCTGTAAGTTCCCATTTAACTAGAAAATAAGCTCAAATTAATCAATCATTGCCCCAATCAGTATGTAGAAATGGAGGAAGTGGAAGTTCTGGTGGAAACTCAGGAACAGAAACCTATTATAAACCCCCCAGAAGGACTTCCAAAAGGCTTCAAGATAAAAAATATGCCATTGCCTCAATAAGTAAAGAAAATGTCAACACATATAAAGGAATTAAGGACAGAAAACTTGAAATTGAGGTCAAAGGTAGATGCTCTAGAAGAAAAGGTAAGAAAAATAGATGCTTTTCTTCAAGCAAAGAGGAGACCTCCTCCCCAAAGGGATCTTCAGCAATTGGCTCCCCAGCAGCCAGAGAAAGTGGAAGTATCCAAGTGGAAGTGGGATTGGCTGAAAACTCAGTATGATTAGCTGTCTCAAAACCAACAGACTCCCCAAGCAGGTCCATCCAGACACAACCAATTCAACCCAACACCTCCTCACCCTTATCAAGGAGGATGAAGAAGAAAAAACAATATGATCTTGCCCAGTAAACCTATCGCGGATTCAATTCTTTTATTTAATAACAGAATACTTTAGTTATATTCTTGACTAAACTCTCAAATAAGTTTATCAGTCACCTTTTATTTAATAACAGAATACGTTAGTTATATTCTTGACTAAACTCTCAAATAAGTTTATCAGTCACCTGTCCCCAGTGATGATATCTTAAGGATTTTAGTTGATTTATATCAAACGTATCGGTAGAAATAAAAGTAGCGAATAGAAAACATATTTGAAGAATGTTAGCTGTTTGTTGGTTAGAATGAGATTGAATTGCACATTTAATAAGTGTTATATAATATATAATAAGTAATAAATTCTACCTTTTATTTAATAACAGAATACTTTAGTTATATTCTTGACTAAACTCTCAAATAAGTTTATCAGTCACCTAAATACATCTTTGTTAGCTACTTTCATAGAGTTAGTAATATGATAATTTATACCTGTCCCCAGTGATGATATCGTAAGGAGTTTAGTTGATTTATATCAAACGTATCGGTAGAAATAAAAGTAGCGAATAAAAAACAGATTTGAAGAATGTTAGTTGTTTGTTGGTTAGAATGAGATTGAATGATCATACAATCAGTCAGTAGCACATATATATACTCTATCATTCTAACACGTGTATAACTAACATCTACTCTGTGATCTAATATGTGATAGTAATTATAAGATCAAATGTATGCATATAAGTATTTATGGATTAAGCATTAGACACCACTTCTGTCACAATCCTCTCCTTCAATACCCCCCCTGCTTCAGGCAGAAATAAATTCAAACATTTGAGATCGGAAGTAAAGCGAGATCTTGGTTGTTGTTTAGTTAACATGTCTGCTAACATGTTGCTTGTAGGACAATACGTGATTTTAACTTCTTTCAGTCAAACTTTTTGACAAAGCCAATGGTATCGCACATCAATATGTTTGGATCGTTCATTGATCTGAGCTTCCTTAGATAAAAATATTGCGCCATCATTGTCACAAAATAGTTCAGGTACATTGATACTAGTGAACAAACTTGGTGTTTGAACTCTCTCATTCAGAGACCAGAAAAATTTAGATAACCAGACTAGAGTTTTTTTACAATCACACATAGAGATGTACTCAGCTTCAGTAGTAGACAGAGTGACTGTTTTTTGTTGTCGACTTCGCCAGGAGATAGGAGTACTATTCAAAAGAATAACATAACCAGTAATAGAGAGTCGAGTCATTTTGCAATTTGCATAATCAGCGTCACTGAAGGATTTGAGAATCACCAAGTTAGAGCCCCTCGGAAATTTAATTACAATATTCTGATTTGTTATTACGTATTGAAGAAGTTTATGGGCTAAATTCCAATGTTCTGGCAAGTGATTGGAATTATATTTAGACAATGCATTTAAAGATTGGGAAATATCTGGTCTGGTGGATACGGCTAAATAATTCAGAGATCAAATCAGTTCCTGATACGGATGATTCTTCCCTTCCTCTGTTTCTTGTGGAGTTGGATCAACAATCCTACAAGAGACAGGTAATGGAGTTGAAATCCTTGTACAGTCTTCCAGGTTGAAGTGTTCAGCCAGTTCACGAATATAGGATTCTTGAGACAAGATAATATGATCATTTGTATATGAAATTTCTATCCCCAGATGATAAGTCGGATTATCTGTCCATTTAACTTTAAAAAAAATTTTAAGCTTGGTATGAAATGGTTGTACAAGATCATGATTGTTGGTAAAAACGAGTCCGTCATCAACATGCAGATGAACAAAGATGAAATTTTTTCCTCCTTTGTCAGGATAAATGAAAAGAGACTCATCCCCTTCAGCCTCAGTAAAATTAAGACTTAACATCACCTCTACAAATTTTTTCTTCCATTGACGAGGAGCTTGTCTGGTACCATATAGAGACTTTTTAAGCTTCCAAACTTTACTTTTTCCACCAATTTCAAACCCTTTGACTTGACTAGTGTATACTTCGTCTGACATAACTCCATGAAGAAATGCAGTAGAGATATCAAATTGCGAGATACACCACTTCTTTGATGCAGCTAGAGCCATCAGTAAGCGAAAAGTTTCCGTTTGGCCCACTGATGCATAAGTCTCTCCATAATCAATACCTTCACGTTTATGATTTCCAAGAGCTACCCACCTTGCTTTGTATCTGACTACCCGGCCCAATTCATCCTTCTTTTTAGTAAGTGTCCACATCCCACCAATCACTTTCATCCCTTTGGTTCTAGGTACCAACTCTCCTACATGATGTTCACATAAGGACTCATACTCTTCTTGCATAGCATCTTTGCATCTCTCTGCATCTGCACTATTGAGTGCTTGCTTGTAGGTAGGATTATCCGGAGATTCATCCACTGCAGTGTAACCATAGTACTGTGGGGGTCGGCGGTTTCGAATTGGTCGTGTATTATCAGGTGATCTTGGTAGCTCCTCAACCGTACTGTTCTCATCAGATTCTTCTTCAGTGTAAATATCCTCAGATTGAGATGTTTCAGGAGATCTCTCTCTCAGAATGAGTTTGAGTCGAGGACCAGAGACTGGTGTAACATCAGATTCTTCCAGTGTGTTAACTTCCATACCTGGGACAGAGGTAGGAAGTTGTTCATCAGCTGGACTAGGATCTGTGTTTTTCTCAGGTGTTTCTGATGCTGAAGAAAGTATTGAACTATTGTCAGGAAAAACAGCATAATCTGGTATTTGAGGTAAGATTCCTAGTTCGGTGAAGTAATTTTTTTCTTCAAATACATGAACATTTCTTGACACAATAATTTTCTTCTTGATCTTGTCAAAAAGACGGTAGCTTTTAGAATTAGGTTCATAACCTACTACAGCACATTCACTCCCCCTTGGTGACAATTTCCCACTTCGGGATTCTTTATCGTTTAATTTGATTCCCAGAGATCCAAACCTTTTCAAGAAATCATAGTCCGGCTCATGTACACCGGCTCCCGGAATTTGCGCATTTAACATCTCTTGAGGTGTTCGTGATTTTAATTTGGAGTGAGGTGATAGATTGAGGAGAGTATTACATGTCAATACACATTCTCCCCAAAGATTAGCTGGGCAAGATGCGTCAATCAGCATTGTGCAAGTTTTATTGATCAGTGTCTTATTGAATCTCTCAGCAACAGAGTTGTGTTGTGGAGTCCTAGCAGGTGCTTGCTCACGTGTGATTCCACATTGAGTCAATCGTTTTATTAGACTCTCTGATCCATATTCACCACCCCTGTCACATTTGAGGAATTTAATCTTCCGCTCAAGTTTATTTTCCATATCATTTTGATATTTAAGAAAATAAGAGAAAACTTCAGATTTAAATTTCATAAGGAAAATTGTTGAGTGTCGAGTGCAATCATCTATAAAAGTCAGGATGTATTTACAACCGCCCAAAGTTGGTGGATCTATTGGACCAACTACATCTGAATGTATTCGAAAAAGTGGTAAGGTAGCTTGCGGAAATGATCTAGTAAAAGGTGTATTGACTATTTTCCCTTTTTCACAAGTTACACATCTTACTCTCTCATCAACAAAAGTTATTCCTCTTGTTTTTAGAAATTTATGTAGAGATTTAACGTTCATATGACCTAGTCGAGAATGCCATTGTGAAAATTTTAGTCTTTTGGTAGAGTGAGTGACAGCCTTTTTAGCCACATACCACAACTTGTGCCGAATATCCGAATGAGTGAGTTCTGCAATAAGCTCCTCCTTGCTGTCGTAAATAGTTGTAACTCCTGGATCAAAGTGGATTTTGTATCCCATAGCGTTAAGTTTATTTACTGAGATTAGATTTGTTGACAGTTTTTCCATTTCCAGTACTCCGGTTAAAACGAGCTGAGGATTAATGACTAATGATCCGCTTTGTTTTTCAAAAAGAATCTGACTTCCTGCCGTGTCGATTTTAATTGGAGAAGGTAGATTTTTAAGATCAATGAGTAGATTACTATCAGATACCATATGTGATGTCGCTCCAGAGTCTAAAATAAATCCCATTTTTTTATTTATTCCAGCAGCGTACGCAGACTCCTCATAATCTTCGGCATCTACGTATGAGGCGACTTCAGCTGATTCACTCGCTTCCTTTGCCACTTTTGCCTGTGAGGGTCCCTTAAGTTTTTTAAGTTCCTCCTGAAGTTGAGTGATACACGCATCATCTCGATGTCCTACGTGTCCTAAGCTACATTTTAACACTCCCTTCTTAGCTGGAGTATCAGAAGGATTCACCGATTTCTTTTTCTTCTGAGTTGCCTTAAGAGCTGTGGTACTTTCAGTTCCATCTACTTCTCGTTGCCGTCTGTTGGCCTCAGATTTTAAGCTATCGTAGATGGCTTCAAGGGTGAGTTTTTTGAAGTTTTGAAACAGATTTTGAGTAATACCGATCATTGACTCTCGGTGTACACTTTTGATGAGAATCATCCCAATGATTTTATTGGATATAGTAAGATCTGGATCCCCAGTAGCACTATCTGTGAGTAGATTCTCAAGCTCCTCAAACTTTGCTAGATGTTCCCTGAGTGACGAAACACCATCCCACTTCAGATAAACTAATTGATCAAGCAAGTCAGATACCGTAGAGGCATTCCCCTCTCCATAATCCGTCAAAATCTTTTGATAAGCACCATAAGTTGACTTTGCCTTTGATACCAGTAATGCGTCGCGTCCGTTTACAGCATTGATAAGCATTAGGCGCGCTTTGGCCTCTCCAGCTTCCCAGTCATCCTCATTAGCACCTTGGGGTCAGGTCGAGGAAGAAATATGATGACTGAGACGTTGTGACTTAAAATATAGCTCAATCATCGATTTCCATAATGAGACATTTCCAATAGTAAGAATAGGGATTTTAAAAAGTTTATCAGAGGATTGATCTGTCATTGGTGAATAGGTGTATGGCCTGGAAGTATTACGAGTTTCAGCGGTTGAATTCTCTTGATCAGCTGCAGGCTGATATGTTGAATTACTGGCTGAGGCCTCAGTAGGAGAGTTGGGGAATGGACTAGAATCAGGATCTCTGTCAGCAGTGGACATTCAATAGCTTCTCAGACTTTTAATCTATTGCGGATTCAATTCTTTTATTTAATAACAGAATACGTTAGTTATATTCTTGACTAAACTCTCAAATAAGTTTATCAGTCACCTTTTATTTAAGAACAGAATACGTTAGTTATATTCTTGACTAAACTCTCAAATAATTTTATCAGTCACCTGTCCCCAGTGATGATATCTTAAGGATTTTAGTTGATTTATATCAAACGTATCGGTAGAAATAAAAGTAGCGAATAGAAAACAGATTTGAAGAATGTTAGTTGTTTGTTGGTTAGAATGAGATTGAATTGCACATTTAATAAGTGTTATATAATATATAATAAGTAATAAATTCTACCTTTTATTTAATAACAGAATACGTTAGTTATATTCTTGACTAAACTCTCAAATAAGTTTATCAGTCACCTAAATACATCTTTGTTAGCTACTTTCATAGAGTTAGTAATAAGATAATTTATACCTGTCCCCAGTGATGATATCGTAAGGAGTTTAGTTGATTTATATCAAACGTATCGGTAGAAATAAAAGTAGCGAATAGAAAACAGATTTGAAGAATGTTAGTTGTTTGTTGGTTAGAATGAGATTGAATGATCATACAATCAGTCAGTAGCACATATATATACTCTATCATTCTAACATGTGTATAACTAACATCTACTCTGTGATCTAATATGTGATAGTAATTATAAGATCAAATGTATGCATATAAGTATTTATGGATTAAGCATTAGACACCACTTCTGTCACAATCCTCTCCTTCAATAAAACCTTGGTAAGCCCCTCTATTGATTCTCAAGTACCATTTCTTGTAACTAATTCAGTTCCCTCAGGTAATTATGGAATAGGAGATGAGACTGTGAGACCTGTAGAGAACAGTAGACAAATTGCTCGAATTTCAAATGTATCTAATCCTTTATTTCTCATTGCTACTTCAATGATAAATCCTGATATGGCTATTATTGATGAGACACTTGAACCTGAGTTTTATGAGATGCTGGAAAGTTACTATGTTTTCTTACTGAGAAACACTCCAGATGTAGCTAACATCAATTATGAATATTTTAAAGATATTATTGCCAAACAAAACCACATAATGAACATGCAATTGACTCAGAAATACAATAGTTTGTTAACTGAAAAAGGTTATCAAGCATTAAGAAGTGAATCACAGAGAGTTTCTGATGAATTGTCTCATTACAAAGCAACCCATGAAAAGAAAGTTGCTTTATGGCAAAATATAAAAAATGATTTGTCTAAACTGAAAGATACTGTATCTGCCTGTTGCCAGGAGGTGGAGATAGACAAGATGAATCTGAAAATATTGAATGACCATTTTTCATATTTTCAAAATAAGAATCAGTAATCTTTTGCAACAATCAATGAGAGTTTATCTAGTCTTCCAAGATTGAAAACTAGACTAAAAACCATTGAGTAGAAATTGAACTCATTGTTTATAGATCAAGAGTATTCTGAGATTTCTTTGAAGGAACAAATAGTACAGGATGCTCCAGAGTTACCTGTGGCTAGTTCATCTAAAAGTAACTTAGTTCAAGAAATACATGTTGATACCCCTGAGTTTCCATTAAAAATTAATGATGCACCAGGACCTTCAACAGAGGGATTAACCAATGAGATTACTGCACAACTAGAGAAGTTACAGCTGCTCCTTACTCAGAAACAAGCTTGTACTAAGGAGACTCCTTTTAATTAAAAGAATTGGCCAAACCTTGACCAGTAACCAACATTTGATGGTGATTTTTCCTCTTATTGGCAACAATTTATTTGCAGAATTGATAACTTGAAAAATTCTTACAAACTCCCAGATGAGGAAATTGTGTCCAAGTTAATTTCTTTGTTTACTAATGTTTCCCTAATGTGGTATGAATCTGTTCTCCTGGATGGGAATGACTACTCATGGGATGATTGGAAGAAATTAATTAAAGCACAATTTGGTGGCTCCAAGTTCAGAATGGCTCAACAAAGGCAGTAAGACGAAACTAGATATAGCTCTTCTACTGATAAACCTATTGAGTTCTTAATGAAACTTGTAAAAATCTTGAGGGCAATGGACTCAAATATGGAGTTTGAATTATGGAAGGACAAGATACTTTATAAATTACCAATGTCTCTGAGAGATTTGATAGAGGCTAGGACTGAGTTCTCCAGAGAACACTCTTCTTTCATTAATACTTGTAATGAGATCCTTTTAAACAACAAGTATGATGCCAGAAGATTCATTCCTAGGACCCCTTTGGAGAAATCCTCCACCTACCAACAAAAACCTCTGGAAAAGTTTGGTAAACCTTCTGCCCCTGTTGCACCACAAAAGTATGCATAAAACACTTGCTTCAAGTGCAACAAGCCTTGGCAGAAAGGCCATGTTTGTGACAAGAAGATAAATCTTGTAGAACAAACAGAGGAGCATGCTGATGACACAGTAGCACTGGATGATACGTCAAGTGATTGTGCCAGAAATATTTCATATGAGTCTCAACAAGTAATGTTGATGCTGGAAGAGGATATTCATTATTTAAATACCATTGATATTGAAAATAATGCTTTATCTACAGTTGAAGATGCTGAGATCATAAAGAACATTGAGGATAGTTCAATTGTTATTGCCCCTCTCAAGGCACCAGTCTTGATTAATGGAACCAGCATTGAAGTTGTTCTGGATTCTGGATCTGGAGGAAGTGTAGTTTCTGAAAGAGCACTTGCTTCAGTGGATCAAGACTATAAATAAAAACTGATGCCTATCATTTCTGAAAATTGGAGAGGTTATGGCTCTGTTGTGTCCCCCATTGGTAAATACAAAGCCACAGTGTTTTTCAAATATAACCATGGTTTTGTAAGAGTTATTTGTGATTTTGTTGTTATGAAAAATGATAACTTAAGCAATTGGTTTATTGTAGGGAATGATATTTTAACCAAGTATGGCATGAAATTGGATCCCTCAAACCAATGTTTCACAATGGGGATGAATGAGAAGAGGAAATTAAAGATTTCTTCCTCCAAAAAATTATTAAAACCAGAATTGAACACATTTAATTCTGTAGTTCAAAATAAAGGAAGATCTACAAAAGAAATGCATGCCCTTATGTCTGAAATTGACAATGCTTCTTTTGGAGAACAACTTTCTGGTGAGGATAAAGATTCCATCATTAACTTGATAAAGTCTTTTCCTATGGCCTTTGCTCATGGGTCACATGAACTAGGATTAGTTAAAGAGGAAATGAAACTTTCATCGTCTTGTACATTAACTGATATACCACCTAGTTTAAAGAATAAGCCTTATCCTGCTTCTCCCACAAAGAGAAAAGATATTGAAGAAAATATCTCTACCCTTTTAAAAATGAATATTATTGAAAAGGTAGTTGAAGCACCTAAATATTGTGTAATCTCACCTGTCCTAATTTTTTATAAGAAAGATAAAGCCAGGTTATGTAATGATTACAGAGCACTAAATACTTATAATGTTGATGATATCTATCCTTTGCCTAGAATTAGCTTTATACATGCTACCTTACAGGGTGCTAAATATATCAGCTGTTTGGATGGTAATAAGGGATATCACCAGGTACCTGTTGAGAAAAATTCTCAGAATTTTCTGATGATTGCTACTCATATGGTTATTTATAAGTATATTAGGATGCCATTTGGCCCTAAAAATGCCCCTTCAGTTTGTCAAAAAGTCATGGATAACACATTCCATCAGGAGATAATTGAAGGATGGCTGATGGTTTATATTGATGATATCATTATATTCTCAAAAACATTTGAGGACCATCTCAACCACCTGTGTAAAGTGTTCCAAAAAATGGATGAGATAAATATAAAACTTGCTTTGAAGAAATGTAAATTTGGTTTCCATTCTTTAAAAGTTCTTGGTCATGTTGTTTCAGGCTTACAGATATGTGTTGACCAAAACAAAGTGGCAGCCATACAACAGGTGAAGGCTCCTAATACAGTTAGAGAGTTACAGAGTTTTTTGGGAATGTGTGGATACTATAGACAGTATATTAAAAATTACCAAGTCATAGCTTTACCCCTTACCCAATTAACTAGAAAGGATGTTGCTTTTGTCTGGAATACTGAAAGAAAAAGAGCTTTTGACACTAAGAAACACTGTTTGATGTCAGCCCCTATTTTTGCTTTACCTGACTTTAATCAGCCATTTTTTTATATAATGATGCCAGTTTTATTGGTCTGGGTGCTGCCCTCCATCAAAAACAAGTGATGAATGATAAAGTATCAGAAGTATTAATTTGTTATATTTCAAGAACCTTGAGAAATAGTAAATTGAAATATGGTGCTACTCAATTGGAATGTTTAGCTGTAGTGTGAGCTCTAGAAAAGCTACATTATTACCTAGATGACCAGAAATTTGAACTTGTCACTGACTGAATTGCAGTTAAATCCCTTTTACACTTGAAAACACCTAACAGACATATGTTCAGATGGCAGTTAGCTTTTCAAGAGTACAGAGGGAGAATGACAATTATTCATAGGGCTGGTATTGTTCACCCAAATGTGGATATGTTATCAAGGTTACCTTTACCAAATAATGACTCTAATACTGCTTATAATCTTGAGGATGAAATTATTCATATTCATGGAATATATGTGGTTGATATGGAGGAAGAGCTATTGCAGCTTATTCTTGATTCATATGATAAGGACACTGACTTAAAAAAGTTATGCACCATATTAAATGATCCAAATAATGCTTCAATACAAGCATACGAATGCTTAAATACAAGCATTAATTAAAACCCTTCCACCAAAGTACCAAAAAGTTTTGGAAAAAGGTAAATTTTCAATTGATGAAGGATATCTATATTATAGAAGTTAGTTGAGTAATGTCATTGTTATTCCTCCTTCTATGAAAGAAATCATCTTGAAAATTTGTCATGATGATATATTAGCTGGACATTTTGATCTTGAAAAAACAATGATCAGAATTAAAAACACTGCTTGGTGGGTTAATATGCCTGAGGACACCAAATTATATGTTGAATCTTGTGATTCTTGCCAAAAATCAAAAAGATTAACTGGTTAGAGAGCTGGATTAATGCAACATATTGAACCTCCTGATGCACCATGGCAAATAATAAACATGGATTTTGTAACAGGATTACCTATTACTGGTAAAGACAGTTATAACTCTTGTTGGGTTATTGTGGAAAGATTCACAAAAATGTGTAAATTAATCCCTACCCACAAGGATGTTTCCACTAAAGAATTAGCTTTCTTATGGTGGTCTCATATTTTAAATACTGCTGGTTTTCCTAAAGCCATAATCTCTGACAGAGACCCTAAATTTACTTCTGAATTTTGGATGTCTCTGATGGATTTTTGTGGTTGTAATTTGAAACTTTCTACTGCCCATCATCCACAGACTGATGGCTTAGCTGAAAGAATGATTCAGACTTTAGAGGACATGATTAGAAGGTATTGTGCCTTTGGCCTTGAGCATAAAGATAATGACAGATTCACTCATGATTGGGTTACCTTACTTCCTGGGTTGGAATTTTCTTATAATAGCACTTTTCATTCTGTTACTCAAAGAAAGCCTCCCGAGCTCTGGCTTGGATATGTTCCAAATACTCCTGCCCAAATTCTCAACAACAAAATACCTAAATTGAAAATACATCCTGGTGTAAAATCTTTTCTTCAAATGCAACAACTTTGCATAAATCATGCTCAAAAATGTATTGAAAAATCATTTGAATATGAGAAGAAGAGATGGGATAAATCCCGTAAAGAATACACTTTTAAAAAGGGTGATGAAGTGTTGATTGCTACAGTCCACTTCAATTTACAAGGTAATAACAAATTGAAAGACCCATTTGTTGGTCCATTTGTTGTCAGAAGAATGATTGGAGATAATTCAGTTGGGGCTATTTTGTATTCTCCATATGACAGAAAACATCTTGTTTTTCCAATATCTCTTCTGAAACCTTACACATCCAATAGTGATTTATTTCCAAAAATGAGGGGAAGACCAATAAAAACCCCAAATGAAATCACTGAAACAGCAGAAATTGAAAAAATTCTGAATGACAGAATAGTCACTGCTGAAAAAGGTACAGAATACTTATTGAGATTCAAGAATAAATCATCTGAATATGATTCTTGTATACCTGGGAAGGAGATATCAAATCTTCCTACTCTATTAAAAAAGTATAAAAAGAAAAAATTATAGCATTTTTTTTATTGTTTTTTTAGAGTGAGGGAGTGTCATCCAGGCTACTAGACTTACCCAGTAAAATAATTAATTATCTTACTGAGGTGAAGCCAAGCCTTTTAGATCCTTATTGATTATTTATTAAATACTTATGTATTACTTACATTAACTCACTAAGTACACTAAGTAATTGATTAATAAAAATAAGTAATTGTCCCACATATATTTTTTTACTCCCAAACACCGTGCTCAATAATACAGATGAGATGGGAATAAAAATTAGTATTAAAAAATATATAAAATTATAAAAAGAAAAAAATACTTTTCAAATTCCTTTAATTAGATTTTATTGATTCTATATTTCAAATCAAATGTTCTCACACTAAAATGTGACGGACCAAAGGGTTCATAGTTTTATTTCAAATAAAATAAATATTTTTATTTACGCACTATTTAGTCTTACTCTTATTATTTTATATACTCTCTTTATTTTAGTTTTTTTTCTCATACTCTTGTACTAGGGGATGTTAATTCCATGTTTTATTTTCTCACATTTTGTCTATAAAAGTCCTTTCTTTTTGTCTTTTTGATCATTCCTTACTTACTTACTTATTACAACCACAACAAATCAATTATTATTTTCTATACTTTATAACATTATTATTTACATCAACATATCTCTAATCTATAAAATATATTAATCTTTAACACTACCTTTTATTATTTGAGTAAAACAATCAAATTGATTAAGAAATACCTACTGTACCTTTGAGAGTCCATTAAAACCCTAAAATCCTCGTATAACCTCAAATAAAACTTCTAGACCAAAAGGGACCCCTTGACAGAAATAGTGCAAGGCAGAATGGAGGCCATTTTGTATTTCCTGAATTAAACTACATGGTTGAGTTCAAAAATTGTGATGGGATATGTGTTGTTATATGGCCAGCTAATATTCTATACCATAAAACAACACCTGTAAAAGTGTTTGTAAATTTTTCAAGGCTTGGGTCATCTATCCAGAAAAGTAAAAAATTAGCCAATTCTGGTAAAACTTTTAAAAATTTAATTCCAAATATAGATATGTTGGACTATATTTCTATGAAAGAAAAAGAAAAGTTGGAATTTTTGCATGATAACTTTCATCAATTTTAGATGATAATACTAAAAACATGGAACAAGTGTATTATTATTACCAAAAATCATGTAAATCATTAGAAAAGTATATTTAGTAAATGATTTTTAGAAATTATAATGTGATTAAAAATTCTTAAGAGAAGAAAAAATTTAAGAATAAATCATAGCTAATACTCCCAATGTGCTAGTATGATTGGAAGAGTTTTTTCCCTTATGCTAGTGGTTTGAGAAGTTATTGTGTTGGATATAGTTAGAGGTTTTTCAACTTCTTCATCTTCATACAACTCTAACCATTGATTTTTGAGGTCAGCAAGTAGGTTATGAAGTATGGTGCAACACAGAATTCAGTTTATGACAGCCTTCATTTTGTAACTATTTCTAAGAGGACTTCTTAATTATCTTAAACTGGAAAAACAACCTTTCAAGATTCCAATAGAATGATAAAGAGGGACTTTTGAATTCACCAAATGATTTTTGAACTTGGAATTTTGACTGTCTTCTGAAGCTGCTCTACAAAATGCAGGAAGTACATATTTTCCATTCACATAAGCTGAATCAGCCAGAAGATACTGATCTTAATCAATATAAATTTACGGCTCTTTTGAGATTTGCATTCTTTGAAAGATGTAGGAATCATGAAATGATCCATGATAGCCAGAAATGAAAGATATAAATTTTTTGTTGACATCACAAATAAGCTGAACAGAAATTGAAAATGTATAAAGAAGATATATTTGCTTCTGTTAGTATGAAAAAGAATGTAAAGAATTTAAAATAAGCTGCCTCTTTTTACGGTCAAAATAATTGTTTACACCATGAGTAGGTTTCTGACTCAAAAGAATAGTAGTACTATCAACAAAACCAATACATCCTGGAAATCCCTCTTCTTGCATAACCTGAGATGATTCAACTTGCTCTTCTTTTGTTGACCAGGAGAGAAGTTGAGATTCAAACAAGTTGATAGCGGTGATTCAACCTTTTGGATAAGTGTTAACAGAACCATAGCCTAAATTAAAGACATTTTCCAAACATTTCAAGGCAGATCCATTACCATTTTAACCCAAACAACACAGTGTGATGGCCAATTGAATTTATGGATCATGTTGTGGCTTTTGAGAATTTTTTTTAAAGATGGGGTAATCCTAAATTAGATGAAGCAATTTTAGGAAACATTCCTGAGAATTCCTGAAAAGCGGTCTAAAACTAGGTATGGATAGGTTTAGAAGTATTTGATATTGTTTTTGGGGGTATGAAGTACTTGAGGCTTTCTAGGAAGAAGGTAAAGTTTTGTGGTAATTTTAGATAAAAAAAGAAAATCTTATACGAAGTCAGAATTAGATCTGAAATCAGAGTTCAAGAGCAGATCAAGAGCTATGACAGCCATTGCTTGATGTAGCTTATCATGATTTGAGAGTGAGGAAGGCATTAATCTTATATGGTAGGAAAATTAAGATGATGCATTATGTTAAGAGATATGAAGTGTTATGCTGCGGAATGTTGTGTGTGAATGAGAAGTATTATGTTGTGGAGTGCTGTGTATTAATAAGACAATGCTGACAAATCAGTGAGATGTGCAGAATGGTGATACTAGAATTTTTGGTTGAGAAAGTGCAGATTTGAGTCAAATAAGTTACTTATTTCACTTTTGAAATCCACAAGTTTTGGGTCTAGTGTTTTTCACAATTCTGCACTTAGATAAGGGCATATTTGATCAAATTTAAGTGCCAATTTTTAATTGTGGATTTTCCAGACTTGACACCCCCTAATATGCCAGAGGAACCTTAAGAGCCTTAAATATAAGGCTTAATAATGTTTAAGTAGACTTAAAGCTTTTATTTTTATTTTTTTTGTGAAAAACAAGAAACACGCTTTAAATCACTTGAAGTTATATATATGCACAATAAATTTAATAATATTAAAAGTTCACCAGGACAGATAAAGTTTTGATAATTTTTACCATTTATTTATGTCATTGTGTGCTGGTATCTAAGTATCATTTAATAATAAATATTAATGGTCCTACTACTTATTAATAAATGATTTAGTCATTAAACGTTGGGGAAAGAATAATAAAATATTTATTCTCAATATAAACTCACAATACTTAGATTTTTATTTGTGCTAGTGGTTGAAAATAGATCAATAAAATATAGTTAGAGCTTATATAAAGATAATTTCAAAATATAAATACTTTATAATATATTTATATATGATAGTAATTGTGTAATAGTTTTTTTTTAATGTGTAGTAAGTAATTTATGTCCAATAACCTGCCAAATCCTCCCTCACTTAAACCAAAATCCACTGGAGTGCACAGACCTTCTATCCAGATGATGTCACTGCTATCCCCAGCAATTAAAGCACTTCGAGGGCCCATCACATCCCCATGGCATCAAATTCAAGAATTTTCAACACCCAGACCTCCAGTAAGGACCCTCCATCACAATCAATGATACCACAGACCCATACCATAAATAGAATAACAGATAAAACTAGATACCATAAAGAAACAGGTTAAATAACTCATACAAAGAGTATAAAATGAAAACCAAAGCATATAAAGGAACTAAATTAACTTTCCAAGCCCCCAATAGCATCCCCAACCATCCATATTAGCCCAGTAATGATATACCAACCCATAAATCAGTGAAAATCCATCAAAGGAAGCAGATTAAGCTGTCCAAACTGGATATATGCGCCTAAAAAAGGTTTATATGCTGGTGTAGACATTGTAAGTCCACTCAATATGTCCATATGACCTAAAATAAGCAGAAAAATAATTTTTATAGACTATTAAGAAGTTAAAACCCACTTATAGACCTAAATATACATAATATAACTACATATTTCACTGAATATGAGGTTTATGTATACATATAAGCTTATGTATGTCTATAATTACTTAATATCACTTAAGATAAGTATGTAATTACTCCATTAACACCTTAAAAAGTATTATTATGCTATGGATAAGCTATTTAAACTTCTATAAGTCATATATAAGTGTAATAATTATATATATATGTATTATAACCATATATATAGGTATTTTAACCTTATTTTTCAGTAATAAGCTTAATGTAATTAAGGTTATCTTATTTTAAAAATAAGAATTACTTAGTCCTGGGGATACCTAGGCTGACAATTTAGCTACTCAAATTCATTGAAATAACATTTTCAAATTTGCTGTTTTTATGCCAGAATGGCTTCTGTGTACTTCCCACATTCTTCCTGAATTTTTCCCATGTGAAAAGCTTCATTTTTAGAAAATTTTGCTTTTTCACACTATAATTACCCCACATTATATGCCCACTATGGTGAAACAATCTAAAAAAGACAAAAGGCACTTACTTAGTGTCCTAATCTTATTATAAGTGCAATGCCTCATTATATGCACTAATTTCATTAACAAATTCAAGGTTGGTGCCATAGAATCACTACCACTCTTAAATTTGCCCAACTTAGTCATTGATTTACACTTGAAATTACCTTCCAAGTACTGCATTCAGTTACGCCACATCTCACATCCTTTTTTGGGTCTCTCAGTGGTTTCTCAGTCAATTTTGGTCATTTTTGGATGGTGATTTCACATAGTAAATTGAAATAATTAGCCACTTATTTTTGTGTAATATTCAGTGTTATTATTTCTTTTTTTAGTCCTTTATTTTAAGGTATTACATGCATATACTCTCTTTTTTGCTTATTTTTCCATTTTGTTGGATCATCCCTATTACTCCAGGATTTTGGTGGGTGATAAAACTCTAAATGTGTTATTTTTCATTCCTAATACTGATAGGCAGGTGTATTAGCTAGAATGAGGCATTCTTAGCTGTTGTAGAGATACTCTTACAGTTTTCTTGCTGTAAGCAGAATCCAAGGGAGCTTGATAAACCTAAGAAAACCCTGTCCCTTTAAGTATATAAAGAGCTCAAAATTAACTAAGCTAAAACCTCTAATCAATATAGAATGACCAATAAGATATTTTTTATTAACAGTGTTGAGATGTAGTATCAGCTTTCATTAAAAATAGGGAAATGAATACAACAGTGAAGCTGTATTTAGAAAAGTTATTTTAATGATTGAATAATATGTCTTCATGAAGATTTTGATTTTATTTTATTTAGTTGTTAAATTGAGATCCCTGGTGATAAGGCCTTTAAAATTTTACCCTATAATTTAATATATGTGATGTCAAATCAAATTTAAAAGTTTTTATTTAAAACTGTTTTATTTATAAGGGTATTACATTTTTAAAATTTGTTATGCAAAATGATACTGAATGTTTTTGTATAATGTTACAATGATAGTTGTTATTTTAGATGTCTGATAGATTGTTAAGATAAAGTTTGTTACATATCTTCTAATTTGGAGTCTACAGGATTTATATGCATAGTATTTAATGCTCTCTATTTTCTCTAGCTGAAGAATCCTGGAGCTTGTCCAGAGAATTTGGGAGCTTGTACGGACTTTCAGACTGAGTTAGAACCTTAAAATACTTATTTAAAAATCTAAAAAAATTAAAAATTATAGATCTACTTCTCATTTATAGTCCCTTTTATTTATTGTAGTCTCTGCAGCCTTATTCATTTATTAAAAAATTATCAAAGTTTTAAAAATAATTAAAAATACTTTCTAAAATTTATTAAAAAAATTGTGAAAAAATTGTAAATATTCCACGAATATTTCAAATAGTTTTTGAGAATCTAGAATTTAATTTCCATGTACTCATAGGCATATACTTTCATTTCTAAACCATTAATTATTCATTTATCTTGACTTGTAAAGTTACCCTTTTAAACCCTTTTATATGTACATTTTCTTAAATATAAGCCATTATAAAATTAGATTGGCTTTTCGAATACCAACAAATAACTCCCTTAATATTATTTTTTATTAACTTTAGTGAAATACTATAGCTTTAGACTTACACACTGTGTATAGGGCTGGTATATCAGGGGGATACATTGGAGAAATATTTGGTGTAAAAGGAAGGGTCTTTTGGTTTTTTTTTCTACATTCTTTATCATTACAATAAAAATATATGAGCAACACAAAAACAATACATATAAATAGTATTTTTAAAGCTTTTGAATATTTTTTAAATTATTACATCTATTTTTCTACCAAAATAAGATTTTAACCCATTTATAATTATTGGGATAAAAATTACTGAGACCCTTATTATTAGTTAAATTTTATTACATATTGGGTTTCTACTATAGTATTCATATAGGACCATTTGAAGTCTTCTAAAAGATTTCCTAATAAATCTATTCATGTCTCTTTACTTAAACTCAGCCTGACAATTGGCGATCTTTCCTCAAGAATTCTGTTGCTTGTCTTCCAGTAAGTAAAAATTCAAAAGAGCCTACAAATAAATATAATCCCTATAGAAATATTTGGATAATTAAAACAGGTTGGGGTCACTTATATAGCTATTTCAGAAATAGAAGCACTGTTATATAATAAAATTGTGATATTGAATCAAAAATTTTACCACAAATTGAACATAAAATTGTTTTTAGTTGGAGTCTGTAAATAGTCCAATTAATTTTGTGATTTTTGCAGGTAATAAGCCAGATAATAAAAATGTATTAATTGATGCTTTTGACAGGAATTTTAAACCCCTTTCTTGGTTTGTAAAACTCATTTAATATTTAAAAAGAATGTTACTGAAAAATTTCTTTTTTAAATACAAAACCATGGCTACATACTGTAGACCAGTTAAATCAAGTGACCACATAAGAGCATATTTGATTTTGGCACTTATAAATTCAGTTAAAACCTACAATTAAGGAATTCATTTGACTTGAGTAGTGTGAAATTATACTGATAAAACTCCTTTTTGAAGTTTTAATAACTCATATTTCAATTTTTGATTTAAATTTTCAAAAATGTGTGACAATGTTGAAATTGTGAGTAATAAGGTAAAACCATATAATTTAAGACCTGGAGCTGAAAGACATCTTACAGGACACCCAAATGGAGGAAGTATCTGTAAAAAAAAACTCTCAACAGATATATGTGTATTAAAGGTAAAGAATTCTAAACCAAGTAACAATAAAGAAAAAAGATACATTACAAGAATAAATTCACTCCCTTTAAACTCTTCTAAATACCCTAGCCATAAAAGTCAAAAAAATGGTAGACAAGACAAATAATTTTCAAAAAGAGGCAGCACAGGGATTTATAGAACTCCCTCAAGCCCTAGAGGCTTAAAAGCTCAGCCAACAACCGTAGTATCAAATTCTTACACAGTTGTAGCAGCAGAACCTCCAGACCAAGAGGAGGACCAAAAGATTACAGTGAGTAAATGTAAGTGGGACTGGTATGTGCAGAGCTACAACAAAAATCCACAGCAGGGTCACAGAAGTCACCCTTACAGGGGAAATGCAAAGTGAGGCAGGTGAAATGGAGTAAGACCTTGGTAAGTCATCCATCTTCTCATGATCAATTATATGATACTAACAATGAGTTACTCATAGGTAATGAGGTTGATAGGGTTTTACTAAATATAATTGATAAATATCTAAAAGATTCATCATTTGAAAATACCATTTTAAACTTTTCTTTAAATGATGACAATTTACATAGTTTTATTGATAAGAAAGATACTACTAGGAATTTTAAAATGAAACCAAATGAATTATATCTTGAGCCAGATAATAATAATGAGTCTTCTGGGTTTGACATGGATAAAATTGAATATTTCTTGAAATAAAATCAAATGGAGTCAGAAATCATAGGCAAATTATTATTAATAATTGAAAAATTAGAAGAATTCTCTAGAGAGTCTGAAAATAATACAGAAAGTGTATTATCAAACCTTATACAATCATTGAGTACTACAGCCAATAAATTAAATGTCATTGAAAATTCAAATGATTAATTTACAAAGGAGAATAAAAAATTAACCTCTGAGATCAAGAATTTACATAATAAATTAGAAAATTCCCAGAATATAATGATTACAATTGAGGGACATGTAAATTTGTATTTTTCAAATGTACATGATACTTTATCTCATGTACCTGTAATAAAAGATACCTTGCAAAGATTGGAAATTGAAGTAGCTAATATTTTGAAAAATACTGACAAAATAAATGACAACACCTCTTATGTGGAGAACATACCACTTTATATAAAACACTCATATGAAAAACCAATTATTAAAAAATAAAATAGTATCATGGTCTTTTCCAGTAAAAAATCAGTAAACAATGAAATACATGATCATATATCCAAATTAAGTGAATTATTAAATATTCCTCAGGTTAAGTAAGTCAGAGCTAACCAAAAGAGCTGGCCTAAATTAGATCAGTACCCTTCTTTTGAAAGGAATTAAAAATCTGATTAGCAACAATTCATACAAAAAATTGATAACTTACAGTTTTTATACAAATTACCTGATGAAGAAATTACATCAAAAATATTATCTTTATTTAAAGATTTGGCCTTATTATGTTTTGAGTCTGTATTGAGTGAGGGAATTAACTACTCCTGGATTTAATGTAAGACACTAGTTGGAAGACAATTTGGTCACCCAAAATTTAGAATCACTCAACAAAGATTGTATGAAAAAAAAGATATAATCCAAACTCTGGGGATAAACCAATGGTATTTATAATGAATTAAATAAAAATCATGAAAGCCATCACCAGAAAAAAACATGGGCACCTGATAGCAGGTGCCAATCCCTATCTTTGACTTAACTCAATTTCAGCTCAGGTGTAATTTTTCTGGAAAGACTGAGCACTGAACACGTAGCACACTAGCTTGGCAACATTAAGTAAAATTTACTTTTAAATAAAATCTGAATATAGGGATAGGCACCTGCAAGAAGGTGCCACTTGTTTTCTTGTGGTGCATGGATCCAAGAATGGATTATGATAAGTGGAAAGAAAAAATAGTATAAAAATTGCCTATATCAGTCAGAGACATTTTTGTAGCTAGAACTAAAACCATAAGAGATACCTCTGGGTTTATTAATATATGAAATAAAATATTATTGAACCACAAATATGAAAAAAGGTATAATCGCTATAAGCAAAACGTTGAGGTAGTGAAACCTACTACAAATAAGCTACCAGTGGATAAGAGAAAAACTTCTTCTCCTCTTGTTCCTAAAAAACAAGAAAGCAACACTTTCTATAAATGTAATGAGCCTTGGGTTAAAGGTCATACTTGTAAAAAAAGAAAAATTGTTATTCAAAACTCACCAGATTATGAACCCAGTAATCATGAAGATGAAAATGAGGAGTCTAGTGAGGATTTTAAAAGTAAAATTTCTTCCAGTGATGATGAAAATGTGATATTTTTATTAAAACAAGATATTATGTTCCTAAGTGATGCAATACTTCCCAAAGGTGTAGACATTCCTAGAGTACTAGCTATAAGCCTTGACCAAGGTAGTTGGAGAAAAAACAGAGAGAAAATTCCCTGTCTCTTTGAGAAATAAAAGGTGAGATGAATTTTCTACAGAAAATTGTAGACTGTTACAATACCCCTTATAAAACTCTCTTTGACTTCTTAACAAGTAAAAATAGTAGCCCAGATGACTAAAAACCATAGAATACCTGAAATGTAGAAAGATCCACACCATAAAACCATAATATTGTGCACTTGTTGCACACAAAACAGAAATAATACTTGATGCAGGTTGCAAAGCTACGCCAGAGAAACCAGTTTCAAAATTTGAGTTAAATGAAGAACTAACCTTGCAACAAACACAGAAAATTGTGGCCAAAAAACAGTGAAAACTGAGTGAGAAAAATGATATCACCTCTGGATGGTTGTATGATATTTAAAGTTGCTCCAAAAAGTCTTATTCAGTATGTACACACAGACCACCATCTAAAAAATCCATGCAGAGCAACAAATTTGGCACTTCTAGCAGCCAAATTGAATAAAAACCCTCTAGAAGCGCTCCCCAGCCTTCTATAATCAAGTTGGGCAGGCTGCCCGACGCTGGCAGCCTGCCTAGAAGTGGCCAGACCTCCTGAATCCAGAAAACCACCAAAAACCTCTAATAAAGCCCGAAATACTTGGAAAAATCCACCATGACCACTAAAACCTTTAAAACACAAAATTAAGCTATAACAACATTGAGACATAAAATATAGAGCCAAATTAGCTTTACTTAATGGTACTAAGTACTTAACCCTAAGACTTAAGGTTAGCCCATAAAACACAAAAAACAAAATTAAACAGCTTCCTTTTAGAAATGTAAAATGAGCAAATGACCCCTTAAAACTTAGAATAAGAAAAATTTCATCTAGACATGAAATATAGAGAAAAAACAGGGTTATCCAATGGTAGCGTTCACATACCCATAGTCCCAATATTCAGTGAATTAACCCAGAAAAACACCCAATTATTCAACCAATGTCAATTAAGACATACCAAAACAGTGCCAGACAGACCAACAAAGGCCTCTGCCAATGTTGGAAGACCACATCATATCAAAAGTTGTGAGAGGTCTTGAGTCTGGATGCAACTATTTTTCATCACATCCCCCCATTATATCTCCTAAACTATAACACACTCTCCCTGAAAAAATTTCTACAAACTCCTCCACACTAGATGGTATTGCTGCATCTTTTATTGTAATCTTATTAAGTTCTCTTAAATCATGAACTACCCTAATCTACCCATTAGGTTTTTTAATGCAGAAAACTTGACTTGAATAACTTGAGGATGATTGTTCATATAATCCAGTTCAATCTCTTTCTCTCATGACTTCAATATAATCTTCTTTTAAAGTGGCAGGTATAGTAATTGGTTTCTGTTGACATGGTTCATAGAAAACAACTGGAATCTTGAAGGGCTCCCCATAAGAATGCTTTAACACACCTCACTCCTCTTCTACAAATGCAATGGCCTTCTCCCTCTTAACCATTACATGTAACAACAAACTTTATTCTTCACCTGAAACCCATCCTTCAGGTCCAAAATTAAAAACCTCTAATCTCTTGACAGTGGTTCTGGAAGTTTATGAAAATTCAGGTTGGTTCTTGACCAAAAGACAGTCATATGGATCTCTTAATATACTTTTTCTTCAAAACAGGGGATTTAATTCAGCTGGAAAAGGTTTGTTTATTGGCCTAATTTTTTTGCTACCTTTTTATAATTTGCTGTGCCAACTTCCGCTTTTACTTAAGAAACTTGATCCATTTTATCTTTGCCATTATATAATTTTTCATGAAAATATTCTTCATTTTCAGAACCAGAATCAGAAATAGAGTAAGCTGAAACATAATTTTTATTTTAAGAATTTTTATTTTTATATCTAATACCCCCTTTTCCTTTGTCTAATTTATCACATAATTTTCCAGCAACTTTTTCCCTTTTATCTTCTATCACAAAATTACCAGTAAATAAAGTTGGAAGTTTAGCTTCTTGCTGGAGGAAAAAAAAGTATCATCACAAATATTATTTTATGTGAGTTAATTATACTAAGATTTTTTTGCCAATTTTAATGTGATAATTTCAGTTTATCCTCTTGCTGGAGGCCCTTATTATGCAGTTTATTCTCATGCTGGAGGCCAAAAAAAAATCACCCACTAATATCACCATAATTAACTAAATTCCCTTTCCAATTTTTATTTAAATTAACATATCCCATCTTTCTTTCCCTTTGAACCATTTTTAAATTTTATAAAATAATTTGATAAAGATAATAAACATACAAAAAATCTAACATATAATGACATTCCAATGAAATATCAACAGAAAATAATTGAGAATCCACTTGAATTATCTCCAAGTGAGCTGACCTATTGCAATCTGGGATCTCTTCTTGAGGAGAGATTGAAAAATTAGAGAAATCAGCCCTTGCTATCTCAAACAATGAGGGTACTCATACTTATCTTTTTTAATTAATTGACTAGAAGCTGACCTTTTTATTTGCCTTTTCTCAGTGCGTGAACAACACTGACACATAGTGGTAAGACCTTGTCATATTTCCCAGCCATTGTCTACTGGAGGTTCCAATTTTAAATGAAGAATTCTCATATTGTCACCAGTTATCTCTAAACTAATTCCCATACCACTCTGATAAATTATCCTTGCTTCAAAATCCATCAAAAAAAAGGCCCACCAAGAACCATTTTTACTGATCCCCTGGCCACAAAAAAAAGTGCCCTCCTCCAATAGATCCACCAATACATAACTTGACATGCTCTGCTGTACCCATAGCTTCAGTAGCATGCCCATCTATACCTCTTAAATTACCACCAGTACCAGTTTTAGTTGGCAAGCCTATAATAGCTGCTTGCTCTATAGAAATTAAATTAATTTGTGACCCTGAATCCACCAGGGTCTTCAACTCGTTACCATTCAACATCACCATTAAATACCCTAAAGGAGCAGAAAAATGAGTTTCCACTTGCTCTCCAAACTTTTCAACATTTTTATAAATATATTCCACCTCTTCAACTGATAAACTTCTCCTTTTCAGATGCTTCTTTTTATTCTCTAAAAGTGAAGGAATAATTGGAAATGATTCAACTAAAGATAAAGGAATCTGGAGATGATTCACTCTACCTATACCTGTATCCATAGCAGCTTCTTTACCAGATACTACTGGCCTTTCATATTGAACATTTTCTTTAATAACCTTGGCCCTGGTCACCTCTTGAGGACCCACATTGGCATCTTCATCCCCCATTATAACATATTCATCTCCCATAACCCTAACTCCATCACCAGCTTCTTTCACCAATACTGATCCTTCACAGGTTCTCCTTACCCCTTCCATAGGAGTAGGACCAGAAAAACTTGGTCTGGGAAGAGACACTATTGGCACATCTTCCTCAGAATCAGATTCTTCTTAAGAGGCATTGGCTATCCATCTAAATCAAATTTTTGATAACTTGGAGGCCCCATATCTGCCATTCCCTTCCTCATTTTATAAATTTTGTCATTGGTGTAAGGTCTCTTATTAATTTTAGCCTTTCCCGGTTTAGCCCTAAGCTGGCTCTGAATGCTACTTTTAGCTCTACTAGCAGCTTCTCTCCTAGAAGCATCAACATCATGCTCACCAATCATTCAGTTGCCATCAACCCTAGAAACTATTACCAACTTTAATCCACCATATGAAGTTGTAAAAATGGCCTTACTTACCTTCTTTTCTTTATCCTTATCTAATTTTCCACCATCAGTACCACCATTCTTTTTTCCACCTTAAGCATTATCATCATCATCACCAGTTAATTCTTCAAATATGGCTCTCCTTTCAGCCATTTGATTCCTCCTTGCTAAATCCAAAGCTGCTTTCCCGTCGCTGGGGTTGATGAGAAATCCATCAGGGAATTTGTAAACCTTTCCATCAAATTTTACTCTACCAGCCTGCAAGTCCTTGTCCAAAAAATAACAATCTGCTACTTTGTGCTCCCTCTTATTACAATAGGAGCACACCTTATTCTCGCCATATCCACCTCTATTTCCATTTTCACCATTACCACCACCATTAAAGTTTCCATTGAAATGATCACCATTGCCATTAAAGCCATAGTTCCTCCTCTCATAACCCCTAGATTGTTTAGAAGAAGTAGAAGAAGAATCCACAGGTGCTCTGTTGGCCTTCTGAGTTTCTTGAACAAATATTTTAAGCTGCTTAGTTAAGTCAGCTAATTGATCCACCATTTTATTATCAACATCTCCCTCAACCTTAGAGACAGGCTGACCCAACTGAGCCTTAACCATAATATTATTATTTTCAGCCAAAACTTCACTAACCTTGCTAACATATTTAGTACAGGATTATTGATACTTTTCCAAAGCCATTAATTTTAAGTAAGCCTGAATACTGTCCTTTATGACCTCTAAACTGGTAGTTTATGCTCTCCATTCAGCATTTCCTTCATCTTGTTGTTCCTAGACAGTTCCCTCAAAATCTCTATTCTGATCTCCCTATTAAATGCTTACCAAAACAAATCCTTTGCCTGGTTTTTGTGATGATTCTCCTCCATCAGAACTAGATAATCCACCACTTCAGTAAACTACCTACATAGCTTCTTGAAGTCTATCATATTAGAAAAACTACTTTAGCTTTAAATTCAGTGACTACTTTGTTGAGGTCCACCATAGTATACTTGACTCCAAATCTATCAACCATCTCTTTTGAAAATTTTAACCAATTGCACCTTTTATAACATTTCATCTCAATGACCTCCAATTCAACCTCTCTATCAAAAATAAAAAACCTAACCTGCTTCACCATGTACAGATATGAAGCCCCATTTACAGCTGCAGCAGTTTCATATCAATTTCAAAACCATTACACTTCTTACCCATTAGACTTGGGCCCATCCCAAGACACAATCCTAGCTGAAGAGCCAACAGGAAGAGAAATACCAGATCAAGAAGCAGAAGACATCCCAAAAGTATAAGATTAAACTTTTAAAATAAGTATAAGTGTCCATTAAATAAGCCTCTTGCAGGCTAAGATAGTCCATATATCAAGTAAGAACAACTAAAATCCAGAAAATTCAAACCCCACATTGGGAGCCACCAATTTAGAAAGACAAAAATAAAGAGTTCACAATTATCTAAGCTATAAAATCTACTTGATATAAAATAATCAACAAACTATTTGTTATTAAAGGTGTTGAGATGTAGAATCTGTGTTCTTTATAATGAGTTTGAAAAACACAACAACGAAGCTGTATTTATAAAAGTCATATAAATGATTTGATATTATATTTTTATAGGATTTAGATGTTAGAATCAGATCCCTGGTGATGAGATCTTTATAATGGTACCCTATAATTTAATATTTATGACGATGAGTAAATTTTATAAATTTTTACTTTAAAAGTTTTAAATTTTTAAGGGTATTAGAATTTTACAATTTGTTATGAAAAATATTTATTTAATGTTATATATACATTGTTGACGGACTTCAGGACTCAATTATACCCTTTAAAATTTAAATGAAAATCTAGAAAAATTACAGATGATAGAGCTACTTCTCCTTTAAATTCTATTCTAATTTTTGTAGCCTGTGTAGCTCTATTCACCTAGTAAAGCATTGTCAAAGGTAAGAATATTATGAAAAATAAAAAATAATCAGAAATAAATTATAAAATTATTAAGAAAAGTAGAAAAATAGTAAAAATTCCAGAAAAATTCTTAAAGGTTCTTAAGACTCCTGATGTTGATTTCTATGCACTTATAGACCTATACTTGCATTTCCTGCCCAGTAATTACTTGTTAAATCTTGCCCCATAAAATTAACCCTTTTAAACCACTTTTAATACTAAGTTTATTTAATATAACCATCTTAAAATTATATTGAACATTCCAATCTCAAAAATAATTCCACAAAAGTATATTTTTAATAAACTTATGTCTCATTATAAACCTTAGACTACCAAAGCATTAAAAAAATATTCATCAATTGGGTAACTCATTCAATAACTGCTAGCACACATCCATTTCACACTTCAACTCATTCTAACACATCTCCAATAAAATAAAACAACAATTCATGCAAATTATAGACAAACTAAAATCTATTGAAGAATATGAAATTATATTTAGAGAGCTTTTAGGGTGAATTAATTCAAGTAATTAAGCCCACAAAAAATATTTATTAACTACAACCACATAGATGGACACCACCAGCTGATGAAAGAATACTGTAATATAAATAGTACCTACAACTCAACCATATTTCACTGCAAATTTTGCATTGTTGAATTTCTATTTCTTTACATTTCCAACAATATATAACTTTATAGTGTGTATATTTGAAACAAAGGACTTTAAGTCAAATGTGAAGCATTTGGGTTGCTTGCTAATGCTTATCCATGAAAAAGCAAGTTGTTCTTCTTGGGGGTGTCAATAAGGAGACCATTTTTTCCTAGATTCAGTCAAAATATATGAGGTATTATTGAGCTGTTATATATGAGAAGGTGTAACTGAAGTGTTTAATGCAAATATATGTAGTAATTGAATGAATAGTAGTGGCTATAGTTGTGTGAAGTGAGGGTGAAAAAATGAAGAAGTAATTAATGAGGTGTGTTTGGCTTCAGCAGGTATTGTTTGAGTTGAAAAAAATTGGTGCACAGTTTTGTCAATTACAGAAGCTACTCAAGCAACTTTGCTCATTTGATTATATGCCTACAGAATAAATTAGTTACTGGAGTCTAATTGAGCAACAATTAGGGAATAAGTCAGTAGAGTATGCATACCAAACCACTTTATCAACACGGCTAAGGATTCTCGAAGCTGAGATATAATAAGTGACCCTAGATTAAGCCTCTAAAAATGAAGCTTAGCATCTAACATCCAACAAAATACCAAAAACAACACCATAACCCCAACTATACCCTACATACCAAATACCCCCAAATAAGCACTCCAAAGGCCTACCCAGCTTTGGTCTACCACACTGGGCCCTCTAGAGCCAGAAAATAACTAAATACAACTAAAAAATTATAAAAACAACAGAAAACACCTTTAACCTTAAAATATACTAAAAAATTATCAAAACATAAAACATAGATAAAAATCAGGGCTATCTAATGGTACTAAGCACTTAGCCCTAAGGCTTAAGTTTAGCCCAAAAAAGGCAAAAAAATTAAACAGTTATAGTAGAAATGAAAAGTGACTAAAAGAGCCCATAAAACACAGAGTATAATAAAATCATCAAAACATAAAACATAGAGGGAGCCCAGGGCTATCCAGTGATAATAGCCTTATCCCCATAGCTCCAATATTCAGCCTTTGAATCCAGAAAAACACCATAAACAGAAATTAATGCCATTTAAGACATCACCAAACTGTACCAAAATACACAACAAAGGCCCCAGCCAATTTTGGATGACCAAAATGGCACATCTTTAACTTCCATTGAGGAAGCTTAAATAATAAAAGATGTAGATCATTATAATTACAATATCACACCTATTAGATCACCTGTTATTGTATGTGGAAAAGAAATGAATGCCATTCTTGACACTGGGGCTTCTGGTAAGTTTTTTTCTGTTAAAACTTTAATGAAACCTAATAGTAAGTACAATGAAAAATTGGAGCCCGTACAGTTAAAGAGCTGTAGGGGTTTTTGGTTCAGTATTACATGGAATTTGAAAATACAAAACTGCTACATTCTTTAAATATAATAATGGATATGTAAGAGCAGTTTGTGAATTTTTAGTAATAGATAATAATAATTTTAGTGATTGGTTTATCATTGGAAATGAATTATTGACCAAATTTGGCATCAAACTAGATCCTGAAAATAGTTGCTTCACTACAGGTGTAAATGGAAGAAAAAAATTCAAGATTTTCTCTGAAAATTCATTTTATTCCATTTCTCCTAAAGATGATCAAATCCATGGTGGAATAACCACCTATGAAGTGATTGAGTTGAAAAGTTAAATCCAAAAAGCCTCTTTCAGTCCTCAACTCTCAAAAATTGAAGAAAACAATATTTTGAGATAGAAAAAATCTTATCATATGGCAGTTTCTCGTGGTTCAAATTAACTAGGATTGGTCAAAGACCATCAGTTGAATATCTCTTTAAGTTGTCATTTGGATAATATTCCTGAAAGCTTAAAGATGAAACCTTACCCAACTTCTCCTGCATGAAGGAAAGACATTGAAGACAACATTAAGATGTTGTTAGAAATGGGTATTGTTGAAAAGTAGGCACAAAACATAAGTATTGTCTTTTTTCACCAGTTTTAAACTCTTATAAAAAAGATAAGGCAAGGATATGTGGTGATTTTAGAAATCTAAATACATTCACTGTGGATGATATTTACCCTCTCCCAAGGATACCTTCAATCCATGCTACCTTACAAGGGGAGAATTATATTTCCTGTCTGGATGGAAAAAAAGGTTACTACCAGATTCTTGTGGAAGATAATTCTCAGAATTTCTTACTTATAACCACACACATGGGAATATATAAATACGTGAGAATGCCTTTTGACCCAAAAAATGCCACTTCAGTCTTCCAAAAATTGATGGATAGTGTTTTTCATTGGGAAATTGTTGAGGGATAGCTTTTAGTTTATACTGATGACATCATATTGTTTTCAAAAACATATGATGAGCATTTAAATCACCTGAGAAGAGTTTTTCAAAAAATGGATGGAATTAATATGACGATGTGGTCTTCCAACATTGGCAGGGGCCTTTGTTGTGTGATTTGGCGCTGTTTGTGCATGTCTTAATTGACATCTGTTAAGGAATTGGGTATTTTTCTGGTTTTATTCCGTGGATATTGGGTCTTTAGGTTTGTGGGTACTATCATTGGATAGCCCTGGTTTTTCGCTATATTTTATGTCTTGAGGACATTTTTCATATTCTGAGTTTTAAGGGGTCAATTCCTCATTTTTCATTTATAAAAGATTGCTGTTTAATTTTGTTTTTTGTGTTTTACGGGCTAACCTTAAGTCTTAGGGTTAAGTGCTTAGTACCATTGGATAGAGCTAATTTTTCTCTATATTTCATGTCTCAATGTTGTTATAGTGAAATTCCATGTTCTAAAGGTTTTAGTAGTTGTAGCTAATTTTTCTAAGTAGATTAGTGGTTTTTATTGGTTTTCTGGCTTCAGGGAGGCCGGGCCGCTTCAGGCGGCCCACCCGCCTCTGTTTTAGGAGGTTGGGGAGCGCTCAAGGAGGGTTTTTTATGCAATTTGGCAGGTACAGGCGCCAGATTGGTGGGTGCGCATGGGCTCTTAGTTAGTGGTCTGTGTGTATATAGTGAAGAAGACAGTTTGGGGCAACCTTAATCATCATACAACCATCCGGAGGTGATCTTATTGTTCCTCACTCAGTTTTCACTGTTTTCTGGCCACAATTGGCTGTGTTTGTTGCAAGTAAGCTCTTCATTTAACTTAACTTTATCAACTGTTTTCTCTGTTATAGTCTTGCAAGCTATAGCAAGTATTATTGCTGTCTCTGAGGTGGATTTGCAGCCTACATCAAGTATCTTTGCTGTCTCTGGTGTGGACTTTGTTCTACATTTCAGTTCTTTGGTCTGGTAGTCTATCTGGTGACTACTTTCTTGGCTTATCAAGCAGTCAAGTGTGTTGAAAAGGAGCTTTAGCAAAACAGGAACCAACTTACTTTAGCAAGTAAATCTCACTCTATTTTTCTAAAGGGACAGGGGATTTTCTCTCTGGTTTTTCTCCAACTCCCTTGGTAAAGGCCTATAGCTAGTACTCTAGGATTGTCTACATTTCTGGCGCCCAACGTGGGGTTAGAACTTGATAGTTCTTTGGAATCTCTGTTTGCTTTGGTTGGCTCTTTTTGGTGTTTTGGACTGGAGGAATGGCTTCTGGTTCCTCTATTCCTGTGGTGACTGTCAGTGGGGGGGATGGTCCTCCTTCTGTGATGGTTAGGGAGTGTGTGAGAATTAAAACTTGGGACGGTACCAAGTTTAATGGGGAGGATGTCAAGTGGTTTCTAGAGAAGTATGTAACTGCTGCTGGAGTGGATGGTGCTTCCTACCTGGACATGGTGAAGCAGATTATCTTCTTCATTGGTGATAGGTCAGTGGAGAAGGAGATTGTGGCCATGTCTGGCTACAAGAAGAGGGATTGGAAATTGTTGTGTAGGTAAATGGTTGATGGATGGGGTGTCAGGTTCACTATGGTGGATCTGAACAAGGTTGTCAGTGAATGGCAATCTTATGGTGGTGTTAGTAACTTACATAGTTACAGAAAGTTTCTTCTACAGTTTGATCCTGTGGTGGAATATTTGGTGGAAGTGGAGGAGCTGGCTCATGAAAATGCTGCCAAAGATGTTTTTTGGTCTGCCCTGGCTAGAGATGTCAGGATGGATGTGTTGAAGGAGTTGTCAAGAAAGGAATTGATGAAGACTCTTTCTAATGGGGATCAGAAGTTGCCTGCCTTGGATAAGGTGAAGGAGGCCGTTGAGGCCCATTTGAAGTTATTGGCTGTGGACACCTATCAGGAGGGGTGTGCCAAGTATGTCAGCAAAGTCAGTGAGGCTTTGGCTGAAGAGGAGGTTAGGGAGAAGAAGGAGGAGAAGAATTTGGTGCAGGTTCCTAAACAGGAGAGGGACCCAATGGTGGAGCAGCTGGCTGATCTGACAAAACAGCTGCACATTTTTGTCCAGGAGGCCAAGAAGGTTAATAAGGCACCTTCTCAGCCAAGAGATTTTGAAAGGAGGGCTGGTAGGAGTGATCCTTGGTATTGCTCTTATTGCAGTAGGAGGGGGCACAGGTCCAATGATTGTTGGGCACTGAACAGAGATGTGTCTGAAGGAAAATTGTAGTTTGATGGCAGGGTTTTTAATTTCCCTGACGGTTATTTTGTGAAGCCCAGTGAAGGGCAGGCTCCTGTTGATTTGCTCAGGAGAAGAGGTGGTCTCAATCAAAGGAGGCCAAGGTTTGAGGAGATTCCTGATCAGGGGAAGTCTTCTGTTAAGGTAGATGAGGACCTCAAGGGAAAGGGGAAGGAGGTCAATAAGGTCTCTTTTTCTACTTCTTTTAGTGGTTTGGAGTTGTATTCTTGTGGTGGACAGTCAAGTGGAGAATGCTTGGCTGGTGTTTATAATGTGGAAGCAGGGAAGGTGGGTAGGCCTAAGAGCAGTTCTCAGGCCCAACCAAAGCCAAATGCTTCAAAGGGTGATCCTAAGCTGAGTGCAGCTAGGAAAAGGTACAGCAAAGAGGAGCTGTACAAGATGCAGAAAGTTATGGCTGACATGGGCCCCCCTAGTTTTGGTGCATTGGACCTGAATGGTGAGCCAATGCCAATGGAGGTGGATTCTGACTCCGAGGGGGATGTCCCATTGGCTTCATTGCCAAAGCCTGTTGGAGTCAGAGGTTCTGGTGAGGGATCTGGTTTGGTTCCTGTTAATGGTAAATCTGTTGGTGGTGCTGGTCCTCAAGAATCTTCTAGGACCAAGGTGGTGAAGCAAAGAGCTCACTTTGAGAGGCCAGTAGTGTCTGGTCAAGTTAATGTTATGGACTCTGTCATGGAAAGGATGAACCAGGGTCAGGTTTCCCTATCTTATGGGGAATTGTATGCTATCAGTCCAGGGTTGGCTGATAGGCAGAAGAAGTTGTTGACCAGGAGAAGGGTTTCTTCTGGTGAGGTAGAATACATTTATGATTCTGCTGAAAAGTTTGGTGAGGGGTTGGAAACTCATTTTTCTGCTCCTCTGGGATATGTCAATGTTACTCTGAATGGCAGGGAGGCAAGGGCATTGGTGGATTCAGGTTCTCAGATAAACCTGATTTCTTTGTTTGAGGCAACTCATATGGGCCTCCCCATCAAAATTGGTATTGGTGGGAATTTGAGAGTGATCGGTGGCCATGTCACTGAATTGGTTGGAACTTCAGAGTTTGTGAAGTTAGATGTTGGAGGAGCCTCAGGGAAGGTTCATTTCTACATTGCTAAAGGTAATGTAAAAGCAGTTTTGGGTGGGCCATTCTTGATGGATTTTCAGACAATAATTGGTTATCAATTTGATTTGGGAATCAGTTTGGAGTTTACCGGTGAAGACAAAAGGAGGCTTCACATGAGGTTGTCATCCCCTGGAGAGGATGGTTGGGAGACTAGGCCTGGTTTATCTTCAATGTGCCAGTGCATGGACTGCTGCAGGAGAAGGAAGGAAGTGGGTGCTGCCTCTGGTTTTTTGGAGTGCGGCTCAGGCTCTATTGAGAGTCTGTCTTTTTTAGAGTAATGAGGGCTGATCACCCTAGTGCTACAACCTCTCCCCAAGATGAGGAAATCCCAGGTTGTAGTAGGTCAGCTCCCTTGGAGATATACCAAGTGTATTTTCAACTTTCTCTTTTTAATGTTTCTCTTCTCTGCAAGTATTCATCAAGTTTTTTATCAAGTCTCTGTTCTCTGTCAGGATTCTTAATTATTTTTAACTCATGTTCAAAGAAGAAGATTGGTTATATATCTTTATTGAAAGATATGCGGAAAAGTTTTGGGGCGGTGAGATTGGGGTCTAAAAGTAAGTCCTCCCAATTGTGCACAGCTAGGGTTTCTTCTACACCTTTCAAAAACATTACCTGGGCCACACCTGTGAGCATTGGGGAAACCCCTGGTTATTTTTGTAGGACAGAAGAAAACTCAAGAAAAGAAGATAAAAATTTCAAGATAATTCAAGAAAATCAAGAAAAAAATCTGAAGATAATGAAGAAAGAAGATGTAAAATATTTTTGTGAAGATCGTCAAGATCTATTTTTGGGCCTCCAGCATGAGGTTAAACTGCAGAAAATTTTGAAGAGAGAAGATCATCAAGATCTATTTTTGGACCTCCAGCATGAGGATAAACTGCACAATTTTAGAAGATGTGATTCAGAAGATGAATCAAGATTTGAAGATTTGGAAGTTGGAAGTGAGGATGAAGATGTGGAATTGCGGAAAAGTTTTGGAGTGATGAGATTGGGGTCTAAAAGTAAGTCCTCCCAATTGTGCACTGCTAGGGTTTCTTCTACACCTTTCAAAAACATTACCTTGGCCACACATGTGAGCAATGGGGAAACCCTTGGTTTTTGTTCCAGGTCTGGTGGTGAAGATTTCCTGAAGATCCCTCAAGTTGAAGGTGGAGCGGCAAAGTATAAGAAGGCAGCGCAGAAGATTAGGCCTGTCAATGAGCCTATGCCAGTGGGTTTGAATCCGCCTTTGAGAGACCTCCTTTGTCAAGAGATCCGTACTGTACTCCTTTGGTGAAGAATCCTCCAGAATTTGTAGAGATGGCGAGGGTGACCGTGGAAAGATTGAAAGTTGTTAATTTTGGTCCTGATGGGTGGTTGTCTGAGGAAGAAAAGAAGTTGTTGTTGCACGTTATTGTGCTAAGGGAAAAAGCGGTGGCATTTTTTGAGGAGGAAAGGGGTGTATTGAAGCACTCTTATGGGGAACCTTACTTGATTCCTGTTGTTTGTCATGAACCTTGGCAAATCAAACCTATTCCGATTCCAGCCGCTATCAGAGAGGATTTTGTGGAGATTGTTAGGGAAAGAGTCAGGACTGGGTTATATGAACAATCAACATCCAGTTACTCAAGTCCGGTGTTCTGTGTAAAGAAGCAGAATGGAAAGTTGAGGGTGGTTCATGATCTTAGAGCCTTGAATAGAGTCACTATCAAGGACACTGGTATGCCGCCAAGTGCAGAGGATTTTGTTGAAGCTTTTGCTGGAAGGGTGTGTTATGGTTTGGGTGATATTATGGGTGGTTATGATGAGAGGGAACTCCATACGGATTCAAGGCCTCTCACAACTTTTGAGTCTCCTTTGGGAAGATTTCAGCTCACTAGGTTGCCTCAAGGAGCAACTAATTCAGTGGCAGTTTATCAAGCACAGATGGCTTGGATCTTGCAGGATGAGGTTCCTACTCATGCTGGTATTTTTATTGATGATGGTGGAATTAAAGGACCATCCACTGATTATGGTAATGAGGTGTTATCAGAGAACCCTGGAATAAGGAGGTTTGTGTGGGAATATGCAATAACTCTATAGAGAGTGTTGTTTAGGATTGAAGAGGCTGGTTTGACCATTTCAGGGTCAAAATTCTGTTGTTGTGTTCCTGCTTTGGAAATTCTGGGTCATGTGTTATGTAAAGAGGGAAGAATTATGGCGAAGAAGAAGATTAATAAAATTCAGGCATGGCCAGGACCTAAAAATACTACTGAAGTCAGAGGAGTTTTGGGTGTATGTGTATATGTCAGGATTTTCATTAAGGATTTTTCTTTGTTGGCTTCACCTTTAAGAAGGTTGACCAGAAAAGATGCAGATTGGGAATGGACGGAAGAGTGTGAAGAGGCTTTTCAGAAGCTGAAAAAGGTTGTTGGTGAAGATATAATTCTTCACAAGCTGGATTATGGTGTTGGTGCTGGAAAGATTTATCTGGCAGTGGAATCAAGCTATATTGCTGCTGGTGCTGTTTTGTCTCAGGAGGATAAGACTGGGAGGGTCAGGCCAGTAAGGTATGAGTCGGTGGTGTTTAATGAGGTGAAATCTAGGTATTCTCAACCTAAGTTGGAATTGTGTGGCGTAGCTAAAATTTTAAAGAAGCTACAGACAGTTTTGTGGGGGCAGCATTTTGAGCTGCAGGTGGATGCAAAATCTTTGGTTCAGATGATCAATACACCTAGTCTTCCAAATGCTCCAATGACTAGGTGGGTGGCATTTATTCAACATTTTTCTTTTGACCTGGTACACCAACCAGGTAAAACTTTTACTATGCCTGATGGGTTATCAAGGAGGCCACCTACAGATGAGGATTCTGATTCTGAAGAGATTGACAAAGATGTTCCAGTGATTAGGGCCAGCACAAAGGGTGCTGTGGATTTTTTTTTCCTCCCCCATGAGGCTAAACTGGATGATTGTTCTGACCTCCCCCCAGAGGTTAAACTGGCTGGATCTGATCTTGATTCTGGTGATCAGGATGTTTTTGTTGATGAAGATGGAGTTGTTGTTTTGGAAAGCTCAAAATTGAAAAAGGGTGTTTTTGTTAGTGAACTGGATTCTCACAAGGTTCAGTGGAAAGAGAAGGACGTGCCAAAATTTAAGGATTGGTGTCCTGGTTGGGCTGCTCAATTGGCTCATGTTCACACTGGTGATTTTGATGACAGAGTTGTACCCTTGGATGTTGTTTTGTTGGATTTTGAAGATGAGACCTGGGGTCAATCTGGGTTTTATTTTATTTTGGTGGAATATCTGTTGACCTTGGAGAGGCCAGATAGTTGTGATGATGATACTTGGTTGGCAAACAAGAAGAAGAGTCCTGGATTTTATGTGTCAGGAAGGCGGTTGATGAGAAGGAGACATCCTAATCCTCAAGTGGTGGTGACTCAGAAGAAGGATCAAGAATTGGTTTTGAAGTATTTGCATGAAGACCTTGGTCATAGAGGCTTTGGGGAGACTTATAGAAGAGTAGCAGACAGATTTTGGTGGCCGGGTATGAAGTTGACTGTGCAGGGTTGGGTTCAATCTTGTGAAGAATGTCAAAGAAGAAGTCACTTGAAACCTAAAGAGGTGGGCTGTGCTACTGGTGAATCAACTGTTTTTGCAAGGGTCAGTCTGGATGCTGTCCATATTAAAGAGGGCAGGTATAAATACTTGATTGTTGCTAGGGATGATTTGTCTGGTTGGGTTGAGGCAGTGCCTCTGGTTAATTTGACTGCCAAGAATGTGGCAGAGTTTCTGAAGAAGGAGTGGATTTATAGGTATGGGTTGATGAATTTGGTGACTGTTGATGGCGGGCCAGAGTTTGGTGCCGAATTTAAAGAAGCTGTGGCTAGTGTTGGTTCTAGGGTTAGAGTGGCTACACTGTATTATCCTGAAGCTGAAGGCATGGTTGAAAGAGGCCATCAAGTTATCAAGAATGCTTTGGTGAAGATGTGCGGAGATAGTGCCAAAAAATGGAGGCATTATTTACCCTTGGTGTTATTTGCTGATAGGGTCACTGTGAAGAGGACAACAGGCTATTCTCCTTATGAGTTAATTTTTGGTCAGAAAGCCGTTCTACCAGTGGATTTGGAAGCTGTCTCTTATCTTGGAATTGATTGGGATGACATGCACTCAACAGAAGATTTGCTCTGTGCCAGGATGCAACAGTTGGAATGTAGAGAAGAATGTCAAGAGAAGGCATACTCTAGAATGATAAAGATTAGGAATCAATCAGTCAGATACTGGGACAAGAAGTTAGCTCATAGACTCAGGAATCCCTTGAAACCTGGTTGTTTGGTTTTGGTGTATAATAGAAGTTTGGAGAGTCAGTGGGGCAAAATGTTTGCTGACAGATGGAATGGACCTTAAAGAGTCAGATCTCAGGCGTCTGGAGGTTCTTATGTTTTGGAAGAGTTGGATGGTGCAGTCTTGAAAAAGAGGGTGGCTGCAGACCAAGTGAAGAGGTTTTATCCCAGAGGCACTAGGCATGAAGAAGATTGACTCCGCAATGAGGATAAACTACGGACCATTCTTTAATTTTGGTTTTTTTTGTGGTGATGCTATGCATCTGTTTGTTGGAATTTTTTGTTAGAAGGTACCCATGGGTGGGGCTTCTAGATTTGATCTTGGCAAGTGTAGGGGTGACTGATGGGCTGGCTGCTCTATCAACAGTTACCCCAGATTGTCTGTTTCCAACCCTTTCTCTTAATTTGGTTGAACCCTAGTATTGGTTTATTTTCACAGGTTTTAGTCCTCTATGTCTTTAAACTGGAATTTCCTTTGGTTTTCAAGTGCCGGACTCTTCACTCTTATTGGTTTGGGTTTTTTGTGTTGAATGTTGTGTTTTTGTTAGAAGGTACCCAGGGGGGGCTTCTAGATTTTATTTTGGCAAGTGTGGGGGTAACTGATGAGCTGGCTGCTCTGTATAACAGTTACCCCAGAATGTCTGTCTCAAGTCTTTTGTTTTTCCTAGTTGAATTCTAGTTCTGTTGTTTATTATTCAGGTTTTAAGTCCACTATGACTTTAAACTGGTTTAAGACTGGCTTCTTTATCTTTGGTTCTTTCAGATTAGTGGTGGATCACTGGTGGTCTCCCGTCATTTTTACTTATTGGAGGGAGCCCACCCAGTGATCATTTCTATGGACCTGAATTTCCCTTATCAGACAATCTATGGAGCTGGACTTTCTTTGAATTTGCAGTTATGTTTTTGCTAGATAGCAGTTTTAGATTATTTTCTTTTTTTCTCTTTTGTTCTTTTAATTTTTTATGGGGGTTGTTTAAAATTATAAAATCAAAAAGATAGGTGTTACCACATCAGGGTCACCTGGATATGGGCAAGCATTGGTGGGGAAAGGCTCATCAATTGGCCGGGCAATGCTATTTTCTTATTTTTATTTATTATTTATTTCATGTGTTTCTGTGTTTCATTATTTTTTATTATTTTCTGAATTTCCAAATTTTGAATTTTGTTTTCTGATTAATCATTTAAAAGATTTAATTGTGTATCCACATCAAGGTGCACTTGGATGTGGGTAAGGTATCAGGGGATCAGCTCATCAATTGGCTGGGGGATACCATTTGTATTATTTTTTTATATAGTTTATTTTATTTCATTTATTTTATTTTATTCATTTATTTTATTTTATTTCATTTTATTTATTAATTTTTAATTTTAGTATATTAGTAGATACAAAGCAAAAAAAAAAAAAAAAAAAAAAAAAATTCTGAAATTATTTTTATTATTTGTTTTATATTATTTTTATGTTTCTAATCTTTTGCAGGAGCTCATTGTCTGGATGAGGAAGCTTCTGGAGGCTGCTCCGGATTGTGATGACGTTTTTGTTTTTTGTTGGGATTGTGGGAAGCACTGTGTTCTTTGAAGTGCATCCTGCTGGAGAGATTATAGGGATTGTAATGATCAGGGATTGGATTAGAGGGAAGTTCAGAGGAGGAAGAAGAAGAGGCAGGAATGGAGTGCTGGAGGGTGTGTTAAATGATCCTAGACATCTTCCAGTGGTCGTCCAGTAGGCGCTTTCTCAGGGATTTTTCAAATTCATTCAAGGGTCCATGGAGGGCGAAGGCTTTTAGCATATTGGAACACATGGTGCTTAGGTGTTTCTTCATGTCTCCATAATCCAGGGTCAAAGATGTTTCAAGAGTTTGGCCAACTCCAATAATAGATTCAGGAGGAGGGGTGCCAACTAGACAAGAAGAATTGGATCAGTAATTATTTTTGTTGAAGAAATGGAATAATTAATTTGGTACTTACAGATTGGAAGCTCATCAAATCTGTAAGCAGCTGGGATGTGGATCTCTGATGATTTTGTTATGGTCATAGTGGGTGGATCAACTAGGGAAAGATATGGATTCTCATGGTCTTCCTCTGAAGGATCCTGAGAAGGTGAACTGGGATGCTGATGATCCTAGGGCCTAGTTGGAGCAGTGAGATTGTTTTGTTGTTGTGGTTGTTATTTCTGTTGGATTCAGCTGGAGGAGGTGCTGGTGATGGAGTACCAGGGTTGTTAAAGGATGGAGCAGGAGAGGGGGATTTGGAAGCAGACTGCTCTCTTCTGGATGGAGAATTTGAAGAGATGGAACTGTCAGAAGAGTAGTTGGCTGACAGAGGAGAGGTGTAGTTTCTTTGTCTTAGTTGGGGATGAAGTTGTTGTTGTGGAGCAGTGTGTGGTGCTCTGGTTTCTTCTTGGGGTTCTCTGGCAGTTCTCTTAGAAATCTGGGAAATTTTGGTGTTTTTGGATTTTGGAAGGGTGGATTGCATTGCTCTGGGAGCAGTAGGAGGTAGTTGGGTTGAGTTGTTATTGTTATCTGGATGAATTTGGCTATTTTCTGGCGGTTTTTGGAGGTTTTGGCCCTTATTTGCGCTGTTTGGTGAGGCGGGCGGGCCGCCTGGACGCGGTCTAGAAGCCTAGGGGTTTATTTTGAAGCTTTTGGAGCTAATTTAGCAGTGATAAAAGCAGTTTCTTGAGAAGCTAAGGCTGGTCTTTTTGGAAGAGAGTGGGAAGCTGAGCTTCTGGATCTTCTGGAAGGAGCTGAAGATAGAGAGGAAGAGGATGGACCAAGTTCTGGAGACCTGGTAGGGGATCTGGAGATGTACTTGTGAGAAGGAGAAGGCGGAGGAATAGGATAATGAGCATCTCTGTCACATTTCTTTTTTTTGGAATAGCAAAAGTCACAAGCCCTGTTGTAGAATTTGGCTTCTGGATTCGGAAGAGTGAATGTGCAAGGTCTGCACATGTGGATGCACTGTTTTCAGGCATAGTCCCTTGGAGCAGTGAAGCAAGGAAGAGTAGAGGAGTCAACAGCAGGGGATCCAGACATGATTTTTGGTGTGAAAGGTGATGAAAAGGATAAGAGAAGATTTTGTCAGTGATGAGTAGAAGATGAAGTGAAGGTGGACGCTCCGTGGGTCTAGCTGTGTGTGTATTGCATGAAATTGGCTGGGTCAGATTCATGCAAGATTCTGACAGTCCTCTATGACTCTAAACTGGAAATTTTATCAGTCCATCAAGACTCTAAACTGAAAAAGCTATGGTATCAAGATAGTCCGTCAAGACTTTAAACTGAACACTGTGTTAGTCCCCCAAGACTTTAAACTGAGGGTTGTAAGTCCCCCAAGACTATAAACTGAGGGAAAAGTTTTTGTTGTTGGAGTTGTTTTGAAAGATTGGTGGAGGGTATCCACAGGGGGAGCCTCCGAATTTAGCAAAGGCAAGTTTGGGGGTAATTGATGGGCTGGCTGCTCTATTCACAATTACCCCAGAATGTTAGTTTTTTCTCTGTGTCTTAATGTGGTTGATCTCTGGTTCTGGGTTTATGATTTAGGTTTTTGAGTCCCCCAAGACTTTAAACTGAGGGTTTTTGAGTCCCCCAAGACTATAAAATGAGGATGGTCCCCCAAGACTTAAAACTGAGGGTTGTTTGTGGTTACATCCTATAGAGGGTGTGGTCAGTTTTTCTTTTCTGAATCAAACTCAAGTACTAGTGGAATTACAGAGTGAATCAAGAGATGAAATGAAGTGTTCATAATTAGCCTTGAACTGGTGAATGAGGTGTCTTCTGTTCTCAATGTCCTGTGGATCTCTAGCAGGAGTGGATTGGAAATAGTGAAGCAGAAGTTGTTTCTGTTGAGATGTGTGTTGTTGGAACTTGGCCTTGATAGTGGGCAAGTGCATTGGTGTTGGTGGTGCAATGGATCCTACATTGTTATCATCACTATCAGAAGAAGAAGGAACTGAGAAGTTATCAGTTTTAAAGTTGAAGGAAATAATGAATGTTCTTTACCATCAGATGGACCAGGGATGGGTGAACTAGTTGTTTTATGGGTTGTGGCACTCTTCTGGGAAGGGTGGAGCCTTTTGATTAATCTGGGTATCAGGATGGATGGCCTAGATCTTTTGGTGCTGGCAGAAGAAGGACCAGGTTGAGGCGGAGGTGAATCTGTTGTAGAAGAAAGTGGACCAGGTCTGTGGCAGGTCTTCTTTCTGGAGTGGCAGACATCGCAGGACGTTCTGTATGGATGAACAGGTGGTGTTATGGCGCAGATTAAATTATTGTTGATGCAGTATTGGCAGGGGCCCATTTCAGAGGCAGATTTGGAAAGGAGGTTAAACATGGTGGTTGGATGAAGAAAGAATGCGGAAATTCTCAATTGGAGGGAGGATGTGGTCTTCCAACATTGGCAGGGGCCTTTGTTGTGTGATTTGGCGCTGTTTGTGCATGTCTTAATTGACATCTGTTAAGGAATTGGGTATTTTTCTGGTTTTATTCTGTGGCTATTGGGTCTGCGGGTATGTGGGTACTATCATTGGATAGCCCTGGCTTTTCTCTATATTTTATGTGTTGTGGACATTTTTCATATTCTGAGTTTTAAGGGGTCAATTCCTCATTTTTCATTTATAAAAGATTGCTGTTTAATTTTGTTTTTCGTGTTTTACGGTCTAACCTTAAGTCTTAGGGTTAAGTGCTTAGTACCATTTGATAGAGCTAATTTTTCTCTATATTTCATGTCTCAATGTTGTTATAGTGAAATTCCGTGTTTTAAAGGTTTTAGTAGTTGTAGCTAATTTTTCAAAGTAGATTAGTGGCTTTTATTGGTTTTCTGGCTTCAGGGAGGCCGGGCCGCTTCAGGTGGCATCTCCGACGTCGGGCGGCCCGCCTGCCTCTGTTTTAGGAGGTTGGGGAGTGCTCCAGGAGGGTTTTTTATGCAATTTGGCAGGTACAGGCGCCAGATTGGTGGGTGCGCATGGGCTCTTAGTTAGTGGTCTGTGTGTATATAGTGAAGAAGACAGTTTGGGGCAACCTTAATCATCATACAACCATCCGGAGGTGATCTCATTGTTCCTCACTCAGTTTTCACTGTTTTCTGTCCACAATTGGCTGTGTTTGTTGCAAGTAAGTTCTTCATTTAACTTAACTTTAGCAACTGTTTTCTCTGTTATAGTCTTGCAAGCTATAGTAAGTATTATTGCTGTCTCTGGTGTGGATTTGCAGCCTACATCAAGTATCTTTGCTGTCTCTGGTGTGGACTTTGTTCTACATTTCAGTTCTTTGGTCTGGTAGTCTATCTGGTGACTACTTTCTTGGCTCATCAAGCAGTCAAGTGTGTTGAAAAGGAGCTTTAGCAAAACAGGAACCAACTTACTTTAGCAAGTAAATCTCACTCTATTTTTCTAAAGGGACAGGGGATTTTCTCTCTGGTTTTTCTCCAACTCCCTTGGTCAAGGCCTATAGCTAGTACTATAGGATTGTCTACAACGATTGCATTAAAGAAATGTAAGTTTGAATTTCAATCCTTGAAAGTACTTGGACATTTTGTATCTGGATTACAAATTTGTGTTGACCAGAATAAAGTGGCAGCAATAAAAAACATTAATAAACCTAAAATTTGAAAGATGTTCAGAGATTTCTAGGTATGTGTGGATATTATAGGCAGTATGTAATAACCACCAATCTATTGCAGCTCCTTAAACAAAATTAATCTGGAAAAATGAGACTTTCATTTTGAATAATGAAAGACAACATGCCTTTTATAAATTAAAAGAATTTTTAACGTCAGCTCCAATACTAGGGCTACCAGATTTTAACCTCCCTTTTATCTTGTATACTGATGCAAGCTTTACAGGTTTAGATGCTTCTTTAGAGAAAAAGCAGATAATAAATGGTAAATTATCTGAAGTACTTATCTGTTAAAAATCCAGAACCTTCTTCAGAAAAACTAAATTAAAGTATGGTTCCACCCAAATGGAAATTTTGGCTGTTGTGTGGGCCCTGGAGAGAATTTATTACTATCTGGAAGACCAGAATTTTGAATTAATAACAGATTTCAGTGCAGTAAAATCATTACTAAATATGGGAACACCTAATAGGCACATGTTTATATGGCAGCTAGCTGTACAGTAGTACAGAGGAAGAATTAAAATCACTCACAGAGCAGGAACATTGCATTCTAATGTGTATTTATTATCCAGAAGTCCTTTTCCAAATGATGCTAAAAACCCAGCTTATGTTTTTGAAAATGTGGTAATACACACCACGCAATATAGGGCGCCGACTTGCTAGCGAGACTGCAACCTTGGACCCAAACTCACCACAGATTGAACACACATTGAGCTATTGACAATGGAACCATACAATTAGGGATGAAAACCACTAAGCAGAACAGTTTGAGGTGGGTGTTCAAGTAGATTTAAGTTTGGGTTTAATATGAGTTCAGTCTGAGTTCCATCTGAGTTAAGGTTGGGGACTTGCTAGCAGGTCCACCCCCTATATTGCATAGTGACATATATTTGGGATTTATATAATGAATTTGAAGGAAGTATTTATGGAAAAAATATTGGAAAATTATTTATCTGATAAATATTTGTCTTACTTATCAACCACATTGAATGACCCAACAAATGCCTCATGAGTGCATTAATTAAAACCTTACCTCTAAAGTATAAAAATTCATTGTAAAAAGGTAAACTGTCAATTGAAGATGGATACATATATTACCAAAAAAAAAGCTAAGTAATTTAATATTTATACCTCCATCTATGAAAGAGTAAATGTTAAGTACTTTCCATGATGAAATCTTAGCTGGTTATTTTTATTTTAATAAAACATTAACTAGAGTTAAAAACACTTCTTGGTAAATAAAAATGAAAGAACATGTACAAAAATACATTGACACATGTGACTCTTGCCGAAAATCTAAAAAATTAACTGGGAAGAGAGCTGGGTTTCTGCAACAAATAGAGCAGCCAAAAGCTCCATGGGAGATTATAAAAATGTACTTTTTAACTGGCTTGTCATTATCAGGAAAGGAAATTCTCAATTCTTTCTGGGTAATTGGGGATAGACTAACAAAAAATGTGTAAGTTTATCCCCACCCATAAAGAGGTATCTGCAAAAGACTTGGAATTGACATGGTAGACTCAAATGATAAATACTGCTGTGTTCCCCAAAGCCATAATCTCTGAAAGAGATCTTAAATTTACTTCAGAGTTCTGTAAATATTTGATGGAAGTATCAGGTTGTCAATTGAAATTATCTACATCACACCATCCACAAACTGATGGGCTGGCTGAGAGAATGATACAGACTCTAGAGCATATGATCAGAAGATATTGTGTCTTTGGATTAGAATACAAAGATAATGAGAGACTCACACATGACTGGGTAAAATTAATTCCTGGCCTTGAAATTTCTCATAATAGCACAAATCATTCTGTAACAGAGAAAAACCATTTGAACTCTGGGGTTTTTCTCACTAACTTTCAATTTTTTATTATTATTTTCACATTGCTAGTTTAGGAGACACCTCCTAATTATTTGGGTGAGGGAATAATGCCTCAAGAACAATATTGTTTTTCACTGATCAGGAATTGCAAGGCATATATAAGGTGTGCCATTCTCCCAATTTTTTGGTTCCACTAACTTTGAAATGTATCATCTATTATACAACCCAATTTCCCCTATACTATAGCCCCTCAAAAAGATCCAAATATCATCTTCTCAAAATTTCAAAAGGTAATAAGTAGTTAGTCAATAAGAATATTTGTGAATTATCTAATGTTATATTTATAATAATTAATGTGTATTAAATAAATAAGGTAAATAAACCAAGGTATAATGGATGATTCTTTTAGGCAACCAATCTGTTTTTTGCTTTATGATTGTAAGTAAAAAATATTTTTTGGGGCATTTAACTAATTAACTAACTTATTAATTTCTTCCTTTATTTTCCCTGTTGTAGGCCTTTAGATCTTCATGCAATTGAAAATGGATCGTTGAATCATGTAAAAGCTGATTTTGTTGAATATGACTTATTAAACTGTTAATTAACTGTGGGTCCCAGTTGTTTGATATTACTTCACTGTACAGCTGGATGTTAATCAGGTAAGGGTCAGAAGGTGACATGTCTTTAATGGCCATATTATGAAGAATAATACAGCAAATAATCAAGTTTTTGACATCCTCTATATTCCACAAATGACAAGGCTGTTTGATATTTCCCCAACAAGCTTGAAGAACACCAAATGCATGTTCAATATCCTTTCTATCTGCTTCTTTTTTTTGCACAATACTGACTGGATTTGTCCTGAGGGTGATTAATTGTTTTTACAAGGGTTGACCAAGGTGGATAGATACCATCATCTAGATAATATGGTCTAGTATATTTCTGTTTTTTACTTTTAAAATTCACCTCATCTTGAGTTCCTGTCATCAATTTGTCAAATAAGTGACTTTGATGAAGTAAATTAATATTGTTTAGAGCTCCATGACTGCCAAAAATGCAGGTTTTGTGACACAACTGCTTCTAAAGTTATTTTATGGGGTTCAGTCTTTTCCCTGGAACTGACCTGCCCATGCATCAGGACAATTTTTCCACTCCCAGTGCATACCATCTATTGCCCCAAGGCACCCAGGAAAACCACAATCCTCATACTCCTTAAGAATTGTATTCTTCTCATTGGCTTTGGGTTCATGTAAGTATTATGGCTTATACAATGTGGTGATGTCCTTGATGAAGTGTTTTAGACATTCTAGGGTGGTACTTTCTCCAATTTGGACATATTCATCTGTTCCATCTGCAGTGATTCCATAGGCAAGTTGATGCGGAACAGAAGTGATTTTTTGCTCAGGCAACAAACCAACTTGGCCATAACAACCTGTCATAAATTAAATTGAGTCAAAGAGTGGATACAAGACATTTTTTTTGACTTACAGTCCTCTGTGTCTGGTACACATTATGTAGCAGTAGATCATTAGAAATTTTAAGAAATAATTTTTTACCAATGCAATAAAAGTGACGAAACATGGTTGAGTTGTAGGTACTATTATTATTAAAGTAGTCTTTCATAAGCTGGTGATGTCCATCAATGCAATTCCAATTAATAAATGTTTTTTGTGGGCTTTATTACTTGAATTCATTGGCTCTAAAAGTTCTCTAAATATTATTTCTTCTTCTTCAATAGATTTTAGTTCATCTATAATTTGCATGAATTGTTGTGCCATTTTATTGGGGATGTGTGTGTATGAGTTGAACTGTGAAATGGTTCTGCTAGTAGTTACTGAATGTGTTACATTATTGATGAGTATTTTTTTAACGTGTGTTTAAGTAAATAATTTGCATACGGCTGATGAATATTTCAGTTTAGTAACAAATGGCGCCAGTAAAATGCATATAGCTCCTGAATATTTGCTGAAACGGCTGGGGATGCTCTAAGTGATTGACTAAGTGCTGGTAAGTCATATACCTTATTTGTATGAATAAGCCCTTATGGACTAGGTGAAAAAAATTTAGGTGTTGGTGCTTTTGTACCTAGTGCTGACTAATCATGATGAAGAAGGGAGGTGTTTCGATGACTTATTTGTCCCAAAAGAAGATGTGTTTGTGGACAAATTGTAGTTTAGCGTCAGTGGCAAACTCTGAGAAGAATCAGGTTTTATTACTTTACCTGTAGTTTAGTGTCAGTGGAAAACTCCAAGAAGAATCAGAGTTTTCCAGAAGTATAAACTACAGCCTATATACACAGATCACGTGGTAGCAAAATCTTTAATATGTGTATATACATAACAGCCCCCCATTTTGCTACCAGGGTGAAGAAAAAGGAATAGAAAAGGAATATAAAATTAAAATTAAGAAACACCCAAATGATAACCTTTCTCTACAGTATGGATGGGTCCTACATTCTTAGTCAATATATCTGCATACTTCTCTGTAACTGCCACCCAATCTAGTACAATATTTTTTCTGTATAATTGCTCATTCACAAGAAAGAAATACCTATCAGAGTGTCTAGTCCTTTTGTTTGAGGGATTGTATTTTGCTGAGTAAACTACACTATTATTGTCACACTTCAAACAAACACTGTCTATTGGTCAACAAATATCAGTGAGAAGATTGCGTATCCAGATACCATCTTTTGTTGCCAGGCACATTGCTATAAGTTCAGCAAAGCAGGTGGAATCAGCAACTGTAGTTTGAAACTTTGAAGACCATAAGATAGGACATCCATTCAGATAGATTATGTGGCCACTTGTAGATCTAGACCATTCACCACCCCAAGAAGAGTCAGAGTAAGCAGTTAATGTTGGCTTTGACCTTGAGTCAGGATTTAAATGAAGTTTGAGATCTTTGGTTGCCAGTAGATATCTGAGTAAATGAGCTAAAGCTTTCCAATGACAATCTAAAGGCTTGGATGAGAACCTGGCCAGGAAATCGACTGAAAATGAAAAATCTGGGCGTGTTGTGATTGCTATGTAATTCAAACTACCAATTATTGACAGATATTGAGTTGACTTGATGCCTTGATCTTCAGGTTTGATAGAATCTAGTGTGATGTTGGCTGGGAGAGGAGTCTTGAATTTCAAACCACCAGGATTATGATTGTGTAGAACTTTTTTAATAAGCCTGTGACAGTCCAGTTCAAAACTCTTTTCTACCCTCTTAATGTTCATTCCAACAATACCATCCAAACCTTCCAACCATTTCAACTCTAGCCCCCCATTCAGCCCCTTTTCTAGTTTCTCCAAAACAGCATCAAAACTACCAGTAACTATTCCATCATCAACATGCAACCATACCACACCAGTTGATGAACCATATTTTAGAACATAAAGACATGTATCATATTAACTAGAATGAAAACTGAGAGTTTTGAGTTTTTCAGCAATATGAAGCCACCAACAACGAGCAGCCTGTTTTATGCCATAAAGGGCTTTATGAAGTTTGAGAACATTTCCAGGTCTTGTTATATTCATACCAGGAGGAGGTTCAATCCAAAGATCTTCTTCCTCATTGCTATGTAGATAAGCAGCTGTAACATCAAAAGATCTCACCTTCCAACCAAACATAGAAGCAAGAGTCAATAGGATTCTTTGAGAAGAAAAGGTTGCAGTAGGAGAAAAAGTGTCTTTGTGATCAATTCCCTCATGTTTTTTATAACCTTTGGCCACAAATCTTGCCTTGAATTTGATAGGTGAGTATTTTTGAGAGTGTTTAATAGCAAAAACCCATTTCCCTTTAAGAGGAACAGCACCATGTGGAAGAGCAACTTCTGACCAAACTTTCAAGCGTGACATGTTATCCATTTCAGCTTTGCAGGCCATTTTCCATTCAGCAGCTTCTGGTGATTTCATAGCTTGCAGAAAGGTGTTAGGGATAGGGATTGGAGAACGAGCAGTGGAAATTTGCATTGCTTCAATAGATATATCTTGTTCATCAATAGTTTTTTCAGCAGTGAAATCACAAAAAGAAAGTGAATTAAGAATAGATTCAAGAGATCCTTTGGAAGGAGGTGGATTTGGAGCTTGTTGTGCAACATCATGTGCTTTGGGGTCACTGGTGTCACCAGACAACCTACGCACAACGTCGAGGATGTTCCTGCAAGTGAGATGAAAGTTTTAGATACTTCTTCAAAGCACAGATGGATGGTTCGAGGAAGTGATTCGAAGATGACTCAAAGGAAGATCTACTGCTTCAAGATATGTTCGAGAAGAATCCTAATATAGTTTGAAAGGTAATATTAAAATTCTTACAATCTCACAAAGTGTCAGCTGGCAGGTTCCATAAGACTACCATCAGACAAGGTTCTAACTTAATAACCTTATAAAAATTAAAATATAATATTTAAAAAACATTAAAAACAAAAAACACCACTAAATAATCCAGCACTAGGACGTAGAAAAACCTCCAGGAAACAGAATCACGTGGACAGCTAAATTAGGACAACTAGGAAACCTCACAGTCAATTTCTCAACATATTAAGGACCTAGAGGGCGCTCTAAATGGCCTACTATCAACTTATGTGACTGCGCATTATTATCTTATATTTTATTTCCTTTTTTACCATTTTTTCTACTTTTTTCATGTTTTTTCTATTTTTCTATTTTTCTCAATTCTTATGACTTAATAATTAAAATATAAAAACTTAAAATATTTAAATAGTTTCAGACTTAATTAAAAATGGTTTATATGGGCGCTTCTAAAGCTTTTATTTGTTGTATAGTGATAAAACAAGAATTAACTCTAAAAAACTTCATTTATGCACTTTTTTACTTTATCTCAAATCTTTCTTTTGTTGTCATAACTGCTATCTAATCTCTTTAGAAGTTTTACAGCATAACCAAGCTACTCTTATCTGTTTCCATCTATTTTTATCTCTTACATCTTCTATCTAAAGTTGTTTCACTTTATCTGATCTTATTTTCTAGTTTTTTGGCTACAGTAGTTTTTAGTGTGTGTCTCTGATGAGAAAATCTTGTAAGCACACAATGTGGGAGGTTAATAGGGCCTCTGACTCAACTCATCCTGAGTAGGATTGGGGAGGATGCAGCTACCAAAGGCTTGGGACACCTGTTGGTATGCTACATTCAAGGGAGTCTGAAAGCCAGATAGTGGGGCCATGGGTCCTTGAGACCTCTAATACATTGTGGGGCATAGAGAGGAGGATTTTACTATATATAGGGCTTCTTTCCTGTCGAAATAAAGCATCCTTTTTTCACTATACAATATTTACAAGTAGCCAGTAATTCTTAAATTCCTGCCGTAAGAAAATTACCACCTCTTGGATATAAAGTGAGTATATTTATCTGAACTTGATTTTTATTAGTTATTTTGCACTAGTAATTGTTGCATTGTGATCTTTGGGTCGAGTCTGACACACTCTTAAAGTGTTATATATATAATTATTACTATACTAGTATTATAAATTATATAGCCAGTTCTTAACTTCATCATTTTCCTACAAATACATTAAATACTTAGTACAGTTGTCACCTTATAGTTAGGTGTTTATAAAATAATTGTCACAGTAGTATTAGTATATTTAGTAGTATTTCTTGACTCATAGACTTCCTTTTACAATTAATCTTATTGTTAGATTTTGTCTTAGAAAACTGAGTCAAAAATTGGTGCAGCAGAATATTGTTTTTTGCGCATCAATTATCCAGAGCTTTATTGTTTAGCTCTTAACCCTTCAGTTCACTGCTCTTAATTGATACCAGTGAATCTGAGGAAGGCCAGGTTGACGCATTTGTGCTTAAGCTGACACAAAGGGTTGGAAACTCAACAATCAAGATTTAGGATGTAGAAGTGATTATTGAGAAATGAAAGAAAGATACAATAATAATGATTTTCACTTTAGAGTTTTACCACTATTAACTATAAATACGTTTTATAATTTAGTTCTAAGGAATATCAAACCAAAAACCCAACCCTTTTTATATCCTTTACTCCTCCTCGCATTGACCTCATACCCATCCACTATTCCGCACACCACAAACCATTTAAAATATATCCATTACACCTGGACCCTCCTCACTAACATCCGTTAACCCCTTAATCCTTCACTAATCATTCTGTCCATGCTCACTACCCCTTAATAACCCACAGACATTTCATAAACCTTTTAATGTACTATTATATTGATTATTGCGCTGTGCTTCGCTTATTGAGAAAAAGACTAAGACACACTATTGAGAAATTGACTAATTTAGATTTAGAGTTTAGACTAGCGCGGTTGAATAGCGAGTACACAAAGGAAAGTCACAGTTGCTATGGAGAATTGCTTTCTGCGCTTCGAGTATGGATTTGAGCCCCTTATTATTGATTTAATGAGCTACTTTTGCCTTGAGTGTCACGTGGCGCGTGACAGATGCCTGGGTATAAGAGCGCGAGCTCCGTTGAGCGTAAGACATATTTCCCACACTAATTTTCCTTCCTCTTTATTTAATTATTATTATTATTATTATTTTAACTCACTATGACGGATTTCCCTACACCGACTCCCACGCCTCCACACCCTAAAGGGGATGGGGGTGTTGTTACACAAAAATTTTCGAAGACTTGCATGGCCTGCGAGTCGATGGAGTATTTTTGCGTGGAGAGCATGCCAACAGGAGGGCCTTGCCAGAAGTGCGAGTTTTGCCAATGGAGAAGGGTGGCATGTGACTCCTTAACGAATAATGCCAACATTGAGAGTTGGTTTACTAAGACGAAGTATTGGGTGATCCCCAAAACGAAGGAAGTAGTCGAGGACATTTGGGATGTGTTCATTGGGGACGATCAATTGGTGGGGGAGAATGAGGAGGAAGTTGAGGATGATGTGACAACCTGGGTGACTAGGGATGCGAGCAAGAGGCGGGCCGTCAAAGAGGAAGTCGACAAATTGGTCAAGGAGGAAGAAGAAATTCCCATCTCAAGGAAAACCCCAAAAAAACAATGGGTGGTCATCGAATATGACGAAGAGGAGAGGGAGGTGGCAGAGAAGGTCACTCCTAAATTATTTTTGGAGGCTGACCAAATCTTCGAAGTAAGTTCACTTTTTTATAATTCATAAATTTAATTACTGATGATCCTGTTTTAGAATTCAGACATCATAATCGAAGTCCCTACGGCGGAAGCTTCAAATGTGGAAGCAACCCTTGTGGAACCCACTGCTGTGGAAGTGGCAGTGTTGGTGGAGGATAGGTTACGGACTGTTACCTCGAGGGAGGAAAACGAAGAAACCCTCGATCAGGTATGGTCGAAGAATCCTTGTCAGGTTCGATGAGCAAAATTTATTGAAGACTTGAGTGGCGAGATCAATAAAATTGTCGATTCCGCTTCCTTTGATGTAGCCGAGGAGCTACTTGAACTTGGGGAATTGATTCCGGTAGGAGAGGGGGAGAATTTTGAAAAATGTAGAAAGGAGATAAGGGAAATTTTGGAGAAGATGAAGGGATTGGTTTGGGAGAAGATAAAAGAGAAAAGAAGAAAAAGGAATGTAGAAACAATTTGTATTTAGTTATTTTATTTTGTTATTTTATTTAGAATTTTAATATTTATTTTTATAAGATTTGAATGAGAGAAGAAAGAAGAAGAAGAAGAAAAAATAGTTGATTGAAAAAATTTGTTGTAAAAAAAATTTAATGAAAAGAAAAAAATTTGTTATTTAAGTTTGTTAATTGAAGATTTGAGGGATTTTAGTTATTTGAAAAAAGAAAAGAAAGAAAAGGAAAAGAAGAAATAAAAATTTTAAGAGGATTTTGAAAGAAAGAAGTAATTTGTTTCGAAGAATTTAAAAGAGTGATTTAGAAGTTAAAGTTAAGTTTGAGAAAGATGGTCGTGTAATTTTCGTGAAGAATTTTTATAGTTTAAGGAAAAGAAAATTTTAAAGAAAGAATGTATATAGAAAATTGAGAAGAAAAAAAATTTTATTTTTATTTGTTTTATTTTATTTTAATTTGGTTTTATTTTATTTATTTTATTTTAATTTTATTTTATTCTTATTTTTATTTTATTTTATTCTTATTTTTATTTAAATTTTATTTTATTTTTATTTTTATTTTATTTTAATTTTATTTTATTTATTTTTTTAAAGAAAGTTGAAACATTTGGAAAAGAAAAAGAATAAAAAAGAAAACAAAAGAATTTTTTTAGAAGTAAAGATGTTTTAGATTTTAAAAGAAAAAAAGAACAGAGAAAAAAGAAAAAAAAAGTAAAAGAGAGTTTTAAGGTTTTGGGTTTAAAGGATATTTAAGATGAAAAGATTTTAGGAGTTCAGGGGCGTTAGAAACATTGATGGCTGGTTCCCAATATGTTTTGTCTGAGTCATCGAGGAAGCCTTCCCATTCCACGAGGTATTGAAGTTTCCCCTTGCACATTCTTGAATCAAGGATACGGCTTACTTCCCACTCTAGATGGTCTTCTACTTCAACCGGTTCCGGAGGAGGTTGGTTCTTGCCCAGGTATGCTTCTCGAGCCAGTTCCAGGAGAGATACGTGAAAAACAGGGTGAATAGCCTGCCATTTAGGAGGTAGCTTGAGTCAAAATGCAGTTTTAGAGACTTCAGAGTCGATTTCAAATGGCCCCAAGCGTTTTTCAGCCAGTTTCTTTGATGGTCGAGTTGTTCGAATGTTTTGTGCATCGAGCCATACCTTGTTGCCTGGTTTAAAAGAAGGAGCAGTTTGTCGATGTTTGTTGGCCTGTTCTTGTACCTTCGAACTGCTAATTCCAAATTTGATTTAAGTTCCTCTTGGAGTCCTGATATGGTTCAAAGATAATGTTCCGCAGGATGATTAGTTCCTACATGGATTGAATTGAATCGAGGATGTCTTCCATAAACAGTTTCAAAAGGAGATTGTTGTGTCTAAGAATGAGTCGAGTTATTATAAGCAAATTCGGCCAATGGTAACCATGTGGTCCAATTGTCTTGTTGGTAACTGACATACATTCAAAGGTATTGTTTGAGGATTTGGTTGACCCTTTCTGTTTGCCTATCAGTTTCAGGATGATAGGCTGTGGAAAGGTTCCTCGTGATATTGAGTTGTTGACACCGTTGAGTCCAGAATGTGGATACAAACAATGAGCCTCTATCTGAAATAATATCTTTAGGTAAGCCGTGTTTGGAAAATACATATTCTAGAAACAATTTTGACAAATCTTCTTCTGTAGCAGTAGTAGTGGTTTTAATAAAAATAGACATTTTTGAAAATATATCTACTATTACTAATATAGCATCAAAATTATTAGAAAGAGGAAGTTGAGAAATAAAATCCATCGATAAAGATTCCCAAGGTTTAGAGGGAATAGGAAGTGGTTGAAGCAACCCATACTTCCGGTGACGGGGAGCCTTATTCCTATTACATTTGTAACAAGCTTTTATATAGGCCTTGATTTCCCTGGTCATACCTGGCCAGAAGAAATCCCTCGCTATTAACTGGTAGGTTTTATCAACTCCAAAATGACCAGCTAATGGAGAATCATGTCGACTATTGAAAATCCATAATTTTATCTCATTGTTGTCAGGTATGACTACTCTACCTTCGAAGACTAATAGACCTGATTCAATACTAAATCTTTTGGCCCCTTGCTTCAAGAGTATTTTGTCTTTTTAACACTAAACAATAATCGTCCTTCAACTGAGCTTCAAGGATGTTGGATAGTGGATTTTGAAACGATTGAATTGTCATCAAATTAAGTAGATGAGTCGGTAACATTGATTTGTTGAAGATTGATTTCACATTTGCTGGGTTTTTGTCAGCAAAGGCATCCCCACGCTGTGGGTAAACGTTGTCCCAACGTGACAAGATATCTGGGACAATGCAGTTCTTACCTGGGCGATAGGAAATAGAAAAAGGAAATTCAGACAGAAATTCATCCCACCTGGCTTGACGCCTGGTTAACACTTTGGAAGACATAAAGTATTTCAATGCATTATGGTCTGTTAAAATTTGAAAAGGACTATCTAAGCTGAGAAGAAAAGAGCGCCATTTTTTAAGACAATGAATAATAGCTAAAAGCTCTTTGTCATGAATTTCATAATTTAATTCTGCTGCAATGAGTTTGCGTGATTCAAAAGCAACAGGATGAAACAGTTTTGTTTTCAGATTCAATTGAGAAATGACCCCTGAGATAGCATAATCGTCGCATCCGTCTCAACTATTGTCGAAGAAGAAGGATCAAAGTGTCAAAGAATTGGAGCTGTGGTGAACGCCGTCTTCAATGCTTCAAATTCCTTTCGTGCTGTAGAAGTAAAAACAAAAGGAATAACTTTTCTAAGAAGAGAAGTAAGATTGGAAATAGTTTTAGAGTAATCTTTAATAAATCTTCTATAGAAATTTGCAAAACCCAAAAATCCCTGGAGGGATTTAACGGATTTGGGCTCAGGCCACTCCAGGACCTTTTGAACTTTTTTGTCATCCATGACTAAACCATCAGTGGATAATGTAAAACCCAAAAAATCAATAGATTTAAGATGGAATTCGCATTTATTATGCTTGGCATAGAGACCGTGATCTTGAGTTGATTTAAAACCTGTCGAACATGATGAATATGTTCATCTAGTGTCTTCGAGAAAATTAAAATATCATCTAAATAGACGACAACAAATTTTTTGACAACATCTTGAAAGATGTCATTGACAAAAGTTTGCAAAGTAGATGGTGTGTTACACAATCCAAAAGGCATAACTAAATATTCGAAACTACCAAATCTAGTGCCCATTTCAGTCAGTGGTTCATGACCTTCCGCAATGCGAATAAGATTGTAAGCGCCTCTAAGATCAATTTTAGAAAAGAAATTAGCACCATTAAAAAGGGTAAGAAGCAATGACATAGGAGGAACAGGATATGCATTCTTCTTAGTGACTGAGTTAAGCTTTCTATAGTCAACACACAACCTAAGACTACCATCCTTCTTTTTTACAAAGAGGACAGGGGAGCTGGTTGGAGTTTTACTGGCTCTGATGAAACCTTTGGCTACTTTCTCTGCAATGTAGTCTCGAAGAACTTGAGATTCGTCCTTCGACAAGGAATAGACAGGACCTGCCGGAGGTACTGGACCTATTAACTCTATCTGATGGTTGTAGGGTCAATGAGGTGGTAACTTATCGGCCTTGCAGATTGAAAAAACATCGAGGAAATTATTATAGATTTCTGGTAGAGTCAATTTAATGGCTTCAACGTCAATTTGGTCCTCCTCATCATCTTTGAGAGAATCTGTTGAGGGAAGACCAGAATTGAGAGAGCATAATTCAATTACTTCGATGCAATTTAAATCCTCTTTGAGTGAAGTCATCGAGCTAGAAGGGTTAGCCAATTGCTCATTTAACGAAAGATCAGATGCTTGCAAGTCATCTGGCAGAGATTTGTCCACTAGCAGGACATTGTCAGGCGGGTTGTTTAATTCCCTATTGACATGCATTGAAGAATCAGAAATATACTTAGTCCGTGGGGTGATCAATCCCCGTGTCCAATCAATTTCAGGATTCCAATGCGTTAAAAAGTCATAGCCAAGAATGATATCGTCCATCCTTGGGGCGTCCAAGACTGATAATTCCCACTCAAAGGAGGGGAAATTCGGAAAGTTGAAAACCCATAAAACTTTCTTACTGACCCAATATCTGGGTTCCTCTGATTCAACCAAGTAAATTGAAGTTTTATTGATATCTGTAAATGTCAGATGTAACTTCACGGCAAAAGATAAACTGACAAAAGAAATTGAAGCTCCAGAGTCTATAAGACAACTGAAAGGGGTATCCTCCTTAAAAAGAATGAATCTCAAGCGGTTTAAGGCAACTCCAGTCCTTAAGACATGGAGGTTCTGTGCACTGGGAGAGATAAGATAGTTTGCTTTGCACACAAGTAAACTATCTACTAGTTTTTTGACTTCGAACTAGTATCTTCTCTTTCCTTCAATTTTACACAATCTTCCAGCTTGTTCTTACCCCCCACAATACATACATAACCCATTATCTGCTTGCCTCTTCCTCTCAGCTTCTTTAAGTTCCCCTTTGGGATCCAGTACTTTGCTGATATCACCTGGGGTTGAGCTTTTCAGTCAAGGTTTGTCCTTTCCCTTTTTGGGTTTGGATTGAGTTGAGGAGGATTGAGTTGTTCGTGGGTGAGGAGAAGGTCCCGACTTAAAATTTAGGCCTTGAGATTTGTTGGGGTATCGACGATGTTGCAGTCGTCCTTGGTAAACGCCGTTGAGTTCGAGGGTTCCATCCATTAAATCCATTAAAGTAGTCATTTTCTGACCGTGAAGATTTAATTGATCCAGAATCCTTGAAGGAAGTCCCTTTTTGAAATGATACTTGAGAACAGCATCATTGCAACCTACTCGAGTTTGAAGCGCTCTGAAGTTCTAGATATATTCAGAGGCTTTACCATTATCACTCATGCGAAGAAAATTAAGTTCAATTTCTGCGTTGTCAGTTTCATTAGGGTCACTGAACAACATGAAGAGTTGGTCTTCAAACTTTTCCCAATTATTAATAAGTAAATGGGTTTCGGTCAAAGAGAGAATGATAAGATAAGGTTCGAACCATCTTGCTGCTTTTCTGGCCAGAAATGAAGAAGCATAAACAACCTTCGATCGGTCGTTATTGAAGGTTTGAGGGTCATTATGGAACAGGAGCTTGCAGGTTTTCAAGAAGGGCCGCAATATGTCTGGATGTTCTCCATAGAATTTATCAGGAGATTTCATAGAGGGAGTTTTGAATTTAGATCCCTCTGAAGATGTTGAAGTTGAAAGAGTCTTCATGAAAAGTCTCATGAAATCTTCCAGAGAATTAGATGTTCCAGGCTCTGAAGGGTGACCAGAAGGGTGGTTAGCAGGGGCGGATGGTGCCTCGTGCATTGTATCCTCTCCTTCTTCATCATCACTAGAATCATCAAAATCTTGTGGGATGTCTTCTACAGATTGGACTGAATGTTGCCGTTCCCTAAGGTCAAGTGGCTCCAAGGAGTGAGTGCGGGACACAGGCCGTGTGGCTGTTGGCCTGCCTCTGGCGCGAGCTCTAGTAGTAGCGCCTCTAGGAGGAGTGCGTTGAACAGGTGCCATTTTAAGGATTTAGAGAAAACACCTGAGAAGGGACGTAGTAGTGCAAAGAATGAGAACTACGGAGAATTAAATTATACTGTCACAGGGCGACCTACGCACAAGGTCGAGGATGTTCCTGCAAGTGAGATGAAAGGTTTAGATACTTCTTTGAAGCACAGAGGGATGGTTTGAGGAAGTGATTTGAAGATGACTCAAAGGAAGATCTACTGCTTTGAGATATGTTTGAGAAGAATCCTAATATAGTTTGAAAGGTAATATTAAAATTCTTACAATCTCACAAAGGGTTGGAAACTCAACAATCAAGATTTAGGACTTAGAAGTGATTATTGAGAAATGAAAGAAAGATACAATAATAATGATTTTTACTTTAGAGTTTTACCACTATTAACTATAAATATGTTTTATAATTTAATTCTAAGGAATATCGAACCAAAAACCCAACCCTTTTTATATCCTTTACTCCTCCTCGCATTGACCTCATACCCATCCACTATTCCGCACACCACAAACCATTTAAAATATATCCATTACACCTGGACCCTCCTCACTAACATCCGTTAACCCCTTAATCCTTCACTAACCATTCCGTTCATGCTCACTACCCCTTAATAACCCACAGACATTTCATAAACCTTTTAATGTACTATTATATTGATTATTGCGATGTGTGTCGCTTATTGAGAAAAATACTAAGACACACTATTGAGAAATTGACTAATTTAGATTTAGAGTTTAGACTAGTGCGGTTGAATAGCGAGTACACAAAGGAAAGTTGCAGTTGCTATGGAGAGTTGCTTTCTGCGCTTCGAGTATGGATTTGAGCTGCTTTTGCCTCGAGTGTCACGTGGTGTGTGACAACTGGTAGGAAACATAGCCATTGCAGATTCAAAGAGTCGGCCAGATTCTTCATGCCAGAATAGCCATCCATAGTTATTTTGTGAATATCCAACAACTTTACACTCAAGTGCTCAATTATCTAGCTTGGTTCGTACCTCTTTGTGAACATGAACAAGGGCCTTTTCACCAAAAGTCCTCATGTTGTTGAATTTTGGTCGAGTACCATAAACTACTTGAAGAAGTGTTGATTCTGTGATCTTGCTGTTTGGTATGCGGTTATGAACAAAAGATGCCCACTTGTAAGAAAGACCCCAAAAGTTTTTTCGCAGTCCACTTGCCAAAAGAGAAGTCTGTTCAATATCACCAACTGTTCAATTAAACCTTTCCACTGTTCCATTTTGTTCATCATGATATGGCATAGTCACTTCATGCACAGCACCTATTGAAGCAAGATATGATTTCATTGCATTACTGTGAAGTTCACCACCATCTGTCCTAAGTACAAGTAATTTCTTTCCAGTAACGGTAGTGAGTCAGTCATGAAAAGTTTTAAAAGCCCCCATAGAATCACTTTTGTTTTTTAGAAGAAAGACATTGCCGTAAGTAGAGAATGAATCCCGGAATAAAGCTTCCCGTTTGTAACCACCATTTACTGTTGCATCTTTTATTGTTCCAATCAAGTCTCCAACTACCAATGACAATAAGGATTCTGGTGCTATTTCACGTTGAGCTGTAGTTTTACGTACACTTTTTTCAATAGCACAATCAGTGCAATCAACTTTTCCTTTAGGACATTCAGAAGGTAGGCCAATACCAAGGTTGAGTTTTATGAGTTTGCGTAGGACTAGATCACTAGTGTGGCCCAATTGACGATGCCAATCCAGAAGTGAACCCGGAGCAGCATATGGTCAATGAATTGAAGCAGAATTGACATCTTCAATAAACACATTTGAGAGTGAAATTTGTGTAGCTGGTATGGTGGCAGGAGCAGCAGAATAACTTGGAACTGAATTTTTATTACCAATAGAAGCAAATGCATTACAAACATTTTTATTTACATGATAAGTATCATCCTTTGATATTTCATCATCGTCAATTACTTTTGCATTGTCGCAAGCTGAAATAGTCATTTGATACTGTTTTCAGAGGTTGTGGTTGATCTCTTCATTCATCATAATTGTTGTGAAGTCATCAGCTGACATTGTTAGACTATCACCTCGTAACTCAATTGCACGGTTTACGTCAGCTGAATGATTAGCAAGCAAATTTGGCAGAAGTACTTGAGTCATGATTGCTTTTAAGGAGTCATTGGTGAAATTAAAACCAGTTTGCATGATGCTGTCTATTATTTCATTCACCCATTTGCAATGTTTGATGATGGACTCAAAAGGTTGGAGAGGCACTGATAGCAGTGACTTGAACAGTGATATGCCAGATGTGTGCGTTGCTCTATTAAATTTTTTGAACAAAACTAGATATGCAGCACAACATGAGCTGTTTGGTGGTAATATACGTTGAAGTAAAATATCAATGGTATTAAAAATAATCATCCAAGCTAATTTATCAACAAAAGAATTGCTTGAAGTATCAGCATCTATGGTTGCATATGAAGGTGAGCCAATGTAGTTTGTCATTGCAGTTTGGACCTGCCAGTCCCAGTTGTACCAGTTGGATCCATCTGCAAGTAGTTTCATGACACCAATGGTCACTTTATTCACACCATTGATTAGCTTTTGGCGTTGCTCAAGCTCATCAAGAGATAAGGGGTGGGAAGGATAAGATTGAAAGTTCATATTAGATGGGTTAGAAAGGGTAGGGGGTAGAAGAGGGAATAGTCATAGTTGTATAGGTGGAAGGATATTGGTGAATGAGGAAAAAAAATTGTTTCAACAGAAATTTTGATGGGAAAATGGGAAGGGTCAAATCAGTTTAATGACCAGGGAGAAGTAATTGGGGAATGCCAAATCGGTGTATTGGCAGTGAAGAATGAAAATGCGGCTACTTGGTGTATTGCCCCTATAAGGATTTAACGTCTGAAAAGACGGGATTTGAATCTTGTGAGTACAGTGCTTACTTATTTAATGACAAGTGCACAAGGGTCCCATAACCTGTAGTTTAGCGTCAGTGGCAAGCTCCGAGAAGAATCAGAGTTTTCCAGACATGTAAACTACAGCCTATATACACAGATCACATGGTAGAAAAATCTATAATATGTGTATATACATAACACAAATATGTGTTAAGTCACTAGGACTATGTACTTAGTTATGTGTGCAAATGGATATAGTCTGTAGTTGTGGCGTCCCCTGTTCTCTGGTTCTTTCTGGAGTTCTACAGGCTGACACTGTGCTACAGGTTATAGGCTGTACCCGCGGGCATTGAAAAGTTAGCCAACAAATAACTCCACTAGCGTTAGCGACACTAGGAGTGGTAGTAGCAGAAAAAACCCCCAGCACATGTCAAAAAATGACTCACCTGAAAATTGTGCTGGTAAAATTCATCAACTGTCTCGCTCCATCTCCAACCGAGAGCTGCAAAGCCTCGGAATTGATCCATCTAACCTTGCGCGACTCTCACAAACATCCCGAATCAATTTCTAACACCCCGGCCCCTACCCTTACCCCCATACCGGCCACTCCTCTTTCTTCACAGATACAAAGTACACCTTTATCATCACCTACCAACCCTTCCCCTCCCCCTAACCCTAATCCTAACTTAAGCATTGCCTTCACTACCCCTTGTACTGCTCCTAACCCACCACTGAGTCTACATAAAACAAAAGTAAGCCCCCCCTAACCCCTTCTCTGTCCTCCCACCTACCACCCCACCCCCTATCATTACCCAATTGCCGAATCCCCTATTAGACCTTACCAAAGCGATTGGGTGCCTCTCACTCAACAATAATATCAGAGCTTCACCTCGTAATATGTCAGCACCACATAATCAACCGGCAACTACACAGGGCCGTTCTGCTTCACCTTTCCATTGTGCTATGCCACCACATCTCCCACAACCAATTGGAATGTTTGAGCACCAGAGAACATTAAAAAATGTAATAGAATTCACTAAAACATTCCCTCAACTTGACACATCAGGGCACAATTTCCATGACTGGCACACGAATGTGATGGCCCTTATCAAAGACTTCATTGGAACCAGAGCATATTCCTTAAACAATGAGCCTGGACCAGATGACTTTGAGGACAGAGTTACCCACCTTATCCTTTTCCACTCACTATCCCCTAATCTATGTCATGAAATTTCAACTGATTGGAATGCGTGTCAAACATATGTTCACATCAGCAAAAAATTCTCTAGAAGTAATCATACATCTACAATGACAGCCATCTGCAATTTCATCAATTTGAAACAAGCCCAGTTCACTTCACACAGTGAATATCTAGAGGCATTCAACAAATACTTTGAAGCAATTGAGCGTCAAGGAGTCACTTTTGATCATAAAGTTTTTAAAGCACTGATGTCCCACGCACTTTTACCGTCGTCCCTGAAAGACCTGTATGTTGATCTTTGTGTTGCTATGGATAACCGCCCTGACTCGAGATCTGTCACCTTTGAGGATTTCTGTCAACTAATGCCATCGTTAGCTCAAAACAGAGCAGATAGAGAATTGGTTTCACCTACCCCTACATTGTCATTGTCTACTGAACCCATCTTTAATGTGGTGGCTAATCCTCAACGTCAAACTGATTCTTACAGACCCCCTGGTGCTCAAAGACAATGTCATGAATGTAAATCAACAGCTCATTTCTTTACCCACTTTCCATACAACCTTAACGCATCCACCTTTTCTGCGAGGCTCTACCTCATGAGAGAGCGTGCTACAACCCTTGCCTCTGACCCAAAGGCAAAAAGCAAACCAATATACATCCCTTACAGAAGACCACAACGCAGACAAATTAGAGCAAGGGATGTAAAAATTGAAGCAGATGAAGTCACTATCTTTGAATAAAATGTGGAGACTTTGTATGAAAAGTTAGAACAAATTGATCTGAACAGTGCAGAATGGTCACTCAAAGCACTTACTGGGAATGTGGCAATATTGGATTCTGGTGCTACCCATCATGTCACTGGCAATGTGAGCCTTCTCAGCAATTTCAGACCTCTTAAAAATCAAATTCCTATCAAAGTAGTAACTAACTGTCCCTCCTCATTTATCACTGGCATAGGGGACCTAAAAATAAAAGGAGATGGGAAAGTTGTTACTATTACCAATGTTTTTTATTGTCCAGAAGTTAGGACTACTCTTATTTCTCTCTTTGATTTAGTGGAAAATGGTTTTTGTTTTGATTTATGTTCTGAAGAGAAGAATTTAGGGATTTATTTTAAAGATGAACTGATTATGACAGGGTGGTTGGAAAGTACTAGGAGAAGATGGATTTTAGATGTAATTAGGTCTAGTGACTGAAATCAAAATGTTTCCTCTTATCATTTACCATTGCATCCTTCCCTCCTGCGTACTGTAAAAAAGAATGAAACCATCAATTGACCACCTGCTGAAAAAGGTTCCCTCATGGACTGGCATAGAAGGCTTGGCCACACCAGTGAAAACACAATTTGCACTATCATCAGAACTGGAATTGGTGCTGGCTTGCCCCTCTCTATGCCACCAGGTAAGATTGACTGTGAAGATTGCTTAATGGCCAAAAGTACAAGAAAACCATCAGCAACACAGGAATCAAGACCAGAATCAATGATGAGCCTTATTGTTGGAGACCTGGTTGGTCCTATGGATCCCACTGTTAATGGAGCAAGATGGGCAGAAATGTTTAGAGAAAGTTCAACTTCCTATGGTGAGGTATTTTTGCTCAACTCCAAATCTGAGGCCACAACTGCTTTTGTTACCTTTTATAAAAAGCTAGAAAATGTTACTGGTAAGAAATTACAAGCATTAAGAACCGATGGGGGGGAAATGCACAGTAAACAGATGGCTCAGATCCTGGCTGACATTGGAGCTACTCATGAGATCACCTGTCCTCACCACCATGAACAAAATGGATCAGCTAAACGTTTCAACAGAACTGTCGGTGACATTGCCAGGACAATCTTACTAGCAAGTGAACTACCTGAATGTTTCTGGGGCCTTGCTTACAAATGGGCAGCCCATGTTCACAACCGGCTCCCAAATGTCAAGACTGGTGACAAAACTCCTCTGAAGCTCATGTACAATTGTGACCCAACTTACTCAAACCTCAGAATATTTGGTGAAACAGCTTTTGTTCATATTCACAAAGAAACTAGACGTAAACTGGACCACCAAGCTTTGATTTGTAAGTGTATAGGTTATTCTCTGAATAATGCAGGTTGGATTTTTTGGCACCCAGAATCGAACTCCTTTTTCGAATCTGCTATGGCTGTTTTCCCTGGTGACCAACTTCCTGCTCACAAAGCTGCTTATCGACCACCACCATCTAAGGGCTCTCTAGGTCATATTCTCAATAATATGAAGCTAGGTGATTTCAAAGATGAGGAAACTCTTATCTCTCAGGAAAAAGCTGTACATGAGACTGTTAAAAAAGGTTTGTCCCAATCATCCATTATTCCCAGAACACATTTGCAAGCTATGATCTCACCTGACAGTGGCAAGTGCGACCAAGCTTGCAAAAGGGAACTACTAAACATGAGAGATATGGATGTATGGTATGAGGAAAAGCTCCCCCCTGGCGCCAAGCTCACCAATGCAAAATGGGTCTTTACAATCAAAAATCCTTCTTCCAAAACTCCGATCTACAAAGCAAGATATGTAGCTAAAGGTTTTTTACAACAGTATGGTATTGATTTTACTGACACCTTTGCCCCAACTGCTACTTTTGCTTCACAATGCATTCTCCTCACTTTAGCAGCTTATCACAAATGACCTGTTAAATCTTTTGATGTCACTGCTTCTTACCTTCACAGTCCAATTGATGAAGCAATTTGGGTGCAACCTCCTGAAGGTTACCAGCTACATGAAGCTGGCAATGCGTTACACTTAAAGAAAGCCCTCTATGGTACCAAACAAGCAGCAAGATGCTGGTGGCTTCATATAGCCAGCAAATTGGACTCTCTGGGATATAAGGCAAGTCAGTATGATAAAAGCTTCTATGTTCTAAGGAAGAAGGATTGTTTGGGTGTGATATGGATACATGTTGATGATGGTATAGTTACTGGTAGCAGTGAGGAGGTGTTAAAGGGTTTGGAAGATGGTTTGGATGGTAGTTTGAAGGTAAAATGGAATGATAGTGTTGATGGTATAGTAGGTGTTTCTATCAAAGAAGTTCCAGAGGGTTTTGATCTACACAATTTTCAGCTCATTGAAAAGATTCTACAGACTCATAACCCATCTGGCTTGACCACAAGATCACCCTTACCAAACAATTTGGAAATCACCACGGCAAAAGACAAAGAGGTAGCTATAGAGACAACTAAATATCTCTCTATTCTAGGTGCTCTCAGTTATGTGGCAGTTGCAACTAGACCAGATCTGTCTTTCCCAGTCAATTTTCTGGCACACTTCTCCTCCAAACCTAATGCAACCCACTGGATCGCTCTCAATCACCTCCTTAGATATGTCCAGCACACTGCCACCCTGACCGTAACTCACCACTTGAACTACTATCTTTTTCTGATTCCACTTGGAATAACAAAGAATTCTCAAGAGCTCTGAGTGGACATCTGCTATACCTTAATTCCTGCCCAATTGTTTGGACATCAAGGTGCCAGTTGACAGTGAGTGATTCATCATGCACAGCTGAATATGTGGCACTTGGTGGTGGTATGAAAGACGCAATTTGGATCTCAAACTTGCTCAAAGATATCTTCCCTGATATCCCCCCAATCAAGATCTTCTGCAACAACAAAGGAGCAATTGCCAATGCAAAAGATAACCCTGGCAACAAGCGGACACGGCATGTGGATAGATGTTTCTATATTGTTAATGAACAACTGTTTCTAAAGAAAGCAACATTGGAATGGGTTCCTACTGCTCAAATGCGGGCTGATATACTTACAAAATCACTGGGCCCATCTCTAACAATGCTGAGAATGAAAAGATGTGTGTGTGTGGTGATGGGGTTATATTTCTCTTCTCTTATTTTTTCTTTTCTTTCTCCTTTTTTTTTTTTTTTTTTTTTTTTTCTTCTTCTCATCTCTTTTTATTTCTCTTTCCATTTCGGAGTTGGTTATGTTTGCATGGGGGGGGATATCAGTAATATTTTTCATAACTAAGTGGGGGGGATGTTAAGTCACTAGGACTATGTACTTAGTTATGTGTGCAAATGGATATAGTCTGTAGTCGCGGCGTCCCCTGTTCTCCGGTTCTTTCCGGAGTTCTACAGGCTGACACCGTGCTACAGGTAAAGTAATGCATCTTAGGTTCTTTTCGGAGTTCTACAGGCTGACACCGTGCTACCATATGCTGTTGAAATACACCTGTCCAGGGCAGGTGTATTTCATTTTTTGATGGCAGGTTTGGTACCTTTTTTGTGGTGTGTTTATGTGGCGTATTTGGTAAGGTTTGAGACCCCCTAATGTAGCTGTAATTGCAAATTTTCTAATGTCAACACCTTTTATAATAAATTCTTTTATTACACTGCATGGATTTGCTTGCATCTGAACCTTAACCCAAACTAACTAACTAACTAACTAACTAACTTTCAATTATAAGGTTTATGCTTTTAAGAACCTTTCTTTCAATGACCTGACATGAAGGGGACTCCTGTTTTTCTTTTGACTAGAAATGAATTTAATGTATTCCCACATTTGCCACATTTGAGTCCCCCCAATAATTCAAAGGTACCCGAAAAAAGTTATAAAAACAACCTGAGTTTTTGCGTTTAAGTGTGCCAAAAGGTTTGGTGGGTTTAAATAAAATGGTAGCAAAAAAAGTGAAAAAGATATCCAGAAAGTTCTTTCAAACATGGTTTCTCCCCAGTCTAGGCTGATGAGGAGTTTCAGAAGTGATCAGCTCTGCATAAACTGTGTTCACTCAAGTAAACTGAGTCTCCAACAAACATAATAACCTAATCTGACAAATGACTAAACTTTAATCCACTTTCTATAATCATCACTACCATCAAATGCCCCTTTCAACAGTAATTTCCAAAGAATTAAGACAAGAAGAAGAAGACGATGAAAACGATCCATATGCTCCACCTTTACCGCCCGGCTTTAAAGTGAACCGAACAACTACAACTCATAATGAACATACAGGTCAACATCATGATGCGAAGAAAGTGATTGGGCCGATGCTTCCCGCTGGTAATAATGAGGTGGAGAAAGGTAGTAAAGGGCACAACGCGCAAGATGAAGGAGACCATGAACAAAAAGAAGATGGTGATGAAGATGAAGATGAATTTTGTGGTCCCTTGCCAGTTGCTGATCTGAACCAGAACCACGGTCGATTGACCGAGTGTAATGAATCGACCAATGAAGCGATCAGACAATTTCAAGAACGAGAGGAACGACTTCGTTTGAAGGCTGAAGAGGAAGAACGCGAGAGGCAAACAATCAAACGGCCTGAATGGATGTTGGTACCACCCAAAAACTTAGACTTAGTATCTAGTAAATCTCAACTCAATCTATTGATTCCTTCTATAACATATTTATATATATTCATTATTTACTCATTTTACCGCTCGGTATTTAGGTATTGATCCCACGAAATTAAAATCAAGAGGTTTTAAACAAACTGGACAACCGCACGCTTCTTCGTCTACATCTAATGCAAGTCATCACCTGTGGACTGAGACACCAGATGAAAGACAGAAAAGAATGCAAGACGAAATGATGGGCAAGAAGCGACGAGCAGAAGACGATGAACAAGGTCGTGGCCAAGGTCATGAGAATGATGAGATGGAAGAACAGAAGCGACGAAAGAGGGACGAAAGAATCAAACGGCAAATTGAGGGGCAAAATCAAAATGTAAGAAAGTAGTTTTTGCTTTAATTTTCAAAAAGAAAAAGAAACCCTTCATTATTGCTCTTCAATGGGAAAGGACGCTAAGATATACGTTATTAAAATAATCAGGTTTCACTAGTTGATCTGCATAATCAAGCAATGAAACTAAATGAAAAGAAAAAGACCAAAACCGAACGGGAGAAGGAAGCTAAGGAGAGTGTAATATGGGATCATGACAAGATGATGGGAGTAGGAGGTCGATTGATGGATGAAAAGAAGCGAGCAGAAACGATGGGGGAAGCACGAGGAAAGTTAGGAGGCAGGTTCGGTGGGGGACGTTATTTGTAATGAAGGCAAAGTGGGCACGTGTTGGGGATGGGGATGAAACTATAAATATGATATGCATTGATGATAGTTAAGGTTGACATTTCAGGAGTGATTTGTGTATCCTGTCAAGTGTGCGCACCGCGAGCATAGTGAAGATGCAGGATGGATGCGGCGTAAATACTGATTTGATAATGCATAAAAGACAGGTTGAATTCAGTTTTTGCGCCATCTTTGAAGACAGAGAATTTTTAGGAAAGATAAACAAATGGATGAGGTTGAATATCTTTCCACCCATATCAGAGTACATGATAAACACAGTTCACTCTTGGCATAAGAAATCCATGAGGGGATTTTCAAGTTTCTAGTCTGGAAGGATAAAGAAAGTGCAGAGTGACAGAAAGCAAGATATGCATACTTATTCACTTTGAGCCCTTGACCCTCTTCCTTCTCATTTAAATAACTTGCCAATTGGCCTGGCCCCCCAGTTGCTGCTAATCATTTATCGACCAGCAACCGATGGCAGTCTAGTCTTTGCCGCACCAAACTCATCCTCCGTCTGAATTGTCACTCATGGATCCCCCTCAATGTCTTGGCAACGATTTGGTGTCTCTTCTCGAAGGGTATGTACAGGTAATTTATTAATTTAATCTTTCAATTAATCTGCTTACCAATCATGTTACCTCGCCTTAATATATATATATATATATATATTTACTTGCACATCCACACCCCCAATCTTCGATATCCTCTCATGCTTCAACTAAATCCAAAACCCATACCCTCGCCTACATCACTGCCATCTTTTTGCCTCAGTCTCAACGAAAGAAAATCACGTATTGACTCTCAAGTTGCCTTCTTATCCAACTTACCACCCATCACTCCTTTTGATCCTCTCCCACCTCTTCATTCTCCTTTGCCTATAAAAACTTGGTCCGCTTGGTGGAAAGAACATGATCGCATCGAACGTGATGCGATCATCTTTCGTGACGATGAATTTGCACTCATGAAAAAAGTGGCAATGTGTATGTCTTTTCTATCACTCACTTAATCCTTTTATCTCATTCTCATCTTTCATGTTCATACTTAAATTGATATCTTTCTTTCTCCCTTATATATATTATTATTATTATTATTATTTTTTAGCTAAAACTACAAACATGTCTATACAAGACACTGATCTGGTTGGGCTCACTTTAGGAACTTTAGAAGCCTTTTCTCGTCTAGAACATTTGTTGCGCAATCGGCGGAGGCAGCTCAAGCTTCTCAATTTGCGTCTCATGTTTGTTTTCATCAGAGCTTTGACTCATACGTATGTATATATATTCACATATTTCCATCTTTTCACTTTTTTAATTCTAGATGGGACCAACATACCATAAAAGCTTGGAAAGAGTTTCACGACATTGAATCAGAACTGCCCAAATTAATATCTAAACTGCGCTGGGAGCCTTTGCCAGATTTCTCCTCTCCACCATCACAGCATACTGTAGGGATACCGTCACGTGCATCATCACCTTTAGTGATAGGATGCACCATTTCTCAAACTGCTGAAGATCCTACATTTGATCACCCCTTCTCTCCCTCGTTAAACAAATCTTCTCATTCTCCTGCATTATCAATATCTTCTTTATCATCTTCCCAAAAATCCTCAGCATCCTCAACCTCATCATCCACCTCCTCTTCAGTACTGAATCCCTTATCTTCATCACACACGGATATTTCACTTGACACTTCACAGTCAAGTACTTCTGGTTCCGCTCCTTCATATCCATCAATGTCTTCAACTCCCACTGACTCTCGCTCTAAAGCTAAACCATCTCATCGGCACAAGCATTCCACTGAAGTATCTCCCTATGGCTCTCCTTCTACCTCTTCAACCTATCGTCGTGTATCTAACCCCCTTTACCATCCTAAAAATAGTTCACCCTCAAGTACATCTCTCCAGTCTCGTCAAATGCGCTTGCAATCTCATACCCTTCTAATATCTGCTCTCTCTGCCAAAATTCACTCACTTTCCCGCTCAATAACTCTCACCTCTACAAACCTCGACAGTTTACTTGACATTTCTTCTGTTCCTGATGTATTTTTAGATGAACAGGAACGTATTGAGGCTGCTGCTGAAAAGCTTAAGCTGTCTACCTTTCTTCAATCCTTGCTTGACCAATTTGCAGAGGCTGACCACTTATCTTCTGAATTACGTGAAACACTTTCTCATCATGAATATCTGATGCGCGAAGTCCAACGGCAGTTTGCGTTTTCTCCAACTCCTACTCAATTAATTTCCTTCAACGAATCCATTAAAGCCATTCATTCAAAATTACAAAACCTTGTCGCTGCTATTCATCTTCCCACTTCCAAATTACTTGTACCATCTCATCCTAGATACCCGGAACAAGTTACCCTCAATCAAGAAATTGTATCATATTTGAGTGATCAAGCTTCCACAGCACAAGCCAGAATGAATGAACTCGAATGTTATGTTTCTCAGTTTGGCAAAGCCGTAGAGATTGCGCAAAGCTCTAAATTAATCCAAGCGCAAGTGGTTAAGTGCATTGAAATCCTTCGATCCGAGCTTAATTCATATTCTCAGATTGATTTTTCTCATTTTGAACACTTTGAATCTGCCAAGAAGCAATCTTTCGAATCTGCCATCCATGCATCTCATCTCATTAAGTCCCAAGCTAAATTTACAATTGCTCAACTTGCGACCGTTCCGCTGGATCCACGCCTTTTAAACTCTCTAGCACACCTTGTTGATAGTGATCTAACTCACTATATTTCAGAGGCTGAACGAGCCCTGAAAGGCTTAAATTTTGTCGAGAATTTGCATTCCTTTTCACAACGAGTCAAGTTAGATGAGCAGCAACTGTGGGGTATCTTTTATAAGTTACAAGCATCATTAGACACCAAAAATGTACTCAAACTTAACCATTTAAAATCTTGTTCCCAAGATGGTATCTTAATAGCCGTTACAAGTGAATCTCTTTTCAAAGCTTTTAGTGACGAAATTTTAACCAAGAAAACTAGTTTCATAGACGATGAAGAATATGTAAAAAGTGATTTGACATCACATTCATATCCAGATCATCATCATGCTCTACGGATCTTTATTTCGGAACATTGTAGCATGCTTTCTGCGCCGGCAGGCATCGGCAGGATAAAAAAGCTTGAATCACTTGTTCAGGAAGCCCGAGTTCAACACCAGAACATTCTTAAGATAAATTCAGAATATGTTCAATTAGAAGAACAGAATATCAAATTAATTGATCTGTTTAACTGCCTGGTCAATCGGATTTTTGAAACCGATGTTTCTTCCATCGGAGTTCTTTCTCAAATTAAATTAGATGTGTCGGCTTATGTTACCTCAGTTGATAAGTTTGTTGACTCATTAGTCAGCATGATAACTTTTCTTCCGACTGATCCCACCACTCCTCAAGTACTAGAGCATAATGATTTGGTGCGCAATCATGTTAACCAACTATCTTGTCTAGCTTTAGGACATAAAGAAGACTTGGAAAAACGTCTTCAAACGCTGGAATCATGGGTTAATGCGGTTCAACAGACTAGTGCCATATTAGAATTATGTGAGAATAAGTATGATCAATTGGGTCTTGAACTTGAAGGTGTTGAAAATGAGTTGAAAGGCTTTAGATGGAATTTCGGTATGTTTCATATAAACTCATAGATCTTTTACTACTTCTTTTATTACTGCTACTATTAATAGGATTCAGATCTGAAGGTATGTTGACAACTATAAACCTATTTTAGATCACTCTCGTCATATTACCTACCATCCCCAAACTTGCCAGAGAATTCAATCTATTCAAGATTCCCTTGAAGTCCAAAATCTGAGTGAGGTCGCCTCACTCGTAGATGGTTTAATATCAAAGTTGCCTTCCGATTTGCTTGATACCGATTTTATTATTACCTCAACTCGGAAAAAAATCCAAGGTCGCTTAAAGAACATGCATCGAAAGTTAATGGAAAGATCCTCACAAGCTCACAGTCTAGATTCACTTTGGAAATCCGCCCATCAAATCTTTCAATGCGATGAAATGATTCAACAGGTTGAAACTGACCTGAGAACTTGGGCTAAAGATAGGCTTCGAAGCAGGCTGAGTTTAGATCTAATTACAGAGATAGTTAGTGTACCGCAAGGGATGTTGCCTAAATACCAACAGGAACTTTTTGAAAAAATGGATTTTTTCGAGAAACTCGTTGCGGGCACGGACATTAACAAATGCATGGAAACTGTGCTGGGTGTCATTGACCCGCAAGACTATTTAACACTTAACTCAAGAGCTAAAGATCTTGAATCGCGCAAAAACACCCTTGATGGACTATTTAAAGAGCTGCTTGAGGAAGTCGATACTAGATTTTTGGAATTTGAAAAAAGAATCCGGTGGCAGTTAGCATGCCACAATATTCAAGGGGATCTTGCAGACTGTCACCAGGAAATCGTGGCGATAATACAAAGAATGGATCTGGTTCCTCTAGGCACATTGGCAGATGTTTCGACAGGTTGTTTGCGTCATGAAATCACATCAATAAAACATTCTTGCATTGATAAAATAACTACCGAAATCTGGCAACTTGAGGATGTCATTCGTAACCGAAGCGTTGTAGTTGATACATTATCAAAAGAATGTCCTTATCTAGTGGACACACAAAATCAATTGCAAGACCTCCAATTAATAGAATCACGCTGTTGGTCTCAGTTGAACCAACTCGAATCCGTTTTTAGTTGGTCAGAAGCAATCAAGGATGTCGAGGCATACCTACATGAGGTAGAAGATATTGATCAAAATTTACGGTGGCAATGCCAAATAGAAGTTGAACTACACGCTCTAGACTGCTGGCAGACGGGAATCGTGCGGAAATTTGTGGCTGAAGCAGAACAACAAATCGACCGATTGACCCAATTAAAGCAACAATTGGTCGATCTTTCTCCTCTAGGAGTCAAATCACTTGCTAGGAAAGAAGCAGACACTCATGTTCGAAGCGTTGTGGACGGTGAAGAAGACTTACCTTTGAAGCAATATGTTGGGAAGTTAAGAGTGTTAATTGGGTCCGTTTTGGAAACTCAGGAAAATTTTGATAAACTGGCACAATCACAATCGATGATTGTAGGCCATCTTTCTTATTTGGAAGACATAGCAGCACCTGGAGCTTTTAGAGAGCGTGTTGAGTCAATTCACAGTTGTCCTGAATTAGTCGCAGTCTTAAAATATTTTAAATCCGCCCACCTTTCATTTTCTGAATTGAGAACTAGTTTAAGTGATAAACTGAAATTGGCCACTGATCAACTTGAGGATGAGCAAAGGAAGCAAGAGTATCGTACGCGTCTGCTTCGCCTTTTAGAGTCACTTTCCTCAATTGAAATCGATCAGTGGTTGGTTGATTCTCAATCCTTGGCTCCACTTCCCACTCGAGACACATCAGATGATATTACGCGAAAAATCAAAGAGTTGAAAGAAGAGTTTGCCGAGCTAATTAAGCAAAAAATAGAATTCGAAGGTGAACAAGAGGCATCATTAGAAAAGGTTACTACTTCATTTCGGAGGCAAGAAGAGAAAAGTTTACGGTTGTGTCAACTTGCTGATTTTCAGCATCATTTTGGAATATGCGAAGCTAGTTTTTCCAGTCTACTAGATGCGTTGGATAGTTTTGGATCCAAAAATTCACCTCAACCAAACAGCGTTGACAACTCTAATAAACAGCAGCATCCTGCTGGGGATGTTGCCGAATCTTTAAGAGAAGCTTCAGACTCAATGGTGATCATGGTCGACGCCTCTCAGCCTGTTGAAACTGATGCAAGGGTATCTTATAAGCTTGACCGGCTCATGGAAACTTGGGATGAGCTTTCTTCTATGGCTAGAGATTATTTTGAAGCTGACTCTTCTCCCGTGATATCATCTTCTCAATATGTCATGTCTTCTGCTTCATTACCAACAGTGGATGAGTTTGGCATTAAAATTTCTAGATCTACATCAGGTCCAATATCTTCTTTGTCTTCTGCCAGGCTTCGTTTACCATCTTCCTCCCACCGAAACAGTCGCCCACCTTTTCATTCTTCACCATTAGGTATTGAGACGTCTTCAGCTCAGTACTCCAGGCGGATGTCGTCTACACAGAGTAGCGTTGGCAGGGCCAGTACAGGAGGAAGCTGGACTGCTTTGCGAAGTCAATCGCGTCTATCAAATAGATCAAGTATGACCACAGTCCCTAAAAGCCAAAGGAAGAGCTCGTCCCGTGTTAGCCTGGGTACACCTACGTCAATGGATGGTAGCAAGTCTCATAATGGTGCCAGAAAGATGTACAAGCCTATTGCTAATCGAAATATTGACAGGATGGTTGGAAATGTTGTGAACAAATTAGAAGTTAGTTTTGTTTATTTATTGTTCACAAACATGATCAATTTGCTTGTTTATTGTTGACACCATTAAATGATTTGATATATATTTCAGGTTGATGTTAGAGTTGCTGCTATTGATATTTGGGAAGATAATAGTGGACTGTATTGGATCGGAGACAAACAATATTTTTGCCGAATCTTACGTTCTCAAACTGTTATGGTTCGAATAGGCGGTGGGTGGAGTGAATTGTCAAGGTTAGTAAATATATATAATCATTTGCAGCAGTGAAGAATTCGTTATGTTGTGATTTCGGTACTAATTTGCGGCTGTTTTCGGGTATTACCATGCAACATTGGTATTTTTTTTGACCGTTGTCAGTTTTCTTCTGGATCACGCTAAGCGAGTCGTATCTGTTTCTCCTCCGAGGGAAGATGATAAGAATCAACTTTCATTATCCGTCATGAAACAAGAACGATGGATCACATCGGATTCTTTACGAAATACTTCGATGGAATTTAAACCTAATCAATCAACGACTTCATCAATAGTTATAACTGAGAGCCCTGGCGATTCACCTCCCCGTCAAAGAACGAGAAGCTGCGTAGTCAATAATACTAATCTTAATGTTAGTCCGGGGCTGTTATCAACTTCTCAACAATCTATTCCGACTCCACAGATCCTTACGACACCCCCTGAAGCTATTCAGATGTACTTGAGAAAAGCTGACAAGTTTGATTTACAATTGAACTCAGCTTCTTCCAGTCCTTGCTCAAGAAAAGCTTTACCTCATTGGAGACCGTGACTGTATTTTGATGTTTTAGTTTTAGTTTTTTTTTTTTCAACATCGTTTTTACTGGGGCTTTTCCCAAAAAAAGGAAGAAAGAAAAGCTCAATTTTGAAAGAAAAAAATATCTATTGGATGGCCTGTATAGCACATTTACACTTTTTACTTGCTGGGGATTTTTCGGAGGAGGATTATGTTTGAACAAGTTCTTTTAAACGTTTTTAAATGTTTGAAGAAAAGGGGAAGACACTGGGGTTGGTGATTGATATCATGAAAAGGAGAGAATAATCTAATAATTTTGGGGAAGGCTGCTGAGAGAAAATGAGCCCCATAACAATTCAAATGTATATATATATAATTCAGTTCGCTTATTGGTCTCTCAGTCTAGAATTCTTTGTATGAGTGATTGTGACGTAGGAAAGGTCCTTCATGTTTTCATGTTTTTTTTTTAACAAAAATTAAAGTATTTCGGATTTTCTTTCTGTTTTCTTTTGTTCTTTTTCTTTCTTTTTTTTAGCAGAACCTAATCAACCACGTTGTTCATCATGATTTCTTTTATTAATGTTTTGTGTGTGTCATTTTCATGGTTTATATATATATTAGTATATGGTAAGATTGTCAATAGTTTTTTTTTTGATGGTGTACTGAAATGTCCAGTGGTGGGTTGGTGGGTTAGTTGCTTTAATGATTAATGTCGGAATTTTGAGACATGGATTGGATTAAGAAAAGTTCCTGAATGGATGGATGAGTCAACTTTCTGAGTCGGACAATTATCAAGATGCAGCACACCAACAGTTTGGCAAGAAAATAATAATAATAATAATAATAATAATAATAATAAAATAAATAAATAAAAAAAGAAGGGTAAAAATGAATAAAAGTCAAATATATGTATATAATGATTAAAATGATTGGAAATGATTGGAAATGAGTAAGAATGAGTGATAATGAAAAAAAAAAAAAAAAAAAAAAAAAAAGAGAAGAAGAAGAAGAAGAAGAAGCAATGAAGAAGCAATGAAGAAAATGTTTGTTAAAAAAAAATGTAAAAAATGAAATGAAAAAATGAAATGATATAATATATATATATATATGATAAAAAAAAAAAAAAAAAAAAAAAAAAAGGAAAATTAAAAAATGAAATAAAAAAAAAAAAATAAGACTATCTATCTATATATATAAAAGAATTAGTGCCTTAACTAATCCTAAAAAAAAAAACAAATAGGAAATTCGGCCGCTAACCTAACTGACCCCGACTGTTTCCATATTGAATACTTGGGGCTGCGCGTCGTTAGATGCAGCAGACACACCAGCAATTCTCATTTCACAACCACTCATTCCACTAAAAACCCATGCTGTGCATGGGTCATATATGCTCGTATATATATATACATATATAAACGAGTTCTTTTGTGTATATAGATGATTAAAAAAATAAAAATAAAAAAACAAAAATATGTATATGTATATGTATATGTATAAAATGAAACATTGAAAAAAAAAAAAACAGAAGAAGAAGAAGAAGAAGAAGAAGAAGAAGTAATAGTAATAATTGAAAAAATTGAAAAAAAAAAATGAAAATAAATAATAAAAATAAAAATAAAAATGTAAAAAATGTATATAAAAAAAAAAAAATGTTAAAATGTTAAAATGTTAAAAAAAATAAAATAAAATAAATAAAATAAAATAAAAATGTTAAAATGTTAAAATTTTTAAAAAAAAAGAAAAAAAAAAAATGTTAAAATGTTAAAATGTTAAAAAAAAAAGAAAAAGAAAAAAGAAAAATGTAAAATGTTAAAATGTTAAAATGTTAAAAAAAAAAGAAAAAAGAAAAAAAGAAAAATGTAAAAATGTAAAAAAAATAATAATAATAAAAAAATGGAAAAAAATGGAAAAATATGGGAAAATATGGGAAAAAAAAAAAAAAAAAAAAAATTGCAAAAAGAATTAAAAAAAAAAAAAAAGAAAAAAAAAAGAAAAAAAATAAATTTTTTTTTAAATGAAAATGAAAAAATGAAAAAAATGAAAAAAAGGAGAAAAATTTAAAAAAATGTAAAAAATATGAAAATGTAAAAAAATGTAAAAAAATGTCAGGCTGAGGTCAAGTACAAAGACGTGAACTAGCTTGAATGGTCAGTTGTCTAGAAGATTTTAATGGTCCTATATGAGTACTGTAGTACAAATCCAATAAGTATTAAAATAACTCAAAATAAGGGTCTCAGTAATTCTAATCTCACTAATTATATATGGCTTACAATCTTTGTAGTTGGTAGAAAAATAGATTTAATAATTCAGATACTATTCAAAGACTTGATAAGTGCTATTGATATGTATTGTAATTGTATTGGTTATATGTTTTAATTGTAATGATAAAGAATGTAGAAAACAAGACCCAAAACCTCCTCCTTTTATACACAATAAGTTCCCCAATGAATCCCTTGATTTACCAGTCCTATACACAGTTAATGACACCTCCATCCAACTAATAGACATGTACATCAACATCCCAAGTGACCCATAACATAATTAGAAGTATATCACCCGCCAAAATCCTGTAATAATAGGGAAAATCCATCAAAATTAAAGAATAAGTAAAAAAGAGAGTATATGCGTATTATACATCAATATAAAAGACTAAAAGAGGGAAAATTAAGGTTAATAAGAGCTTAATAATAAGGGGGATTCACAGTAGAAATGATGGGGCTAATCCTGACATTATACTACGTGAAATTCCCATCCAAAAATGACCAAAATTGACTGAGAAACCACCTAGAAACCCAAAAAAGTGCGTGAAATGTGGGGTAACTACATGCAGTCCTTGGCAGGCGCTTGCATGGGTAAATCCTTGACTAATTTTAGGTGAATTTAAGCGTGGTAGTGAAATAAGGCGCCAAGAGTGAGGATATTAATGAAATTAGTGCATATAAAGAGGGTCAATGCATTAGGGGGTGTCAGTTCTGGCAAATCCGCACTTAAATTTGACCAAATCCGCACTTATTTAAGTGCGGATTTCTGAAACACACTAGCCCCAACACTGGTGGATTTCAAAATGAAGTAATTCACTTATTTCACTCAAATCCGCACTTTCTCAACCAAAAGTGCTGGTTTCACAATTCTCACTACTCTCTCTCTCTCTCACCTCCCACTTCCTCTCCATTCCTTTTGTTACATTCTCCACTTGCAGCTCCTATCACCCCTTCCCTTTCAATTCCCCTCTTCCTCTCACTCCTCTCTGCTCATTAATTCACTCCCATCTTTCACTCCACTCCCTCTCTTCATTACACCCCTTTCCCCTCACTCATGATTGATTTATAAGCAACCAAACATCTCAAACACCCAAAACTAACTGCATAAAAAAAGGAAGGAGTGAAATTTCTTGCTCCTTATGTACAAAACACTAATGAGCAAGTCACCAAATTTTCTTGCTCATGTCTCAAATATTTTAGTATATTTCAAATTTCAAAAATAAGGATTTTAGAAGTATCTCAAGCTTCTGAAGTTCATTTGCTCTCACCTAGCTACAATTTTAGAGCATGTACAGCCATTTGCTTAACTATAAGGACATTATTTTTATTTTTTGATAGTTAATTAGGCTAGTGCACTTTTTTCCACTGTTGTATAGTGAAATTATCATTTCTCTTTTTCTTGATTCTGTATCTGGTGGTGAGAAAGGTGGTTGTAGTGGTGAGAAAGCTGGTTGTGGTGGTGGGTGAGGTGGTTGAGGGGGTGAGCAAGTTGGTGATGGCTGTGGGAGTGGTGGTGGTGGTAGTAGTGGTAGTGAGCGAGGTGGTGGTGGTGGTAGTAATGAGCGAGGTGGTGTTGGTGGTGGTAGTGAGTGAGGAGGTGGTGGTGGTAGTGAGTGAGGAGGTGGAGGTGATGGTAGTGGTAGTGAATGAGGTGGGAGTGGTAGTGAGCGAGGAGGTGGTGATGGTGGTAGTGGTGAGTGAGGAGGTGGTGGTGGTAGTGAGCGAGGAGGAGGTGGTGTTGGTGGCAGTGGCAGTGAGTAAGAAGGTGGTGGTGACAGTGGTAGTGAGCAAGAAGGTGGTGGCAGTGGTGTGAGCGGTTGCATGAGAGGTGGAAAAATTTACCAAAATTAAAACAAAAAACATACCTAAATGATCAAGAAGAAAAAGAGAAAAAGAAAAAATACTGAAAAAAAAGAAGTAAAAAAAACTTACCATTGGTCAGATAACAATGTTTCAATTAGAAAACAAATAGTGAGAACATGATCTATGAAGCACAAACTAACAAGGGGAATGTGGGGTGAGAAGTAGGTGAGCAAGAAAAGGTCTGATTTGAGGTCAGAACTGACACTCATTTTTGAAATAAGTGACTTCTTTTTAAAATTTAAGTGCTGACTTGGTTTGAAATCTGCACTTAAGTTAAGTGCCGATTTGCCAGAACTGACACCCCCTATTATTAATTAAGCTAGGACACTAAATAAGCGCTGTGGTCTTCCAACATTGGCAGGGGCCTTTGTTGTGTGATTTGGCGCTGTTTGTGCATGTCTTAATTGACATCTGTTAAGGAATTTGGTATTTTTCTGGTTTTATTCCGTGGATATTGGGTCTGCGGGTATGTGGGTACTATCATTGGATAGCCCTAGTTTTTCTCTATATTTTATGTCTTGTAGACATTTTTCATATTCTGAGTTTTAAGGGGTCATTTCCTCATTTTTCATTTATAAAAGATTGCTGTTTAATTTTGTTTGTGTTTTATGGGCTAACCTTAAGTCTTAGGGTTAAGTGCTTAGTACCATTGGATAGAGCTAATTTTTCTCTATATTTCATGTCTCAATGTTGTTATAGTGAAATTCCGTGTTTTAAAGGTTTTAGTAGTTGTAGCTAATTTTTCTAAGTAGATTAGTGGTTTTTATTGGTTTGCTGGCTTCAGGGAGGCCGGGCCGCTTCAGGCGGCCCGCCCGCCTCTGTTTTAGGAGGTTGAGGAGTGCTCCAGGAGGGTTTTTTATGCGATTTGGCGGCTACAGGCTCCAGATTGGTGGGTGCACATGGGCTCTTAGTTAGTGGTCTGTGTGTACATAGTGAATAAGACAGTTTGGGGCAACCTTAATCATCATACAACCATCCGGAGGTGATATCATTGTTCCTCACTCAGTTTTCACTGTTTTCTGGCCACAATTGGCTGTGTTTGTTGCAAGTGAGTTCTTCATTTAACTTAACTTTGGCAACTGTTTTCTCTGTTATAGTCTTGCAAGCTATAGCAAGTATTATTGCTGTCTCTGGTGTGGATTTGCAGCCTACATCAAGTATCTTTGCTGTCTCTGGTGTGGACTTTGTTCTACATTTCAGTTCTTTGGTCTGGTAGTCTATCTGGGGACTACTTTCTTGGCTTATCAAGCAGTCAAGTGTGTTTAAAAAGGGGATTTAGCAAAACAGGAACCAACTTACTTTAGCAAGTAAATCTCACTCTATTTTTCTAATGGGACAGGGGATTTTCTCTCTGGTTTTTCTCCAACTCACTTGGTCAAGGCCTATAGCTAGTACTATAGGATTGTCTACATTTCTGGCGCCCAACGTGAGGTGAACTTGCTAGTTCTTTGGAATCTCTGTTTTCTTTGGTTGGCTCTTTTTGGTGTTTTGGACTGGAGGAATGGCTTCTGGTTCTGCTATTCCTGTGGTGACTGTCAGTGGGGGGGATGGTCCTCCTTCTGTGATGGTTAGGGAGTGTGTGAGAATTAAAACTTGGGATGGTACCAAGTTTAATGGGGAGGATATCAAGTGGTTTCTAGAGAAGTATGAAACTGCTGCTGGAGTGGATGGTGCTTCCTACCTGGACATGGTGAAGCAGATTATCTTCTTCATTGGTGATAGGTCAGTGGAGAAGGAGATTGTGGCCATGTCTGGCTACAAGAAGAGGGATTGGAAATTGCTGTGTAGGGAAATGGTGGATAGATGGGGTGTCAGGTTCACTATAGTGGATCTGAACAAGGTTGTCAGTGAATGGAAATCTTATGGTGGTGTTGGTAACTTACATAGTTACAGGAAGTTTCTGCTACAGTTTGATCCTGTGGTGGAATATTTGGTGGAAGTGGAGGAGCTGGCACATGAAAATGCTGCCAAGGATGTTTTTTGGTCTGCCCTGGCTAGAGATGTCAGGATGGATGTGTTGAAGGAGTTGTCAAGAAAGGAATTGATGAAAACTCTTTCTAATGGGGATCAGAAGTTGCCTGCCTTGGATAAGGTGAAGGAGGCTGTTGAGGCCCATTTGAAGTTATTGGCTGTGGACACCTATCAGGAGGGGTGTGCCAAGTATGTCAGCAAAGTAAGTGAGGCTTTGGCTGAAGAGGAAGTTAGGGAGAAGAAGGAGGAGAAAAATTTGGTGCAGGTTCCCAAACAGGAGAGGGACCCAATGGTGGAGCAGTTGGCTGATCTGACAAAACAGCTGCTTATTTTTGTTCAGGAGGCCAAGAAGGTTAATAAGGCACCTTCTCAGCCAAGAGATTTTGAAAGGAGGGCTGGTAGGAGTGATCCTTGGGTTTGCTCTTATTGCAGTAGGAGGGGGCACAGGTCCAATGATTGTTGGGCACTGAACAGAGATGTGTCTGAAGGAAAAGTGTAGTTTGATGGCAGGGTTTTTAATTTCCCTGACGGTTATTTTGTGAAGCCCAGTGAGGGGCAGGCTCCTGTTGATTTGCTCAGGAGAAGAGGTGGTCTCAATCAAAGGAGGCCAAGGTTTGAGGAGATTCCTGATCAGGGGAAGTCTTCTGTTAAGGTAGATGAGGACGTCAAGGGAAAGGGGAAGGAGGTCAATAAGGTCTCTTTTTCTACTTCCTTTGGTGGTTTGGAGTTGTATTCTTGTGGTGGACAGTCAAGTGGTGAATGCTTGGCTGGTGTTTATGATGTGGAAGCAGGAAAGGTGGGTAGGCCTAAGAGAAGTTCTCAGGCCCAACCAAAGCCAAATGCTTCAAAGGGTGATCCTACGCTGAGTGCAGCTAGGAAAAAGTACAGCAAAGAGGAGCTGTACAAGATGCAGAAGGGTATGGCTGATATGGGCCCCCCTAGTTTTGGTGCATTGGACCTGAATGGTGAGCCAATGCCAATGGAGGTGGATTCTGACTCCAAGGAGGATGTCCTTTTGGCTTCATTGCCAAAGCCTGTTGGAGTCAGAGGTTCTGGTGAGGGATCTGGTTTGGTTCCTGTTAATGGTAAATCTGTTGGTGGTGCTGGTCCTCAAGAATCTTCTAGGACCAAGGTGGTGAAGCAAAGAGCTCACTTTGAGAGGCCAGTAGTGTCTGGTCAAGTTAATGTTATGGACTCTGTCCTGGAAAGGATGAACCAGGGTCAGGTTTCCCTATCTTATGGGGAATTGTATGCTATCAGTCCAGGGTTGGCTGATAGGCAGAAGAAGTTGTTGACCAGGAGAAGGGTTTCTTCTGGTGAGGCAGAATACATTTGTGATTCTGCTGAAAAGTTTGGTGAGGGGTTGGAAACTCATTTTTCTGCTCCTCTGTGATATGTCAATGTCACTCTGAATGGAAGGGAGGCAAGGGCATTGGTGGATTCAGGTTCTCAGATAAACCTGATTTCTTTGTTTGAGGCAACTCATATGGGCCTCCCCATCAAAACTGGTATTGGTGGGAATTTGAGAGGGATCAGTGGCCATGTCACTGAATTGGTTAAAACTTCAGAGTTTGTGAAGTTAGATGTTGGAGGAGCCTCAGGGAAGGTTCATTTCTACATTGCTAAAGGTAATGTAAAAGCAGTTTTGGGTGGGCCATTCTTGATGGATTTTCAGGCAAGAATTGGTTATCAATTTGATTTGGGAATCAGTTTGGAGTTGACTGGTGAAGACGAAAGGAGGCTTCCCATGAGGTTGTCATCCCCTGGAGAGGATGGTTGGGAGACTAGGCCTGGTTTATCTTCAATGTGCCAGTGCATGGACTTCTGCAGGAGAAGGAAGGAAGTGGGTGCTGCCTCTGGTTTTTTGGAGTGAGGCTCAGGCTCTATTGAGAGTCTGTCTTTTTTAGAGTAATGAGGGCTGATCACCCTAGTGCTACAACCTCTCCCCAAGATGAGGAAATCCCAGGTTGTAGTAGGTCAGCTCCCTTGGAGATATACCAAGTGGATTTTCAACTTTCTCTTTTTAATGTTTCTCTTCTCTGAAAGTACTCATCAAGTTTTTTATCAAGTCTCTGTTCTCTCTCAAGATTCTTAATTATTTTTAACTCAATTTCAAAGAAGAAGATTGGTTATATATCTTTATTGAAAGATATGCGGAAAAGTTTTGGGGCGGTGGGATTGGGGTCTAAAAGTAAGTCCTCCCAATTGTGCACCGCTAGGGTTTCTTCTACACCTTTCAAAAACGTTACCTGGACCACACCTGTGAGCATTGGGGAAACCCCTGGTTATTTTTGTAGGACAGAAGAAAACTCAAGAAAAGAAGATAAAAATTTCAAGATAATTCATGAAAATCAAGAAAAAAATCTGAAGATAATGAAGAAAGAAGATGCAAAATATTTTTGTGAAGATCGTCAAGATCTATTTTTGGGCCTCCAGCATGAGGTTAAACTGCAGAAAATTTTGAAGAGAGAAGATCATCAAAATCTATTTTTGGACCTCCAGCATGAGGATAAACTGCACAATTTTAGAAGATGTGATTCAGAAGATGAATCAAGATTTGAAGATTTGGAAGTTGGAAGTGAGGATGAAGATGTGGAATTGTGGAAAAGTTTTAAAGTGGTGAGATTGGGGTGTAAAAGTAAGTCCTCCCAATTGTGCGCCGCTAGGGTTTCTTCTACACCTTTCAAAAACATTACCTTGACCACACATGTGAGCAATGGGGAAACCCTTGGTTTTTGCTCCAGGTCTGGTGGTGAAGATTTCCTGAAGATCCCTCAAGTTGAAGGTGGAGCGGAAAAGTATAAGAAGGTAGCGCAGAAGATTAGGCCTGTCGATGAGCCTATGCCTGTGGGCTTGAATCCGCCTTAGAAGAGACCTCCCTTGTCAAGAGATCCGTACTCTACTCCTTTGGTGAAGAATCCTCCAGAATTTGTAGAGACGGCTAGGGTGACCTTGGAAAGATTGAAAGTTGTTAATTTTGGTCCTGATGGGTGGTTGTCTGAGGAAGAAAAGAAGTTGTTGTTGCACGTTATTGTGCTAAGGGGAAAAGCGGTGGCATTTGTTGAGGAGGAAAGGGGTGTATTGAAGCACTCTTATGGGGAGATTACTTGATTCCTGTTGTTTGTCATGAACCTTGGCAAATCAAACCTATTCCGATTCCAGCCGCTATTCGAGAGGATTTTGTAGAGATTGTTAGGGAAAGATTCAGGACTGGGTTATATGAAAAATCAACATCCAGTTACTCAAGTCCAGTGTTCTGTGTAAAGAAGCAGAATGGAAAGTTGAGGGTGGTTCATGATCTTAGAGCCTTGAATAGAGTCACTATCAAGGACGCTGGTATGCCGCCAAGTGCAGAGGATTTTGTTGAAGCTTTTGCTGGAAGGGTGTGTTATGGTTTGGGTGATATTATGGGTGGTTATGATGCGAGGGAACTCCATATGGATTCAAGGCCTCTCACAACTTTTGAGACTCCTTTGGGAAGATTTCAGCTCCCTAGGTTGCCTCAAGGAGCAACTAATTCAGTGACAGTTTATCAAGCACAGATGGCTTGGATATTGCAGGATGAGGTTCCTACTCATGCTGGTATTTTTATTGATGATGGTGGAATTAAAGTACCATCCACTGATTATGATAATGAGGTGTTATTGGAGAACCCTGGAATAAGGAGGTTTGTGTGGGAATATGCAATAACTCTAGAGAGAGTGTTGTTTAGGATTGAAGAGGCTGGTTTGACCATTTCAGGGTCAAAATTCTGTTGTTGTGTTCCTGCTTTCGAAATTCTGGGTCATGTGGTATGTAAAGAGGGAAGGATTATGGCGAAGAAGAAGATTAATAAAATTCAGTCATGGCCAAGGCCTAAAAATACTACTGAAGTCAGAGGATTTTTGGGTGTATGTGTATATGTCAGGATTTTCATTAAGGATTTTTCTTTGTTGGCTTCACCTTTAAGGAGGTTGACCAGAAAAGATGCAGATTGGTAATGGACTGACGAGTGTGAAGAGGCTTTTCAGAAGCTGAAAAAGGTTTTTGGTGAAGATATAATTCTTCACAAGTTGGATTATGGTGTTGGTGCTTGAAAGATTTATCTGGCAGTGGACTCAAGCTATATTGCTGCTGGTGCTGTTTTGTCTCAGGAGGATAAGACTGGGAGGGTCAGGCCAGTAAGGTATGAGTCGGTGGTGTTTAATGAGGTGGAATCTAGGTATTCTCAACCTAAGTTGGAATTGTGTGGCGTAGCTAAAATTTTAAAGAAGCTACAGACGGTTTTGTGGGGGCAGCATTTTGAGCTGCAGGTGGATGCAAAATCTTTGGTTCAGATGATCAATACACCTAGTCTTCCAAATGCTCCAATGACTAGTTGGGTGGCATTTATTCAACATTTTTCTTTTGACCTGGTACACAAACCAGGTAAAACTTTTACTATGCCTGATGGGTTATCAAGGAGGCCACCTACAGATGAGGATTCTGATTCTGAAGAGTTTGACAAAGATGTTCCAGTGATTAGGGCCAGCACAAAGGGTGCTGAGGATTTTTCTTTCCTCCCCCATGAGGCTAAACTGGATGATTGTTCTGACCTCCCCCAAGAGGCTAAACTGGCTGGATCTGATCTTAATTCTGGTGATCAGGATGTTTTTGTTGATGAAGATGGAGTTGTTGTTTTGGAAAGCTCAAAATTGAAAAAGGGTGTTTTTGTTAGTGAACTGGATTCTCACAAGGTTCAGTGGAAAGAGAAGGACGTTCCAAAATTTAAGGATTGGTGTCCTGGTTGGGCTGCTCAATTGGCTCATGTTCACACTGGTGATTTTGATGACAGAGTTGTACCCTTGGATGTTGTTTTGTTGGATTTTGAAGATGAGACCTGGGGTCAATCTGGGTTTTATTTTATTTTGGTGGAATATCTGTTGACCTTGGAGAGGCCAGATAGTTGTGATGATGATACTTGGTTGGAAAACAAGAAGAAGAGTCCTGGATTTTATGTGTCAGGAAGGCGGTTGATGAGAAGGAGACATCCTAATCCTCAAGTGGTGGTGACTCAGAAGAAGGATCAAGAATTGGTTTTGAAGTCTTTGCATGAAGACCTTGGTCATAGAGGCTTTGGGGAGACTTATAGAAGAGTAGCAGACAGATTTTGGTGGCCGGGTATGAAGTTGACTGTGCAGGGTTGGGTTCAATCTTGTGAAGAATGTCAAAGAAGAAGTCACTTGAAACCTAAAGAGCTGGGCGGTGCTACTGGTGAATCAACTGTTTTTGGAAGGGTCAGTCTGGATGCTGTCCATATTAAAGAGGGCAGATATAAATACTTGATTGTTGCTAGGGATGATTTGTCTGGTTGGGTTGAGGCAGTGCCTCTGGTTAATTTGACTGCCAAGAATGTGGAAGAGTTTTTTAAGAAGGAGTGGATTTATAGGTATGGGTTGATGAAGTTGGTGACTGTTGATGGTGGGCCAGAGTTTGGTGCCGAATTTAAAGAAGCTGTGGCTAGTGTTGGTTCTAGGGTTAGAGTGGCTACACTGTATTATCTTGAAGCTGAAGGCATGGTTGAAAGAGGCCATCAAGTTATCAAGAATACTTTGGTGAAGATGTGTGGAGATAGTGCCGAAAAGTGGAGGCATTATTTACTCTTGGTTTTATTTGCTGATAGGGTCACTGTGAAGAGGACAACTGGCTATTCTCCTTATGAGCTAATGTTTGGTCAAAAAGCTGTTCTACCAGTGGACTTGGAAGCTGTCTCTTATCTTGGAATTGATTGGGATGACGTGCACTCAACAGAAGATTTGCTCTGTGCCAGGATGCAACAGTTGGAATGTAGAGAGGAATGTCAAGAGAAGGCATACTCTACAATGATGAAGATTAGGAATCAATAAGTCAGATACTGGGACAAGAAGTTAGCTCATAGACTCAGGAATCCCTTGAAACCTGGTTGTTTGGTTTTGGTGTATAATAGAAGTTTGGAGAGTCAGTGGGGCAAAATGTTTGCTGACAGATGGAATGGACCTTACAGAGTCAGGTCACAGGCGTCTGGAGGTTCTTATGTTTTGGAAGAGCTGGATGGTGCAGTCTTGAAAAAGAGGGTGGCTGCAGACCAAGTGAAGAGGTTTTATCCCAGAGGCACTAGGCATGAAGAAGATTGACTCCGCAATGAGGATAAACTATGGACCATTCTTTAATTTTGGTTTTTTTTGTGGTGATGCTATGCATCTGTTTGTTGGAATTTTTTGTTAGAGGGTACCCATGGGTGGGGCTTCTAGATTTGATCTTGGCAAGTGTAGGGGTGACTGATGGGCTGGCTGCTCTATCAACAGTTACCCCAGATTGTCTGTTTCCAACCCTTTTTCTTAACTTGGTTGAACCCTAGTATTGGTTTCTTTTCACAGGTTTTAGTCCTCTATGACTTTAAACTGGAATTTCCTCTGGTTTTCATGTGCTGGTCTCTTCATTCTTATTAGTTTTGGTTTTTTTTGTGTTGGACGTTGTCAGCCAGGCTACTAGACTTACCCAGTGAAATAAGTAATTCTTTACTGGATGAAGCCGCACCTTATCATCTTTAATTATTATTTAATTATCATTTAGTTACATTAACATTAGTTATAAATTAACTAGTTACAGAATGTTAAAATTAAATTAATTAATTAAATAAATAAGTAAAATTATAATTATAATTTTGTCCCTTATATTTTCTCTAACACCGTGCTCAATTGACGGGTTGGGAAAAATAAAACTTTATATTTAAAAAATAAAATACAAAGATAAAATAAGATTTAAATATTCAAATAATATTGAATATATACAAATAAATCATATTTCTTATTTGGAATTGACATTTACAGTAAATATTAAAAATATTGATGTATTTCTGACATACTCTGTAAATACATCTTTTTTGACGCCTTCTTTTGGGAATAACTTTATTATTTGAAATACTCTTTCTGGAATGTTCTTTTTCTCTCTTTTTCCCTACTGTTTTTAGAATTTGATTTCCGTGCTTTGTCTCTCCTTTGCCTATAAAAGGCCTCTCTTTTGTTGTCTTTTGATCATTCTATCTGACCAAACCATTTTATTACAACAATAACCAAATAAACACTTATTCTTATATTCTATATCATTAGTGCTTACAATAGCGTAATTCTAAGTTATAAATTATATTTATATTTTAATCCTACCTCTGTTATTGAGTAAAACATTCATCTTTGAATTAAGAAATACGTACAAAGTTGTTGAAAATCCATTTAAGCCTTGTAAATCCTCGTAGAACTACGTACCAAATCTTCTAGACTAAAAGTGTACCTTGACAATTGGGAACCTTTCCGAAATATTGACGGCGCAACGTTACTTGAGGTGTAATTGAGAGGACCATCGGCGTAGAAGCACCTGTAAAGGACGAGTGGAGGCAAGAAAACGACGAACGTCATACGTCACGTGATAAAAGTTTTTGCTGCAAACGGGAATCGAACCGCGCTCCAAAACTTAAGTTCATATACTGACTAAAGATCGTATATATCGTGGTAATTATTGTGATTACTATTTGTGGGTTACTCTTCACTCTTCATTTGCTACGTATTTCCTTTTACTCAGCACTCTGTAAGTGGCATTAATTTGCTCATTTTGCAGGGGGAGGTGTCTGGTAATTGGAGTTTAATTTTATTATTATATTTTTTTTTTTATTTTTCCTGGTTGACCATAATAGAGCAATAACTGTTCTTAGTCCCAGAGGTAATAAAATAATTATATATTAATATTAATTATTATCATTTTTCAGTTGACAATTGTCCTGATTAATTTGAATTTTAATTGTTCCAGTTGACAAACTGTCCTGACAATAATATATTTTATTAAATAAAATAATTATTATAATTTTTCAGTTGACATTTGTCCTGATTAATTAATTGTTCCAGTTAACAAATTGTCCTGACAATTATATTTTTTTTAATAAATAATTAACATTTCATTACTTCAGTTGACTTTGAGTCCTGGTAATCCAATAAATCTTTTTAAGTAATAAAATTCATATTTAAATTACTTCAGTTGACATTAAGTCCTGGTAGTTAATTAATCAGTTAAAATAATTTTTATTAATAAAGATTCATATTTGATTATTTCAGTTGACAATAAATCCTGGTAATAAATTAGTTGATTTAAATCCTGAAAATAAAAATTAATAGAAATTCTAATTTATTTCTACAGTTGATTGCATTATCCTGGTTTTAAATTTGTTTTATTAATTTTATTTAAGTTGATTTTTATCCTAAAAAGATTTTTTTTTATTTATTTTTATTTTATTTCTGTTAAATAAAAATTAAAAATAAAAGACTAATTAATTTTGTCTCTTTTCCTTCATTTCAGTGGAATCTTAAAATGACTGATCAAAGTGGTTTTACTGCACGTGAAGAAGAACTAGACTTAATTGATTATGATGAGCCTACTTCTGTAAGTTCTCCTTTAACAAGGAGAATTTCTCAAACTAATAAATCCTTGCCCCAAACAGGATGTGGAAATGGAAGAAGTAGAAATCCTAGTGGACAATACTCAGGATCAGAAACCAAGGACAAACCCACCAGAAGAGCTTCCAAGAGGCTTCAAGATAAAAAAGATGCCGTTGTCCCAGCAGATAAAGAATCTGTCAACCCACATAAAGGAGTTAAAGACAGACAGCTTAAAACTAAAGGTAAGGGTAGATGCTTTGGAAGAAAAGGTGAGAAGAACAGATACTTTTCTCCAAGAGAAGAAGAAAGCTCTTCCTCCCAGGGATCAACCACAATTGGCTCCCCAGTCCCAAGAGAAGGTGGAAGTGTCCAAGTGGCAGTGGTACTGGCTAAACACTCAGTGAGACTACCTGGCTCAAAACCAGCATCAGTTACCTCAGGTAGGTCCATCAAGGCCCAACCAGGTCAACCCCACTCCTCCCCATCCTTATCAAGGAGGCAAAAGAAGAAGGAAGCCCAATATGGTGATACCCAGCAAACCCTGGTACGTCCCTCTATTGATTCTCAAGTGCCTTTTCTTGTGGCTGACTCTGTTCCTTCAGGTAAATCTGGAAGGCAAGATGAAACCTTGAGACCTATAGAGGCTGGGAATAGTAGACAGTTATCTCATGTATCCAATCCATTACTTTTAATTGCTACCTCAATAATTAATCCTGATATGGCTGTGATTGATGAAACTCTTGACCCTGAGTTCTATGAGAGTCTGGAAAGTTACTCAGTTTCCTTATTGAGAAACACTCCGGATGTAGCAAGAATTAATGATGAGCACTTGAGAGATATTATTGCCAAGCAAAATCATATAATGAACAATATGCAATTGACTCAGAGATATAATAGTTTGTTAACTGATCAGGGTTATCAAGCATTAAAAAGTGAAGCACAGAGAGTCTCTGATGAATTGTCTCATTACAAAGCAACCCATGAAAAGAAAATTGCTTTATGGCAAAATATAAAAAATGATTTGTCTAAACTAAAAGATACTGTATCTGCCTGTTGCCAGGAGGTAGAGATAGATAAGATAAATCTGAAAAGATTGAGTGACCAGTTGTCATCTTTTCAACATAAAAATCAATTATCTTTTGCAACTGTCAATGAAAGTTTATCTAGTCTTCCAAGAATGAAAACAAGACTAACAACCATTGAAGAAACATTGAACTCATTGTTAAATGACCAAAAATATTCTGACAATTCTGTGAAGGAACATATAGTGCAGGATTCTCAACCAGTACCTGTAGCTAGTTCATCTAAAATAAAAGTTGATCCAGAAATACCTGTTGATAACACTGAGTTTCCATCAAAAACTGATGATGCACCAGGATCTGCAACAGAAGGATTAAACAATGAGATTTCAGCACAATTAGAGAAATTACAGCTGCTTCTTACTCAGAAACAAGCTAGTACTAAAGAGACTCCTTCAAATCAAAAGAATTGGCCAAAACTTGATCAGTACCCAACATTTGATGGTGATTCTTCCTCTGATTGGCAACAATTTATTTGCAGAATTGATAATTTAAAAAATTCTTACAAACTCCCAGATGAGGAAATTGTGTCCAAATTAATTTCTTTGTTCACTAATGTTGCCCTGATGTGGTATGAATCTGTTCTCCTGGATGGGAATGACTATTCATGGGAGGATTGGAAGAAATTAATTAAAGCACAATTTGGTGGCTCCAAGTTCAGAATGGCTCAACAAAGGCAGTATGAGGAAACTAGATATAGCTCTTCTACTGATAAACCTATTGAGTTTTTAATGAAACTTGTAAAAATCTTAAGGGCAATGGACCCAAATATGGAGTTTGATTTATGGAAGGACAGGATCCTCTATAAATTACCAATGTCTCTGAGAGACTTGATTGTGTCTAGGACTGAGTTCTCCAAAGAACCCTCTTCTTTCATTAATACTTGCAATGAGATACTTCTAAACAATAAGTATGATGCAAGAAGATTCATTCCCAGGACCCCTTTGGAGAAACCCTCCACTTACCAACAAAAACCTCTGGAAAAGGTTGGTAAACCTTCTGTCCCTATTGCACCAAAGAAGTATGCAACAAACACTTGCTTCAAGTGCAACAAGCCTTGGCAGAAAGGCCATGTTTGTGACAAGAAGATAAATCTTGTGGAACAAACAGAGGAGCATGCTGATGACACAGTGGCACTGGATGATACATCAAGTGATTGTGCCAGCAATATTTCATATGAATCTCAACAAGAAATCTTGATGCTGGAAGAAGATATTCATTATTTAAATACTATTGACATTGATAATAATGATTTATCTACGGTTGAGGATGCTGAGATCATAAAGAACATTGAGGATAACTCAATTGTTATTGCCCCTCTTAAGGCACCAGTTTTGATTAATGGAACCAGCATTGAAGTTGTTCTGGATTCTGGAGCTGGTGGAAGTGTAGTATCTGAAAGAGCACTTGCCTCAGTAGATCAAGACTATAAATCTAAACTGTTGCCTATCATTTCTGAAAATTGGAGAGGGTATGGCTCTGTTTTGTCCCCCATTGGTAAATACAAAGCCACAGTGTTTTTTAAATATAACCATGGTTTTGTAAGAGCTATTTGTGATTTTGTTGTCATGAAAAATGATAACTTGAGCAATTGGTTTATTGTAGGGAATGATATTTTAACCAAGTATGGCATAAAATTGGATCCTTCAAACCAATGTTTCACAATGGGGTTGAATGGGAAGAGAAAATTTAAAATTTCCTCCCCTAAAAAAATTATTAAAACCAGAATTGAACACATGTAATTCTGTGGTTCAATATAAAGGAAGATCTACAAAGGAAATGCATGCCCTTATGTCTGAAATTGACAATGCCTCTTTTGGAGAACAACTTTCTGGTGAGGATAAAGATTCCATCATTAACTTGATAAAATCTTTTCCTATGGCCTTTGCTCATGGGTCACATGAACTGGGATTAGTTAAAGAGGAAATGAAACTTTCATTGTCTTGCCCATTAACTGATATACCACCTAGTTTAAAGAAGAAGCCTTATCCTGCTTCTCCCACAAAGAGAAAAGATATTGAAGATAATATCTCTACCCTTTTAAAAATGAATATTATTGAAAAGGTAGTTGAAACACCTAAATATTGTGTTATCTCACCTGTCCTAATTTCTTATGAGAAAGATAAAGCCAGGTTATGTGGTGATTATAGAGCACTAAATACTTATACTGTTGATGATATCTATCCTTTACCTAGAATCAGCTCTATACATGCTACTTTACAGGGTGCTAAATATATCAGCTGTTTGGATGGTAATAAGGGATATCACCAGGTACCTGTTGAGAAAAATTCTCAGAACTTTCTGATGATTGCCACTCATATGGGTATTTATAAGTATATTAGGATGCCATTTGGCCCTAAAAATGCCCCTTCTGTTTTCCAAAAAGTAATGGATAACACATTCCATCAAGAGATAATTGAAGGTTGGCTGATGGTTTATATTGATGATATCATTATATTCTCAAAAACATTTGAGGACCATCTTAAACACCTGTGTAAAGTATTCCAGAAAATGGACGAAATAAATATGACACTTGCTTTGAAGAAATGTAAATTTGGTTTCCATTCTTTAAAAGTTCTTGGTCATGTTGTTTCAGGCTTACAGATATGTGTTGACCAGAACAAAGTGGCAGCCATACAACAGGTGAAAGCTCCTACAACAGTAAGAGAGCTCCAAAGTTTTTTGGGAATGTGTGGATACTATAGACAGTATATTAAAAATTACCAAGTCATAGCTTTACCCCTTACCCAATTAACTAGAAAGGATGTTGCTTTTGTCTGGAATAGTGAAAGACAAAGAGCCTTTGACACTATGAAACACTGTTTGATGTCAGCACCAATTCTTGCTTTACCTGACTTTGATCAACCATTTGTTTTGTACACTGATGCCAGTTTCATTGGTCTTGGTGCTGCCCTCCATCAAAAACAAGTGATAAATGATAAAGTTTCAAAAGTAGTAATTTGTTATATTTCAAGAACCTTGAGAAATAGTGAATTGAAATATGGTGCTACTCAATTAGAGTGTTTAGCTGTAGTATGGGCTCTAGAAAAGCTTCATTATTACCTAGATGACCAGAAATTTGAACTTGTCACTGACTGCAGTGCAGTTAAATCCCTTTTGAACTTGAAAACACCTAATAGACATATGTTTAGATGGCAGCTGGCTGTTCAAGAGTACAGAGGGAGAATGACAATTATTCACAGAGCTGGTATTGGTCACTCGAATGTGGATATGTTATCAAGGTTACCCTTACCAAATGATGACTCAAATCCTGCATATGATCCTGAGGATGAAATTATTCATATCCATGGGATATATGTGGTTGATATGGAGGAAGAACTATTACAGCTTATTCTGGAATCATATGATAAGGACACTGACTTGAAAAAGTTATGCACCATATTAAATGATCCAAAGAATGCTTCAATACAAGCATTAATTAAAACCCTTCCACCAAAGTACCAAAAAGGTTTGGAAAAAGGAAAATTTTCAATTGATGAAGGATATCTATATTATAGAAGAAAGTTGAGTAATGTTATTGTTATTCCTCCTTCTATGGAAGAAATCATCTTGAAAATTTGTCATGATGACATATTAGCTGGACATTTTGATCTTGACAAAACAATTATCAGAATTAAGAACACTGCTTGGTGGGCTAATATGTCTGAAGACACAAAATTATATGTTGAATCCTGTGATTCATGCCAAAAATCAAAAAGATTAACTGGTAAAAGAGCAGGATTAATGCAACATATTGAACCTCCTGATGCCCCATGGCAAATAATAAACATGGATTTTGTAACAGGATTACCTATTGCTGGTAAAGACAGTTATAACTCTTGTTGGGTTATTGTGGAAAGATTCACAAAAATGTGTAAATTTATCCCTACCCACAAGGATGTTTCCACTAAAGAATTAGCTTTCTTATGGTGGTCTCATATGTTTAATACTGCTGGTTTTCCTAAAGCCATAATCTCTGACAGAGACCCTAAATTTACTTCTGAATTTTGGATGTCTCTGATGGATGTTTGTGGTTGTGATCTGAAACTTTCTACTGCCCATCACCCTCAGACTGATGGTTTAGCTGAAAGAATGATTCAGACTTTAGAGGACATGATAAGAAGATATTGTGCCTTTGGCCTTGAGTATAAAGATAATGACAGATTCACTCATGATTGGGTTACCTTACTTCCTGGGTTAGAATTTGCTTATAATAGCACTGTTCATTCTGTTACTCAAAGGAAGCCTTTCGAGCTCTGGCTTGGATATGTTCCTAATACTCCTGCCCAAATTCTCAATAACAAAATACCTAAATTGGATATACATCCTGGTGTAAAATCTTTTCTTCAAATGCAACAACTATGCAGAAATCATGCTCAAAAATGTATTGAAAAATCATTTGAATATGAGAAGAAAAGATGGGACAAATCCCATAAAGAATACACTTTTAAAAAGGGTGATGAAGTGTTGATTTCTACAGTCCACTTCAACTTACAAGGTAATAACAAATTAAAAGATCCATTTGTTGGTCCTTTTGTTGTCAGAAGAATGATTGGAGATAATGCAGTTGAAGTTATTCTGTATTCCCCATATGACAGAAAACATCCTGTTTTTCCAATATCTCTTTTGAAACCTTACACATCCAATAGTGATTTATTTCCAAGAAGGAGGGGTAGAACAAAGAAAACCCCAAATGAAATCACTGAGACAGCAGAAATTGAAAAAATATTAAATGACAGAATAGTCACTGCTGAGAAAGGTACAGAATACTTATTGAGATTCAAGAATAAATCATCTGAATATGATTCTTGGATACCTGGGAAGGAGATATCTAATCTTCCTACTCTACTAAAAAAGTATAAGAAGAAAAAATCATAGCATTTTTTTTTTTATTATTATTATTTTTTTTTTTAGAGTAAGGGAGTGTCAGCCAGGCTACTAGACTTACCCAGTGAAATAAGTAATTCTTTACTGGATGAAGCCGCACCTTATCATCTTTAATTATTATTTAATTATCATTTAGTTACATTAACATTAGTTATAAATTAACTAGTTACAGAATGTTAAAATTAAATTAATTAATTAAATAAATAAGTAAAATTATAATTATAATTTTGTCCCTTATATTTTCTCTAACACCGTGCTCAATTGACGGGTTGGGAAAAATAAAACTTTATATTTAAAAAATAAAATACAAAGATAAAATAAGATTTAAATATTCAAATAATATTAAATATATACAAATAAATCATATTTCTTATTTGGAATTGACATTTACAGTAAATATTAAAAATATTGATGTATTTCTGACATACTCTGTAAATACATCTTTTTTGACGCCTTCTTTTTGGAATAACTTTATTATTTGAAATACTCTTTCTGGAATGTTCTTTTTCTCTCTTTTTCCCTACTGTTTTTAGAATTTGATTTCCGTGCTTTGTCTCTCCTTTGCCTATAAAAGGCCTCTCTTTTGTTGTCTTTTGATCATTCTATCTGACCAAACCATTTTATTACAACAATAACCAAATAAACACTTATTCTTATATTCTATATAGTTAGTACTTACAATAGCGTAATTCTAAGTTATAAATTATATTAATATTTTAATCCTACCTCTGTTATTGAGTAAAACATTCATCTTTGAATTAAGAAATACGTACAAAGTTGTTGAAAATCCATTTAAGCCTTGTAAATCCTCGTAGAACTACGTACCAAATCTTCTAGACTAAAAGTGTACCTTGACAGACGTTGTGTTTTTGTTAGAAGGTACCCAGGGGGGGCTTCTAGATTTTATTTTGGCAAGTGTGGGGGTAACTGATGAGCTGGCTGCTCTGTAGAACAGTTACACCAGAATGTCTGTCTCAAGTCTTTTGTTTTTCCTAGTTGAATTCTAGTTCTGTTGTTTATTATTCAGGTTTTAAGTCCGCTATGACTTTAAACTGGTTTGGGACTGGCTTCTTTCAGATTGGTGGTGGATCACTGGTGGTCTCCCGTCATTTTTACTTATTGGAGGGAGCCCACCCAGTGATCATTTCTATGGACCATACTTTCCCTTATTGGACAATTTATGGAGCTGGACTTTCTTTGATTTTGCAGTTATGTTTTTGCTAGATAGCAGTTTTAGATTATTTTCTTTTTTTTCTCTTTTTTTCTTTTAATTTTTTTATGGGGGTTGTTTAAAATTATAAAATCAAAATTATAGGGTGTTACCAAATCAGGGTCACCTGGATGTGGGCAAGCATTGGTGGGGAAAGGCTCATCAATTGGCCGGGCAATGCTATTTTATTTTTATTTATTATTTATTTCATGTGCATCTGTGTTTCATTATTTTTATTATTATTATCTTCTGAATTTCTAAATTTTTTTGAATTTTGTTTTCTGTTAATCATTTAAAAGATTTAATTGTGTATCCACATCAAGGTGCACTTGGATGTGGGTAAGGTATCAGGGGATCAGCTCATCAATTGGCTGGGGGATACCATTTGTATTATTTTTTATATTTTATTTTATTTCATTTATTTTATTTTATTTCATTTTAGTTATTAATTTTTAATTTTAGTATATTAGTAGATACAAAGTAAAAAAAAAAAAAAAAATTCTGAAATTATTTTTATTAATTGTTTTATATTATTATTATGTTTCTAATCTTTTTTCAGGAGCTCATTGTCTGGATGATGAAGCTTCTGGAGGCTGGTCTGGATTGTGATGACGTTTTTGTTTTTTGTTGGGATTGTGGGAAGCACTGTGTTCTTTGAAGTGCATCCTGCTGGAGAGATTATAGGGATTGTAATGATCAGGGATTGGATTAGAGGGAAGTTCAGAGGAGGAAGAAGACGAGGCAGGAATGGAGTGCTGGAGGGTGTGCGTAATGATCCTAGAAATTTTCCAGTGGTCTTCCAGTAGGCGCTTTCTCAATGATTTTTCAAAATCATTCAAGGGTCCATGGAGGGCAAAGGCTTTTAGCATATTGGAACACATGGTGCTTAGGTGTTTCTTCATATCTCCATAATCCAGGGTCAAAGACGTTTCAAGAGTTTGGCCAACTCCAATAATAGATTCAGGAGGAGGGGTGCCAACTAGACAAGAAGAATTGGATCAGTAATTATTTTTGTTGAAGGAATGGAATAATTAATTGGATACTTACAGATTGGAAGCTCATCAAATCTGTAAGCAGCTGGGATTTGGATATCTGACAATTTTATAATGGTCATAGTGGGTGGATCAACTAGGGAAAGATATGGATTCTCATGGTCTTCCTCTGAAGGATCCTGAGAAGGTGAACTGGCATGCTGAGGTTCCTGGGGCCTAGTTGGAGCAGTGAGATTGTGGTTTTTATCTCCGTTGGATTCAGCTGGAGGAGGTGCTGGTGATGGAGTACCAGGGTTGTTAAAGGATGGAGCAGGAGAGGAGGATTTGGAAGTAGACTGCTCTTTTCTGGATGGAGAATTTGAAGAGTAGTTGGCTGACAGAGGAGAGGTGTAGTTTTTTTGTCTTAGTTGGGGACGAAGTTGTTGTTGTGGAGCAGTGTGTGGTGTTCTGGTTTGTTCTTGGGGTTCTCTGGCAGTTCTCTTAGAAATCTGGGAAATTTTGGTGTTTTTGGATTTTGGAAGGGTGGATTGCATTGCTCTGGGAGCAGTAGGAGGTAGTTGGATTGAGTTGTTGTTGTCTGGATGAATTTGGATATTTTCTGGCCGTTTTTGGAGGTTTTGGCCCTGATTTTCACTGTTTGGTGAGGCGGGAGGGCCACCCGACTTCGGCCGGGCCGCCTGGACGCGGTCTAGAAGCCTGGGAGTTGATTTTGAAGCTTTTGGAGCCAACTTGGCCGAGATAAAGGCAGTTTCTTGTGAGGCTAAGGCTGGTCTTTTGGGAAGAGTGCGGGAAGCTGAGCTTCTGGATCTTCTGGAAGGAGCAGAAGATAGAGAGGAAGAGGAAGGACCAAGCTCTGGGGATCTGGTAGGGGATCTGGAGATGTATTTGTGAGAAGGAGAAGGCGGAGGAATAGGGTAGTTGGCGTCTCTGTCACATCTTTTCTTTTTGGAATAACAAGAGTCACAAGCCCTGTTGTAGAATTTGGATTCAGGATTTGGAAGAGTGAAGGTGCAAGGTCTGCACATGTGGATGCACTGTTTGCAGGCATAGTCCTTGGGAGCAGTGAAGCAATGGAGAGTAGAAGGGTTAGCATCAGGAGATCCAGCCATGATCTGTGGTGAGAAAATATGATGAAAAGGGATAGGAGGAGATTTTTGTCAGTGATGGGTAGATGATGAAGTGAAGGTGGAAGTTCAGCAGGTTGGCTGTAGAGGTGTGCTGCATGAAATTGGCTGTGTCCATTTTATGCAAAATTCCGTCAGTCCATCAAGACTCTAAACTGAAAAAAAAGCTATATTATCAAGTCAGTCCATCAAGACTCTAAACTGAAAAAGCTATGGTATCAAGTCAGTCCATCAAGACTTTAAACTGAAATCTGGTTTCTGATAGTCCTCCAAGACTTTAAACTGGCTGGTTTCAAGATTTTATCAAGAATTAGTCCGTCAAGACTTTAAACTGAACACTTTGTTAGTCCCCCAAGACTTTAAACTGAGGGTTTTTTAAGTCCCCCAAGACTATAAACTGAGGGAAAAGTTTTTGTTGTTGAAGTTGGTTTTAAAAGATTGGTGGAGGGTATCCACAGGGGGAGCCTCCGAATTTAGCAAAGGCAAGTTTGGGGGTAATTGATGGGCTGGCAGCTCTATTCACAATTACCCCAGAATGTTAGTTTTTTCTCTGTGTCTTAATGTGGTTGATCTCTGGTTCTGGGTTTATGATTTAGGTTTTTGAATCCCCCAAGACTTTAAACTGAGGGTTTTTGAGTCCCCCAAGACTATAAAATGAGGATGGTCCCCCAAGACTTAAAACTGAGGGTTGTTTGTGGTTACATCCTATAGAGGGTGTGGTCAATTTTTATTTTCTGAATCAAACTCAAGTACTAGTGGAATTACAGAGGGAATCAAGAGATGAAATGAAGTGTTCAGAATTAGCCTTGAACTGGTGAATGAGGTGTCTTCTGTTCTCAATGTCCTGTGGATCTCTAGCAGGAGTGGATTGGAAGTAGTGAAGCAGAAGTTGCTTCTGTTGCAATGTGTGTTGTTGGAACTTGGCCTTGATAGTGGGCAAGTGCGTTGGTGTTGGTGGTGCAATGGATTTTACATTGTTATCATCACTATCAGAAGTGGAAGGAACTGAGAAGTTATCAGTTTTAAAGTTGAAGGAAGGAATGGATATTCTTTACCATCAGATGGACCAGGGATGGGGGAACTAGTTGTTTTATTGGTTGTGGCACTCTTCTGGGAAGGGTGGAGCTTTTTGATTAATCTGGGTATCAGGATGGATGGCCTAGATCTTTTGGTGCTGGCAGAAGAAGGACCAGGCTGAGGTGGAGGTGAATCTGTTGCAGAAGAAAGTGGACCAGGTCTGTGGCAGGTCTTCTTTCTGGAGTGGCAGACATTGCAGGAGGTTCTTTATGGATGGACAGGTGGTGTCATGGCGCAGATTAAATTATTGTCAATGCAGTATTGGCAGGGGCCCATTTCAGAGGCAGATTTGGGAAGGAGGTTAAACATGGTGGTTGGATGAAGAAAGAATGCGGAAATTCTCAATTGGAGGGAGTATGTGGTCTTTTAACATTGGCAGGGGCCTTTGTTGTGTGATTTGGCGCTGTTTGTGCATGTCTTAATTGACATCTGTTAAGGAATTTGGTATTTTTCTGGTTTTATTCCATGGATATTGGGTCTGCGGGTATGTGGGTACTATCATTGGACAGCCCTGGTTTTTCTCTATATTTTAAGTCTTGTAGACATTTTTCATATTCTGAGTTTTAAGGGGTCATTTCCTCATTTTTCATTTATAAAAGATTGCTGTTTAATTTTGTTTTTTGTGTTTTATGGGCTAACCTTAAGTCTTAGGGTTAAGTGCTTAGTACCATTGGATAGAGCTAATTTTTCTCTATATTTCATGTCTCAATGTTGTTATAGTGAAATTCCGTGTTTTAAAGGTTTTAGTAGTTGTAGCTAATTTTTCTAAGTAGATTAGTGGTTTTTATTGGTTTGCTGGCTTCAGGGAGGCCGGGCCGCTTCAGGCGGCCCGCCCGCCTCTGTTTTAGGAGGTTGAGGAGCGCTCCAGGAGGGTTTTTTATGCGATTTGGCGGCTACAGGCTCCAGATTGGTGGGTGCGCATGGGCTCTTAGTTAGTGGTCTGTGTGTACATAGTGAATAAGACAGTTTGGGGCAACCTTAATCATCATACAACCATCCGGAGGTGATATCATTGTTCCTCACTCAGTTTTCACTGTTTTCTGGCCACAATTGGCTGTGTTTGTTGCAAGTAAGTTCTTCATTTAACTTAACTTTGGCAACTGTTTTCTCTGTTATAGTCTTGCAAGCTATAGCAAGTATTATTGCTGTCTCTGGTGTGGATTTGCAGCCTACATCAAGTATCTTTGCTGTCTCTGGTGTGGACTTTGTTCTACATTTCAGTTCTTTGGTCTGGTAGTCTATCTGAGGACTACTTTCTTGGCTCATCAAGCAGTCAAGTGTGTTGAAAAGGAGCTTTAGCAAAACAGGAACCAACTTACTTTAGCAAGTAAATCTCACTCTATTTTTCTAAAGGGACAGGGGATTTTCTCTCTGGTTTTTCTCCAACTCCCTTGGTCAAGGCCTGTAGCTAGTACTATAGGATTGTCTACAGCGCCTGTCTCCTATTTTAGTGTGTTTCTCCACAGTGGGCATAGAATTTGGGGTAATTATAGTGTGAAAAAGCTAACTTTGCTAAAAATGAAGCTATTCACACAGGAAAAATGCAGGCAGTATGTGGCCAGTACACAGAAGCCATTTCTGGCATAAAAAACACCAAATTTGAAAAGTGTTATTTTTATGCGTTTAAATAGCCAAATAAATAGTCCATAATGAGACAAATTGAACTTTCAAAGCGCATTTTTAATATTATTAAATTTATAGCACATATAATCAACTTTTAAGTGAAATAAAGTGCATTTCTTGTTTTTTGCATAAACAATGAAAATAACAGCTTTAAGTATACTTAAAAATTATGTAGCCTGATAATTAAGGTTCTTCAGGTTACCCTAACATATTCCAACATAGTATTAAGTACATAAGACTTATAAAAGGTGGATATATGCGTGTATATAAGGTGTTATAATGGCATTTTTTTTGTATTATCATAATTTTACTTATGTATACTGTTTGTGTACTCTAATTTATTGTTCCCATGTATAGTTCATGTGTTTAACATAACTTATAAGTACTTTTTACTCAGTCCTGGGGATACACAGGCTGACAAAAAATGTAAAAAAAAAAAAATTAAATGTAAAAAATGTAAAAAAGGAGAAAATTAAAAAAAAGTAAAAAGTGTCAAAATGTAAAAAATGCCAATTAGTGAAAATGTAAAAAAATGTAAAAAAAAAGGTAAAAAAATGATAAAAAATGTAGTAAACATTTCAAAAAGATTTTTAAAAAATTGAAAAAATTGAAAAAAAAATAAATTGAAAAAATGAACAAAATTATCAAAATGAAAGAAAAAAAAATTAACAAAATAAAAAATGAAAAAATTTAAACAATTTAAAATATAAAAAAAATAAAAATGCAAGAAAAAAGCCAAAAAAATTAAAAATTCAGAGAATATTAAAAATTTTAAAAATTTAAAAAAAAAATTAACAAATTATAAAAATGATAAAAAATTGAAAAAAATGTTAAAATGTTAAAAATGTTAAAATGTAAAAAATGTAAAAAAATGTAAAAAGACGAAATGAAAAAAATAATATGATAAAAATTGAAAAAACATGGAAAGAATGTTCAAACAATAAAATAAATGTGGAAAACATGACTCAAAGTAATAAAAAAATTTAAAAAAATTTAAAAAAAATTGAAGAACATGAAAAAAAAAGAAATTAAAAAATTAAAAAAAAATCATAAAAGTTAAAAATGTTAAGAAAATTAAAAAAAATGTAAAAATTAAAACAATGTATAAAAATATAAAAAATTAAAAAAAATGAAAAAATAATAAAAATTGAGGAAAATGAAAAAATGATAAAAATAAAAAATATTGATAAAAATGAAGAAATTGAAAAATTGAAAGAAATAAAAAAAATAAGTAAAAATACAAAAAAAATCAATGATAAACATGTTATAAAAATTAGAAGTGAAAAAAAACTAAAAAATTGAAAAAATTGAAAAAAACTGCAAAAATTGTAAAATTGTAAAATTTCAAAAAGTGGATAATAATTGAAAGAAAATTGAAGGAATCCAAAAAAGATAAAAAGAAGTAATAATTGAAAAAAATGAAAAAAATGAAAAATTTAAAAAATATAAAAAAATGGACAAAAAATTTAAAAAATGTGTAAAAATGTCAGGATGAGTTCAAGTACAGAGACGTGAATAACTTGTTAAGTCAGTTTTCTAGAAAATTCTAATGTTCCTATATGAATACTTAAGTACAAATCAAATTAGTATTATAATATAACTCAATATAAGGGTCTCAGTAATTTAAATTTCACTAATTATATATGGGTTACAATCTTATGGTTGGTAGAAAAATAGATGTAATGTCACCGGACGACCTACGCACAAGGTCGAGGATGTTCCTGCAAGTGAGATGAAAGGTTTAGATACTTCTTCAAAGCACAGAGGGATGGTTCGAGGAAGTGATTCGAAGATGACTCGAAGGAAGATCTACTGCTTCGAGATATGTTTGAGAAGAATCCTAATATAGTTTGAAAGGTAATATTAAAATTCTTACAATCTCATAAAGGGTTGGAAACTCAACAATCAAGATTTAGGATTTAGAAGTGATTATTGAGAAATGAAAGAAAGATACAATAATAATGATTTTCACTTTAGAGTTTTACCACTATTAACTATAAATATGTTTTATAAATTAATTCTAAGGAATATCGAACCAAAATCCCAACCCCTTTTATATCCTTTACTCCTCCTCCCATTGACCTCATACCCATCCACTATTCCGCACACCACAGACCATTAAATTACATCTGTTACACCTGGACCCTCCTCACTAACATCCGTTAACCCCTTAATCCTTCACTAACCATTCCTTCCATGCTCGCTACCCCTTAATAACCCACAGATATTTCATAAACCTTATAACGTACTATTATATTGATTATTGCACTGTGCGTTGCTTAATGAGAAAAAGACTAAGACACAATATTGAGAAATTGACTAATTTAGATTTAGAGTTTAGACTAGCGCGGTTGAATAGCGAGTAAACAAAGGAAAGTTGCAGTTGCTATGGAGAATTGCTTTCTGCGCTTCGAGTATGGATTTGAGCCCCTTATTATTGATTTAGTGAGCTGCTTTTGCCTTGAGTGTCACGTGGCGCATGACAGATGCCCGGGTATAAGAATGCAAGCTCCTTTGAGCGTAAGACATGTTTCCCACACTAATTTTCCTTCCTCTTTATTTAATTATTATTATTATTATTTTTTTAACTCACTATGACGGATTTTCCTACACCGATTCACACGCCTCCACACCCTAAAGCGGATGGGGGTGTTGTTACACGACAATTTTCGAAGACTTGCACGGCCTGCAAGTTGATGGAGTATATTTGCATGGAGAGCACAGCAACACGAGGGCCTCGCCAGAAGTGCGAGTTTTGCCGATGGAGAGGGGTGGCGTGTGACACCTTAGCAAAGAATGCCAACATTGAGAGTCGGTTTACTAAGACGAAGTATTGGGTGATCCCCAAAACAAAGGAAGTAGTCGAGGACATTTGGGATGTGTCCATTGGGGACGATCAATTGGCAGGGGAAAATGAGGAGGAAGTTGAGGATGATGTGACAACCTGGGTGACTAGGGATGCAAGCAAGAGGCGGGTCGTCGAAGAGGAAGTCGACAAATTGGTTGAGGAAGAAGGAGAAATTCCCATCTCAAGGAAAACCCCAAAAAAACAACGGATGGTCATCAAAGATGACGGAGAGGAGAGGGAGGTGGCAGAGTAGGTCACTCCTAAATTATTTTTGGAGGCTGACCCAATCTTCGAAGTAAGTTCACTTTTTATAATTCATAAATTTAATTACTGATGATACTATTTTAGGATTTAGACGTCATCATCGAAGTCCCTACAGCAGAATCTTCAAATGTGGAAGCAACCCTTGTGGAAGCCACGGCTGTGGAAGTGGCAGTGTCGGTGGAGGATAGTTTACCGACTGTTACCTCAAGGGAGGAAAACAAAGAAACCCTCGATCAAGTATGGTCAAAGAAGCCTCGTCAGGTTTGACGAGCAAAATTTATTGAAGACTTGAGTGGCGAGATCATTAAAATTGTCAATGCCACTTCCTTCGACGTAGCCGAGGAGCTATTTGAACTTGGGGAATTGATTCCGGTAGGAGAGGGGGAGAATTTTAAAAAATGTAGAAAGGAGATAAGGGAAATTTTGGAGAAGATGAAGGGATTGGTCCGGGGGAAGATAAAAGAGAAACTTTAAAATGAAAAGAGAAAAGAAGAAAAAGGAATGTAGAAAAAATTTGTATTTAGTTATTTTATTTTGTTATTTTATTTAGAATTTTAATATTTATTTTTATAAGATTTTGAATGAGAGAAGAAAGAAGAAGAAGAAAGAAAAAAAAATAGTTGATTGAAAAAATTTGTTGTAAAGAAAATTTAATGAAAGGAAAAAAATTTGTTATTTAAGTTTGTTAATTGAAGATTTGAGGGATTTTAGTTATTTGAAAAAAAAAGAAAAGAAAGAAAAGGAAAAGAAGAAATAAAAATTTTAAGAGGATTTTGAAAGAAAGAAGTAATTTGTTTCGAAGAATTTAAAAGAGTGATTTAGAAGTTAAAGTGAAGTTTGAGAAAGATGGTCGTGTAATGTTCGTGAAGAATTTTGATAGTTCGAGGAAAAGAAAATATTAAAGAAAGAATGTATATAGAAAATTGAGAAATTTTTTTTTTATTTTTAATTGTTTTATTTTATTTTATTTTTATTTAATTTAAATTTATTCTTATTTTTATTTTATTTTATTTTATTTTAATTTAATTTAATTTTAATTTTATTTTAATTTTATTTTTTTTTAAAGAAAGTTGAAAAATTTTGAAAAGAAAAAGAATAAAGAAGAAAACAAAAGAATTTTTTTTTTTTTAGAAGTAAAGATGTTTTAGATTTTAAAAGAAAAAAAGAACGGAGAAAAAAGAAAGAGGAAAAAACGAGAAAGAAAGAAAAAGTAAAAGAGAGTTTTAAGGTTTTGGTTTTAAAGGATATTTAAGACGAAAAGATTTTAGGAGTTCAGGGGCGTTAGAAACATTGATGGCTGGTTCCCAGGATGTTTTGTCTGAGTCATCGAGGAAGCCTTCCCATTCCACGAGGTATTGAAGTTTCCCCTTGCGCATTCTTGAATCAAGGATACGGCTTACTTCCCACTCTAGATGGTCTTCTACTTCGACCGGTTCCGGAGGAGGTTGGTTCTTGCCCGGGTATATCTCTCAAGCCAGTTCCAGGAGAGATAAGTAAAAAACAGGGTGAATAGCCTGCCATTTAGGAGGTAGCTTGAGTTGAAATGCAATTTTAGAGACTTCAGAGTCAATTTCAAATGGCCCCAAGCGTTTTTCAGCCAGTTTCTTTGATGGTTGAGTCGTTCGAATGTTTCATGCGTCGAGCCATACCTTGTCGCCTGGTTTAAAAGAAGGAGCAGTTTGTCGATGTTTGTCGACCTGTTCCTTGTACCTTCGAACCGCTAATTCCAAATTTGATTAAAGTTCCTCTTGGAGTCCTGATATGGTTCGAAGATAATGTTCCGTAGGATGATTAGTTCCTACATGGATTGAATTGAATCGAGGATGTCTTCCATAAACAGTTTTGAAAGGAGATTGTTGTGTTGAAGAATGAGTCAAGTTATTATAAGCGAATTTGGCCAATGGTAACCATGTGGTTCAATCGTCTTGTTGGTAACTGACATACATTTGAAGGTATTGTTCGAGGATTTGGTTGACCATTTCTGTTTGCCCATTGGTTTCAGGATGATAGGCTGTGGAGAGGTTCCTTGTGATATTGAGTTGTCAACACAGTTGAGTCCAGAATGTGGATACAAACAATGAGCCTCTATCTGAAATAATATCTTTAGGTAAGCCGTGTTTGGAAAATACATATTCTAGAAACAATTTTGACAAATCTTCTGCTGTAGCAGTAGTAGTGGTTTTAATAAAAATAGACATTTTTGAAAATCTATCTACTATTACTAATATAGCATCAAAATTATTAGAAAGAGGAAGTTGAGAAATAAAATCCATCGATAAAGATTCCCAAGGTTTAGAGGGAATAGGAAGTGTTTGAAGCAACCCATACTTCCGGTGACGGGGAGCCTTATTCCTATTACATTTGTAACAAGCTTTTATATAGGCCTTGATTTCCCTGGTCATACCTGGCCAGAAGAAATCCCTCGCTATTAACTGGTAGGTTTTATCAACTCCAAAATGACCAGCTAATGGAGAATCATGTCAACTATTGAAAATCCATAATTTTATCTCATTGTTGTCGGGTATGACTACTCTAACTTTGAAGACTAATAGACCTTATTCAATACTAAATCTTTTGGCCCCTTGCTTCGAGAGTATTTTGTCTTTTAACCCTAAACAATAATTGTCCTTTGACTGAGCTTTGAGGATATTAGATAGTGGATTTTGAAACGATTGAATTGTCATTGAATTAAGTTGATGAGTCGTTAACATTGATTTGTTGAAGATTGATTTCACATTTGCTGGGTTTTTGTCAGCAAAGGCATCCCCACGCTGTGGGTAAACGTTGTCCCAACGTGACAAGATATCTGGGACAATGCAGTTCTTACCTGGGCGATAGGAAATAGAAAAAGGAAATTCAGACAGAAATTCATCCCACCTGGCTTGACGCCTGGTTAACACTTTGGAAGACATAAAGTATTTCAATGCATTATGGTCTGTTAAAATTTGAAAAGGACTATCTAAGCTGAGAAGAAAAGAGCACCATTTTTTAAGACAATGAATAATAGCTAAAAGCTCTTTGTCATGAATTTCATAATTTAATTCTGCTGCAATGAGTTTGCGTGATTCAAAAGCAACAGGATGAAACAGTTTTGTTTCCGGATTCAATTGAGAAATGACCCCTGAAATAGCATAATCACTCGCATCCGTCTCGACTATTGTTGAAGCAGTAGGAACAAAGTGTTGAAGAATTGGAGCTGTGGTGAAAGCCGTCTTCAATGCTTCAAATTCCTTTTGTACTGTAGAAGTAAAAACAAAAGGAGTATCTTTTCTAAGAAGAGAAGTAAGATTGGAAATAGTTTTAGAGTAATCTTTAATAAATCTTCTATAGAAATTTGCAAAACCCAAAAATCCTTGGAGGGATTTAACAGATTTGGGCTCAGGCCATTCCAGGACCTTTTGAACTTTTTTGTCGTCCATGACTAAACCATCAGTGGATAATGTAAAACCCAAAAAATCAATAGATTTAAGATGGAATTCACATTTATTATGCTTGGCGTAGAGACCCTGATCTGGAAGTCGATTTAAAACCTGTCGAACATGATGAATATGTTCATCTAGTGTCTTCGAGAAAATTAAAATATAATCTAAATAGACGACAACAAATTTTTTGACAACATCTTGAAAGATGTCATTGACAAAAGTTTGAAAAGTAGATGGTGCGTTACACAATCCAAAAGGCATAACTAAATATTCAAAACTACCAAATCTAGTGCGCATTGCAGTCAGTGGTTCATGACCTTCCGCAATGCGAATGAGATTGTACGCGCCTCTAAGATCAATTTTAGAAAAGAAATTAGCACAATTAAAAAGGGTAAGAAGCATTGACATAGGAGGAACAGGAAATGCATTCTTCTTAGTGACTGTGTTGAGCTTTCTATAGTCAACGCACAACCTAAGACTACCATCCTCCTTTTTTACAAAGAGGACAGGGGAGCCGGTTGGAGATTTACTGGCTCTGATGAAACCTTTGGCTACATTCTCTGAAATGTAGTCTTGAAGAACTTGAGATTCGTCCTTTGACAAGGAAGAGACAGGACCTGCCGGAGGTACTGGACCTATTAACTCTATCTGATGGTCGTAGGGTCAATGAGGTGGTAACTTATCAGCCTTCCGAATTGAAAAAACATCGAGGAAATCATGATATATTTCTGGTAGAGTTGATTTAATGGCTTCAACGTCGATTTGGACGTCCTCATCATCTTTGAGAGAGTCTGTTGAGGGAAGACCAGAATTGAGAGAGCATAATTTGATTACTTCAAGGCAATTTAAATCCTCTTCGAGTGAAGTCATCGAGCTAGAAGGGTTAGCCAATTGCTCATTTAAAGAAAGATCAGATGCTTGCAAGTCATCTGGCAGAGATTTGTCCTCTAGCAGGACATTGTAAGGCGGGTTGTTTAACTCCCTATTGACATGAATTGAAGAATCAGAAATATACTTAGTCCTTGGGATGATCAATCCCTGTGTCCAATCAATTTCAGGATTCCAATGCGTTAAAAAGTCATGGCCAAGAATGGTATCGTCCATCCTTGGGGCGTCCAAGACTGATATTTCCTACTCAAAGGGGGAGAAATTTTGAAAGTTGAAAACCCATAAAACTTTCTTACTGACCCAATATCTGGGTTCCTCTGATTTGACCAAGTAAATTGGAGTTCGATCAATATCTTCAAATGTCAGCTGTAATGTCTCGGCAAAAGATAAACTGACAAAAAAAAATTGAAGCTCCAGAGTCTATAAGACAACTGAAAGGGGTATCCTCCTTAAAAAGAATGAATCTCAAGCGGTTTAAGGCAACTCCAGTCCTTAAGACATGGAGGTTCTGTGCGCTGGGAGAGATAAGATAGTTTGCTTTGCACACAAGTAAAATATCTACTAGTTTTTTGACTTCGAACTAGTACCTTCTCTTTCCTTCAATTTTATACAATCTTCCAGCTTGTGCTTACCCCCACAATACATACATAACCCATTATCTGCTCGCCTATTCCTCTCAGCTTCTTTAAGTTCCCCTTTAGAATCCAGTACTTTGCTGATATCACCTGGGGTTGAGCTTTTCGGTCGAGGTTTGTCCTTTCCCTTGTTGGGTTTGGATTGAGTCGAGGAGGATTGACTTGTTTGTGGGTGAGAAGAAGGTCCCGACTTAAAATTTAGGCCTTGAGATTTGTTGGCGTATCAATGATGTTGCAGTCCTCCTTGGTAAACGCCGTCAAGTTTGAGAGTTAGATCCATTAAATCCGTCAAAGTAGTCATTTTCTGACCGTGAAGATTTAATTGATCCAGAATCCTCAAAGGAAGTCCCTTTTTGAAATGATACTTGAGAGCAGCATCATTCCAACCTACTCGAGTTTGAAGCGCTCTGAAGTTCGAGATATATTCAGAGGCTTTACCATTATCACTCATGCGAAGAAAATCAAGTTCAATTTCTGCGTTGCCAGTTTCATTAGGGTCACTGAACAACGTGAAGAGTTGGTCTTCAAACTTTTCCCAATTATTAATAAGTAAATGGGTTTCAATCGAAGAGAGCATGAGAAGATAAGGTTTGAACCATCTTGCTGCTTTTCCGGCCAGAAATGAAGAAGCATAAACAACCTTCAATTGGTCGTTATTGAAGGTTTGAGGGTCATTATCGAACAGGAGCTTGCAGGTTTACAAGAAGGGCCGCAATCTGTCTGGATGTTCTCCATCGAACTTATCAGGAGATTTCATAGATGGAGTTTTGAATTTAGATCCCTCTGAAGATGTTGAAGTTGAAAGAGTCTTCATGAAAAGTCTCATGAAATCTTCCAGAGAATTAGATGGTCCAGGCTCTGAAGGGTGACCAGAAGGGTGGTTAGCAGGGGCGGATGGTGCCTCGTGCATTGTATCCTCTCCTTCTTCATCATCACTAGAATCATCAAAATCTTGTGGGATGTCTTCTACAGATTGGACTGAATGATTCCATTCCCTAAGGTCGAGTGGCTCCAAGGAGTGAGTGCGTGACACAGGCCGTGTGGCTGTTGGCCTGCCTCTAGCGCGAGCTCTAGTAGTAGCGCCTGTAGGAGGAGTGCGTTGAACAGGTGCCATTTTGAGGATTTAGAGAAAACACCTGAAAAGGGACATAGTAGTGCAAAGAATGAGAACTACGGAGAATTAAATTATATTGTCACTGGACGACCTACGCACAAGGTCAAGGATGTTCCTGCAAGTGAGATGAAAGGTTTAGATACTTCTTCAAAGCACAGAGGGATGGTTCGAGGAAGTGATTCAAAGATGACTCAAAGGAAGATCTACTGCTTCGAGATATGTTTGAGAAGAATCCTAATATAGTTTGAAAGGTAATATTGAAATTCTTACAATCTCACAAAGGGTTGGAAACTCAACAATCAAGATTTAGGATTTAGAAGTGATTATTGAGAAATGAAAGAAAGATACAATAATAATGATTTTCACTTTAGAGTTTTACCACTATTAACTATAAATACGTTTTATAATTTAATTCTAAGGAATATCGAACCAAAATCCCAACCCCTTTTATATCCTTTACTCCTCCTCGCATTGACCTCATACCCATCCACTATTCCGCACACCACAGACCATTAAAGTACATCCGTTACACCTGGACCCTCCTCACTAACATCCGTTAACCCCTTAATCCTTCACTAACCATTCCGTCCATGCTCACTACCCCTTAATAACCCACAGACATTTCATAAACCTTTTAATGTACTATTATATTGATTATTGCACTGTGCGTGCTTATTGAGAAAAAGACTAAGACACACTATTGAGAAATTAACTAATTTCGATTTAGAGTTTAGACTAGCGCGGTTGAATAGCAAGTAAACAAAGGAAAGTTGCAGTTGCTATGGAGAATTGCTTTCTGCGCTTTGAGTATGGATTTGAGCCCCTTATTATTGATTTAATGAGCTGCTTTTGCCTTGAGTGTCACGTGGCGCGTGACATGTAATAATTCAGATACTATTCAAAGAACTTATAAGTACTATTGATATGTATTGTAATTTTACTGGTTATATATTTTGATTGTAATGGTAAAGAATTTAGAAAACAAGACCAAAAACCCCCTCCTTTTGTACCCAATTATCCTCCAATGAACCCCCTTGATTTACCAGTCCTATAAATGGCTAATGATGCCTCATTCTAGCCAATGCACCCATTTAAAACCATAAAGATTGAGAAATAACACAATTAGAATGATATCACCTGCCAAAATCCTGATGTAATAAGGATACTCCATCACAATAAAAGAATATGCATCTAATACCTTAAAATAAAAGACTAAAAAAAGAAATAATAACACTAAATATTACAAAGTTTTAAGGGGGATCAACAATAGAAATGATGGGGCTAATTATGACAATATACTACATGAAATCCCCATCCAAAATAACTAATATTGACTGAGAAACCACTGAGAAACCCAAAAAAGGACATGTGATATGGGGTAACTGCATGCAGTCCTTGGCAGGTGGTTGCATGGGTAAATCCTTGATTAATTTAGGCAAATTTAAGTGTTTTAGTGAATTAAAGGCACCAATATTGATGTTATTAATGAAATTAGTGCATATGAAAAGTTCAATGCACCTATAATTAATTTAGGACACTAAATAAGTGTCTTTCACCTGTTTTAGTGTGTATCCCCACAGTGGGAATAGCATGTGGGGTAATTATAGTGTGGAAAAGCTAAATTTTCTAATAATGAAGCTATTCACATGGGAAAAATGCAGGAAGTATATTGCCAGTACACAGAAGCCATTTCTGGCATAAAAACACCAAATTTAAAAAGGTTTATTTTATGCATTTGAGTAGCCAATTCAATAGTTCTAATTAAGGCACATTGATCTGTCAAGGCACATTTTTAATATTATTAAATTTATAGTGCATATATTCAACTTTTAAGTGATTTTAAGTGCATTTCTTGTTTTTCACATAAAACAATGAAAACTACAGCTTTAAGTCAGCTTAAAAATTTTGTATCCTTATGTTTAAGGTTCTTAAGGTTATCATAGCAAATTTTAACTTAATATTAAGTACATAAGACTAATAAAAGGTGGATATAAGCATGTATATAAGGTGTTATAATGGCATACACCACACAATATTTGGGGGGGACTTGCTAGCAAGTTCTCAACTTGAAGTCAGATGGATCTCAGATAGAACTCAGAATGAATTCACACTGAACTCAGACTGAAATCTTCCTAAAATAAGCTTGAAATATTCACAAAACATGGGTGATTTTTTATTGAAAGAATTATGAAAAACTATTCAAATCTGAATGGAAATAAGAATATAAAAGCTTTTGAAATCTTCTCAATAAACAATACTTTTTGATGAAATTTAATCAGATGATCTTTTTGAATGAAAATTTAAGAATAAAAATACAGGAAATTACATTCCTCTTTCTTAAATACAAATTTTAATCATTCTAAGAAATATACTACATATTTTTTAAAAAATTTAAAAAATATTTCATGACTTCTTAATGTAGAAAACATCCATTTTTTCATAATACAAATCTTTCATTTTTTTTTAGAGATCATGTAGACTGAATTATTCTCAATTTTTTTTTCAGAATCTTAAGCTTATGCAATACATTTTTTTTATAAAAATTGATAATATAACTAAAAAATTAAGCCATAGTTCCTATTTCATATTATATTCTAAAGTTCTGTATAAAAGAAACAAAATTATAAAAATTAAATGCAGTAAGATTTTATTTTCAAAAAATGGACATGATGAAGAACCCTCATTTCTCCTTTCTCCAAATAAAAAAAAATGAAGAATGAGATTATATATGTTAAACAAACAAAATATTCTTCAAGTGGTAAAGTCTAATATTTTTCTATAAAATTCAAAAATGCAAGAAAATGATACAAACAGTAAGTAAAGTAATTTTGGGCTTTTTTAGAATAAAATTTGCTCAAATTCAAAAGCATTTTATGTAAGATTTTTAGTAAATGCAATACTTTTCATAATTATGAAGCAATTTTTATCAAATCCATAAATATTCTTTAGGTCAATTTTCATTCTTTCAATTAATTTAATCAAGTTACAAAAATTAACTTCTACTCAGTGAATTTTTACTCTTAAAATCATTTAATTAGGGGATATAAAAGGTAGAAATTTGTAATTATCTAAAAGGCATTTCACAACACAAAACGAAAGCCACAAACTTGACATTAACTCTCAATAAAAAGGTGTTTTGGGGGCACAATATGTCATATTTTAAAAAATAGTCATGGTTAATTTGGTGGGAAAAAGAGGTAATTTGAAATGGAGATTTCTAAATTTGATACACCCTATTAAAAGGAATACAATATACCAATGGGAAGATTAGTATAAATCACTAAATATTCTTTAGAAATGTAAGCTGAATGCTTTATTTTTCTTGAATTCAATAATTGAAGATATTAATATTTTTCACCTGAGAATACACATTACAAACTTAACAGATTTGTATCATGCACTATGAGAAGTTTTTGAATGTTAATATCAAGTTCTACTATTTTTCACAGACTCTATATTATGTATTAAAGTGAATTTTTATGTATCAATGCATTATTATATTTATAGAAGAATCTAATATGAGATTATAGTTTGAAATAAGAAGAATTATATTTTTATAGTGATACTCATAGAAAAGGCTAACATTAGAATAATTGAATTTTTAATAATTAAAAGTTAAAAAAATATTTTGAATAGAAGCATGAAATATTTCAATTTTTTCTTTTTGTCCTTTAAATTGAGTATAATAGTGCAGAAATACCTTCTTTCTTTCAAGAAAAATATTATTGACCATGTTAATTTACAATACAAAATGCAAACATTATAGTCAAGTGAAAAAATACAGATTAATAATTTATTAATGCTTGGTTAGTAATATGATTTTAACTCCAATATTCATAAAAAAGGAAAATATGTTCTTTATTAGCAAATATATAATATAAAAATAATTTGAGATTTTATTGAACAGTAAAAATTTATGCATATTCTAAGTCATCTTCCTTATTAAGAATATATACTTAAATAAATTCATTTTTATAAAAATGAATTTTAATGGAATAGGTTTTGAAATTTTCATTTAATTTCAAAAGAACAATTTAAGGCTGTAAGTTGAAATCATCTTCAAGCTAAAATTGATGAAAAATATTTTTTTCACATTTTTAAACTATCTGAATTCATAACTTGAGGTATTCTATAAAATTTGAAGTAAAAATCTAAAAAATACAACTTTGATAATCAAAAGGAGCTAAATAATGCTTAATAAATACAAAAATAATATTCCTCAAATTTAGTTTAAATAAAAAAAGAAAAAGTTTTGTCTTTTCATGTGCATTGTAGATAAAAACAATGAAATTTAGAAGATTTTTTAATCTATCATATGAGAAAACTCACATTATAATAATTAAGAAGAAACTTAAAGATTTTATTATTAAAACAAAAATCAGAATAATTTAAATTTTTTATTGATTTTCAGCATTTCCTAGTATTTGGTATAAATCTTTTCAATAAAAAGATAAACCTGGGCATGCATTAAGGAATTTACAATCAAATTTTAATTAAAATAAATAAAATTCTCACAGATTAACTTATTTTGAAAAGTGTTCAGGAACAGAATCTCATTGGGAGCTCAATCCAAGTCCCATCACAACTAAGATTGTTATGTTTATAAAATTGTATACAATTCTTTTTGTTAAAAAATTTAAGCAATGAAAAGGGCTCAAGGGGCTTATTATTTTACTAAATAAATATAATTAGATATATTGGAATATCTTTATTTAATTTTCTTAAATTTTTATTTTTTAATTTTAATTATTCAGATATTTATATTAACAATAGAACAAACAAAAAAATATGAAAGGTAAAATATAGCAATTAGTTTTTTGTTCAATTCTCATCTGCACTCTATAAGGATAGCCATAGCTATTTTTCATCTCACCGACAGCATTTAATTTTAAGTTAAAGGATAAATAATTTCACCTCATAATATAGAAAAGATATTTTTATTTTTAATATCATAGGCACTTTTTTACATTTTTCAATTTTTTCTAAAATTTACATGTAAAATTCCTTTTTTTATCTTATGTATAACTATCACAATTATTCCATGAAATGATTTTTTATAAAATGTACTAGGGCTTTATTGCTAGTTTTTATATTTTTATAATTCTTCTACTTTGAATACAAGTATTTATTACAAACAGCCAATATATGTGTATTTTGAATTGATTAAGGATGTGAAATAGCCATAAAACAGGTTTAAATATTGTTTTTATAAGTGGAAGAAAAACATCATATTATTGCAGGGTGGACTCTATCCTTTGGCCAAAAGATAGAGTTCATTATCTGTTTTTAACCACCTTTTTTGATATTCAACCCTTTTGTAAATACTTTTCTGACTCTTCATCTGTTTCATTTCTATTCCCTCCCCTTTCCTTTTGCTCATCATCCTTTTACCTTTGTTTTGATTTTGATGCCTTCAAACCTGAACATTTACTCTTCTCACCATTCCTCACCTGTTTTTCTCACACTCCATTATCTTCCCTTTTGTTTTTCAGCCCATTTCACCCCTTTATCTCCAATCATGACCCTTCTAACTCTTTCTTTTTCCTCTTTCTACCCCACCCCACCTCTTCCGATTGCCACATTACCCTGCCACACCCTTTGGGCTCCCAGTCCACACCACCATACCCCACTCACTACCACTTCCATCCCCTCACTAAACTTTTTTATCCCCCACCACCTCATTTTCTATCCTCCACACCTCTTTTCTTCTCACACTAACTCTATCTATTTTCAATAAAATCCACCCCCCACACCTTAAAACTCCTCCCTTTTACTTTCTACCTTACCACTTTCACTCTAAAGGAAGTAAAAGGGGGTGGAGAAGTGAGTGAAAGGAGTGAGTTCAAGGGAGGTGGGATGGAGAGGTGTGGAGAGGCAACTACAAAGTGTGAAGATCAAATATGACAGGTAAGAGAAAATTGAAATTAGCATAAGGGGGAAGATTTAACAGGGGAAGAACATGATATGGTCCAGAAATTGAAGGAAAAAATATGGAAGGAGAATTTCAAAATAAAGTAAATAATATATATATCTATATATATATAACATAACAAGGAAAAGGAATGGTTTAGATCCTGAAACCAAAGAAAAATAAAACCCAAATTCTAGTGTACTAAATATTATACATATGGTTCATCATCATAAAATTTCACCCTTAATATTTTGATTTATTGAAGAAGAAGGAAATTCATTATTTAAAAATAATAGTGACCATATAAATTTTTCACTTTATTAAATAAATGATATGTACTAATTATATAAATGATACCTCTAACTTAATGTATTTTACTTATATTTGAAAGAAATTTTTAACTTTCAAAAATATTTTAAACTTGTAAAAATTGATAATTCCTGATCATAATATTAGAATAAATATATATATTTAAAAAAACTTTTAATGATGAAATCCAAAAAAAATATCAGTAAACTACATATTTTGTCAGCCTAGGTATCTCCAGGACTGAGTAATTCTTATGTTTAAAATAAGATAACCTTAATTATATTAAACTTATTACTTAGAAATAAGGTTAAAATATTTATATATATGGTTATAATACATATATATATAATTATTACACTATTGTATGACTTATAGTAGTTTAAATAGCTTATCCATAGCCTAATAGTAATTATTAAGGTGATAATGGAGTCATAATACACTTATCTTAAGTAATATTAAGTAATTATAGACATACATAAGCTTATATGTATACATAAACCTCATATTCAGTGAAAAATGTAGTTATATTATGTATATTTAGGTCTATAAGTGGGTTTTAACGTCTTAATTGCCTATAACCTTTATTTTTCTGCTTATATTAGGTCATATGGATGTATTAAGTGGACTCAAAATGCCTACACAAGCATATACACCTATTTCAGACACATATATCCAGTTTGGACAACTTAACCTGCTTCCTTGAATGGATTTACACAGATTAATGGGTTGGGATATTATTACTGGGTTAATATGGCTGCTTGGAGATGTTATTGGGGGCTTTTATAGTTAATTTTACTCCTTTATATACTCTTTGGATGAGTTATTTTACCTTTTTCTTTATGACATCCACTTTTATCAGTCTATTCTATTTATGGTATGGGTCTGTGGTATCATTAATTGTGATGGAGGGTCCTTACTGGAGGTCTGGGTGATGAAAATTCTTGAAGTGGACGCCATGGGGAGGTGATGGGTCCTAAAAGTGCTGTAATTTCCGGGGATAGCAGTGACATCATCTGGATTGAAGGTCTGTGCACTCCAGTGAATTTTGGTATAAGTAAGGGAGGATTTGACAGGTTATTGGACATCACTTACTTACTACACATTAAAAAAACACTACAACCACAATTATTATCATATAAAAATATATTATAAAGCATTTATAAATTGATATTATCTTTATATAAGCTATAACTATATTTTATTGATCTATTTTCCACCACTAGCACGCATAAAATCCAAGTATTGTGAGTTTAATCGAGAATAACTATTTTATTAGTCTTCCCCTGAGGTTTAATCATTAAATCATTTATCAATAAGTAGTTGGACCATTAATATATACTATTAAATCATATTTAAATACTAGCACACACTAACAATTGGGGGTCTTTCCTTAGTTATTACTTATTATTTGTATAAGCCATAGGACATGATTTTTACTCTAGTATATCTCAAAAAAACCAAATATTTGGGTCTTCAGAAAATTAGTGGGTCATAATAACTCAGTGATTGCGGAAATAAACCCTTATATTAATTTTACTAATTTTTTATATTAAAAATTAGGTATTTACAGTAGTAACTGTACCCAATATAAACCCAATTTCACTTGGTATTTTTTCATTAATATAACACCCAATTAAATTGGTATTTAGTTAAAGCTCAGTAAGCTAATTATTCAACCTTATAAAGGTCTAGTTAAACTTATTATTTTATTTTTAACAGATTTTTTTGAATTTTTCTTATATTTTATTTAAATAAATAAAGATATAAATTCAGGGTAAGCTCCAGTGCTTTTATTAGCAATTGTATTGCTAATATTTTTTGTCTACCAATTACCATATAGCTTTTCCCTTTTGTAGACAAAAAAAATTGTTATTTAAAGACACAATGAGTGCTCCACAGGAAATGTAAGTGAAAAACCTGCTTATAACACCTGGTCTAAAGCTAAAAACACTGCTCCAGGACATCACCATGGAGGGTCAATCCTACCCACAACCAGAGTCAATGAGCATAGAGGAAAAGGACACCCTCTTAAAAAAGATAGTAATCAAAGACTTCACCTCCTCTTCAGGATCAACTGTCCCATCTGGAAAAGCAGGTTCTTAAACTGGAGGAATCAAAGTCTTTCATGCTAAAGGAAGTAGAGCAGTTGCAAAACAAATTCAAGGTGGGTTTCCAACAAATGAATCAAACCTTAGCAGAGTTGAAGGTAGGGAAGCCAAGCCAACAACACCCTACCCAAGGAGGGTTACATCATTCCCTGGAAAAAACCCCAGTAGAGAAATGGAAGTGGGATTGGTTCCACTAGAAATGGTCCAGTCACAATTGCAACAGGGATCCTCCCCCTCATCAGACTTCCTCAGCTCACCCCTACAAAGGAAAGCAAAAGCGCCAAAAATCAGGGCTTGCAAAAATCCCGTGGTAAGTAGATTACACTTTAAGATTGAACAAAATACTGATGATTAAAATATAGATAATATTATTGATGTAAAATCTCTACAGAGAATTGAGGAGGACTTGAGAAAATTAGGTTTTGATGTAGATAAACCTGACTTATCTTTTTTCAATAACAACAGTACTATTTATAATAATAATACAGTTAATCCTCAGTTTCCACCATTTACTAGTGAGATGAGAAGCTCACAAAACAGTGAAAAAATTGAGAAGGAACACATGGAGTATTTTAATAATAACCCTACTGTCCTTAGAAATGTTTCAGCATTATGGAATAGAATGACTGATTCACAGGGGGGAAAAAATGAGGACTTGTAGGAAAGTCGTTTTTTTGTATTTCTGACTAACCTTGCTGTAACCTGGTTAGAACTTCAAGTGATCCATATTAAAAACTGCCTCTCATGAATCAGGGAGTGAAATTTGGAGTCCATACTTTTTACTTTTATTAGTTAGCTCAATCACTGGCAGTAAATATTTGTATATATATTTATTGTCCACAAAAAATATACAATTCTAAAACCACGTTAAAACCAGAATAGCTGCTGGCTATATTTTTTAATGATATCATACAACAAGTATTTGAGAAAACATTTGCAAAACCACTAGGATGTGTAGTTTTTGAAACATGACCAATAATTTCCTTGCTATTCATAACTACTTTTTTTGACCATTTATCATAACACCAAAAAACATTAAGCCCAGCTTTTAAATAAGGATTTTCAATTTTAGGATCCACAATGTCATATAAGCCAACTAAAATAAAATTTTGACCTGAAAATGTTGTTGACTTCCACATTTTCAATATAACCCCAACAACATTTCCTTTTGATGAATATACCTCAACATTGCCATTTCCTTGATTTGTTGAATATAATGAGTAGTTTTTTCCATCCAGTAACAAGTTATCTACTTCAATAATTTGAGGTGATAGAATTTGAGATAAAACAGATGGTTGATTTTTTGTAAAAATACTGGAAAATATTTTTTTACCATCAATCATGTTGAGATACTCTATCCACAATTCATAGTCTTCACACAGTAGTTGAGATGATTTTGAGGGAATTTTTCTTTTCTCTGAACTGAAGACATTTTTAATTTCATTCTCAAATCGATCATTAGTTCTGTCCATTAATGATTGAAGCTGACTGGTCAAAATAAACCTTTTCATAATGGTCTTGTCCATTTGACCTTTAAAAAAATGAAATTAATAAAGTTAAGTAGCTTTAATTAAGGAAAACATACATGTTTTCATATTGGTTGGAATGGAGCTTAACATTCCATTTATACGCTCATTGGCCCATGCTGCAGTTGATGGTGCTGGCCCAAATCTTCTCAGGACTTCAGGAAAATGTTGTGCTAAGTGGATGTTTGGCTTTATATTGATATCTGGCCCAAATTTCTTAAGACACTTCATATAATCTTTTAACTGACCTTGAGGGGATGAAATTTGAGCTTCACGTATCTCCAAGGAAGTCAGAATATTGATTATTGAAACCAGCAGTGAAAGACATTTAATCAACTTCTTCTCTCATGCGTCAGAATTTTCAATAGCCCAAACTGGTATCAAAGCTGCCACATAGTAAATTTTACATAGTACAAACCATTCAGCAGCTTTAAGATTTGTACCAGCCTCTCCTAGACTACTAGGAACACGGGTTAGCCATGAAGGGGTCTTAGTATTGCGGATACAGGTTTGAACAATTAACAATTCACTCGATTGTAGACACAAATTATCTGTTGATGCATCGAAGGCTAGATTTGTTCAGTGTATAGAATAATATCACAATATATTTTAGTACATTTGATTAAATTTTACCTTATGAAATAGCTTATTAAAATTCAAAAACAGCTTTTAATTTCCCAATGAAATTTTAAGGAATTTATATGTACCTTGATATTGGGAATCTTGAAAATTGCTATCTTCAACACCAAAAAATTATACAAAAAATTTGACATAAAAAATTTAATTTTATAAAAACCAAAAAAAAATTTTATTATTTTATATTTTAAGAACAGTATATTATTAATTTTACCTTCATTACCTCTGAATTACCCCTTTGAATCACTTATTTTAAACCTTTGAAGCCCCCCTTTAGCCCCTCTGTCACCCCCAGTGGGCCCCCCCTGGGGCCGACTGGGGGTGGAAAAGGGGCTTAAAAAGTGCCAGGAAAGTCTGCGCAAAGGTGTTTCTCTCTAGTAAAATTCTGTTAAAACCCTCATAAAAACCTTTCTCAATTCCATAAACTTAAAATCCATAACCTTATATAGATATTATGTTTAATCTCTGCTTACTTTTTTTCTCTCTCTCCATGTTGCCAGTCACGAATTTATATATATGTTATTTCCCATCAAATATGTAGTAAAATTTAGTTGAAAAAAAAAAACTTTTTTTTGATTTAGTCCTATGAAACTCCCCAATTACTCACTTTTCACATTGAAAAAAGAATTACTTATATACTTATTCCAAAGTCATCACCTGTCCCAGTTCCCTTATTCATGGTTTGATGGACCATAATGTTTAAATTATGGTGAATTGAACCTTTTTTTAAACTCACATTCTCTGATCCCATGAAAAAAAATCCCACAATTATTTTTATTTTCATGGGACCACAGTATTTTAACTCACGTATTTTTTCTATATTAATCAAACATTCAATTTCTTATGGCTCATTTTTGAGCCAGGATTGGTGCCTGCTACTTTGTCACGTGTAGAAACGTATCGCTGCGACACTTTGCTGCATGTGACCAGCAGCTAGCCACCAAAGGCTGGGTCAAATGAACCATATCTGTTTTATGATATGGTCCATTTGACCTGGCCACCTAAACCATTACTTGTCACGTGCAGCAAAGTATCCCAGCGATACTTTGCTGTATGTGACCTTTTTTTTTCCTCGCCTTGGCCTGGTCAGATAGACCATAGCCAGGGAGAAGGTGCTGTCACGTGCAGCAAATTGTTGCTGCGACTCTTTGCTGCACGTGACCAGCCTTCTCCTATGCCCCCTTTGGCAGATGGACCATAGTATCAAAGTACTATGGTATATCTGACCCAGGGTGTGGCCGAAGAGGGCTGGTCACGTGCAGTGAAGAGTTGCAGCGACAGTTTGCTGCACGTGACAGCGCCTAATCTATATCTATATTAAAAGTGCAAACACTTTTCAGTTTTATTATTAATCTTACAAAACAAAACAAAACAAAAAAAAAACTTCTGAAGTAGGAGAAATAATGATATCAAAAAATTGATACTATCATTTGACTGAGGAAACATAAAAAATTTCTAACCTTTTGACATTAGCTGAAGGCAAATTGTCTTGATTAGAATAAGAAAATTAATCTTGATCAAAATTATAAAATAGCTCTTGGATTATGCTTGCTAGTTTGCAATTTAAAAACACTTCAAATATTACTTAACACCAAATAAACTTTAGAAAAGATGTGGACATGGTCATTTTTATGGCTCAGATATAGTAAATTCAGTGCAAAAGAATCTCTACCTTAATATATGTAATCCATTTGTTTAATGAAAAAATAATAATAGTGAAAAATACATTATGACAGGTTATAATATTTGACTTTTTTTCTAATAAATCATAGCATGGCACTTTTTCCTGTTATTGGTCTTTTGATGGAAATAATTTGTTTTTTTCATGAAGAAAGTGCAGAATATTATTTGAACTTGTCTGAAATTTGATGATATCTGTTTTTTAGAGTTTCAAAGATTTTTCCATTCCAAAATCTGCATCCAAGAAAAAAAGTTTGGTTGTAGAGATTTCCCATAAATTATCAGATATTGATAACAAATTATACACCTATATCTAGACATCAAATTTAGCATCAAGAGATTAATCCACAGATTACTCCAGGAAACCTGAAAAACGACTCGCCTACAAGTCCTCATTTTTCCCCCCCTGTGATTGTGAGGAACAGACAGTTAAGCTCACAAGTGATACAATTTCGTCCTTGACATTGAACATTTCTCAACTGGAAACAAGAAATAAAGAATGAGAGAATTAACACTTGGCTCTAACTCTTAAGTATGATTCTTTTAGTAATAAATATAGTGAACTTTCAAACAAATTCTGTGATTTAGAAAAGTTGTATGATGCTAATTTATTAAAAACAGAATCAAGAACAAAGTTATCTTTTACCTAGACAAATCATAGTGTCACTGAGCTGCTACAAAAATTGACTAAAGTTGAGATTGAAACTGCTAATCTATTAATGAATTAGGATAATCTTAAGTATAATAAGTATAACAATAATCCTTTCATCGGAAAAAATTAATCTCAATCATTCCCCATTCCACCACAAGTAAAACTATCTGGTGGTAGTGTCAAGTCTGATAATACAAATGTAAGTCACAAATACGTGCAAGAGGAAATACAAGACCATTTATCCAGAGTAAATGAGTTATTTAACTTACCTAGGATTAGTGAAACAAAATCCAATCAGAAGAACTGGCCTAAGATAGATCAGTAACCAAATTATGATGGGGAAGCCAGCTCTGATTGGCAACATTTTATACAAAAAATTGACAACTTGAAATTCTCGTATAAGTTTACAGATTAATAAATAACATCAAAACAAACCTCTTTATTTAAGGATGTTGCTTTATTATGGTTTGAAGCTGTTTTGAGTGATGGTAAAGATTACTTTTTGGGCTGAATGGAAACAACTAATTGAAAAACAATTTGGAGGTTCTAAATTCAGGCTCACTCAGCAAAGATTATATGAGAAAACAAGGTATAATCCGTTGAATGGTGACAAACCTATGGTATTTTTAATAAATTTAAATAAAATATTAAAATTCATTGAGCCTAACATGGATTTTAAGTTATGGAAAGATAAGATAATATATAAATTACTTATATCTGTCAGAGACATTGTTTTAGCTAGAACAATAATGGTTAATGAATATTCTGAATTTATTAATATTTGCAATGAAATATTATTAAACCATAAGTATGAAGCAAGGTAAACCACTTATAAACAAAATAATGAACCTGCAAAAAATCAGAATTGAAAAACACTTCAGGAGAAGCAGAAAAAACATACTGCACCTGTAGTACCTAAAAAGTATGAAACTAATACTTGTTATAAGTCTAATAAACCTTGTGTTAAAGGTCACAAATGTGAGAAGAATATAAATATTGTTGAAAATCAGCATGAATCTGAAGAAGAAACAGAAAAAAGTAAAGATTCAAGTGATTATGACAGTAATATCTCATATAGTGATAAAAATGAAGTCTGTATGTTGGAAGATGATTTGTCCATCTTTGAAACTCCAATATTAAATATGGACTCAAATGAATCTTTGATGAATTTTAAAGATGCTGAAATCATTAAGGATATACAAGCTGATAACTTGAAGATGACACCTATCATGGTTCCAGTTATCATTTCTGGAGAAAATGTAAATATAGTATTAGACACAGGAGCTGCTGGTTCTGTTGTTTCAAAAAATACATTACAGAAAATTGATAGTGAATATAAGTCAAAGCTTGAACCCCTTCAAAGTAAAAATTGGAGAGGTTTTGGATCAGTACTACACCCCATTGGTAGATACAAAGCTGCTGTTTTCTTTAAACATCAACATGGTTATGTTAGAGTAACTTGTGACTTTGCAGTAATGGACAATACTAATTGTAGTAACTGGTTTATCATTGAAATGTTATTCTGACTAAGTTTGGTGTGAAATTAGACACTTCTTATAATAATTTTACAATTGGCATGAATAGTAAAAGGAAATTTAAAATAAATTCTTTTAACACAGTCTAAAACATTGAGTCAGTAATAAATATTCCTTGCAAAGGAAGAGAATGAAATGAATTGAAACTTCTGGAAACAGAAATTTCAAAAGCATCATTTGGCACTCAGATAAGTGAAGTTAAGAAAAAAATATTTTGGACTTAATTAAAGCATTCCCAATGACTTTTGCACATGGAACCAACGAACTTGGCCTTGTAAAAGATCATGAAATGAAAATGAGTTTAACCTGTGATATGGATAATATTCCTGCTAGTCTTAAAAAGAAACCATACCCTGCTTCACCAATGTAGAGGAAAGACATAGAGGATGATATTAAGATGATATTAAAAATGAACATTCTTGAAAAGGTTGAAACTACACCAAAATATTGTGTAATATTACCAGTGCTAATTTCTTATGAAAAAGATAAAGCAAGACTGTGCGGTTATTATAGAGCATTAAATACATACACAGTGGATGATATTTATCCCTTGCCAAGGATTTCCTCTATACATGCTACCCTTAAAGGTGCTAAGTATATAAGTTGCTTAGATGGAAATAAAGGGTACCATCGTATTCCTGTAGAAAAGAATTCACAGAAATTCTTGTTGATAACAACACATATGGGAATATATAAATTTCAGGATGCCATTTGAACCAAAAAATTTTCCTTCAGTATTTCAGAAGTTAATGGATATAACATTCCATAATGAAATGATTGAAGGATGGTTAATGGTATACATTGATGACATCATAGTGTTCTCTAAGACATATGATGAACACTTAATCCATTTGAAAAGGTATTTCAAAAGATGGATGTAATAAAAATGACCCTTGAATTGAAAAAATGTAAATTTGGGTTTGAGTCTTTGAAAGTGCTTGGTGATATTGTATCTGGCTTAAAAATATGTTTAGACCAAAATAAGGTGGCTGCAATCAAGAATATTGGAATTCCTCAAAATGTAAAGGATGTACAATCTTTTCTTGGTATGAGTGGTTATTATAGAAAATATATAAAGAACTACCAATTAATTGCTGCACCGTTGACCACACTGATAAAGAAATAAAAAGCTTTCATTTGGAATAATGAAAGAAAGCAGGCTTTTGATAAGTTGAAAGAATGTTTGATGACAGCCCCTATCTTGGGATTACCATATTTCCAATTACCTTTTGTATTGTATACAGATGCAAATTTTATTTGCCTGGGTGCTGCTTTGCATCAAAAACAACTAATTGAGGGAAAAATGTCAGAAGTAGTAATTTGCTATATTTCACATACTCTAAGAAGTAGTGAATTGGAATATGGTGCTACTCAACTTGAATGTTTAACAGTATTATGGGCTCTTGAGAAGCTACATTATTACTATGAAGACCAAAAATTTGAGTTAATAACTGACTGTAGTGCAGTTAAGTCACTCTTAAACATGAAAACTCCTAATAGATATATGTTTAGATGGCAATCAGCTGTACAAGAATACAGAGGATGGATGACTATTACTTATAGAGCAGGAGACTTACACTCTAATGTAGATCTGTTATCTAGAGTACCTCTACCCAATATTAATGATAATCCTGCTTATGTTCCTGAAACAGAGATTATTAACATTTATGGCATTTATGTTGTAGATATTGAGGATGAATTTATGTAATTAATTCTTGATAATTATGCTTCAGATCCTGACTTGAGTAATCTTACTACAATATTAAATGATCCATCTAATGCTTCAATTAGTGTTTTAATAAAACATTACCAAAAAAGTATAAAGAAGCATTAGAAAAAGGAAAATTTTCCATTAAGGATGGTTTTATATATTACAGAAAAAAATTAAGCATTGTAATTGTAATTCCCCCTTCAATGAAGGAGTTAATGTTAAGCATATGTCATGATGATATATTAGCAGGTCATTTTAACTTCAATAAAGTATTAACCAGAGTAAAAAATATAGCTTGGTGGATTAACATGCCTGATGATGTTCAAAAATATGTTGAGACATGTGATTCTTGTAAAAAACATAAAGTATTGACAGGCAAAGGAGCTGGTTTGTTACAACAATTTGAGAAACCAAAAGCTCCATGTGAAATAGTCAACATGGGCTTTGTAACATGTTTGAAAATAGCATGGAATAAGAGTTATAATTCTTTCTGGGTAGTTGTAGATAGTTTTAAAAAATGTGTAAATTTATTCCAACCCAAAAAGATGTTTCAGAAAAGGACATAGTTTTTTTATGGTGGACACAAGTGTTGAATATAGCAGGTTTCCCCAAAGCAATAGTCTCAGACAGATATCCAAAATTAACATCTGAGTTCTGGACTTCACTTATGGATGTTTCAGGTTTTTAATAAAAAATTTCTACAGCAAAAAATCCACAAACTGATGGGCTGGCAGAAAGAATGAAACAAACTTTAGAAGATATGATAAGAAGATATTGTGCTTTTGGTCTTGACTTTAAAGACAATGACAAATTCACGCATGATTGGGTAACCCTTATCCTAGGTTTAGAATTTGCATACAATAGTACAGTACATTCTGTCACTGGCAAAAAGCCATTTGAGTTTTGGTTGGGTTATGTACCTAATACCTCTTTTAAAACTCTTAATAAATTACCTAGATTGGATATCCATCCAGGTACAAAATCTTTTCTTCAGATGCAAGAATTATGCAGAAAGCATGCTCAAGAATGTATAGATAAGGCATTTGAGTATGAGAAGAAAAGATGGGATAAAGCCCATAAAATACAAATGTTCAAAGAGGGTGATTAAGTCCTTATTTCTACACTACATTTCAATTTAAATGTTAATGTTAAATTTAAGGATCTATTCATTGGACCATTTGTAGTAAAAAAGATGGTTTTTAACAATGCTGTTGAAGTTATTCTATATGCACCATATAATAGAGAACACCCAGTATTTCCTATATCTCTTATAAAACCATACCACTCTAATGATACTGCTCTATTTCCAAGAAGATCAGGAAGGCATAAACAGCAACCTGAAGAAATAGTTGAAAAGGCAGAAATTGAAAAGATACTTAAAAAGAGACACCTTACTAAAGAAAAGGGAGTTGAGTATCTATTAAGATTTAAAAATAAATCAAGTGAATATGACAAGTGGATTCCAGGAAATGAAATCTCTGATCTTAAAAATCTCTTGAAAAATTTAAATCCAAATAATACTGTTTAATTCAGTATATGTATCATAGAAATTTTAAAATTATTTCTCTATTCACCCCTTACTTATTAATTAAAATGTCTTAACATTTTTTTATTGTTTTTTTGGGTGAGGAAGTGTCAGCCTAGGTATCTCCAGGACTGAGTATTTCTTATACTTAAAATAAGATAATCTTAATTACATTAAGCTTATTACTTAGAAATAAGGTTAAAATACTTATATATATGGTTATAATACATATATATATAATTATTACACTATTGTATAACTTACAGTAGTTTAAATAGCTTATCCATAGCCTAATAATACCTATTAAGGTTTTAATGGAGTCATAATACACTTATATTAAGTAATATTAAGTAATTATAGACATACATAAGCTTATATGTATACATAAACCTCATATTCAGTGAAATATGTAGTTAGATTATGTATATTTAGGTCTATAAGTGGGGTTTAACCTCTTAATTGCCTATAACCTTTATTTTTCTGCTTATTTTAGGTCATATGGATGTATTCAGTGGACTCACAATTCCTAAACAAGCATATACACCTATTTCAGGTGCATATATCCAGTTTGGACAACTTAATCTGCTTCCTTGGATGGATTTACACAGATTTATGGGTTGGGATATTATTACTGGATTAATATGGCTTCTTGGGGATGTTATTGGGGGCTTGGACAGTTAATTTGGTTCCTTTATATGCATTGTGTTTCATTATATACTCTTTAGATGAGTTATTTTACCTGTTTCTTCATGGTATCTGCTTTTATCAGTCTATTCTATTTATGGTATGGGTCTGTGGTATCATTAATTGTGATGGAAGTCCTTACTGGAGGTCTGGATGTTGAAACTTCTCAAAGTGGATGCCACGGGGAAGTGATGGGCCCTCACAGTGCTGTAATTTCTGGGGATAGCAGTGACATCATCTGGATTGAAGGTCTTTGCACTCCAGTGGATTTTGGTATAAGTAAGAGAGGATTTGACGGGTTATTGGACATCACTTACTTACTACACATTAAACAAACACTAAAAACACAATTATTATCATATATAAATATATTATAAAGCATTTACAAATTGATATTATCTTTATATAAGCTATAACTATATTTTATTGATCTATTTTCCACCACTAGCACGCATAAAATCCAAGTATTGTGAGTTTAATTAAGAATAACTATTTTATTAGTCTTCCCCTGAAGTTCAATCACTAAATCATTTATCAATAAGTAGTTGGAACATTAATATCTACTATTAAATCATACTTAAATACTAGCACAAACTGACATATTTTCTCTTCAAAAACTTCTTATGATATTAAGTAATTTCTCTATATATTGATAGCTCTACAAACTTATGTGAAGATGTAAAAAAGCTATTGATTTTATTTACATGAGAAATTTACTATTACATATGAATTCATAAAGAAGAAGCACATTATTTTTAAAATCTTATGCATTTTCCAGTCTGTTAATGTTATAGACTTAACTCATATCAATATTTCTTTTATAATTAGAGTAAGTCAGATTACAAGGCTTTTTGAAATAATAATCAACTGTTCTTCAATAAGTATTCAACTTGTATTTGAGTTTATTTCAGAGAGGTTTCAAGCTTGATTGTTGGTTGTTTCATCACTGCCTCATTATGTGCTCAATTACATATGAATTTGGGTTCAAGGTTGTGGACTTTCTAGCAAGTCCGCCCCACATATTGTGTGGTGATATATTGTATTTTATCATAATTTTAACTTGTGTATACAACTTGTGTACCTTTATTAATTGTTCCCATGTATGCTTCATGTGTTTAACATAATTAATAAGTACTTTTTGCTCAGTCTTGGAAATATCCAGGCTGACCAAAACTAAGTAAAAACAAAAAAACAAAAACATGAAAATAATGAAAAAATTAATAAAACTTAAAAAAACAATGGAAAAAAATGTACAAAATTAAAATTAAGTAATAAAATAATTGAAAAATGAAAAAAATGAAAAATTGATATAAAATGTAAAAAATGTAAAAAATTGAGTAAAATTGAACAAAATGAAGAAAGAAGCAAGGAAAAAAAATGAAAAAGTAAAACAATTGAAAAAAAATTGAGAAAAAAGAAAGAAATGTAAAAGATAAAAAAAATTGAATAAAAGTTAAAAAATTGTAAAAAAAAATGAAAAATTGAAAAAATATAAGAAATGTAAAAAATAATGAAGAATTGAAAAATTGAAAAAAAATGTAAAAAAGCAAAAAAAAAATAATTGAAAAAATGGAAAAAATAGAAAAAAATAGAAGAAAATCAAAAAAAATGAGTAAAACTGAGTAAAAATAATAAAATTTAAAAACATGAAAATAATGAATTTCATTTTTTAATTAAAATAAAATGGAAGAAAAATCAAAAAATTAAAAATTTTTTTTTTTTAAAAATGAAATAAAAATGAAAAAAATGAAAAAAATATAAAAATACACTACCCACCAAGTAAGATCACCCTAATGGGGATATCCATGTGCAAATTGGAATATTTGAGGGAGGGACATAATTTCAGCCAGGCTATGCCAAGAGTCTAGTAAAACATTATGTTAAGTTATTGAACTAAATAAGAGACAAATGTTTTTAAATTATATATAAAAATAAAATTATATAACAACAGTTTTCATATAATTAAAATAAGTTTTATATTATATTTATTATTATATACATTGTATACACAGTCAAATAAATGTAAAAATATCATAAACTATAAAAATTGGTGCATTTTTGTATATTTAATTCTTATAAAATTAATAATTAATTAATTAAAAATTCACATTATAATTATAAGTAATAAATTAAACTTATAATGTAATGTAATTTATTAATTAATTTTATATATTAAATTATAAAAGTGATATCTTAAAACCAATAATTATTGAGAACCATTTTTACTTACAATTGGGTCAAGAAATAAATTAAACAAGTGAACACTTTATTTAAATATTAATGGTTTATTTTAGTAAATTATTGATTTTATTAAATTACTTACATATTTAGTTTCAATAAATAATATACTGGTACAATTAGTTTAACTTACTTGTAAATATTGTTTTATACTATATTAATTAATTATATTGATTTTGTATGTCACAAATAGTATAATTTTTATATTTCACTAAAACTTATTTTTTAATAAAGTAAATAATAATGTAACATGCTTTGATATTACTATAGCTACAAATTCCCTATTTTATAATAAATTAGTATCCCATATAATATATTGAACTTTTACAGGGTTCAAGAGGTGGATATGTTGGTTTTTTTTTCTGATTTAGTAACTAGTTACATGACAACTGTCAGGCTGACAAGTCAAGTACAAGGACGTGAACTAGCTTGAATGGTCAGTTGTCTAGAAGATTTAAATGGTCCTATATGAATACTGTAGTATAAATACAATATGTAGTAAAATATAATCAAAATTAAAGGTCTAAGTAATATAATTCTCACTATTTTTATATATGGCTTACAATCTTTGTAGTTGGTAGAAAAATAGATTTTATAATTCAGATACTATTCAAAAGTCTTATAAAAAGTACTAATTGATATGTATTGTAATTTATTTGGTTATATTGGTTAAATTGTAAATGATAAAGAATGAAGAAACAAGACCCAAAAACTTCCTCCTTTTATACACACTAAATTCCCCAATGATTTCCTTAATGTACCATCCAATACACAGTTAATGACGCCTCAAAACAACTAATAGACCTGCCCATGAACATTCCTAGTAACCCATGACATAATTAGACAAATAACAACCATCAAAATCCTGTAATAATAAGAGAAATCCATCAAAATTAAAGAAAAAGACAAAAAGAGAGTATATGCATATAAAACAATAATATAAAAGACTAAAGGAGACTTTTTAAGGTTAATAATAGCTTTATAATAAGGGGGATTCACTGTAGAAATGGAGGGGCTAATCCTGACATTATACTACGTGAAATTCCCATCCAAAAATAACCAATATTGACTGAGAAACCACCCAAAAACTCAAAAAAGAGCGTGAGTTGTGGGGTAACTACTGCAGTCCTTGGAAGGCGCTTGCACGGGTAAGTCCTTGACTAAAATTAGCCAAATTTAAGTGTGGTGATGAAATAAGACGCCAAGAATGAGGTTATTAATGAAATTAGTGCATATAAACAGGGTCAATGCACCACAGAAAAAATGGGGGGGTATTGCTAGCAATACCCCTTGCTTGAACTCCGTTGAGCCACAAATCTATGCTTGAATTATGCACACATCATCACCATGTAGGAAATTGTTTGGCCTTACATTTAGTCAGAGATTTGTCACAAATTGAGCTCAAGATGAACCTACATTGATCACCGTTTGATCTTGTAAAATCCTAATTTGATCATCAGTTGAGCTCCCTTTGATCTCACTTTGATCTAACATAAGCTTTTGCATATCCAATATGTCAACTATTCACTTTCAAAAAGATTCGTAATGAATTTCACATGGAATATTAGAAACAAAACCAGTAATTTTGAGTAAATGGCTCATCAAAATGATTAATCTACAACAAAATACCATCAAAATTCAATCTGATTACTGAAAACTTTTGGTAAAATGACTAATAGATATTTAAATTGGAAAATAATATTCCATTTCTCAATTTCAAATTCAAAATATAAATCCTCGTTTGAAATTTGAATTTTGTAGATTCCTTGCCTTCCTATATTATGAGTAATATTTGAGGTGTTTTACACCTTTGTAATATGGTGTTGTGCTGCTAGAAATTATCTCTGTTTCAATTCAACTTTATTGAAGCTTGATTCCAGAATGATACATATTTTATAACTATTTTGAGAAAAAAGTCACTAGTAATGAATTTAGCCTTTTATCTGTCCTTTATTAAACCTCACTTAATCCTACTTAAATCCAAATTGACCCACAAAAACTTTATTTGGGATATTTTTTAGCCCAGGATGATTCAAGATTGGAGCAAAATATTATTTTAAATATCCAATATGCCTATTGATTAAATTTCTTCAAGCTTACTTTAAATTCACATTAACATTAACTTTCACAGGAAATATTAAACACAAATCTTGAAAATATAGTATTTAAAATCATAATAAATATAATATAATATGCTTACAACAAAATTTTCTTTCTGGATTAATTGAAACAAAAAGTTGTTCATTTGTGAAAATAGAAAAAATACTATCCATCTTGAATTTAGAATTCATTTTTAAAAATTTAATGCCCCCTCACTTTCAAGTTTATCATGTATTTCAAAAATTATATTTTTAATAATTTTGTGAATAGTACACCTGAGATATAAACTTGGGGATATCAAAAACTAAAACATCAGCAAATTGAAATGTTTTTTATTGTTATGAATGGAAATAATGATTGAAAAACACCATTAGAGCAAGTTTGATTTTGAATAATAGGCATACTTTCTCATGTAAATTTCAATAAAAATAATTTTTATTCTTACATAAGTTGCGGTGGATACATTTGAGCTCAAAAAGAATTAAAATTGACAAAATAAGACTTCTATAATTCATATTCAAAAATGAAATCACCCTTCATTATCTACCTGTAAACTATTTTAAATTGAATAATTTCAAAGTCAGTATATACTGATGTTATTTTTTCTTCTAAAAAATTTATTATATAGATTAATAGTCATAAACAGTTGACATAGATGTTAAATTTATATAAGCAATCTTTAATTCATAAAATGATAAAACTATCTTTTATGTAAAAAGTGATGAAGGAAAAAAATATTATTAAATTTTTGATGCAATATCAATAAAATTGAAGATAGAGCATATCAAAAGTTTAAACTTAATTTCAATTTTGATATCATCATTTTATTTTATTTTACTTGAGTAGAAAACAGATTTTAAATCTCAATATAATTTTAAATCCCATTAGTTTGTAGATTTCAACATTTGAAACTATGAAATAAATATTTATGAAAGAATTTTAAAATATTTGCCCTTCTAAAAACTCATAAATCCAACTTCAAATCTTCTAACCTTCACAAGTAACCACAATGCATTCTGAAAATACTCTATATCACTACACAATATAGGGGGTGGACTTGCTAGCAAGTCCTCAACCTGAACTCAGATGGAACTCAGATGGAACTCAGACTGAACTCATACTGAACCCATACTGAACTCTACTTGAACACCCACCTAAAACTGTTCTTCTGAGTGGTGTTCATTCCTGATTGTATGGCTCCTTTATCAATAGCTCAATGTGTGTTCAATCTATGGTGAGTTTGGGTCCAAGGTTGCGGACTTGCTAGCAAGTCCGCCCCCCATATTGTGTGGTGTATTTAAATAATTAAAGGTAAATAAAATTATGTTTTTATTCTTTATTTCAATTTTTGATAAATAATATATATATATACATATATATATATATATAATTTCTTAAAAAGTCTAAGAGGGAACTTAATAGTGGTTTTGGCATTAGATATATAGATTCAACTTTCAAAAAATTTGTTTGGAATAAATTACAAAGAAAAAAAGGATATATTTTGATGAAAGAATACTGATTTAGGTTCTCTTAAAATTTTATTAACCATTTTTATGGAATATTAATCCATGGTTATCATTCTTTATGATATTATCATAGAATTTTTTCCTTTTTTAATATAATGATTTTCTATTGTGTGGTATGTAGGCTAAGATAAGTTTAAAAGATTTATTGAAGATATATATACCAGAAACAGTATAATCTGTAGATTTATAACTATAACTTACTTTTATGATGTTTAACATCATTGATAAGTAGCTCATGCATTACACAAGTAAATAATTATAGTCTCTGGAAATAATTCCTTGTGAATTTCAAATTTTTTGTTATTCTTAAAATCATTACTCAAATAAACTAAAAATTTCTTCAAATATTGATTGAAAGAAGGAGTTACAAAATCTTATTTTGCAGTTATAAAAGTTTGAGTTTTTTTCATATTATCAAGTATAATGAACATTTGTAAATTTTAACTTGAAAACTAGTGATCATAGCAAAGTAATACTGGAAGAATCAGATAAAAAGGGTGGAATAAAGTCATAGCACAACAGGAAATGATACAAAATTGTTGATTTTTATCTCACAAAATTCAACATATTTTTAACATATTTTACCACCTCTAGATAATGTTTAGTGGATTTTAACATTATTATAACAAGCAAACTTAACAATGTTTTGATTTTTTTTACAAAAATAAATATTGTTAGATCATTTTTTTAAAAAATATGACTTATTTTTATGCTTTATCTACAATAGTTAGTAGTTTTTTTTGCAGAAATTACTTGTTTTGATATTCTATTTTTAAATATTTTAAGAGACTTCATTGCATTAAAGTTTTGTAATAATTTTTCATTAAAGCATCATATTTTAAATCTAGAGATTTGGTTTTGAAATAATATATATTTTCATGTTAATTGACTCATTATTTTTGGATTGATAAATTATGTTAAAATTGGGATTGCTTATTTCTAGTGAGTGTACATCATAGTTTGTTTTCAAATCAAAGATTAATAAATGGTGAAATTTGGTAAAATTCTAAATATCTTTTAAACCTTTTTGATTTAAATAATGTTTAATGTTATGTAATCATTCTATAAGTAGAACACAGTTAAAATCTGATAATGGTACATTGCTTTCAATTTCTAATACTAAAATTATATTCTACTTGAAACAATGTAAACTAAAGCTTGGTATCTCATAAGAAACTCACAATTTTCAAAAATCATATTTCCAACTTTTTAAACATGATACACATTAAAATATATTTTAAAATAATTTCCTAATTAGTTGCAAATACTAGAAAATAATGAACTCAATTTATTTTAATACTTAAACCATTCTGATGAGTGAATTTCACAATCCTCTAAGTAACATATGGTTACCATTTATACACATATGCATGATTTCTCCTTTTGTTTAATTTTAGCTGAATCTAAAAAGTAAAATCACATGTTGAATATCATCTATAGACACTACGCAATATAGGGGGTGGACTTGCTAGCAAGTCCTAAACCTGAACTCAGATGGAACTCAGATGGAACTCAGACTGAACTCATACTGAACCCATACTGAACTCTACTTGAACACCCACCTAAAACTGTTCTTCTGAGTGGTGTTCATTCCTGATTGTATGGCTCCTTTATCAATAGCTCAATGTGTGTTCAATCTATGGTGAGTTTGGGTCCAAGGTTGCGGACTTGCTAGCAAGTCCGCCCCCCATATTGTGTGGTGAGATAAACTTCTTATATTAGAAGCTAATATTTCATATGAGAAATTTGTTATTGAGTTTGGGAAACATTAATAAGTGTTGGGTATTATAATTGAGCCATTTATTCAAGTAAATAAAAAAGGATGACCTTCTAAATATTTCATATATATATATATATATATATATATATATATAATAAAAATTAATTATATAGTAGCATTTAACCATGTTTTTATACTAATGTCATATAAAAAAAGGGATTGAACTAAAACTTTTAGTAAAGAAAATAAAAATAAGATAAGTTAATATTCTTGTTTATATTCTCATATTTTTGAAATGGCTTACTTAAGGGAGAAAATTATTTGGTTTTAGAGTACAAGAATTTCTAGATAAAAATCTTCACAATATAGTTTGACCCTCTCAAAAAGAAAATTCCTCAAATTTTACTATCACATTTTATATATTTGTTAAGTAATAGAAAATGGAGTTGTGTCTTTGACAATGAAGCTTTAGAAAATGAAATAAATGATTTAAATTTATAATATAATTTTTGAAACAATAAATCATGTATTCAAAAAAAATTATATATCTTACAATCAAGATAACAGTATTAATTAAGCAACTCTAACAACTTTGGAAAGAAAACAAGAAAAAAATAATTAGTAAAATGCATAAGTTATTTTTAGAATTTAAGGAAATTTAATAGCTCTACCTGTAAACTAGCCTTAAAGCAGGTTTGGATTTAACATGTGGAAATTCATACATAGTACCCTTCCATCATTAGAGCAGAATAAAATTTATGTAGTTTTATTTTTTTAATTTATAATAGTATTTTTATTTTTGGCTTTTTCATTAGTATAACTATATATTTTTTAACTTTTTTGTTTTTCATAACATAAGTTCAAAGCTGCACATCACTACTTCAAGATGAAACTCCATATAATGTAATAAATGAATGATATATTATAATGAATTTTACTAGAGACTTTTCAAAAATGGTGATTAAGAATACTTATTATAATTTTTTAAATTTTTATTATTATTCTATCTCTTGAAAGGAGATGCCAAATCTCAATTTAATTAGTTTTTCCTCAGAAAAATTTATTCTTGATCTAAATAAAATTGCATCACTATTAACTAGATGTTATTATACAATTTTAACAATTTTTTTATCTGAACATAGTTGAAATTATGTATAAATTAAAGTGTTTCCACATAGTCTTACTATTATCCCACTATTATTTTCACATTTAGATTTCAATATAACTGTAAAATAAGTTTTTCAATAATTTTAATAATACCTTAATATTTAATAATTTAGTTACATAGTAGATTTTTTATCCTTTTTTTTATATGAGGCTTATTATATAAACACCACTTTTAGATTTTATCCATTTTGATGTTTGATAGTTTAAATTTTCATTCAACTACCCAAATTATATCAAAAAAAATTCAAAAGTATATTTTTTTAATGTACTCTTTTTGATAAACTTATCATTTCTTATAGTTTATTCTTCAACTATTTATTGTAATTAATTACCCACTCATTTATGGTCTGTTATTGTTGTTCATTACATACAGACAAAATAAGGATACTCTCATATTATATTGGAGTTTTAAATTAAAAAGTAAATACTAGTGGCTGGTATTAAATATGAAGTTTTTATAACTAAGTTGAACAATAATTAATGATTAAATGGAATTTTATATTACAAATTTTATTGAATGTATATAAAATAACACTCAAGAAATATATATAAGATATATATATAACCATTGTATATCAAAAATGAAGTACTTATCAACATGGTCTTTTTAAATGATTTTCAAATTTACTTAAAGAGACATTAATATTACCAATTCAAATTTTATATCAAATATAACAATATTATTATTTCATTTTTAATTATTTTACAAAAAATTTGAGTTGCAAAGTAATTTAATTCAGTATTTAATGAATGTTTTTGAAAAATATTTTTAAAAATAGAAATAACCCCTCACAAAAAAAAATATAATTTTTTTTACTTACAATTTGCACCATATTTCTACCCTTAAAATATTGGTATTCTTCTAACAAAAATATTTTTTAAATAAATTTAAAATTTTTTTCATTATTCAATTACAAAATGTCAAATTTATAATTTATTTTACCTTACTAAAAAATTTAGTTGAAAATTTAATTTTGTATTTCCAAAAAATAAACATAAATTTCAAAAATTAAAAAAACAAAATTATAAATATAATTATGAGAAAGAGGTAGATTAAATTTATAATATTCATATAAAAAAAATTCATATATTTTATGGTGTTTGAATTTTAAATTTAATGTATTAAAAAATAATTATTAAATAACCAAGCCAAATGAAGTTGGCTTGGATTTTTGGTATCACTAGCACTTATTTTTTTTCTTATACTCACATTTTAATTTTAATTTTTTCTTTTTTTCTAGATTTCTCATTTTTTTTATGATTTTTAATGTTTTTAAGACCGAAGTTGCTTTCAAACAACTTCGGTCTAACGTTTCTCTCACTTTCCCACCAGATTGCACCTGGTAGGGAAAGTCGCTTCCATTTTAGAGACCAAAGTCCCTTGCAGGGACTTTGGTTTCTCTGTGTGCATTGCACAGCCAGAAAAAAACTGGCTGTGCAATGCACTGCATGCAGCACATGCAACACACATCGCTGCTGCAAGTAATGCGCGTTGCATGCAGCACGAATTGCATGTGCTGCGCATATCTCATGCAGCTGACTTGATATCAGCTGCATGAGATATGGTAGCGATTGTGCAACGCGCGTTACTTGCAGCAGCAACGCGCGTTGCACACTGCTTTGGCCACCTCCCAGCCTAGTAAATTAGCTGGGAGGGTGGCAAACATTACAGCAAGCAATTGAAGTCGCTTTTAGCGACTTCAATTGCTTGAAAGAGACACTTCCAGCCAGAAGAAACCTGGCTGGAAGTACTAAATTGCAATGTAAGGGGCCCAAGCCAATTTCAAAAGCTTGGGTCATAAATTAAGGTTTCTAAAAAGCAGCCAGTATAAATCTGGCTGCAATAAAAAGTAAATTTTTTAAATAAAATACATAAAAAAATAAAAATGTGTTCAAATAAAATATACAACACTCTTCAGCCAGTAAGAAACAGCCTTCCATTGTTACACATAGAAACAAAATCAAATGTTTCTTTCATCAACATTGGTCATGTTTCAATATTTTGAACCAAGTAAGATCAGGAAAAAGGTCACGGCAAAAAAATTGCATAATTAAAAGTCTCCCAATTTAATATGGTGCGGAGGTTCATATTTTAGAAATAGGTGGTGCACATTATATTTCCCTTTAAAAAAATTCAAAAATGAATTAAATTTGGCGCAATGTAAATTTAAATGTGATGAGTGTATGTTTTTTAGCTATGTGAAACATGGTAGCTAGAATTATGTGGCATCAATTTTTTTTAGATGTGAAATTCAGTGTTCCACAAATGTGCATCTGTACAACATGCAGCCAAGTAAATTCTAGCTGGAATTAGTATATGCATAGGAAAAAATGATCATGCTGTGTACAGTGCCTTGGCAACATCATTCTTGGAATTTAGATGAAGTTTATCATATGACTTGGAAGGCTGCATTTTTTTGAAAATGTGATCAGTGAAAATTCATGATATATACATCTGTTTGCCACCCAATTTATTTTTCCTTTCTCTTTCTCACTTACCTTTTTCAAAAATTATCAATCATATTTTTGCTTTATCATTTTGAATTATTGGTACTATTTTCTTGACCTTATCTGATTACCGGTAAGCAATTTTTTCTTGCTATTGCATTTCATATCATTTTGGTTTGTTACACTTTTTTTACACTTTTGACAAGTTAATCTAATGATTCTAATTCTGAATTTATTTTTATGGTATCTTTTACTGTACCCTTTCGATTCATTATAAAATAATTCTTTTTCAGTTAACTTAAAGTTTTTTTATTTGTTTGTCAATTTACTTTTCTTTATTCCTTATCAAAAATGTTCAATTTATTTATCTAACCATTTATTTTTTAAAACAGTGATTATAAAATAAAATTTATAATTAATTTTGATTAATCAGCTACAAATGGAAGAAGATTTTATAGACATGTAAGTTCATGTTTTGCTTATCATTTTTCTATATTTCTTTAATACTTTCTCAACCATTATATTATTAATATGAAAAGTAAAACATCATCTCTTACTTGCTGAAAGCATACAGGATAATGTTTTGCTTTTCATAATAATAATTAGATTGTTTGTACTTTATCTTTAATTTATTGATTTTTAAGTTGTTTCAAAGTCTCGTACTTGCTGAAAGCATACAGGACAATGCTACAATTTAAAAATTAATAATTTATTGAAGTATAACTTTCTAAGTCAATATATTGATCAGAGCAAGATTTTTCATTTTATATATGTGGATATCATAATTCCGTAAAGTTTTTAATATTACTAGTGTATTGGAGTTATACTTTCATTATATTATTAATATTAAGTGTAGAGCCAAATCTCGTACTTGCTGAATGCATACAGGATAAAGCTATACTCTTTATATGAATAATTTAATAAAGTATACCTTTGAAACGCTTTCTTAATATTTGAAATAAAGAAAAAGTATATAAATTTACTAATATGTAGATATGCTAACTTTTGTATTTCTAATATTGAAGATATGATAAAGTTAAAGGTATCATTGACTGATAATTGAAATTATGTTACTATTTTCTAATTTTTGATTTTTTTCTATTTTAAATCAAAATTGAATTCTCATAGGATTGAACCATCAATGAGTAACGATTTGAAAAAAAAACGGCCAGGGAAGAACTCTAACAATAGGTGGGCGAAAGACATTGCTACTGGAATGAAACTTGTAAATGCTCTTGGAATGGATACAAACAGGAAGAAGCCACATTTCTATGCACGATCTTATGCAAATAATATGACAGATTGCAATAATTATTACAATTTTTTTCCTGGATGTAGTATTTATAAACCAAAAGGTGTCTTAATACCTAATGTTCTTGTGCAGACTTTTGAAATTCATGAGCTCAAAGAACTAGATATGTTAAAAGCTACGGTGCAATGCATTAAGGATCTTTCTTACTGCAAACATGAAATTAAAAATAATGGTTATCATCGAAGAGCTGGTGGTTTTGGAAAAATGTTTGGTGGTGGCTTTATTTTAGATAGAAAGAAATCTTTACATATTCGTAAGTATCACTTTTTTTAATTTAAATACTGAATTTTTGAATGCTTTTCCTTGCAGATGAATACACTGATGATATTGTAAAAACGGATGAATATAAAAAACGAATGAAGAGGATTGCAATGTACTTTGAATATTTTTTTAAAAAAATATCATATGTAAAGTACAATGAGGCAACTAATCTTTGCGCAAAACTTGGTATTCCTGGATTTTCAAAAGTTTCTAGTGAAGAAGAGGGTGTACCGTTTGCTAGTAATTTAACTTGGACATCTGGAGGGAATGGTAATGGGTTCTCTAATGAGGTTCATCTCGATAAGGATGCAAGTGAGTATACTTTAGGAATATTTTTTCCTAAAGATACAGAAAAAAACACCATTCATATGAAGTATGATAAGACCCAACTACGACAAATAGGTGGAGAACTTATGTTTCCAGAAATTCGAAGTAAAATCAACTTTGAAGCAACTAATGGAATAACAGTGACATTATGGCCTGCCAATCAACTAAGGCATTTTACCTCAAGATGTCATGAAATTCCTGGCTTCACTAGGATAGGTTCTTCTATTCAAATCAGCACTAGACTTTTTCATGCTATAGAAAAGCTTAATGTTTTTGATATTGATATTTCAGAATACTTAGAAATTAAAAAAGAAAAATTTAGGTTAGAATATTTGATTAGTGCTTTAAGAGATTTTTTGAAAAGAGATGACTTAATAGAGGAAGAAATAGAATCAGAAAAGTATTTTTTATATAATGTTAAGACAAATCTAAAAAATCTAGATATATAAATATTAAAAATTTATATTATATATACACAACTTAATGCAAATTTAAACATAATAAATACTGGGAGTAGCTGTAACATTTTCAGTTTTGATAATTATAGTATTATCTATTTTTTTATTTGTGAAATAAAATAATTTTTTTCATAATATTATAAGAAAATTTGATTTACTTTTGAGGAAATATATAAGTTGTGAAATCTTTAAATGTCATTTTTATTAAATTGGTAGCAAAGGTTCTAAAATAAAAAAAACTATAATAAAGAATTTGAAATATATTAGCCATAAAAATGTGCTTTTAATGCTACCAAATTAACTGTATAGTATTTTAGGTCAAACAGGCTTATTAATAAAAAAGTTAATAATAAAGAGTTGAAGAAAGAATTTTGAATCAATAATAGATTAAATTGTATTTTTTTAAGAATGTACACATTTAATTATTTAAATTGTTCTACTTCTGATTAAAAATGTTACAATCAACAAAAATATTTGTAATAATTAATAGATTATATAATATTAAATGTAAAGTAACAAAACTAGAGCAGTTATCATATTTTTATATAAACAATAAAATATTTAAGAATTTAATACAAGTATTTGAAATCATATAAGTAGATTTTAAAATCTTTGTTATTGCTGGACTTACAATAATATTTTTTAATAATTAATTTAGAAAATCATGTCAAAGGTTACTTAATAAATTTCAAAGATGGTCACATTTTTGACGTATTTGAAGGAAAATAACTTGAATTATACAAGATATATCATAAAGACAGAACTTTATCTATTTACATGTTGGAATATTAATTTATTGAAAGGCTACGTTTAGCAAAAAAAGGTGATACTGGCTGAATGGAGCTCCAGTGATTAAGAAAATCTGCAGAAATAGCCCTAGCAATTCCCGAAGGACTTGGGGTATCAAATTTTAAATTAAATGGATCACACTTGCCTATAAAAGGTTTTATTAATGTTAAAATATAGTTATTTAAATTTTTCCAAATTATTTCTTCCATCAAATGATTTTTTTTTCATGTAAATTAAGAAACTTAACTTCTGATATTACCTCCAAGCAATCAGCTGCTGAAGCCAATCTATGATCTTGAGAGCTCAGAAATAAACCACAGACACCATTGATTATATAGAATGTGAAAGATTGATATTGGTGGTGGGAGTATTCAGAATTTATTTTGTTTAGTGCAGCCTTTTGTTTCTCTCTCATTGTAGTCAGTTCAGTATTTTTGTTTTTCTCACTTGATTGTTGAGCTTCACTAGTCTTGCCACTTAATATTGTTGCAGCACAATATTTTGATTTAAGAATGATAATTGACATAATTATATCAATGATAATATTGCTGATTTGAAGAAGAGTTGACATTGATATATCACGGGTTTGAAGTGCAGTGGGACCAACTTCTAAGCCATCAGAAATCGGACTCTTCAGATTTGAAAGGTGAGCTAGAAGCTGAAGACCACGTTCAATTGGACAATCTGAGTTAATGTTTTGATGTGATGGAAGCTGGCTGAATTCATGTGCGTTCAGATAAAGTGAAGATGATATAAGAGATACCCATGAAGAACAGCAGTGGTCACTTGGGATCATTAATCTCATGAGCATTCGGATAAGATTGGATTCAGGGTGATCCGTTTTCTTTGTTGAGGAAAGAATTTCAGTATTTAAACCATCAGGATCACATAAATCTTCCATTTTTTTGAAATCAATATTATCGAGTACCCATAGCTGTGAGCTATCAATCTCTAAAAAAATATTTGCTACAAAAGGAAAAAAAAAATAAGTAAAAGAAAAAAAGTCAAGACTAAAAATTATGGTAACTTACATAACTCAGTAAGTTTTGAAAGTCAATCTTCTCCACAAGATTTTTCCCAATGAAAAGTAAACATTGGAATATTTGACATGGGTTCTTGGGAAGAAGTAGAAGAGCATAATTCGAGGAGAGTAACAATTTCCAACCACAACCTGAGGACCTTTGCCGTTCTGATTCTACCTTTATAAAAATTATGAATTTTACAGAATTCCTCCTGAAAATCAGATTCTTTTAGAACTGAGGGTGAATAAGTTAGAGGTTTTTTTGATATCTTGATTGGAGTTGATTTCATTGGTAGAGAAGCTTTCAAAGTGGTCAAAGTAGGTAATTTAGGAGGTGATGGGTATTGCTTCTTAGAAATGAAGGAATTTGGTGATGAGCTGTTTGAATCATCATCTTTATCAAACATATCAACATGTCTTGAAGAAGATTTTAAACTTTGCTTTTTTTGATGAACAAGCATAGCTTCATATTCTGACAGTTGATCATCGCTATTTTCATTGCTCTTTTCATCATCTTCATCAGGGAGAGGGCGTTTATGGATGGAACAATCTACAGCAGGTGAGTTTCTGGTACAAAATATCAAAAGAAAGATAAAAAGTACAATATGTAAGCAATAAAAGAGATATATGATTGAATTTTAAAGATAAAAGAATAACAATAAAAAAAAGGAAACAAGAATATACTCATTATCAAAACCTTTGCTTTTTTTTTGAGATTTATTATTTGATACATCAGAAAATTCATTAGCAGAAGCCAGTTTAATACGTCGAACAAAAGAGGAGCCTTGGGATAATCTCTTTTTCTTGGAGCGGATAACAGGTGTTTCAAGATTTTCCTTAGAAGTTGAAGCATGAGTTAAATCTGATGGTTCATCTGTCTCATCATCATCCCTAATGACAATGATTTCATCAGGAGGAATCATACCCTCCTCATAAGCTACAACTATATATGAAGAAAAAAAATATTAATAATCTTATCTAATAATTTAAAAGGAGACAAAAAAGGTGAAGAACATACATTTTTCAAGGCTTTTCACATATTGGAGTAATTCATTACAAGGGTTAGATAAATATGAAGGAGAAGGATTATTGTTAAGGATCTTGACAAGCTCTTCTGTTTTATCTCTAGCCAATTCAAGTAAGTTGCAATACTGAACTCTCTTTATTTCCTGCCTCTCATTGCTAAGTACAGGAGGGTTAGGTGCCATGCCATGTGGCAGACATGGTGCAAGCTCAAAAGCTTCAAAGCGAGTATCAATCAGAGAGTGAGATGAAACACCTTTGGGTGCTGGAAAATCAAATTTTTGAAAAAAAGATATAGAACATAAGTGAAGTATATAAATTAAGAGAGAGGAACATGATATACATACAAAGTGGAGGTGTAGGATTTTGAATGCTAGACATATTGATTAATGAATATTAAAAAAAAGTATTCGATATCAAAAAATTATGATGTAATATGATGAATAATTATAAGAAACTCTATTCTATAAAATTGAAGTTGATATTTAATAGGATAAAAAATTGAATAAGATTAAAATTAAAGTGAGGATGAAAGAAAAAGAAAACATAAAGAGGGGGATTTTATATTATTTGAGATTTTTTTAACATGTATTATTCATAGTGGGGTAAGCTGAGTAACATGCTAAATCACAATCTGTTTATATTGAAGCAAAATTTGATGTAGCTAACAGAAAATACTAGTAATTCTTTGGGGACTTTTAGTGTGAAAAACAAATAATAACAAATGTATATCCCATATGCAAATTGCCACGGGTAAATACAAAATTTTTTATATTAGAATTTACTCCTAAAAAATGGAGATACACTTAATTAGTATATTATATGAAAAAAAAGGATAATCCTTTATGAATATTTGTTAAATTTACTTTTAGATGACAATGCGAGATTCACATATATACTGATATGCCTCATCAAACAAGAAATGAATTATAAATATAAAATTGGTAACATTAGAATTTAAGATAAGAATTTGTTTTTTAAGTGACAGGAGGAGTGTCAGGCTAGGGTGTGGTCACTGTGACCAAACCTTTGCTAAACTTGGATACAACTAAGGGGAAAAAAAATTGAATAGTTTTATTTTGCAATATATCTTATTCTGCACAAGATATTGCATTGTTGTCCCTAACTATACCAATATTGTTACTTTTCAAAAGTTATAGGACTACTATGTTGATAAAATATTATTATGAATCACCCAATGAAATACCTTAAGCAACATTCAAAATTATTAAAATATTAATATTCAATTTGAGATTTGGATTAGCTAATTTTTCACAACTTACCACAGTTTTGATTAATATAATAAAACTTGAAAAAAATTGTTGAGATAACCTAGAAATGGGTGCAAGAAAACGATGAAACATATGACTTGAAACTTAACTCATACACTATTGATAAACTTCATGGATCCTGATTAATTTCTATCGAAATTAATTTTGGGACTAGCATATTGAATTTTAGCTATGACCAAGTACTGTAAGTGCCATGGTTTGTATTCAATATATTGGTGTTGAAATTAATTTTGATAGGAATCAACAAGTATCATATGACACCATGCATGAAACACTGACAGAAACCATCAAATTTATGAGGCAATGAACCTCATAATTTTGATCAAAATTAATATAGACCCCTGCATATTGAATACAAGCCATTTCACATGGACTACACAGACATAGATAAAATTCAACATGCATGGCTTAAAATTAATTTTGATCGAAATTGACCAAGGCATTAAAACATCAATTTTTATATGGTGTACTTGATCAAACCAGTTTATCTAACTGCTTAGCTTACCTATACTTATAGGAATTTTATGCATAGTTCATGTCCATATTAATTTCAATCGAAATTAATGTTGACTAATACATAATGAATACATGCTATGCCACTTACACTTGCCAGGCATAGCTACCATTAAATATTCCAGTATCAAAAATTAATTTCGATTGAAATTAATTAGCATGATAATCATGAATTTCTGGAGTCAACTGCTTATTTTTATGCATGGTGCCTTGCCAACATTAATTTCGATCAAAATTACTTTTGATACTGGCATATTGCATGTATATATGCCTGGAAAGTGTAAGTGGCATATTGTGTATTCATTATGTATTGGTCAACATTAATTTTGATCGAATTTAATGTTGACATTTGCATATTGAACCCAAGCCAGAAAACAACCCAGAAGATTCTTCATAAAACTTCCCATTAATTTTGATCGAAATTAAGGCTGACCATATACATATTGAATGGTAGTTATATCTGGTCTGAGTAAGCGGAGATTACTTATATTCAATATGTATTGGTCAACATTAATTTTGATCAAAATTAATGAGCATTTTGATCATGAACTTTTTCAGTCAGTTAGTTGTTTCAATGCATAATGGCATGCCAACATTAATTTTGATCAAAATTAATGTTGAAATGATATAATGCTTTTTTGCATGACATGTAAAGGACAGCAAGTATTTTTAAGTATTTAAATTTACTATACATGTTGAGGGTAAATATAAAATTTACATATCCATATTAATTTCTATAAAAATTAATGTTGACCAATAGATAATAAATAGTAAATATGCCTGGCTAGTGTAAGTGGCATAGCTTTTTTTCAATCTGCACTTGGCAACATTAATTTCGATCAAAATTAAGGTTCATGATTATCATCAATTTATCCAGTCAGTTGCTTACTGTTATGCATGGTAACATGTCAACATTAATTTTAATAAAAATTGAATTTGACATGCCACCAAGCATTTTTATGTAAGATGAAAAGTAGGGCACTCTATTCTTAAGTAAACACATTACAATGCATATTGAGCATGTAAATATCATTTAGACATTAATATTAATTTCAATCAAAATTAATGTTGACCAATAAACATTGAACACAAGCTTTACAACTTACACAAACCAGATATAACAACCATTCAATATGTATATGGTGCTCACTAATTTCGATTGAAATTAATGAGCAGTTTTATGAAGAATTTTTTGGGTCGTTTGCTGGTTTGGGTTCAATATGAAAATGTCAATATTAAATTCTATTGAAATTAATGTTGACCAATACATAATGAATACACACTATGCCACTTACACTTTCCAGGAATAGACACCATGCAATATGCCAGTATCAAAAGTAATTTCAATCGAAATTAATGTTGGCAAGGCACCATGCATAAAAATAAGCAGTTGACTCCAGAAATTCATGATTATCATGCTCATTAATTTCAATCGAAATTAATTTTTGATACTGGCATATTTAATGGTAGAAATGCCTGGCAAGTATAAGTGGCATAGCGTGTATTCACTATGTATTGGTCAACATTAAATTCGATTGAAATTAATATGGATACATAAATGTGACATAAAGAGGTATGGACCATCAATTTGTTGAAAATACATTTTTATATCTCATACATTATTTGTTTTTCTTAAATAAAATGTTACTCTCTCTCAATATCACTTTATAGCATTTACCAAGCTGCTTTGAGAAAAAACAGAATACATAAAATTATTACACAGAAGATCACCGTTATACCTAAGTTATGATGTTGTTGATTCTCTATTAATTGATTCCCGAATCTTTACCAGATCAATATCAGCTCCAACCCCAAGTTACTCACGTTCATTCACAGATAATCCTTGCAAAAATGTTGCTGAATAGCAATTCTTGGGGAGGTATTTGGGAACATTGAATATACCATTTTGTGCAACTGTCCTTTCTGATGACCATGAATATGTTTTTAATGCTGATTTTCTTTGAGCTGGTGTATGGGCTATGTCCTGAATCATCTTATCTATTTTTTTAAACAAATCATTGAGTTCAGGATTTTGCCATCCAGGAATAGCTCGGATAGGTGCAGTTGGGGCTGGTGCTGGGCCTTCCTCGATATCAGAGATGCACCTAGTATCATGAAAAAGCACAACAAAACCTGGCACATCACTGCAGAGATCTCTTTCTATCTTGTAGCGTGCACTAGAAATCTGAATTCCAACTAAATCAGCTTCATAATAACAAAAAGCAAAGTAAAATAAAAAACTTACCTTGGTCCGATAACGTTTTACTTGTGCCCTTGCCCTCTTTTCGATCTTTTCTCTTGCTACCCTTTCCTCTTCTTGCCCAAACAACCTTATCATCTCCTTCCCCTTATTAACTACCCATTTCTCAATAACACATTGAGTGAACTGAAGCTTAGACTGATCGATTGTATTCAAGGTGGTGAGCCATCTGGTACAGTGGTCGCATACTATGCTTCCCATGACTTGATTCCAAGTTGATTCTGAAAAATCACGGCAAGTCCAATCAAACGCAAATTTCCGAAAACTTTTTTCTTGCAATTCACGCTCTAAGTTTCTTTTGACAGAAAGTGGGATCGGTGCTCCTCCTTTTAGTCCTCGAGGCTCAGGTGCTGGAAAAAATTTGGGTAGTCAAATTTTGGATTGCAAGAAGGCTATAGAATTGGTTATCAGAAATTGTCGATCAGCTGCAGAATTGGCACGGTTAGAAGATTGGACTTGGGTTAGGACAGTTTGAATTGTTTTTAGTTTGAATTGGTTCCAAGCTTTCCAATTTTCAATCTCCAAAGGTGTTGGGCTGGCAGGATATTTTGTTATTTGGGTTGGTCCCCCAAGACAATACTTCAGAAAGTGGTAAATATTTCTATTTAGACTGTCCGAGCTCCTGGGAACATCATTCTTTCTAACTAAGCCTCTTACAGCCCTTAACCCCCGTTCTCGCTCATGAGACTCTGCTGAATTGAGTCTGTGGTAATCACTGATACCCATAATGATTGAGGGATTCACTAACAATTCAAATAAGTTAATTAAATTGGTTATTTTTCAATAAAAGAATACACTACAAATTTGACTTACCTGCTCCACTTGTGCTTGCTCCTTGGTTAGGCTGAGCAGATGATGATTGGTCTCCGAAAAATTCCCTCAATACTTCACTAGCCCAATCTCTTCCTAGCTGATCAGCTTGCTGATCAGCACTTTCAGAAGCAGAAGGATGATTGGGATTAAAATTTCTCGGTTCTGAATGAGACTCTTCGCCTGGATTGGGACTAGGTGGTGGGTTAGGATTAGGTGGTACAGATTGAGATGCATCTGGAAGTGGATCAGCAGAGGGTGGTGGTGGAGTATTTCCAGTATTAGTATGTTGAGGCGGAAAACAATCAGAATCGGTTGGGTCAACAGACATCCCTTCAAAATTATCATCCATAATGAACTGTAATAAAATAAAATAAAATAAAAATAATCAGTTGTTAAAATTTATACCTATCAAAGCTAAAGTAAAAAAAGATACTATGTATATAGTCTTGTAAACATGTATGTTCTCTTGTCGAAAAATCAAGTGAATAATATATAGCTATCAGCTAAAGTTGGAAGGTCAAACATTTATAGTAGATGAATGAGCAAGAAGATCATTCATTAAGTAAAAATTTTATCATATTTCTCATTATCATGATTTTATTTCTTTCATTCTTACATTTAAGATAAAAATGACTCATTGAAAGCATGGGTTCTCTCGCAATAAAAGCAACCAAAATAATTGTTCACTGATTTATGATAAGGTAAGTTGGATGCATTGCATTTTTTAATCGAGCATTGAATTATTTCTTTCACCATTTACAAATATCACCAATCCTACAAATTTCCCCAATCCCAAATTAACACAAAGATGTTAGTCAACAGAAAATAAATTTGATTAATTTTTTCACTCACTACTGTCTGCAGTCCAATGGCAGTGACAACCTCGTCTTTGATTCCAAACATTCCTTTTTTGTGCTCGACAGTAGCTGCATGTCCAATTATTGCATCTTTCTTAATCACAATTTGAGTTGCTTTGGCTACTCTTACTAACCATCAATGCACTTGTGGGAAAAGCTCATAGGGATCCTTTGATGTTTCTTCTGGACGGAGCTCTTTGAAAGGACTTACTATTAAATATATTTGATCATTCTCTTCCTTTGATCTGAAAAGATCATCAATTTGCCCAAACTGGCTATCTTTTCCATAGTAGAATTCAATTGTTGAATTAGCAATGTGTCGATGGTAACTAGTAAACCTCTTTCCATGTATCAATATGCTTGCTACATTTTCAACTACCCGATCCCCACTTTTCTCCGATGGTGTCAAAGCCCGTCTTGAAGTTTCTTTTCCCATTCGTGCCCTTACCCATTTAGTAAATAATGCCATACTTAGATGGATCCATTTGTTTTGTTTATCGAGATCAGTATGGATTTTTTTAGTCTCACATTGATCATTATCTTCAGCTTCACCAAGATCTAATACCCTAGACTTCTGATACCAATGTTTGAGCATTGTTAGCGGTATCTCTCCTGTGGTAAATATTAATAAATTAGCACAGCTGAGTTTTTAAATCATTGCTTACAAACATTACATACGTGGATGGTGATTGTTTGGAATTTCAGATAATATATGATTCACCCGCTCTCCAGACCAAGTAGCTGTACCTGATGGTGGACCAAGACGCTTTATCATTTCAGGATAATGTTGAGTGATATGCAGATTTGGCTTTGCATTAATATTCTTCCAACCCTCTTCAAGGCACTCATGATACTCTAACAGAAATTGATCTAGATCTTTAAGCTCATTAGTCTGTATATTTTTTAATGTCAAAAAATTGGTGATCGAGCATAATGTTACAAGTGACTTGAGAAGATAATATTCTCTTGGTTTATCAGCTGAGGAAGCTGAAGATTCAGATTCTTAAAATTTTTCAAACCAAAGGGGTATAAGTGACAAAGGGAAGTAGAGAGTATACAGCATGTGCCATTCTGCTGCCTTGAGGGATCCTGCCTTTTTAGATCCTACTGATTTTGGAACTCGTGTTAGCCAGGAAGGTCTTCTTACTTGATCAATCATCTTCCATACAACCTGTAGCTCTTCTGCTGTGATTTGTGGATTACTACTACCTTCATTTTCTTTCTCCTTACCTTTCCTTTTATTTTCTTCATCTCTAGCTGTCTCACTTGATGAGTGAGATCCTTCACTCTGTGATATGCTAATGCTTCTTTGCCTTAAGTTATACAATGAATTCCTACTGTCACTGCTGTGAGACTGTATTGAGGCCAAATCGCTATATGGAGGAATAAATTTGGAGCTGGATGACCTACTCTGGCTTCTTGATCGATTTGTTCCCAATCCTTCATTATCTAGTCCATGATGACTTGATGACTGTCTTGAACTCGTATGTCTTTGCCGCTTGTGCTTTCTCGTGTGTCCTGTATCATCATCATCATTATTCGTGGTGCTTAAGCTACTTCTACGTTTTTTCGAATGCTTGTGCAGTGAAGTATCAGAAAAGAAATCTTCTTCTTCTTCTCTTACATGCCAATTTTTATCCTTTTCCAGCTTTCTTTCTAGATCTTTTGCTGCATTTTGGATTTGAAAATAGCTTAGACTGTGATCTTTTAGGTTGCCAAGCATATGTGAATGCATAACATCAATTGAGAAATATTCAGTTGGACGCCAATATTCAAGGTTATTCAGCTCACTCCATCGTAACCCATGATTTTGAACAATTGATACATGCTCCCAATGTGACTTAGAATTTTTCCACTTTGTTGCCCAGCACATATGATCCTCATGATTCCATAATGAAAAATTTCCCACATTCTTTTCACTAATTTCATCTTTAGAGATATTACAGAAAGAGCAGAACATTTTTGCAGAGTGACTCGAAAAGCCAGCCAATTTTCATATTGCAGGAATGTCACCTATCAAAGAGAACAATGCAACTCTTAATTTCCGGCCACGTGGATAAAGATGTGTCTTTTCAATCAATATACCATCCCATAGAGTTTGTAGATCATTAACCAGTGGTTTTAGAAGGTGATTAAGCTGTTCACTTGTGGGTTCTGTTGGTCCAGGTATAATAGCATACAAAAAAAGATTTTCCATTTTGTATCTATCTTCTTGAGGTAGGTTCATACACACCATCATAATATTGCCTACAGACTTCTGATGACCTCCAATCCTATTGCCACCAGGCCTAAACCAGTCCACATATAAAGTAAACATTAAGTTGCCTGAAGTTATCGTATATTCATCATCATTGCTATCCAGAGCTGGAGTGGTTATGGGAAAGTTTTTCCAATTTGAACCATCACAAACATCCTTCATCAAATCACACTCTACACGTTCTGCCACAGGGGTTTTCTTCTCAATCAGAAGCTCAAATTTGAACAGTTTGATCTTTTCCTTAAGCCAGTCGATAAAAGAATGGTGATGAAATGTTTTAAGAGATAAGTATTTTACATGTTCTTGATGTTCCTCCATCAAATACAGCCTTTCATCACATTTAACTGCAATTTGTCCTGCTCCAAACATTTTTAAATAGCGCTTTGATGATGAAAGAAACGGTTGATTGCAACATAGTATAGATGGTTGAGATTAAGAGTTATACTCATAAAGAGCAAAGCATTTAGGACAGCATGTTTTAGTGAAAAATGATTGATTGAGCTTTAATCAACTAAAAACTGTATCTATCAAGCGTGGGACCAGGGGGACAATGCTATCAGAATCTAGTATTCCACTATCACCTAGAAGTTTGAGCTTCTTAATTTCTTCATCCAAAAATTGAGTACAACCTTCTTTGCTCAAATGATGAATAAGAGAAAGATTTGCTGCCTGCCACATAATTATTTGGCTATACCGTTCCCCAAGATTTGAGTTTCTAGAGACTGTTGAAGATACTTCTGCCCCCAATAGCAACTGCCCCTATGTAATAAATCATTGAAACATCATAAAGACTTTTATTCTCACATTGAACTATAGATATACAGCTTACTGTTTCTGTGGAGCTGGAACTTCCAATGTTAAGTGGATTGTTGGAAGAAATAACCATCTGGGCCTTCCTATTTCTTTCCTCTTGATGTTTTGCATAAGAATTAGAGCTTTTGAAAGCCATACCAACTTCAAAGGACCCAAAAGAAGTTTGATACTTTCTATTGACACATCCAAGATCTTGACATTGACATACATGAAAAAATGGAGGCATTGTAATTGTGATAATTGTAGGAAGAAGTTAGCTATTCGAAGTTACCGATTGAAGGTATTCCTTTTTTTGAAAGGCACTAGCTAATATAAGCTACATTTTTTTATCAAAAGAATATGATGGAATATGTGTTGAAATTATTTAAGTTTAAATTTTTAATTTTTAATCAGATAAATTATATATTAATTAAAAGTTATGCAGTCTACTTTATTTGTATTCTGTATACTCTCTGCATTTGTACAACAATGCATGCATGTTTATCAGAATATTTTCTATCATAGAAAAAATTCTGTTGTATGCACAAGCATCTTAATTATTTTTCTATCAAATGCCTTCTGAGTTATATCTAACTACCCTATAATTATTTGATTTTGATAAAAATTCTTAGTTATGGACTATAAGAAAAGTAATCCATATTTTTAACATAATTATTTAAAAAATTACCCCAAAAATCAAAGTTAAACCCAAAAATAAGGTTAATATTTTGTAAAAAACAATCACAAACATATTTCTTTCACTTTGAAAATTGGTCTGTACTAGGTAGAATTTTCTATAAAGAAAAAATCAAAAATACTCAAATAATAGATGCTACAAAAGTGTAAACCTTAAAGAATTACATAAAAGCTGAAACCTTGTATAACTTTTCATACATAAATGTGATGAAGTGAAACTCTAGTCTATTTATTCATGTTGAACAAAAATTACTCAATAGAATATGTATTACTATCATATTGGACCAAAAATAATTTTTTGGTAATCAAAAAATGAACATAGCCTCACATTTAACAAATTATTTTTGTGGAAGAATTTTTTGAAAAGAAAAAAAAATCCGTTTCTTTAATGAGTCTGCTTTTATCACATAATCATTCTCTTTATTTTATACCATTCCGTTTGAGTTCAAGTTGCATATAAAAATATAATTTATGCATATTATAATTCCATAAAGTTGAAATATTTCTTATTCTTAATTTTTGTGATATTTCTCCTTAAATCAACTTTGATCATAAAGTTTTGGAGCTCAACAATTTATCCTTCCTCTTTGTTTAATTTAATTGAACACTTTCTTAATCTAATTATTTATGAACCCTAGTAGCTCTTACTTTCCTCATGGAAACCTGCCCACAAACACAAGAACACTTAATAGAATTTTTAATGAGACTTTGCCTCCATTCAATTCTCACTTTTGTAGATCTATACACAATTTTTGTCGTTCACTTTTGGATATGTCACCAGAATCAAATGGATGGAAACAAAACCCTACTGAAGAGCAATTAGACAGATTTTCATCATTTGACATGAATTCTTGCAACATTGCCTTTGAACTACCTCATCCAGAATCAAATTCAGCGGTTTCGGAAAAGTTTCCACCAATTTTCCGTGAATCTTTTATTGAGCACCTTTGCATGTGTGGTTTCCCAGGATCAAATTTTGCTTGGAACTTAGATTGGTTTGACAAATGGAACCAGGTCTTGGCAAATATTCTCATTAAACACTGGGACAATGCCTTAAAAACCAATAATTTGATTGCATATCCAATTGACTCAACTCAAATTAGCTTCTCAAATCAAATAGGAGTTCTTCACCGTTGGTTTTTAGGTCATGCTGATAGATTAAGACTTGGGAAGGATTCTCATAGCTCTCAAGAAATAATCAAAGTGAGAAAGCATAAATATAGAATAAAAAAAAAGTATGAAAATCCCTTTTTTTTCAACCGTTTTTATTTATGACCTTTATTTCAAATAACAAAGATTCTTAGAATTCAGTTAACCGAACTAAACTTCTTAAACAACTTCCACATTGTGAAACTTATCACAACCTTTTCACAAACATCAAGTGTTGTTCAGACACCGAAATTGATAATTATGGATCGTTAAGATGTATCTTAATGCAATGGAGGTCTGAAGATTTTTCTAAAGTTGCACAATATCTTGACCAACAACACTTTGATATTCGAGATAATTCAACCTACTCTGGAAGTGTGCTAAAGGACTTGGCCTTGTACAAAAGAATCAGTTTGGTTTCAACATTATCCCCTAACCTTAATCCTTCTCATGTCCCCCGGGGTTTGCCGAATGACTGTTATTCTCCCTTATATCTTGCATCTCTAAATCCTCAACAACTCAGACTTTTAAATCCTCAAAATCCCATAAATTTACCTGCTCTCCTTGAAATTCTTTCTTCCTCTAATGTGAGTGATTGACAAACTCCCTTAATAATAGGTTTGCACACTCATACTCCTCATTTCCACTGTTTGGGACACTTAGCCTTGAAAACAAAAACATAATTTTAATGATTACTATTATCATTAAAATTTATAGAAATGAAATTTGGCTTACATTGTTAGCTCCATTTTTTTCCTTTGAATCTTATACATGCTTAATTCTATACTTCCTTGTACAAAATAATTCAAAACATTTACTTCATTTTGCTGCCCCATTCTATTCAGCCGATCAACAGCCTGTTGCTCAACTGCTGGATTCCAATTTGGCTCCTATTTCAACATTGAACATATAAAAAATTTAATATTTTTGTTCTTAATATGAAATAAAAGACATTGAGCTCACCATTATATATACATTTTGAGCACACCTGAGATCTATACCCACTCCTGCAGCCTGAATTGTTCCAACCAAAACTTGGCAATTTTTATTAAAATGGAATTCATGCATATTTTTGTCTCGCTTTGTCCTGCTGAGTTCACCCGTAAGCTGGGTATACCTAATATTGTGGTCATCTAAAGCCATTTTTATTCTATTTTGAAATATTAGAAAATTGTTTTTAATAAGCCAACACAATTTTGTAAAACAATTCATTATAGAGTCACTTACATCTGCAAAAAGTCTGCAAAGTTGGAGAATATAACAGCTTTTGAAAATTTATACCCCTTTCACCAGACAAAAAGTTTTTTAAGTGGCCTATAAGATGACAAATCTTTGTGGAATGCTGCCAGGTGAAATCAAAAGTTGGAGTTTCATCCAGATTTTCGTAGATTGGATGGTTGCAGAATTTTCTTAAAATCATCAGCTCTCTTAGAAACTCAGATGAGTCCCAAGGGAAGTCAGTGCTTCTGGGGGGCCCATATCGCTCAGTGAATCCTTCTTGAAGCACATCAAGTTTAGACCTCCATGGATCTGCTAATTGAACCAATATTCCCCTTTGAATCTTTTTTGGAAGAGACAAAATTGCATCCTTTGTTCTACGTAGGCTTATGACTTTCATTAAGTGATTGATTGATTTAATAGAATTAGCCTTTCCTTTTTGCAAACCTGGAAAAAGGAAATTCTTCCATAACCAGTCTTCTTGCCACTTTTCGATTCTAAGAAAAAATATGAGACTTTGAAGGTCAGTGGGCCTGTTCTGAAGTGGAGTTCCAGTCAAGCATAGTCGGTGTTGGGATTCCAAGTCAAATATTGTTTGAGCCCTCTGCGAGTAAGGATTTTTAATGTAACTAAAAGAATATTTGTAAAAATTGATTATAAAAATTAAGTTTTAAGTTTTAGATATAGAAATGGGCACTAACTGAGCTTCATCTAAAACAACTCTATACCAAAAGAGCATTTGAGTCACCGGTATCTTTTTTTGGCTTTGATTTTTTGACATCGTTGGGATAGCTATTTCATAGGTCGTTAAAACAATAGCAGTGTCCTGTAGCTCATTGAAATTAGTATTTTGACAATCCTTCCCATAAAGAACATTGAAAGGAAGCGCATTATCTTCAAAGTGCACACTTATTTCATTGATCCAATTCGATAGTGTTGCCAGGGGGCATATAATCAGTGTGGCTGAACTCCAATTAATACCTTCTTGATTTTCTGATACCTGGAATTGTCTTGCTTCACCTTGAGTTGCACTTATAAGAGAAAGAGTTGAAAGTGTCTTTCCCAAACCCATATCATCAGCAAGTATTGACCCGTTTCCTTCAGGCATTAATTGATTGTTAGGAAACTGATCTTTATAGTCATTGAATCCAGTTCTAAGCCAATGGTTGTCCTGGTGCCTCCACATGATATCCAACTTTTCCTTTAACATTCGTTCATTGTCAACCATAAAATTTATTGCTTGAAGTTGATGTGTTTTGAGAACTGTTTTGATTCCTTGGATAAGTTGATCAGCTTTCCAATCTTGAGTACTCTGAGATATTTGGAAAGAGCCTTCAAAAATTACATGCGGGATATTAAAAAAGATAGTGGAGTCATAGTTCAGGATTGGACATAAATCGATTTGAGCAGAAGAAAATGCTTCTTTAGCAAGACTGATTAGTGTACTTGAAGAAAAGAGGCATCCCCAAAGTTGATACTGATTACCAAAAACTGGAACCAAGTAAGCATGAAAATAGAAAGGCTTCATAGGATTCAAGGCACTTCTTTGGTTTAAATGGTGAGATCCAGAGCCAATGTCACCCAATAGTGGTCCAATGTGCTGACTCTGCACTTGAGAAAGATTACCGACAAGGGTTGGTTTTCTTTCTTCAAATAGTCCAAAAATATGAACATTCAAATGGCCTCGCTGTAAAATCGTGGGGGTCGGTGAGTTTTGAAATCTTGAAATTACATTCATATAAATTTGATCAATTGTTATTGAGAACTGTCCAACACATCTGAGACTTGACATATTAAGTAAGAATAGTATCTGAAGATAGTGGTTGTTAAAAGATGAATTGAAGCAAAAAATGAATAATCAGTTTTGAATAAAACGACAAAATAACTTTTTAGAATATTCTATTCTAAGCTCATAATTCTTTCACATGTATTATTATTATCTTTTTAAAAAATATTGGAAGTAAATCAATGATACCTGAAATGAATAATATGGTTTAAAAATAAATCTTGAGCCTATAGAGAAAATTTCGGTTTGTGGAGGAAGAAAAATTTTCTCAATAAAAATGTGCTTTATTGTTACATTATAATCACAAAATAGAATAATTTCACTCTTATTACACTTATTTATGTTTCTGTCTAATAGTAAAATGCTTTAGATGTCAGTTCAAAGTCCAAATTGAAACTACTACCTAGAACGATGTTTTGATACTAACATACTTTTTGTAAGTCTTTGGACAGACACTTATGGTGATCTCAATAATATTAAAATTGATTTGAATTGTATTTTTTTTCAAATATCTATGTAGTCTAGTGTAATAATTGAGATACTACAGTTTAACCTTCTGTTATCAACTTGGCAAGAAAATATATGTAGATATTCTTAGAACGAGTAACAAATTTTTCTTTCTACAAGATGGGAAAGTGAATATTATGATATGTTAAGTGATATGTTCAAGCTTTGCTCAATCTGTGCTCAGCTCAAAATCAAAGTAATCACCAAGCTCCAAGAAACCTGTGATTGAGTTTGGTTAAACCTAGGTCTAACTGATTACCAAATCTTTGTCCAATTAATTTAAATCTGGTTTCACAATGAACTCCCAACAGCCTTCCAACAGCTTTCCAACCACTTCCCAACATTTTTAAATGAGGGGTATTGCTAGCAATACCCCCCCAAATTTTCTGTGGTGATGCATTGTTAATTAAGCTAGGACACTAAATAAGCACCTGTCGCCTATTTTAGTGTGTTTCCCCACAGTGGGCGTAGAATGTGGGGTAATTATAGTGTGAAAAAGCTAACTTTGCTAAAAATGAAGCTATTCACATGGGAAAAAAGCAGGCAGAGTACACAGAAGCCATTTCTGGCATAAAAAACACCAATTTTGAAAAGTATTATTTTTATACATTTAAATAGCCAAATCAATAGTCCTAAATGAGAAAAATTGATCTGTCAAAGCGCATTTTTGATATTCTCAAATTTATAGCGCATATAGTCAACTTTTAAGTGAAATAAAGCACATTTCTTGTTTTTTGCATAAAACAGTGAAAATAAAAGCTTTAAGTGTACTTTAAAAATTATGTAGCCTTACACTTAAGGTTCTTAAGATTACCCTAACATGTTCCAACTTAATATTAAGTACATAAGACTTATAAAAGGTGGATATATGCCTGTATATAAGGTGTTATAATGGCATATTTTGTATATTATCATAATTTTACTTATATATACTGTTTGTGTACTCTTAATTATTATTCCCATGTATAGTTCATGTGTTTAACATAACTTATAAGTAGTTTTTACTCAGTCCTGGGGATATACAGGCTGACAACAACCTTATTTTCTTTGCTACACTAAAATTCTCATTTTTTTTCTTCTTTTACTCTGTATATACATTTAGTAACATCTTAGAGGGCCTCATTTGCATATTTAAAGGCTTTGCGCTCTCATCTTGTAGCTCACATTACTTAAATTACCTTAAATTTTACAAATAACATCTTTTTTAAAAACATATGTATTATTCTAGCAATTTTATTAAAGTTTTTAAAATACTAAATTTGGGATATATAGCTATATAAAAGGTTGCTTTAAGAGAAGTTCAATTGTTTTATTTTGTTTTGTTATAGCAGAGAGAATAATAATTACTTACTTGATTTAAATAAAAACTTTACATCCAATAGTTGTCTTTAAATCACTTATTTTCCCTATTAGTTTTGTTCATTAGCCTTTTTTTCTTCTATATTTTTCTCTCTTCTTCTAGACAACTGGCCAAAACATGATGTCTGAAAAATAAATGTGATAAAAGTAAATGCAAAAAATAGGTGTGAGATAAGTCATTAGGAGCCATGGGAATTTCAGTTTCTAAAACAAATTGTAAAAAAAATGAAAAAATAACAAAAATTCATTAAAGAATCATTTTTTTGAGAAAAAAAATTGAAAAGAAAATTCCCATGGTTGTAAGATATTTTTTTTACTTTTATTTTTCTCACATATCATTTTCACAGATATTTTCTTAGGCATTTTTTTCTTGCACATATTTTTGTTAAGATTATTTTTCTGAACTTATGTCCATCATTACAGTATCCCAAACTTGTGCATGGATATCCTCATTGGGGATATCTTACTTGGTGCATGGTAATAAAAAATTAAAAAATATGAGTAACTAAAGATGTAAATATATATACACTGCACAATAGGGGGGCGGGCTTGTTAGCAAGTCTGCAACCTTGGACTCAAATTCACCACAGATTGAACACATATTGAGCTATTGACAAAGGAACCATACAATCAGGGATAAACACCACTCAGCATAACAGTTTTAGGTGTGTGTTCAAGTAGAGTTCTGTCTGAGTTCAGGTTGGGGACTTGCTAGCAAGTCCACCCCCTATATTGCGTAGTGATATATATAAATAAAAATGTAAAAAATGTAAAAATTGAAAAATTAGTAAAAAATAATAAAAATGAAAAAGTAAAAAAAATGGAAAAAATGAATAAAATGATAAAAATAAAAAAATAAAAAAATAAAAAGAAAAAAAATGAGAAATTTAAATTGTATAAAAAAGCATGAATAACTGTTTAAAAATGTTAAAAAAATGGGAAAATAATTTGGGTAATTAGGGGTTATCAGAGTTAGAAATTTATAATTATTTGAAAATTTATTTCACACCAAAAGAAGAAAGCCACAAACTTGACATTATTTCTATACAAAGGGAATTTTTGGGGCATAAAATACTGTATTTTAAAGAATAATCATGGTTGACTGGGCAGAAAAACGCGGTATTTTACAATGTAGATTTCTAACTATGATACCCCCTATTAGAAATGTAAATAAAATTAAAATAATTAAAATAATGTAAATAAATGTAAAATATGTGAAAAAATTTTATAATGGTAAAATTGAAAAACATGTAGAGAATCATAATATTGAAATATTGAAAAAATTGAAAAATGAATAAAATGATAACAAATAAAAAAAATTAAAAAAAACGGGGAAAATGGAAACAATGAAAAAAACTAGGAAAATTAAAAATTAAAAAAACAAGAGAAAAGGGGAAAAATGAAAAAAATGATTATAAAAAAAATGAAAATAATGGTTAAAAAAAGTAAAAAAGTTGAAAAAAAATTGAAAAAAATGAAAAAATTCTAAGTATCAAAAAATTCAAAAAAAGAAGAAAAGAAAAAATTGATAAATAAAAAATTAAAAAAAAAATGAGAAGAATGATAAAAGTTAAAAAAATCAAAAAATTTAAAAATTGAGTAAAAATGAAATTCATTGAATCAAATGTAAAAAAAATGTAAAAAATTGAAAAAAAGAGTTAAAATGAAATGAAATGAAAAAAAATCAAAATCAAAATTGTGTAAAATGAAATAATTATAGAAAAACTGAAAATTGTTACTAAAAAATGAAAAAAGTGAGTAAAATTGAAAAAAAATTGAAAAAATTGAAAATAGAAAAAACAATAAAAAAACAATAAAAATAAGTAAAAAAATAATAAAAAGTGATTTAAAAAGATATAAAAATGACAAAAAATGAAGATAACTAAATAAAAAATTGAAGAAAATGAAAAAATAAAAAAATAAAAAAAATGATAAAAAATGAAAAAAAAATGAAAAAAGTAAAAAAGGAAAAAATATAATACACCACAAAATACTTGTGGGGGGGACTCTCTAGAAAGTCCTCAATTTGAATTCAGATGGAACTCAGACTGAACTTAGATGGAACTCTTACTGAAATGTGCTTAAAAACTTACTTGAACTATTGTACAAACCTAGCTGAATTTTTCTGGTATCATAATGAAAGATAAAAGAACTTATCTTAAATTTTGAATGTAAAAATTTCCAGAAATAATTCATAAAACTGTACAAAATGAGCACTTTGGTCTTCCAAAATTGGCAGGGGCCTTTGTTGTGTTGTTTGTTGCTGTTTATGGATGTCTTAATTGACATTTTATTGTGAAGTATGGGGTTTTCCAGTTTTATGGGCTGAATTTTTGAACTATTGGTATTTGGCTATTATTTTTGGATAGCCCTGGTTCTCTCTATATTTCATGTTTTGTTTAAATTTGGCATATTCTAAGTTTTGAGGCTTCATTTTCTCATTTATCATATTTTACTATAACAGTTTAATTTTGTTTTGTGTTTTTTGGGCTAGCCTAAAGCCTTATGGTTAAGTTGATAGTAAAATTGGATAGACCTAATTTGGCTCTATAACTCTTGTCTCTACATTTTTTTTGCTTAATTTGGTGTTTTAAAGTTTTTGGGTAGTGTACTGTTTTTTTAAAGGTAAATTTGAGTATTTTGGCTTAGAAGCAGGCACCCACACAAAGAGGAGCCACATGTGGGCCTGCATATGGATATAGAAGGTAGGGGAGGAATTTGGGCATGGTTTTTTATGCTTTTTATAAGTGGTAAAAAGGGATTTGCGGAGATTAGAGGTGGTCTGTGTGTACATACTGACAAGACAGTTTGGGGCAACTCTATTTATCATACAACCATCTGGTAATTAGATCACTGTTTCTCACTCAGTTTTCAATTTTTTGGACACAATTAGCTGTGTTTTTTGCAAGTTTAGTTCTTCATTTAACTTAACTTTGGAAACTGGTTTCTCTGGTGTAGCTTTGCAACCTGCATCCAGTATTATTGCTGTTTTCTGTGCATCAAGTGTGCTGGTTTATCTGGCCTCTGGTTTGGATTTTCTCTTAATTTCAGGTTTTTCTTTATTGGTTCTCATTTTTTCTACTATTGGCTACTGTCTTGACTTGTTAAGCAGTCAAAAAGTGTGTTGAAAGGGGTATTGTCACTGTCTCTAATTTGCTGTACCAAATTAATCTTACCTGGTATTTCTCAAAGGGACAGGGGTTATTATCTCAAGTTTTTCTTCAACTCCCTTGGTCAAGGCCTATAGCTAGCACCATAGGATTTTCTACAGTGTATAATTTTGACTCAGTTTTTTAAATTATGGTTCATGATAGAGCTGAAAGCCCATTTGAAACTATCAATTTTTCAAGTGATATTTGTACACTTATTTAATACTTATTTAAAACATATTGAAACATATTAAAAATCATATTTAAATACTTTTTAAAAATATTACAAGAATTTCCCAATCATGAATTTCAGAAAACTAATATAAATTGATTTTTTTGGATTCAATTTTTGATATTCTCCAGTCATGTAATATTATTTTGAGTCAGAATATTTGATATGGAATACTCACTTGCAAACTTGTTTTTCGTATGTAAATACTAATTGGTAATTCATATATATTAAATGAGAATTATTTTGAATTTTCATTTAAAAAATATGCATACAAAATTTATATTGGATATTCATGTAAAAATTCATATTGAATATGCATATGCATATGAAAAATCATATTTCATATTCATATTGAATACACATATGAAAAATTCATATTGAATATTAATATGCAATATCATAATGAATATGTGTATAAAAAAATAAAATGAATATAAATATTAAAACTCATATTAGGGGGTGTCAGTTCTGGCAAATCCGCACTTAAATTAAGTGCGGATTTCAAACCAAATCAGCACTTACAAATCAGCACTTAAATTTTGCAAAAAAGTCACTTATTTCAAAAAAGGGTGTCAGTTATGACCTCAAATCAGCACTTTTTTCCCGTTTTTTTTCACAACCACATTTTGGCCACAAAACATCCCTTCCTTTCTTACCCCATCCCTGTCACATGTGACACACTGACCTTCCTCGCTACCTACCCATCAATCCTCGGCACACACCCCTTCCTGACATTTTCAATATTTTGACCAGGCATGTTTACATTCTTTTTTACTTATTTCTTCTACTTTTTAATCTTTTTTCTTGTTATGTGCCAGTTTCATAATGCCTCCCAGACATTCCAAATCTCAAAAGGTAACTCAAAAATCTGCTTCGTCACAAAAGTCCCCTCGTAAAGCAAGCCCTACACCTGAAAAATCAAAGTCAGGTTCAGGTCAGCTTAAAAAGGATGATTATCTCATCATAATCAACTTCCTTAAAATAAAATAAAATTTTGAAGCATGTTTTGGATGTGAAAAGTCCACTCGTATTGGATGTCCACCTTCTTCAAAGGTTAATGGCTACTTATTGATGGCCAATGAAGTAAGGAAGAAAACAAGGGAGAGAATCGATATCAATCCTAAACAAATGAAGGAGAGATTTAAGAGTTACCAATCAAAATATAAAAAGGCTCATCATGCTGCAAATGAAACTGGATTTGGTATTGACGATGATGATTTGGAGATTGGAACTACTACTGTTTCCAAAAAGCTCAATGTCATGTGTCCTTTCTATGAGGAAATGGATAATCTTTTTGGCACCCGAGTTGATGTAAACCCTTGGTTTCTACACGATACTACTAAGCATATACCCTCTGGATCCAAACCTTCCTATAATCCTCCCAACACACCTTTACTTGAAGAAGATCAAGATATAAGTAAGTTTTGTTTACTATATATCTTAATCATTAACTCATTTATTTATTTATTTCAATTTAATTTTCTCAGCGAAATCAACTATTGCAAATAATGCCCTTGACTTTGAGAAGATGAAGTTTGATCATATGCTAAGGAAAGATCAGCAAGCCTTAGATTTGGAAGAAAAAAAATTTGAGGTAGAGCAGATGGAAAGAGTAAATGACCGTCAATTTCAAAGAGAAATGGCTACTTGTGAATTGGAAAAACAAGAGAGTTTTAAAAAAAAAGATTTCATTATGGAATGTGTTAAAAATGGCCAATCTTATGAGGACATTAAAAAATTACTTGACCTTTTCAATTGATAAATTGTTTTTCTAGTTAATTTAATTTTGGTAATATTTTCTTATATGCTGACTTATAAAAGGAAAAGAATATAGTACGTTATTTTTGACAAAAATTTGAATGTATAATAAAAATTTTCTATCTTTACTTGCTAGTCAATAAGTTTGCTTATCTAAATTTTTCTAAGTCATCAATTTCACATGTCAGATTTAAAAAATTGGCAATGCCCTCCCCTGCATTTTATTGAAACAAGGGGTGGGTACCACCAAATTTTTCTAAGTCATCAATTTCACATGTCAGATTTAAAACATTGGCAATACCCTCCCCTGCATTTTATTGAAACAAGGGGTGGGTACCACCAAATTTTTCTAAGTCATCAATTTCACATGTCAGATTTAAAAAATTGGCAATACCCTCCCCTGCATTTTATTGAAGTAAAGGGTGAAAGTCATCAAAATTTAATATAATTACATAAATTAATTAATATATAAATAAGATATGTCAAGTATACTACTTTTAAAGTAATGACAATTCCTTAAGCCAAAATGCAGATCAAGTCTAGAAACTAGGTTTGGGACTTTCCACAGGTATAGGCTAGAGGAACCCCATGAAACAAATTAATGTTATCATGATTACCATTTATACAACACAAGGTCGTGGGCCCATTACTTTAATTTCATAAATTGAAATATCATATTTATTTATTAAAAATTTATGGAAGAATATTAAATATTTGGTTATTTTTTTGTATATATTACTTGATTGAGTTACTAAGAGGGGCAATAATGCTCTAACAACATGCTCGCTGCATTAGAACTCAATCATGTAATAATACAAAAAATTTTAAAGAATTTTCTTTGATGGAAAAACAATAATTTTACATTTTCAGCTAATATTTTATGGAAGTGAACTCTGTTCTTCGCCCGAAGAACAGAGTTCATCCTCCTATTTTCACACTCTGTTTAAAAAGAATAAAATGACTTACCTGGAGAGATGAGTTGAGAAAAAAGAAATATAAGTGAATGGAAGTGAACTCTGCTCTTCGCCCGAAGAACAGAGTTCATCCTCCTATTTTCACACTCTGTTTAAAAAGAATAAAATGACTTACCTGGAGAGATGAGTTGAGAAAAAAGAAATATAAGTGAATGGAAGTGAACTCTGTTCTTCGCCCGAAGAACAGAGTTCATCCTCCTATTTTCACACTCTGTTTAAAAAGAATAAAATGACTTACCTGGAGAGATGAGTTGAGAAAAAAGAAATATAAGTGAAATTGATTGAGTGATGTAGGAAGAGAGGAGAAAACGGATATGAGTGAAGAAAAAAAAGAGAGTGACTGAAAAAATATGCGTTTGCTGAAAATATGCGATTTCATTTTTGTTGGCCAGGTGAGAAGTTGAGATTCCAAGGAGTTGATGGCAGTGATACATCGTTTGGTATAAGTGTTAACTGAACCATACCCTAAATCAAAGACATTTTCTAAACGTTTCAAAGCGGCTCCATTACCATTTGAACCCAAACGACATAGTGTGATGGCCAATTGAATTGAAGGATGTCGTTGTTCTTTTTGAGAATTATTGTGAAATATGGGATGATCCTGAATAAGCTCAAGCAATTTAAGGAAACATTCCTGAGAAGTCCTGAACAGCTGTCTAAAACTGGGTGTAGATAGGTTAAGAAGTGTTTGGATGGTGTACTTGGGGGTATGAAGTACTTGAGGCTTTCTGGGAAGAAGGTAACGTTTCGTGGCCATTTTTGATAAAAAGACAAAATCTTCTTCTAGATCAGAATCAGAATCGCAATCAGAGTCCAAGAGCAGTTCAAGAGCCATGAAAGTCATTGCTTTATGTAATTTATCACGATTTGAAAGTGAGGAAGGCATAACTCTTATATGATATGATATGAAGATGTAAGTGATGTACGATGTTTTGAGTTATGAAGTGTTATTCTGCGGAGTGCTGCGTATGAATGGGATGATGCTGACAAATCAGTGAAATGGGACTTGATGGTGAAATCAGCACTTTTGGTTGAGAAAGTGCGGATTTGAGTGAAATAAGTGACTTATTTCATTTTGAAATCCACCAGTATTGGGGCTAGTGTGTTTTGGAAATCCGCACTTATTTAAGTGCGGATTTGGTCAAATTTAAGTGCGGATTTGTAAGTGCGGATTTGCCAGAACTGACACCCCCTATTGAATAAAATTTAAAAAATAATAATTATAAATTTATTTTATGTTATATTATATAGTTATTTAAATTGATTTTACTTTATTTTATTACATTATATTTTTGAATACACTCACATTATTAAGTTAATTACCTCAGATTAAATTAAACTTAATTTTATTCTATTCTATTGTATTTTATTATATTTAGTTGTGTTTGGTTATGTGTCATATAATTTTATTTTATTATATTGAGTTGTGTTTGGTTATGTGTCATATAATTTTATTTTATTATATCAGAATTTTATTTTATTTTATTGCACTAAATTACATTTCTTTTCAAATATATAATAATGATTTGTTTTGTTTTATCTCACTTTATCTCATTTTTATTTATCTTTTTTTAATTCTAGCTATTATATTCATCTATCTGTCTTTTTTATATCCAATTACATTATAATTAGTCATAATGTCATTTAATTCGTTTTAATTGATTTGATGGATGTTTTTGTATAGCCATGTAGAAGCATTAAATTGGTTAAAATTGGTTGGTGAACTCTGATGTATGTTTGTAGATCAGAGTTCACAAGCATAAAGTTAAAATGCTGTTTTGATGTATGGCCATAGATCAGAGTCTACAAGCATAAACATGGGTGGTGAGCACTGATGTACAGCCATAGATCTGAGCTCACATGCATCAAATTGGATGTGGTGCTCTGATGTACAGCTGTAGATCAGAGTTTACATGCATAAAAATGGGTGTGGTACTCTGATGTATGGCTATAGATCAGGGTACACATGTATAAAAATAGTTGGTGAATTCTGATGTACAGCTGTAGATCAGGGGTCACATGCTCAAAATTGGATGTGTTAATCTGATGTATGGCAATAGATCAGAGTCCACATGCATGAAATTGGGTTGTGAACTCTGATCTATGGGTGTACATCAGAGTTCACCAACTCATTTTGAGAATTCAAAGACTGTTATTTGCACATGTAATATCACCTTTTTAAATAAAATAAGATTAAAAACTTAAATTAAGATGTAAGGGAATAAACAATAATTAATTAAAACAAACTTAAATTGATTTGAATTAAATTAAATTAAATTAAATTAAATTAAATAGAATAATAGCAAGTGAAATGAAATGAAATATAATATAATATAATATAACACAGTATTTTATAGTATGATAGAATAAAATATGGAAAAATCAGATCATATAAAATAAAATGAAGTAAAGTATAATTTTTTTAAATGAAATAAAAGAATTAAAGAAAATTTATAGCTCATCAAGAAAGATTATCAAAAAAAAATAACTTTTTTCATGAGCCAGGTTTTTTCAAGGTATTCAAAAGAATTTAAATATACCAATGCAATAAAATACATACTACAGACAGACTTTGAGGCCTGATAAGCTGTTTATCAATACATATACAGGAGAATAAAATACTTGTTCAAGAATAGGGATCTTATAGATCTCATTTAAAAAAATTGAACTCAAATGAGCCTTATAGGTCTCTACATTTTGAGTTACCTATGTAATGAAATTTAAAGCTTATCATTTACTCCATATACCAGTTTATTTATTGTAAAAACTTTTTTAAAAATTCAAAGACATTAGATATTTTTGATGTTTCAGTTAACTTGAAGAATTCTCAGGATTAGCCTTGCATTGAGAGTTCAATCAGAGATCCATAAAGACTGAGATATACTTTGATCTAATATATTAAAAAATTTAAAAAGATATTATTCTATTAACTAATTTTTTGAAAAAAAAACTTTTACTTAGGCAATAGAAGGATTAATATTAAAAAAAAATATTCAAAAAATGTATTTGAATTTATTAAAAATAAATTGAAATAATTTTTTTAGATTTTTATATAAAAGTTTAGATTTTAAGCTCAAATTTAAGACAAGTAAAATGGTCTTGTAAGAAATTTTAAGTGGAATTGTATGGAAATTAGGAATAACATTTGTAAATGACAAACAACACAGTATATGAGATTCAAATTAGATAACTTCATCCCAAAAATCATGTTTAAGTATGTGTAATAATAACTAATTATAGATTCTATCTAATTTAAAGGCCTTCTTCTAATTGTTACTCAATATCTCCAAGAATTTTGAGTTTTATTATAGGGTGTTTTTCAAAATATTCTATATATAATAAAACTTGACTTATTTTTCAAAGGCATGTATAATTATCATCATCATATAATAAAATTATTTTAAAAAAAATAATGCATCACTATGTATTGATTAATTTCAATGTTTCATTTCATTTCATTTTTTCAATATTATTATTGATATAATTAGTAAAAAATTCTACATCTTGAATTACTGAAGATTTATACAAAGCCTTAACCTACAATTTAATTTCAGTTAAATGTAAAATGGAATTACCCACTTTAGTATAATAGGGTGAAGGATTTAAAGCCATAACTCATTAATCATATGATTGAAATAAAGCTGCTTCTGTAGAGAGAAATATTAGTTGAAGGTGAATTCTGATGTTTGGCCATACAATAGCATTTATTCTCTTATTTTTGAAAATTCTTATTTCAATTTTTCTCAACCACATTTTCTAATTTTCTCACTCTTACAAGCACCTTTATATGTGATTATATTTCCTCAAAAAAATTTTTTTAACCCTCCTTACACCTTCCACTTTCTTCTCCTCCTTTTTATTTCACTCCCTATCCCACAAATCTTAACCTTTTTCTTGTCCCATGTAATTTCTCCCCACTCCATCAAATATCCTTCAATAAACAATTAACCACCTTCTGATCCCTTTTTCTATCCTCAATTATATTTAATACCTCTTTAGACCCATTTCACTTCCCTCTCTACCCCTTTTTTTTGATCCATATTTCCACTTTTTATCACCACCCCTTATCATTTTCTACACTAGCCATCTAATCCATCTTTTTTCACTTCCTTCTCAAAAAAATCCTCTTGATTTCTATGAGTCATAACAGTTATAAAGGTATGGAGAAGGGAAAAATAGAGATGGGAAGAAGTGGAAAGGGGTAGGGATGCTTTTAAAGGGTAAGAGAGGATTTGATTGAAGAAGAAAGGGGTTGAAGGCATGGAAATAATGGTGTTGAGAGAAAGGAAAGTAGAGTTTTAACAGGAAAATAATATTGAAGATAATTCTTTATGTAAGACAGAAGGTAGGAATGGAGAGGTAAGTAATAGTGTTCTACAAAATAAATTAATAATTAAAGTTAAAAATGTGCTCTATAGCATGGAAAAGGAATGGAATCAACTCAAAAAATAATAGAAATCAAAAAAAAAATTTATATTATTCATTGTAACAAAACTTCATTTTATGTATTTTTTTCATATTTTGAAATTAAAGGGTTAATATATTGTAAAAAATACTATTAAATGCATATCTTTTTTATTTTTTGAACAAAAAACAGAATATAAATTTATATTAGAGCTTAATTTTATCACCAAATATAATTCACTTCAATTTTATAAATGCTTTATATTTTTGAGATATTTTTAATATTGATAATGTTTTATAAAATCTTGTTGAATGGGTAAATAATGACTCCACTTTTCAATACTATCTCCCCAAATCTTCACCAAAGCATTCTTGAAAACTTGATGGCCTCTTTCAAACATGCCTTCAGCTTCAGGATAATAAGGTGTAGCCACTCCAACCTTTGAGCCAATTCTAACATCAGCTTCCTCACTTCAGCACCAGATTCTGGACCACCATCAAAAGTCACCAACTTCATCAATCTATATCTATGCACCCATTCTTTCTTCAAATATTCTTCCACATTTCTACAGTCAAACTAAACAGAGGAACTGCCTCAACCCAACTAGTCAAGTCATCCCTGGAAAAAATCATATATTTATACCTTCCCTCTATAATATGAACAGCATCCAGACTGACTCTTCCAAACACAGTTGATTCACCAGTAGTTAAGCCAAACTTTTTGGCCTCAAGTGACTTCTTCTTTGAAATTCTTTACAAGATTGAATCCAACACTAAACAGCCAAATTCATACCAGGCCACCAAAATCTGTCTGCTACTCTTCTATAAGTCTCTCCAAAAGCTCTATAACCAAGATCTTCATTCAAAGACTTCAACACAACCTCTTTACCCTTTTTCTGAGTCACCACCACCTGAGGATTTGTATGCCTCCTCATAATTAACCTTTTTCCTGTTATATGACACCTAGTGTAGACAATCCTATAGTACTAGCTATAGGCCTTGACCAAGAGAGTTGGTGAAAAAACTTGAGAGAAAAACCCCTGTCCCTTTGAGAAATACCAGGTGTGATTAATTTGCTACAGAAAATTAGAGACTGTTAAAATACCCCTTCCAACACACTTCTTGACTGCTTAATAAGTCAAGACAGTAGCCTAGATAGACCACAGAAAAAAACAAACCTGAAATTCAGAAAGATGCACATCAAAAAACCAAAAAAACTGTGCACTTGCTGCACAGAAAACAGCAATAATACATGATTCAGGTTTCAAATCTACACCAGAGAAAACAGTTGCCAAAGTTGAGTTAAATGAAGAACTAACCTTGCAACAAACACAGCCAATTGTGGCAAAAAAACAGTGAAAACTGAGTGAGAAAAAGTGATCTAATTACCAAATGGTTGGTTGATAATTAAAGCTTCCCCAAACTGTCTTATTCAGTATGTACACACAGACCCAAATCTAAAAATCTATGTTACAGCAACAAATTTGGAAATTCTGACAGCCAAATTACATAAAACCTCTCTAGAAACGCTCTCAACATGCTAAAACTGAGGTGGGTAAGCCACCAAATGTTGGGCAGCCTGCCTACAGGCATCCAGCCCCCCTAAAGCCAAAAAACTACTAAAAAAACTATAAAACAACAGAAAACACCTTAAACCATAAAATATGCTAAAAAATCATCAAGAAATAGAATTTAGAGAGAAACCAGGGCTATCTAATGAAATTAAGCACTTAATTCTAGGACTTAAGTTTAGCCTGAAAAACATAAAAAAATTAAACAGTTATAGGAAAAAGTGAAATCTGCCCATTTTAGCCCTTAAAACCCAAAAATACCCTTCAACATAAAACATAAAGAAAACCCAGGGCTAACTAATGATAATAGCCTCATATCTAAGCTTCAATATTTAGCCTGTGAATACAGAGAAACACCATAAAAAAATCAATTCCATTTAAGACATCACCAAACAGTACCAAACTACACAACAAAGGCTTCAGAAAATGTTGGGTGACCACACCAGGAATTTTCTTTTTGATTTCCAACCAAGTTTCATCATCACAGCTACCTGGCCTATCTAAGGTAAACAGATATTCCACCAAAATTGATTAAAGCCTAGACTGACCCAAGGTTTATCTGAAAATTCCAACAAAATAACATCCAAGGGTACAACCCTGTCATCAAAATCACCATTATGCACATGAGCAATTTGGCCAGCCCAGCCAGGACACCAATATTTAAATTTTGGCACATCTTAATCTTTCCACTGGACTCAAAGAGAATCCATTTCACCCAAAAAAACACCATTTTTCAATTTTGAGCCATCCCAAATATCAGCCCAATCTTCATCAACAATAAAATCATAATTGCCAGAATAATAATGTGATCAAGCTAGTTTAGCCTCTTGAAGTAGGGCAGAATATTCTTCTGCACCTTTTGTGCTGGCCCTAACCACTGGAAAATCTTCATCAAACTCTTCAGAATCAGAATCTTTATCTGTTGGTGGCCTCCTTGATAATCTATCAGGCATGGTAAAAGTTTTCCCTGGTTTGTGTACCAGGTCAAAAGAAATATTTTAAATAAAGGCCACCCACCAAGTCATTGGAGAATTATGAAGACTAGGTGTATTAAATATTTGAACCAAAAATTTTGAATTCACCTGCAGCTCAAAATTCTTCCCCCAAAAAGCAGTCTGTAGCATCTTCAAGATTTTTGCTACACCACAAAACTTTAATTTAGGTTGACAATACCTATATTCCACCTCATTAACCACAACTGACTAATACCTTACTGTTCTGATTCTTCCTTTTTCATCTTATTGAGACAAGATAAAACCAGCAGCAATATAACTTAAGTCCACTTCCAGATACATCTTCCCAGAACCAACAGAATAATCCAATTTTTGAAGTTCAATATATTCATAAAAAACTTTTTTCAACTTCTGAAAAGCATTTTAACACTCTTAAATCCATTCCAAATCTGCATCTTTTCTAGTTAACTTCCCCAAATTTGAACTCAACAAAGAGAAATCTTAATAAAAATCCTGAAATACACCCCCAAAAAAACCCCTAAATTCAGTAGTATTTTTAGGTCATGACCATGACTGATTTTTATTAACTTTTTTCTTTGCCATAATCTTTTCCTCTTTGCACACATGACCCAGAATTTCAAATGCAGGAGTACAACAAAAAAAGTTTGGCCCAGAGATGGTCAAACCAGCCTATATAATCCTGAAAAATACTACCTCTAGAGCTATTACATACTCCCAAACAAACCTCCTTATACCAGGGTTTTCTTTCAACACATTACCATAGCCAGTAGTTGGACCTTTGATTCCACCATCATCAATAAAAATACCAGTATTATTAGGGACCTCATCCTGTATAATCCAAGTCATCTGTGCTTAATAAACTTCCTCTGAATTAGTTTCTCCTTGAGGTAATCTTGTGAGTTGAAATCTGCTCAAAGGAGTCTTGAAATTTGTAAGGGGCCTTGTATCCACATGAGATTCCCTCTAATCATAAACACCCATAATATCACCAAAAAAATAACATAACCCTCCAGGGAAAGCTTTCAAAAAATCCTCAGCAATTTGTGGAATTCCAGAATCCTTGATTGTGACTCTATTCAAAGCTCTAATGTCATAAACCACCCTCAAATTTCCATTTTGACTTTTCACACAGAAAACAGGAATAGAATAAATAGATGTTGACTTTTCATATAAATTAGTCCTTACTCTTTCCCTAAAAATCTCCGCAAAACCATACCTGATAGAAGCTGAAATTAGAATTGGTTTTTTTATAAGGTTCATGGAACACCACAGGAATCATGTAAGGTTCCCCATAAGAATGTTTCAACACACCCCTTTGTCTTCCACAAATTCCACATCTTTTTTCCTCAACAAAATCACATAAAATAATAACTTCTTCTCTTCCTCTGATAAAAAACCATTAGAGCCAAAATTAACCAACTTCAATCTTTCCACAGTCACCCAAGTAGTTTGCAAAAAATCAGGAGGATTCCTCACCAGAGCAGTACAGTACAGATTTCTTGATAAAGGAGGTCTCTTCAAAGGAGGTTTCAAGCCAACTGGAATAGGCTCATTGGAAGGCCTAATCTTCTGAGCTACCTTCTAGTATTTTTCTGTTCCACCTTCAACTTGAGGGATCTTCAGGAATTCTTCATCACCAGAAATAGAACCAAAACTAAGGGATTCCCCCTTGCTCACATTTGTGGCCAAGGTAATGTTTTTGAAAGGTGTAGAAGAAACCTTAGTGGTTCACAATTGGTAGGAAATACATTTATTCCACAATCTCACCACTCCAAAACTTTTCCTTACATCAAAATCTTCATCTTTTCTTAAATCTTCTCTATCTTCAAATCTTGATTCATCTTTAGAACCACATCTTCTAAAATTGTGCAGTTTAACCTCATACAGGAGGTCCAAAAATTGATCTTGCCAATCTTCACAGAAATAATTTTACTCTTCTTTCTTTACTATCTTCAGATTTTTTTGTTTACTTTCTTGAATTATCTTGAGATTTTTTCTTCTTTTATTAAGTTTTCTTCTGACCTAAAAAAATAACCAGGGGTTTCCCCTATTCTCACAGGTTTTAACAAGATAAAAATTTTGAAAGGTGTAGAAGAAACCCTAGCAGGGAACAATTGGCAGGACTTAATTTTAGGCCCCAATCTCACCACTCCACAGCTTTTCTTCACATCTTTGAGTGAAATATGTAACCAATCTTTTTTTTAGTACTTGATTAATAAATAATTGAAAATATTGAGAGAGAAAAGAGAATTGATAAAACACTTGGTGATGACTTTCAAAGAAGGGAAACATTGAGAAGAAAAAGTTGAAAATCCACTTGGTATATCTCCAAGGGATCTGACCTACTACAATGTGGTATTAACCATCTTGGGGAGAGGTTTCAGCACTAGGGTTATCAGCCGTCATCACTCTGAAAAATACAGACCCCTACTAGAGCCTGAGCCACACTCCAAAAGGCCAGAGGAAGCACCAACTTTCTTCCTTCTTCTGCAAAAATCCATGAACTGAAACATAGATGAAAAACCAGGTCTAGTTTCCCATCCCTCCTCACCAGCAGATGACAACCTCATATGGAGTCTCCTCTCATCTTCACCAGTCAACTCCAGACTGATTCCCACATCACTATTCAATGTAGAGGGTGGACTTGCTAGCAAGTCCTCAACCTGAACTCAGAGGGAACTCTGATGTAACTCAGACTGAACTAATACTGAACCCATACTGCACTCTACTTGAACACCCACCTAAAACTTTTCTGCTTAGTGGTTTTCATCCCTGATTGTATGGTTCCTTTATCAATAGCTCAATGTGTGTTCAATCTGTGGTGAGTTTAGGTCCAAGGTTGTGGACTAGCTAGCAAGTCCGCCCCCATATTATGTGGTGCATCAAACTGATAAAAAATACTTGCCTGAAAAATCCATCAAGAATGGCACACCCAAGACAGCTTTTACTACCCCCTTGGTAATATAAAAATGAACCTTTACAGTGGCTCCACCAACACCCAAATTAAAAACCTCTGAAGTCTCCACTAATTCAGTGACATGACCTCCTATCCCTCTTAAATTCCAACCAATCCCTAACTTTAAGTAGAGGCCCAAATGAGTATCCTCATACAAAGAATTCAGGTTTATTTGAGAACCTGAATCAACCAATGCCATAGCCTCCCTGCAGTTAAGGGTGAAATTGCAAAAACCTAAAGGTGCAGAAAAATGAGTATTTAACCCCTCACCAAATTTTTCAGCAGAATCACATATATATTCCACTTCCCCAGAAGAAACACTTCTCCAGCTCAAAAACTTTTTCTGTCTATCAGCCAACCCAGTACTGATAGCTTATAGCTCCCCATAAGTAAGGAAAACTTAAACTGATTCATTCTTTCCAAAACACAGTCAATAAAATTATTCTGACTAGAAACAAATTCCCTCTCAAAATGAGCCCTGGATTCAAACACCTTGGTCTTAGATGATTCTTGAGGACCAGATCCACCAACAGGAGCCCAACCAGATACATCTCCAGAACATCTAACTCCAGCAGCCTTTGGCCATGAAGCCAAAGGGACATCCTCCTCAGATTCAGAATCCACCTCCATTGGCACTGGATTACTATTCAAGTCCAATGCACCAAACCTAGGGGGCCCATATCTTTCATACCCTTCTGCATATTATACAGCTCCACTCTTCTGTACTTCCTCTTAGATGCACTCAGCTTAGAATCAACATTGGAAGCCTTAGGCTTTGGTTGGGCCTTCCCACCTTTACAGCATCAACATCATAAACATTAGCCAAACACTCTCCACTTGACTGGCAACCACAAGAATACAACTCCAAACCACCAAAATATTAAGTAAATAAGACCCTGTTTGCCCCCTTCCCTTTCCCATTTCCATCATCTCACAGTTTACCAGAAGAAGATGCCTCATTTGGCAGCTCCTCAAACCTTGGCCTCCTTAAGCCATTGTTACTTTTCCTTACCAAATCCACGGGAGCCAGATCATTACTAGGCTTCACAAAAGATCTATCAGGTAATTTAAACACTTTCCCTTCAGAGACATACCTGTTCAAGGGCCAACAATCATTGTGTTTGTGGCCCTTCCGTTGTGGCAGTCTAAAGATTAGTATGGACCTCAGAATTATAATTAGGTCAATTTTGGATGGTTATTTTAATGATTTTAAAAGCCAATATTATTTTATATAATTTTATTTTTAAAGAATGGATGTTTATATTGTTAAAAAGGGTCAATTAACCCCACATTGGGAACCATAAATTTAGACAATCATTTAGTACTAGCTATAGGCCTTGACCAAGGGAGTTGGAGAAAAACTTGTGAGAGAAGCCCCTCACAGTGGGAAAAAGTATGCAATAGAGGTCTAGTGCTTTTTTTATCCCTTGTTGTGATTCTGGTTCTAACTTCAGTATATTTCACTGAATGACCCTATTCTATTTCCACTCTACACTCACTACCCTCTATCATACCTACCCTTACCTTGCCTCCACTTCACTAAGCCTCCCTTCCCTGTTGCTAGCTCCTGTTTCTTCTTCTTCCTTTCACTCATTTCCACTTGTTTTCAAATCTAATAATATGTTAAGTGGGTATTTTTCTCATGTCTAATAACTATTTAGGAAGCCCATTGGATGATGTGCATTGCCCCTACTTATTCCATTAGGCATGAAATAATTATTCTAGCTAAAAATTCTATGTCTTGCTACCACACCACAGTATCCCCTGAAACCTTGCTCATCTCCCCTCTAGCTCCCTACCAACCTCTACCACACTAAAAAACTCCCTGAAACCTTTCTCATCTCCCCTTCAGCTCCCTAAAACTCCCTGACCCCTTGCTCATCTCCCCTTCATCTCTCTACCATATCCCACCTCTCCCTGACACCTCTCTCACCTCCTTTCCATCTCCCTACCACTCCCCAGAGCTAACTGCCATCTTTATCACCTCCCATTAAACTCTCTAAGATTCTCTACTACTCTCCAGAACTCCCTTCTGTAAGAATTTAAGCTGTTTTCTTGGCTTTCTCCATTGGAAAACTTGTCTATTTTATCATTGTGATTCAGTTGATTAATATAGCATCTAAAATTTCATTATATGTCACTCATTCAGATACATTAATACATATGGATGCAAGAAAAATACATATTTATGTGAGCATAGTTACATTACATTAATTGAGACCTATATTAATGTTAACCCTATACTGATGATAGTTGAGAGTATACATAGATTGCAACACTCATTATTTTTTCTATCTCTGTTTTCTCCCAATTGACATCAGGTAATGTTATATTCTGATTCTTATTATTTCATGTTAAATTTTTTATTATTTTATAAAATGAAATATATTAATCTCTGTTTTCTCCTAGTTATCATCAGCCCTGAGATCCATTTTTTCATTGCAGACTTTTTTAAGCCATCAAGTTCATGCTATTTTCTGAGGCATCATAATTTTTAATTTGGGCCATAGTCTCCTCACTCGATTATTAAAAATGACCATTGTCTTGGAACCATCATTAAGACAAGCCAGTAGTCCTGGAATCATCACATTAAATCAGATGTTTTTCTCCACATAATTATCATAAAGACTTGCCTTTTGTCCTAGCACCATCTTTACACTGACCTTTTTCCCAGAATCATCATCAACTCTGGGAATCAATCCTGGATCATCATCAACACTGGAAATTGATCCTGGATTATTATCAACTCAAGAATTATCCCCTTCACCACCAATTCAGTCTTGCCATTGAGCCATTGCCTTTGGCTCATCACCATCATTATATTGGGCCTTTTCTCCCCTTTAATTTTATTATTACATTATTTTTATTATATTTCATTTATTTTTTCATTGGCACTTTTTGCCACATTATTTTTAATAATTTATATTAAATATTAAACACAAATTCTAAAACCTTCTGCCTTGATCATCTACCCACTACCTCCCCACCAGTCCCCTCTCATTTTCTTACCTACCTATAATCTACCTAGAACTGTTAATCAGTAGGAAAATGTAGTATTATACCATAGTGTTTTTTTTACACTCAACTACTTGAAGGTCTTACTATTTAATTATATTGCATTGAATAAATGTAGAAATTTTACATAGGTTTAACCTCCTTTCACCCCTACTTATGTTTTTTGAAATATGTATCTTATCCTACTATTTAATTGTGAATGGTTGTGAATGTGGCTTTATATGCTTTTGAAACACTTCACCAAATACCTATTGAAGAGTTAAATATGCACATTTATTTTCAGAATAAAAAAGATGTTTGGGGTGGGAGACATAAGGAAATGGTAAGAAAAAAAAACTTGCCTTGATGAAAGGGCTAAAAATTGATTGAGAAATAGGAGACTTGGAATTTATTCCTGACCATGTGGGGAATCCAAATGAGTAAGGGGAAGTGAGGTGAGAGAAATGGGAGATAAGTTATCTGGAGGTACAGGGAGGAGAAGTAAGTGGAGGGAACTGAGAGGGGAGAGCATGTAGGGCAGGAGGAGTTAAAGAATGGAGAAGGGAGAAATAGGGGGCAAGAGATAAAAGGAGAACAAATAGCAGAGTGAAATTCAAGTCAGAAAATAGGGGAGGGGAGGGAAAACTGAGACTGGGGTACAGCCAGAAATACAGGAAGAATCAATGCATCAAGCCAAAAAAAGAACCAGATGTCTAGTGCACAGATTTTTCCCACTGTGCCTGTCCCTTTGAGAAATACCAGGTGAGGTTAAGTTTCTGAAGTGAATTTAAGACTTTTACAATAATACTTCCATACAGCTTTTTGACTGCTTAACAAGTCAAGAAAGTAGCAAATAGCAGAGCCACTGAGAACCAATAAAGCAAAATCTGAAATTCAGAGAAAATCCAAACCAGAGACCAAAAAAACCAGTGCACTTGTTGCACAGAAAACAGAAATAATACTTGATGCAGGTTTCAAATCTATACCAGAGAACCCAGTTTCAAAGCTGATTTAAATGAAGAACTAAACTTGAAACAAACAAAGCCAATTGTGGCCAAAAAAAGTGAAAAATTATTGAGAAAAATTGTTCTAATTACCAGATGGGTGTATGATAAATAGAGCTGCCCCAAACTGTCTTATTCAATATGTACAAACAGACAACCTCTAATCTTCCCAATTCCCTCTTTACCACTTTTAAAAAAATATAAAAAACCATTCCCAAGAGCTTCCCCTACCTTCCAAATGCATATGCGGGCCTGAATGTGGCTCTGCCTTATTCAGGTGCTGCATCTGAGCCAAAATACCCCAATTTACTCTTAAAAAGCACAGTATACTACCAAAAACCTTTAAAAAACAAAATTAAGCAAAAATAACATTTATAAAAGAATTATAGAGCCAAAAAAGTTCTATTTAATTGTACTAAGCACTTAATCATAAGACTTAATTTCAGCCCAAAAGACACAAAACAAAATTAAACAGTTATAGTAAATTATGAAAAATAAAAAAAAAGAAGCCTTGAAACTTAGAATATGAAGAATGTCAAAAAGACATGAAATATAGAAAAAACTAGAGCTATTCAATAATATTAGCAACATACCAATAGTCCAAAATCAAGCCTTTAAAACCAGAAAACCCATAATTCAAAATTAAATGTCAATTAAGACATCCACAAACAGCACCAAACAACACAACAAAGGCCCCTGAAAATTGTTGAAGACCACAGTGTCCTTTGCCTCAGCATTGGAAACATGTACTTTTCTCTCTTTTCACTTCCTCCATGCATCATACCTGGCCATTACAAGTAAACAGGAAATTTTTGGTGGGGGATGAAAGAGTGTCAGTATAACATTTTTTTAAAAGATGTAGAATAACTGAGGAGTGTTTTCCCCCCTTTCTGTCTTCAGTCATTTTCAGCCGTGAAAGGTGGTATAATGATTGGAGGGTGTCTGGGCTCTCATCAATGAGTGATTCAATACAATTATGATCTTTAAGGTCAAAATTGGTTGAAATTCCATGGGCCACCAATGTGAATCATTCTGGGTTGAAGATTTTTCCTTGAGAAATCCATTTCTTCCAGGAGTTATCATGGTTTTTTTGTTGTCTTCTTAGTGAATAAAGATTTTGATGTCTTTGAGAAGTGGAAAAATGCACTTCTGATGTGGATTGTTGAAGAAGAGTTTTCTGATGATATTTTTTGAGATGAGATTTGGTTATTTATGAAGGTGAGGATTTGTGAGTTGCTGTATTTCTTAAGGACGAGAACTTTAGGTTCAAGTTACTCTACGGTAATGAATGGCACTGATGTAATTGAAGGGGGGGCCTTGAAGTGAGGTTGAGATAGTGGGGAGGCATTTGATGCAGAGACAACTTGAGAAAAAGAGCAGCAAAAAGTTTGGGGAGGGGGGGGAGTTTTTTATGCTGGCCAAGAGCTGGTCCATCTTTCTTTTAATTGAGGCCAGTGTGTTGTGGATTGAATCTGGGCTTTAAGGGGGGGAGGGAGAACATTGGAAAATGGCCATCTTCATGAGAGGAAGAAGAGCATTGGAAAGGGCCCTGATACTGGCCATGGTGGAGATATGCACCAATATTTTTGACCCCTTACCTGAAGGGTCTTTGAAGATTCCAATAAGCTTGTTGAGACAAGTCATGAGAGAGATAGAGTCATCAGTATTATCATGACCTATTAACCTTGTGAGGAGGACTATGGGTGTGTTGGGTTCCAAGGTAGAGGAAGGAGAAGCTAAGAGACCAGGTCCAAAGAAAGGGTTGAGAGGATTATGAATAGAGTTTTTAGAGTAAGTAGGCTCTGGGGAGGCTAGGAATGTTGGGAGATGTATAAGAGAGAGGGGGGAGAGGGGGAGAGGGGAGAAAACCTGGGACTTTGAAAAGAAGAGTTCTGGATAGGTGGAAGTGGCTTCCAAAAGTGAGTTGTCTGTGTTTTCCTGAGGGCCTCTCCTAGGGGAAACATATTGTCTCTTCTTGGGAGCAGGGTATGGACCTGAGGGAATAAGTATTGGAGAGGGGGAAGTGTTGGTGGGCAGATCTTGGGGAAGAGGGGCGGAGGAATTGGTATCAAGGCACATCAACTCATACATCATGATGGTTTGTGTCAAGATCCATTCACAATTCAAGGTTTATCTAATGAATGCAAAAGTTTCAGGGTTAAATATTAAATAAATGTGGTCATTAGTAAAAGATACTGCATAAGGCACAATATGCAATATAGGGGGTGGACTTGTTAGCAAGTCCCCAACCTGAACTGAGATGGAACTTAGACTGACCTCATACTGAAACCATACTGAACTCTACTTGAACACCCACCTAGAAATTTCCTGCTGAGTAGTTTTCATCCCTGATTGTATGGTTCCTTTGTCAATAGCTCAATGTGTGTTCAATCTGTGGTGAGTTTGGGTCCAAGGTTGCTGACTTGCTAGCAAGTCCTCCCCCCATATTGTGTTGTGGCAGTTTAATATTGAAATTCATTATGAAATGACCAAGTAACATGCAATTATATAATTATTTTACCAACACAGAGGTAGATTCCCTAAGAGATTAACCTTAACATGATTTAGTGTTCTGTATATATAATAGGGGTTGTCAAACATGACCATATATGCCTGGTGGATTTCAGTCTCAAAACATCATTCCAAGATTCTATCATAAATGGAAGACTTAAGGTTGTACATGTCAGAAATTTGGTTCATTACTTACTATTATTGCAGCATAGCCCCAACCAAAATTCAGTCCAATAATACAGACATTCCCACAATCCACTGCAAAACAAACCCCTTTTCCCCTAAACCCACATCATCCTGGAATCCCACTCAAATTTATATATTCATCATCACTGTACGTTTTTCCGTTTCTTATCTTTTTTCATCATATTATCAAGCTCATGGCCTTTGGAAGTCCAAGATTCTCTAAAAAAAATTCATTTCAATTTAAAAACATGCCCACTAGTGAAGAGCATAGAGAAAAATTTTCATTATAAAAAGATGGTATTAATTGAAAAGAAAAAGTTGAAAAAACATAAATATTAGTTTGTGTCAGAATTATTGGCTCTTCTGTTTCACATTATCACTGTCCTTTATCTTTTATCTTTATTATCTCATGATTAACTTTTTGAGCAGTTTTCTCTTAGTTGTCTCATTCAAATACCTTTATTTTATTGTTTTTCATTTGTTGAATTCCAATTGTCACTCATTGACTGAGCCATTACATCATTTATAAAAATTCTTATCATAAATGCACACAAATACATTTATGGTTGATCTATACAATACATTGAGGACCCTAGTTTTTATATGAAAACTAACACTTATTGTGGTAATCTTAGATGATAAAAGAATTTTTATCAGCAAGAAATTTCTAATTCACACTGAATAACAATCTAATAACAAGTACCTTAGACAATAAAACAATTTGTATCAGTAACTAATTTCTAATTCATGCTGACTAACAACGTAATATTAATTAACTTAGACAACACCAAAATTGGTATCAGCCACTAATTTCTAATTCACACTGACTAACAATGTCATAGTAATAACCTGTCCCAGTGATTATTTGTGCAATCTCTTATATTTAAGTGAGTTATGTATTTGTTTTTTAGGTGAACATAAGTGACACCACACAATATTTGGGTGAGACTTGCTAGCAAGTCCTCAACTTGAATATAGATGGAACTCAGATGGAACTCAGACTGAATCTATAATAAACTGATACTGAACTTTACTTTGAACTCATATTGAGCTCTTAACCAAGGATGAATGATACTGTGCTAAAATAATATTGAGAGTTTAATGAAAAATTAATAGAAATACAAAGTTGGGGAGCTTAAGAATCTGATAAATCCACAGTATTTTTTAATAAAACACAATTTAATTCTAATTTTGAATCTCAATTTATCAGTAAAAAGACTGAAGATCATAGTACTTATTAAAAAGTTATTACTTCTAAGCTTTCTAATGAGTTAATTAACTTTTTGACAAAAAATATAAAATTATATATGTGGCTCTTTTTGTTGAAAACTCTTTTTAACCCAGAATTTGAAGATTTGAATTTTAATTTTAATCCATATGTCCTGATTCTTTATTTCATGTATTTTTATGGTTTTTTGTTCATTCAATATAATTATTTTTAATTCAGTTGAGTTATCAAAAAAAATATTGAACCATCAAATCTCTTTTATTTTTACTTCTAGAATACCATTAAACCACATATAACTAAACAAAAATAATTATCAATGGGCTTTCTCAATCTCTGAATAAATGAAGTACTCTAATAAATTGCTTATACTCAACACTAATATTTGAGAAATTATTTGGTTATAATTCTGTAAAAAAGTATATCTCTTATAATAGTAGATTTGAATCTGGCATTTGAAATTTTCAAATGCAATTCAATGATTAAAATAAAAAGGAAAGTCATTTTTGAGCTTTTATTTTTTCTGTTTATTCTTTAAAAAATAAGTAGTTTTTTCAATCAGCATTTAGTTAACATAATAAATATATAAGATTTTCAGAACTTTTCATGATTTATTTCATTAAAATTCTATGAAAATATTGTCAGTTGGTGAGTGATTTCATGAGTTAAAATAATTAATCACTACTCAATGAATTTTCCATATGAAAAACTGAAATTCAAACTAGGAGTGAAATTTAAAAGATAAAATACAACAAAAAAGCATAAAATTCTTTAAATTCAATATTAATGCTTAAATGTGCTTCCATGATATATGGTGGGATAATTGCTATTTCCACCTAGGAATAAGCACCATAGATTTTCAAAAGTGGTCTCATGTCAAAAAATGTGGTTTAGGTCAAATTTCAGAGTAAATTATTGTGCAAGAACTTAACTTAATATGTAGAAGTGGTAATTTTTCATCATTATATTAGTTGCTCATTGAATAACTACCATATTATAACTATTATGTAAAAAAGACACAATAGGTATTTTGAGTTATACTCATATAAAAAAGCTAGTTTTAAAGTGATTATATTTTAATTAAAATAAATAATGATGCATATTTTAAATGAATAGACAGAATATTTAAATTCTATGTTGTTGATGAACAAATTAAGTAAAAAGTTTCAGGTTTCTTTTTTAGTCTTTGGAAAAAGGTTTTTGACAGGATTAATTCACAACTGAACATTTAAACATACTTCTTAAATAGAATATATGAGTTAAAAATTTATCAATCATTTATTAGAAAAATGATATTCACACTGATAGGTAAAAATCATATTATTCTGCTATTAAATTTCTAATTCTTTAAAGTAAAATCCCTTTGAAATTATATGTAAACAGAATATTTTATAAATCTTCTTGTAATTTGCCTTATAAATAAGAAAAACTAGAATTAATATACTTAAAAAAATGAATTTGGATAGAGAATATTTCAACTCATCAGTTCACATTTAAAACAGAAACTTAAGGTTAAGCTTTGAGTTTTTACAACAATATATATTTATTTGAAATATATTTATTTAAATTTTTAAAAAGATACAATTTTTACCCTATGAGATTTCCCTTTAATTTACACATGAAAATCAAGAAAAATATGTGAGGCTTTGAAGGACCTATATAATTTGTACTTAAAATGAACAAATTGCTATTTTGAGTTAGTATGAATCTAAAAAGAAAATCTGATACCTTTTTTATATGTTATAGTTGTATTAAAATAATTTTTAGTTATCTTCTTAATCTTTAATGAAGAAAAAAGAATAATTTCATAATATTAGAAAATCAACATCCAAATATTTTTAATAAAAATTTTCTTTAAAATGATTCATCATTTGTATTTGTTTCTAGAAATTTAAAGTATTTAATATAAATCATTTTGAGATAAGAAAATACTTATGTTTACATTTAAATATATTTGATAAAAATTTTAAAAAAAAATTAAATTTTCTCACAGTTTTACTTAGCTTGAACCACAGTCCAAAACAGGATCTCATTGTGAGTTCAATCTAACTTCCACCAAAATTAAGATATATTATTTTTGGAAAATGTAGATAGTCATTGAGATAAAAATCTTTTGTAAAAAAAGGATTCAAAAAGTTATTTCTTTTATTTAATAGATTATGTAAAAGATATTGAGGAAGCTTAAATTCTCATTTTATTAAATTTTTGGTTATCATGACTAATTATTATTTCATGTACAGTAATCATAGAACATAAAATAAAGCAAAAGGTTTACTATATATATCAATGTGTTTCATTTTAAATATTTATTTAAATTTTATTTTTGAATTTAAAAATATTATACATCTTACTAAAATTGTTCCAAACTAAATTAAAAGCTCTATACATTCATCTAATAAATGAAAAAATTGAATTAGATCAAAATTTAAATATAGGCTTTTCTACTTTTTACAACTTGTTTCAAAAGTTTACCCATTTTATTGGTTTTCTATTGTATGTAAATTCTTAATAAACATTCTGTAAAAGACTTTGTAAAAAATCAAAATAGTGATTTATGGCTAGTTTTTACACTCCTATAGATCTTCAGTCTCAATTTTCGGTACTTATTACAAACATTGAATAAACCAATAGCTTGTATGTGTTGAGGGGTATGAATAGTAATAAACCACTTTTAAATGTTGTTTTTGATTGTGGAAAAGGAGTGCTGAAATCAGACAGGGTGGGCTTTGTTCTTTGGTCAAAAAATAGAGTCCACATTCAGTTTTTTTCTACCTTATTTCACATCCTTTTGAGCTCTATAAATTACTTTCTCTGCCTTTGTATTCCTTCTGACTTTATTCCCATATCTATTCTTTTGATAAACATCCCAAGGCATTTACTGTAGTATCAAAAATTCATGAGTAAGTTTCCATACTCCTCACCACTCCTCTCCCCTCCTCTTTTACTTTTCACCCCACAACACTACTCTCGCTTCCCTCATCTATACTCACTCCTTTCTCACTCCTCCCTACCCCACCCCACCTCTTGCTCCTCCCACCTTGACCTTTCCTTTCCACCCTTTAGCCCATCAAGCCCTTTTTAATATATCCTAAACATCTTGCTTCCAAATCCAACCTTCTTCTTCCCCACCCCAACCATTTAACCTTGAAATCATCTTTATCCTTTTGCAGTTTACTCAACCTCTTTAACTTGTTAATTCACCCATTTTTTCCATATAGAAGAAGAGGGGTGAGAAGGAGATCAGTTAATGATATTTATAAAGATATGAGATATATAAGGGTGAATAAGGGATCAAAAGGGGTGATATGTGTAACAAATTGATTTAGGTGAAGTGAGGTGGTAGGGAAAGGGGTGGAGAAGGGGGATACAAGGTGTGATGAGGGTAGAGGACTGGGGAGAGTAGTACTAAATTTAAGAGAGTGAGAGAATGTGTGAGGGGAACCATGTGTGAAGCACAAAAGAGGGGAGGGAATTATTAGGAAGGATAATTTTTAAAGAGAATAAATAATATACATATATAATAAATTATAGAGATTTGAAAATGAAATGGCAAAAAATAAAAATAAAAACTTACAACTATTATGCAAAACTTTTTAGCCATATATTTTACTCTTGTTGAAATTTGACACATACTTTTTTGCTATAATGAAGGTGATGGTAAATTATTTCTTTGAAAAAATAGTGACAATAAAATATTCTAAAATCTAAAGTTATGGTATAAATATTAATTTTTTGAATTGTACAATTAACTAAATTATTTTTACCATCAATTTTGATTTTTATGTAGCTTCTACTAATACTTTAAAGCTTGGGAAATACTTAAGAATATATACTCATAAAATGAGAGAAAATGTATACTTCAGGAAATTTTTACTAATAAAACCTTGATGAAAAGTATTATTTAAATAATTTTTTTTCTTGAATAACTTTTTATAGTATTGGGAGATTCCTTTATAAATTTTTCAGTAAAAGATCTTGTAAAAGCATGCAAAGGGGATTTAGTTCAATTTTTACAACAATTTTTATATTTTTAAACAAAAAACAAAAAACATGGTTTTTCACAGTCTTATTGATGTGCCCAATTTTTTTTGGTAGCGGGGTTCACTTACTTCAATATTCCTACAAAAATTCTAGTAAGTCAAGCATCAAGATTTGTTTTTCTAATGATCAACTGTGCTTCACTAAATTTATGAATTAATTTCAAGTTGTGTTCAAATTAAAATCAATATTTCCTCATGATTGTTTCAACACCACCTCAATGTGTGCTCAATAAGATATGAATTTGGGTTCAAGTTTGTGGACTTGCTAGCAAGTCTGCCACGCATATTGCTTCATGTGATGGTAAGAATGAATATTATAATGAAGAAATGATTAGTAAGTAAATTGTTGAATATTGAATGAGTAAACAGTAGATGTTAAGGGGGCCTTAAGACTTGTTTCTCAGTGTACTAGGTGTGTATAAATAGGCCCCTAAGGATTAGGTGAAGAAAAATTTTAAGGTATGGGCATGTGTGTACCTAATGCTGACTAATCAAGTTACTGGGAAGAAGTGCTTGAGGGGCTTAGATGTACTCAATTGATGGCATGTGTAGGGAAAAGCAAACTGGTGAAGTATACCAGTTAATTGGGGGTGTAATTTAGATTAAAATGATTTACTTGGTACCTTTTTTGAGGCTTGCTTGAATGTCATATGTGGTAATTTTTGACACCCCCTAATAGAAGCTTAACATATTCAACATGCTCCACAGTAGATCTGTATAATAAGACCATCCTTAACATGGTGCTCATCTTACTACAGTTTTTCCTTAAAGATTTGATTTTTTTCTTTGTCTTTTTTTTTAAATGATGGGAATCACTGTTTTAGAATTTTGAATTTTGAATTAAAACACCAGTTTTATATTGTCAATGATAGTATTTTCATACTGATTTATCTAAACAATGATCAAGGTTAATAAGTTTAATCTTTAATATAAAATAGAACATATAGTATGTATATTTGGTATTTTTTCTATATATAAACTGTTTATTTATATTGTAGAATATTGCTCCAACCAATGATTTGTTTCATTACAGGTTAGAAATATTATTTTATATTAGTACTTATATTTTACTTTATATTAGTTTACTGAACCAAGGATTTGGTTCATTACAGATATACTTTAAATCGATTCTACACATTAAACATGTTGGACTTGAAATCCTTCTTACAGATATAAAATGTCAAAATATAATTCAAATAAAATTTAAAATGATTTATAATCTATATATTTCAATATAATATTACAAAGTCGATTCAATGTTTATATAATAACAGATTTAAATACAGCAGGTAGGGCTAATATTATGGCTGTTACATGAAAATCTATTATAATATAATTAAGGCTAAACTCTCATTTATATCTATAATACAGACTACCCATGACAACCCCCCATGGAACAATTGTAAGAAAACAAAAAAAATTGTGTAAAAATTTGCATGAGTCCTCCTACAAGAGTGACACACTTCCCTCTAAATAACAGAAGGTGTCCCCCAAACACTAGCATCTAGTTCTGTGTGGCCCATGTAGGAATCTTTACCACTGTTTGCACAGCTTTTAATCATGCATGATCATAAAGAGCTCGTAAAAATAAATAGTGATGAATGAAATAGAAAGAAAAATTTTGAGAAAAAGAGGAAATAGAAATGAAATGATAGAAGAAAGAAAGTGCAAAAGTAAGGAAACATTTGAAATGCTAGTGAGAAAGAAGAAGAAAAAGAGTAAAAAATAAAAAGAAAAAGAAAATAGAAAGAACAAAAAAAATTATGAACAGAAGAAGCAAGAAATAAAAGAGTCTTCCAAACACTTTTCAACTGGTTTGGTAAGGATATCTGCCAAAAGATTTGTATTGGATTTCAAGACACAACAGATAGATTTACTCAAAATATGTTCACAAATTAAGTAACATTTGTGCTAAAAATGTTTCATTTTTTTTTATATCATCAATTTTAGACAGTTGTACAGCTAAAAAGTTATCAACATAAAGAGTGGTAGGTGGTATAGTACCAAGAACCACATCACAGAGAACTTCACTGTACAACAGTATTTATTTATTGGTCACAGATAAAGCCAACATTTTGGTGTGTCCTGTCAAAGTACCCACCATGGTTTGAAATCAAGAAACCCATGAAATAGGACTGCCCTAGCATAGGGAAATAAATCCTTTTATGGCTCTTAAAAATTCATTCATCCAGCTTGAATCAGCATAGAAGGTAATTATTTCCTCATCACATGGACCTAGTGAGAGTTAAAAATCAATGTTTGACTTATGTACCAAAGCAGGTGCTTCAGTGCCTTTCATTGATGTTCATTTGGGTCCTTGAAAAATCTACTAATTAATCCAATTGTGAATGACAAGTCTGGATGAATAGCTACCACAAGGTAGTTTAGTAGAAATATGGCATGCAAATATTTGTGAAAATCATCTTTTGCAATTCTATCCCCTTCCATCAAAGCCATCAAGTTAGTACTGGGATTCAATGGCATTTTACAGCTAAATTTAGTAAAACTGAATTCTGCCACAATTTCTTTCACCAGAAAGTTTTGGTTCAAAAAGAAGTTACCGTCAGAGTCTTGTTGTAAACCAATGCCAAAAATAGTAGAAATAGAATTTTCCCAAGTAAATTCTACATGAGTAGAAAGGAAAATTTTTACAAATGATAAAATGTTGTGGGATTCAGCAAATATGCAGCTATTGCTCATGTGAAACCATATGTAACAGCAGTAATTTCCCTGTTTCAAAAGGTATACACTAGAATTGTAAGGCAGGCATTTGAAACCAACTTTTTTTAAAAACTTGTTTAAGTAAAAATACCCAATACCAACCTACTTGTTTAGTGCTGTCTGGTGCTCTCCTCAGATGAAAGATGTTTGCCTTAGTTGTTGGCTGGAAATTTAGCAGTTTTATGATGAAAATATCCTCATTGATACCCAAGTTTAAGTAAGCCCCCACAACTTCAAATTGAGTAGTTGGAATTTTGAATTTTTTAGCCAATACAAATAAGAATTTCAATTTTGAGAATTTGGAGGTGGCTGCAAAAGTTTCTGTGTAATCTATGCCTTTATTCTGTGTTTGGCCACAGGCCACCAGATGGGCTTGTATCTGAAAATATTACCATTAGTGTCACTCTTCAGGGAAAATACCCTTTGAGAGAAAATTGCCTTTCTATTGGGTGGTAATGGGAATTCTTCCCATACATTATTATGACAAAGAATTTCCAATTCTTTATTGCATGCATCTTGCCATTGCTGGTGCTGTTTCCAGTTCAAAGCTGAGTTTTAGTGATTTGGTACATTGTCACTCATTGATGCCACAGATACTTGTAGTGAAATACATGAATAATCTTGTTCCTGTATAGTGTCATTCTCCAGAAAGTCCCAATTGTGGCTGTTTGTGATACACCCCATAAGGGCATTTAGAGGAGCATTAATATTTCCAAAAGTTTCATTTTTTTGGCATGAGGCATTTGGAACATTCATTAATTCATTGAAAAATGTTGCTGATGCTTACATGAAGACTCTTCCAGTTTTGCTATTTTAGAAGAGCCAAAATTTACATCCCTCTTGATATCTGATGAAGATGCAGAATTTTGACTGTGCATCCAAGTTTTTTCTTTTTTCTTTAGGGATGTGGAAATGTGCTGGTGAACCAAATACATGCATGTGAGATGTTTTGGGTTATTTTCCAGAAATTTTTTGTATGGGGTTGTGAGTGACTTGAAATCTGTGACATGGTTGTTGATCTAGGATGGGAAGGTGAAAGCAATAGTCCAGAAGGACTCAGACAAGCCACTACCAAGAAAAAGTAAGCATCAAATATTTTTAAGTTCCTGGTTGCAACAGCTCATCCATTTTTTTGGTGCATGTAAGGAGTTGTAACTTCATGTAGAATATCCCTTTAAGTAAGAATATTTTGAAATATGGAACAAATTTACTCATCCCCTCCATCAAATTTCAATACCTCAATTTTGCAGTTAGTTTAGGTTTCACAGAAGGTACAGAAAGTGTCAAAACATGCATCTGTCACAGATTTATTTTCAAGAATATGGACCCTTGTGAAACCAGATCAGGTTTTACAAAAACTAAGGGAGTATGGTCCACCAGTGTAGAGAAGAAAGAGCTCTATAATACTAAGCTATAGACACAATTCCGAGATGGGTTGGTTCTCCTTCCTAAATATAACTTTAAAAAGAAGCTTCTGCCACTCTAATATTTAAAGACAGTGAAAGCACGTATTTTAAGTCTGGTTATTTATTCTGGGTGTGGTGGTTGAAGTAGAATGACAGTTAATAATAATAAAAGTAATAAAAGATAAATATATTCTAATATAAGCAATCAAACTGTTGGCTAGATCTATTCTCAGTAAGAGCTAGTATTCTCATCACTTCCTCTTGAAGCGCTCTATCTAATACTATCCTTACTGTAGCAATAAAATAACTCTACAGCGCTACTTCTGGTATGCACACCGTTATGTACAAAAAAATAAAAATTAAATAAAATATATCTGTTTTTCCTCTTTATCTATTATACTCTATATTGTAGTCTACACACATGTCTACTCTACAATATTCTTCTATACTTCTACCTACTCACTGCTACTACTCTTTCCACCAAAAGATGAGTGCTGTTTATATACACCTGTATGTTCATTACTCTACCCCTATGCTCTTTTTCCCCACTTGGTTTCCTACATAAGTTTAGCACTATACAAGAGTGTCAAAAAGTATCTAAATGTCTCATTAGTCTATGTACAATTGTTAGCATAAGTCTTGGTTCTACTATTTCCTGATACATCTAGATAAGGATTACTATTATCACCTGAAACTCCACTCTCTTGTACATACCCTATGTTTCCTGAGATTCCTGACTTAATAGTAAGTACAGGACTCTCTTTGTACCTATTGCATAAGCTATACTCACCACATGAGTCCCTGCTAGAAGTAAAACCGTCCACACTGAGCAAATAACTTCCCTGTTTCAGATCTTACTTTCCACTCCTTTCTTTAAAAGCTACTTACAACCTATTTGTTTTCTATTTCTAATTTTTTTGACGTGTTTTTTATCTCAATGGGTGAACACTGCTTTCACTAAAAGGTATCATCCTTAGTGTAATTTTTTTGTCATTGCTTGTCACTGTTCCTTAACTCCATAGTATGTGTCTAGCAGTAACTATATTTTTCACAAGTACATACCATATCCTCTTTTTGTATAGATCAGTACACATTTCCTTCATTTCTTTACTTGCCACAGCTATTATAGCCATAGTACACAAAAAAACTGTGCATGGAGAGTCTACTTTTTCTGCACTCTTGAAGACCCTTTTTTTCCACTTACATTTCCATTCTTCTTGGCAACCCCTTTGTGGCTCTCCTGCTATCTGAGACATTTGCTGTGTTACTGAAAGATGTGTAGCACAGTGTTGCACCAGTATCAAGTATTCCAGAATTTTCATCACTATCCAAGAATTTCATCCAGTCATTACTGTTCAAATCCATATTTTCAAAGGAGGTGGACATGCTAGCTACTGGGGTTAATTCCAACTTGGTATAGCAGGTATTGAATTGAACTTGTGGCTTTCTAGGACCAATTTTCTGATTCCTTTTTCATTGCGGAATTCTATTAGGGGGTATCAAAGTTGAGGGATCCGCAATTAGGGATCAGGATTTTTTTTTTGGGATCAGAAATTATTAATTGCAGAATATTATTAACAACTAGCCCCACGGCTAGTGGATAAGGAATCCACGATAATGCATTATCCCACCTCTTATACCCCAATATCCATTCCTAATTCCTAATTCCAAACTCATCATATCCATGATGGATTTTTGAGAAATTCACATGACTTATAGTTGTTGATGTCATCCTTAAGTCTTTCCTCATGCTATGCTACTTAATTTTAATGGAAAACACTTAATTTTTTTTCTATCTACACACCCCAACTGCACATATGGCAGTGAATTCCAACTTCCCTCATCACATAAGCCTTCAACCAACAAATATGAAACACCTCTCTACTAGGAAGCTATTTCACTAAACTATGAATGCTATTGCTTTACTTTTAGTTCTTTACTATAAATTGGACTTTTATTTGGAAGATTCTTTAGCCTATATGTTTTTTATTTCCAAAAAGCATTGCATAAACCCAAGGGGGACAAATCTTCATCATGATCCCAGATATGATCTCTGCTCCATTCTCATCATTCCACAACTAAAATTCACTCAACTATTTTTAACTTCTCCAAATTCTTTCTTCAAAATTTATCAACTCATCTCCAAAAATCCTATCTTTCATAAAAATTCTCAAAATATACAGTGTAATCCTGCTATTCAACTTTCTGTTGCACTATGTTTCTGTGGCCCAATTGGAAATGGTGCTTCTGTAAGACATTTGGATAATCTCTTTAACATAGGATATTGTATGGTGATATTATACACCAAGCACTCTATGATTGCTATCCTTTCCTTCAAGTCTCAAACACTTTCTTGGCCAACTCCACAACAGCAACTTGAATCATCTCAAGTAATCCAAGCCAAAGGTCTCCCTGGATTTGTAGGTTTTGTTGATGGCACAACTACACCTTTGAGTCAAAATCCTGCTCATGATGGCAACCATAATTTTGATTGTAAAAAAAGTTTTCTCCAAAATGTTTTCCAATCTCACATCTTTCATAAACTAACTTTCTATCTTCTTTGTAGATACTCTATAGCCATTCAACTTGTCTGTGATGTCAATAAAAAATTTATTGCTTTTCATAGTGGCTGCCCTGGCTCATGTCATGACTCTTCCGTCTTCCAAAGAATGAGGATTTCTCAAACCCCTGACTCATACTTTGACGAATCTCAGTACCTCCTTGCAGACTCAGCATATACAAGTTGTAAGTACATTATACCTGCTTTCCATGGTGCAACTTTAGAAAATGACCCCAAAACCACTTTTAATTATCACCTTTCCCAATCAAGAGCACATATTGAACATGCTGTTTTTATTTTAAAGGGAAGATTTTTTAGTCTCAGGGAGCTCAGAATCCATTTTCAAGAAAATTGGGGATCAGAATTGCAAATAATTGGATTATGACTTGTGTTATACTCCACAATATCCTAGCTGATTTAAAGGATGAGTGGGATGATCTTTATGAAGAAGAGGATTCTGAACCAGCAGCAGCTCTCCCCTCCCTTGAATCACAAAACATTCATTCAACCAGCATATGCTCTGTCATTATTCCAATCACCCTCCACCATTTTGACACACAACTCTTTTAAATTTTTGTTTTCATACTCTCCAAATTTCCACTTTGTATACTTTATTAACCTAGGTTGGTATTTTTTTTGTTGAATATTCTTTTTTATATTGAATTAACAGTGAATATCTCTTTTTTGGAGGGCTCATTGGCTTTCTTTCACCAGCTCAACATGATATCACATATTTTCTGAAATGGCATATTTTTTCAGTGTTTCTTTTTTTCATTCTTCACTCATATCCTTTTCCTCCTCTCCTCAAACATCCCTCAAATATTTTGGTTGCATTTTTTAACTCATCTCAACAGGTAAGTCATTTTTTTTAATTTTTATTGATTTTTTATTTCATAATCATGATTTTTTTTGGTTTTTTGGGCTTTTTTTTTTTGTAAGTGCTTCATTTATTTTTTTCAAGGTTAAACTATTTTTTTTTGTATTTTTCTCTCCCTCTTTTTTCTCTTTCCCTGCTCTTTTTTCCTCCTTTCCCCCCTCCTTGACTGCCACAATCCCCCCTTTCCCCCTTTATTCTCTTCCTCACCTTTCCCCCCCTTTACCCCCTTTTACCCCCTTTAGGCCACCTCTCAACTCTCCCCCTCTCCCTCTCCCCTCCACCGCTTCCCCCTCCCCTCTCCCGTCTCACCTTGCCTCCACCCTCTATCTATTAGCTAACAAATCACATAGCAATTTATTAGCTAGTTAAAGGGGGGAGGGGGGAGTATTGTGAGACAGCCTAAAGGGGGGAAAGGGGGGAGGACCTGGTGAAAAAGGGAGAGAAGGGGGTTTTGAGGAGATCAAGAAGGGGAGGGGGTTGTTTGAGGACACTGAAAAGAAGTAAATGAGGCAGACAAGGAGGGTTAATATGGGTGTATGTAAAAAAAAATATTTGTTATTTTTAATAACATTATTTTTATTTTTTTTTGTTTTTTTTTACAGAATATTATATAAAAAAAAAATTTCCAGTTCAAGCTGAATCAAAAATAATTTTGGTGTGTTTATATTTATTTTTTTTGTTTTTTTTTACAGAATATTATAAAAAAAATTTTTTTATGGTTCAAGCTGAATCAAAAATAAATTTGGTGTCTTTATAATTTTCATTTTCATTTTTGGGAAAAAATTTACTAATACAAGAAATTTTTTTTGGTTTAATTTTTTGATTATAATTATTTTTATAGTTTTTTTCAAGGACTTTAGGTGGTATGTATAACACCAAAAAATTTTAAAATTCTTTTTTTTTTGGCAAATAATTTTACTGATGTTTGTTTTTAATTTTTTTGTTTCATTTTTTTCCAAGGACAGTTTTAGTATTTGATTTAATTTCAAAAAAAAATTATTTGGATTAATTTTTATCAATAAAATTCTTAAGGGTGAATAAACAAACTAAATTTTGTGAGTTTCATTTCTTTGCCATTTTTTTTTTGGTTTTTGACACAATTTTTTTTTTGTTCAGAGAAAAAAATGTCTATTTTGTCAGAATCACCTCTTACTTCTCTATCATCATCTTCTTTATCATATTTTTCAAATTCAACTTCATTTCAATGGTCATCAAAAATACCAAAAAAAAAAAAAAAGATGATCAAAATCAGCAGAATAACAGAAATTTAAAAAAGAAAATTCATTTGGATTGTTTATTTGGCCATATATCAAATATTGAGTACTATAAAACTAGAGTGGATCAAAAAAAAATTATTCAAATGAGTTACCTGAAGATTTAAAATATTTAACCAAATCAGGAGAAAAAGAAATTAAAGCAGTTATAAGTAATTCTTTTAAACCTCAATTTAATTATGAAAATTATTCTTTTAATGGTTCAAAAGATGAAACCTTTAGTCAACAATCCAATCTCAAAATAACACTATATAAAATGGCTTTGATTTGCTTACCAATAGGGAATACAAATTTGTTGGGTGGTATTATGATTGGATTTGGTTGGAGACCAGGATTTGATAAAGGAAATTCTCTTGGTATGTCTGATTGTCAGGCTAGGGTCAAGTACAAGGACGTGAACTAGCTTGAATAGTCAGTTGTCTAGAAGATTTTAATGGTCCTATATGAATACTGTAGATTTAATCCACTAAGTTGTAAAATATAATCAAATATAAAGGTCTCAGTAATATAATTCTCACTATTCTTATATATGGCTTACAATCTTTATAGTTGGTAGAAAAATAGATTATATAAATTCAGATACTATTCAAAAGTCTTTTAAAAGTACTAATTGATATGTATTGTAATTGGTTTGGTTATATTGGTTGAATTGTAATGATAAAGAATGAAGAAATACAACCCAAAAACCTCCTCCTTTTATACACACTGAGTTCCCCAATAATTCCCTTGATGTACCACCCAATACACAGTTAATAACGCCTCTAAACAACTAATAGACACTCCTATCAACACTCCCAGTAACCCATGACATAATTAGAAGAGTAACAACCGCCAAAACCCTGAAATAATAAGGGAAATCCATCAAAATTAAAGAAAAAGACAAAAAGAGAGTATATGCGTATAAAACAATAATATTAAAGACTAAAGGAGACTTTTTAAGGTTAATAATAGCTTAATAATAAGGGGGATTTACTGTAGAAATAATGGGGCTAATCCTGACATTATACTACGTGAAATTCCCATTCAAAAATAACCAAAATTGACTGAGAAACCACCCAAAAACTTAAAAAAGAGCGTGAGATGTGGGGTAACTACATGCAGTTCTTGGCAGGCTCTTGCACGGGTAAATCCTTGACTAAAATTAGGCGAATTTAAGCGTGGTGATGAAATAAAGTGCCAAGAGTGAGGTTATTAATGAAATTAGTGCATATAAACAAGGTCAATGCATTATTAATTAAGCTAGGACACTAAATAAGCGCCTGTCGCCTATTTTAGTGTGTTTCCCCACAGTGGGCGTAGAATGTGGGGTAATTATAGTGTGAAAAAGCTAACTTTGCTAAAAATGAAGCTATTCACACGGGAAAAAAGCAGGCAGTATGTGGCCAGTACACAGAAGCCATTTCTGGCATAAAAAACACCAAATTTGAAAAGTGTTATTTTTATGCATTTAAATAGCCAAATCAATAGTTCTAAATGAGCCCAATTGATCTGTCAAAGCGCAATTTTGATATTCTCAATTTTATAGCGCATATAGTCAACTTTTAAGTGAAATAAAGCGCATTTCTTGTTTTTTTGCATAAAACAATGAATATAACAGCTTTAAGTGTACTTAAAAATTATGTAGCCTTATACTTAAGGTTCTTAAGATTACCCTAACATATTCCAACTTAATATTAAGTACATAAGACCTATAAAAGGTGGATATATGCGTGTATATAAGGTGTTATAATGGCATTTTTTGTGTATTATCATAATTTTACTTATGTATACTATTTGTGTACTCTTATTTATTATTCCCATGTATAGTTCATGTGTTTAACATAACTTATAATTACTTTTTACTCAGTCCTGGAGATATACAGGCTGACACTCGCCCACCCAAAAAAAACAATAAAAAAAATGATAAGTTATACATTTTATTTTATTAATTTGTAATTTTCAGGTATTCAGAATAAATCTGTAGCATTAAAGATTCAACTTTAAAGAAATAAAACATAATAAAATATTATGAGTACTGGTTTTTTAACCCCTCAGCTGGTTGAACAGAAATTTATTTCTGTTTAAATTTTTTAAGAAGGGTGGATAAATTAGAAATTTCTTTTTCAGGTATCCATTTATCAAATTCATTTGATTTCCCTTTAAATCTTAGTAAATACTCAGTTCCTTTTTCTTTAGTAAGGATTCTTTTCTTGAGTATTTTTTCAATCTCTGCTTTTTCCACAATTTCTTCAGGTTGCCTTTTAGGCCTTCCCCTTCTTTTTGGAAATAAGTCAGGATCATTTGCATGGTAAGGTTTCAATAATGAGATAGGGAAAACTGGATGTTTCCTATCATATGGAGCATATAATATGACTTCCACTGCATTATTCCCAACCATTTTATTTACTACAAAAGGTCCTACAAAGGGATCCTTTAATTTAACATTACCTTGTAAGTTAAAATGTAGTGTTGATATGAGGACCTCATCTCCCTTTTTAAATTCAAATTCTTTATGAGATTTGTCCCACCTTTTCTTTTCATATTCAAATGCTTTTTGGATGCATTCTTCTGCATGCTTTCTACACATTTGTTGCATATGAATAAAGGATTTAGTGCCAGGGTGTATATCCAACCTTGGTAGTTTATTTAAATGATTTACTGGGGTATTTGGTACATATCCCAGCCAGAGTTCAAATGGTTTCTTCTCTGTTACAGAATGAGTTGTGCTGTTATAAGCAAATTCAAGGCCAGGAATTAATGTTACCCAGTCATGTGTGAATTTCTCATTGTCTTTGTATTCTAATCCAAAGGCACAATATCTTCTGATCATGTCTTCTAGAGTTTGTATCATCCTCTCAGCCAGCCCATCAGTTTGTGGATGGTGTGCTGTAGACAATTTTAATTGACAACCTGATACTTCCATCAAAGATGTCCAGAACTCTGAAGTAAATTTAGGATCTCTGTCAGAGATTATGGCTTTGGGGAACCCAGCAGTATTCATCATCTGAGTCCACCATAGTAACGCCAAGTCTTTAGCAGATACCTCTTTATGGGTAGGGATAAACTTACACATTTTTGTTAATCTATCCACTATTACCCAGCAAGAATTGAAACTTTCTTTTCCTGCTAATGGCAAGCCAGTTACAAAATCCATGTTTATAATTTCCCATGGAGCTTTTGGCTGCTCTATTTGTTGTAACAACCCAGCTCTCTTCCCAGTTAATCTTTTAGATTTCTGACAAGAGTCACATGTTTCAATGTATTTTTGTACATCCTCTTTCATGTTTATCCACCAGGCTGTATTTTTAACTCTGGTTAATGTTTTGTTAAAGTCAAAATGACCAGCTAAGATGTCATCATGACAAGTACTCAACATTAACTCTTTCATAGAAGGTGGTATTACTATTACATTGCTTAACTTTTTCCTGTAATATATATATCCATCTTCAATTGATAGTTTACCTTTTTCCAACGCATTTTTATACTTTGGAGGCAAGGTTTTAATTAATGCACTCATGGAGGCATTTGTTGGATCATTAAGAATGGTAGATAGTTTAGACAAATCTTTAACAGATGAATAATTTTCCAATATAGTTTGCATAAACTCTTCTTCTAAATCCACTATATAAATCCCAAATATATGTATAACCTCATTTTCAGGTACATAAGCTGGGTTTTCAGCATCATTTGGCAATGGACTTCTGGATAATAAATCCACATTTGAATGCAATGTTCCTGCTCTGTGAGTGATTGTCATTCTTCCTCTGTACTCTTGTACAGCTAGTTGCCATCTAAACATGTGCCTATTAGGTGTTTTCATGTTTAGTAATGATTTTACTGCACTGCAATCTGTTATAAGTTCAAACTTCTGGTCTTCCAGATAGTAATGAAGTTTCTCCAAAGCCCACACCACGGCTAAACATTCTAGCTGTGTGGCAAAATACCTTAATTCTGTTTTTCTTAAGGTTCTGGATATATAACAGATAACTACTTCAGATAATTTTCCATTTATTATCTGTTTTTGCTGTAAAGCAGCACCCAAACCTATGAAACTTGCATCAGTGTACAAGATAAAAGGTAGGGTGAAATCTGGCAGTCCCAATATTGGAGCTGACATTAAACATTCCTTTAATTTATTAAAGGCGTGTTGTCTTTCATTATTCCAAATGAAAGCTTCAATCTTCCTGATTAATGTTGTTAAAGGGGCTGCAATGGATTGGTAATTTTTAATATATTGTCTATAATATCCACACATACCCAAAAAACTTTGAACCTCTTTTACATTTTTAGGTATCCCAATGTTTTTAATTGCTGCCACTTTATTCTGGTCAACACAAATTTGTAATCCAGATACAACATGTCCAAGTACTTTCAAGGATTGAAATCCAAACTTACATTTCTTTAATGCAATAGTCATATTAATTTCATCCATTTTATGAAAGACTCTTTTCAGGTGATTTAAATGTTCATCATATGTTTTTGAAAACACTATGATGTCATCAATATAGACCAATAGCCATCCTTCAACCATTTCCTGATGAAAAACACTATCCATCAATTTTTGGAAGACTGAAGGGGCATTCTTTGGGCCAAATGGCATTCTCACATACTTAAATATACCCATATGTGTGGTTATTAATAAGTAATTTTGAGAATTTCTTTCCACAGGAATCTGGTGGTAACCCTTGTTCCCATCCAGACAGGAAATATATTTTGCTTCTTGTAAGGTAGCATGGATAGAAGCTATCCTTGGTAGAGGGTAAATATCATCTACTGTATATGTATTCAGAGCTCTATAATCACCGCATAATCTTGCCTTATCTTTTTCATAAGAGATTAATACTGGTGAAATGACACAATACTTAGGTGTTGTGTCCACTTTTTCAACAATACCCATTTCCAACAACAATTTTATATTGTCTTCAATATCTTTCCTTTTTGCAGGAGATGCTGGGTAAGGTTTCTTTTTTAAGCTGCCAGGAATATTATCCAGATCACAGCTTAGAGAGATTTTCATCTCATGGTCTTTGACCAATCCTAGTTCATTTGATCCATGAGCAAATGCCATAGGATATTATTTAATCAATCTCAAAATGTCTTCTTGTTCAATTTTTGAGAGTTGAGGACTGAAAGAGGCCTTTTGGATTTCATTTTCCAATTCACCCACTTCATTGGTGGTTCTTCCACCTTGCAGTTGTTCTTCTCTAGGAGAAATGGCATATACTGAATTTTCAGAACATATTTTGAATTTCCTTTTACCATTCATCCCTATGGTGAAACAACTGTTTGCAGGATCTAGTTTAATGCCAAATTTTGTCAATAAATCATTGCCAATAATAAACCAATCACTACAATTATTATTATCCATTACTACAAATTCACAAACTGCTCTAACATATCCATTATTATATTTAAAGAATACAGCAGTTTTGTATTTGCCAATTGGATTTAATACTGAACCAAAACCCCTCCAGTTCTTTGTCTGAACAGGTTCTAGTTTTTCCTTGTACTTACTATCAAGTTTCATTAATGCATTAAGTGAAACTACACTACCTGCAGCCCCAGTGTCAAGAATGGCATTCATTTCTTTTCCACATATGATAATAGGTGCTCTGATAGGTGTTATTTTGTAAGTGTCATGAGATACATCTTTAATTATTTCAGCCTCCTCTATGGAAGTTAAAGATGTGTCTGTATGAGGTATAGCATCATTCAGGAACATTATATCCTGTTCTAATACAAATATCTCATTTTCATCATCACTGTAAGATATGTTACTCTTGCAATCCTCACTGGATTCCACATTCTCATCTTCATGATTACTAGGTTCAGAATTCTGTGAGGTTTCAATAACATTTATTCTTTTCTTACACGTGTGACCCTTAACCCAAGGTTCATTACATTTGTAACAAGTGTTATTTTCTTGTCTCTTAGGGACAAGGGGAGCTGAAGGTTTTTTCTTTTCCACTGGTAACTTACTTGTAGTAGGTTTTACCACTTCAACACTTTGTCTGTAATTACTATACTTGGTTTCATACTTGTGGTTTAATAATATCTCATTGCATATATTAATGAATCCAGAGGTGTCTCTGACAGTTTCAGTTCTAGCTACAATAATGTCTCTAACTGATATAGGCAACTTGTATATTATTTTTTCTTTCCACTCTTCATAATCCATTTTTGGATCCATAGCTTTCATGATTTTTATTAAATTCATTAAGAAGACCATGGGTTTATCTCCAGCATTTGGATTATATCTGGCCCTTTCATACAGTCTTTGTTGAGTGATTCTAAATTTTGGGCCACCAAATTGCCTTTCAATTAGTGCCTTCCATTCATTCCAGGAGTAATTAATTCCCTCACTCAATACAGATTCAAACCATAATAAGGCCACATCTGTAAATAAAGATATTAACTTTGAAGTAATTTCTTCATCAGGTAATTTGTATGAAAATTTTAAGTTATCAATTCTTTGTATGAATTGTTGCCAATCAGATTTTGAATCCCCGTCAAAAGAAGGGTACTGATCTAACTTAGGCCAGTTCTTTTGGCTAGTTTTTGCTTCCCTAACCTGAGGAATATTGATTAATTCACTTACTTTAGAAAGATGATCATTTATTTCATCTTTTACTGATTTTATATTCTCAGAGCCCATAACACTATGTTCATGTTCAATCATTGGTTTATCATCAGAGTGTTTCATAAAAACTGGTACTCTTTCTACATAAGAGGTATTATCTTTTATTGTTTCAGTATTTTTCAAAATGTTAGCTACTTCAATTTCTACTCTTTGTAACCTATCTTTTATCACAGGTACATGATTTAAGGTATCATTTACATTTGAAAAAGACAATTTTACACGTCCCTCTATGGTAGCCATAATATTCTGAGAGTGTTCTAATTTACTTTCTAAATTTCTAATCTCAGATTTTAATTTTTTATTCTCATTGATTAATTCATTATTTGAATTTTCAATAATTTTTAATTTATTGGCTGTGGTACTCAATGATTGTGTTAGTTGTAATAATACATTTTCTGTATTAATGTTTGACTCTTTTGAGAACTCTTCCAATTTTTCAATTCTCAATAATAATTTACTTATTATTTTTGATTCCATTGGATTCTCTTTTAAAAAATATTCTATTTTTTCCGTGTCCAATTCAGAAGACTCATTATCAGGGTCAAGATTTAATTCATTTGATTCCATTTTTATATTAATAGTATTTTCCTGGTGATCAATAAAACTATTTACATTGTCCTCATGTAAAGACAAGTTTAACATATTCTGTTCAAATGAATAATCCTTTAAATCCTTATCAATAATATCCAATATTTCCTTATCAATCTCATTACCTATAAGTAATTTATTTTCAGGTTGATATAATTGATCATAAGAAGTTGGATGACTTACCAAGGTCTTATCCCACTTCCCCTGCCTCTCCTTGCCTTTTCCCTGTAAGGGTGACTGCTGGAGCCCTGCTGTTGAGGATTGTTGTAGTTTTGGGCGTACCAATCCCATTTCCATTTGCTTACTGTAATTTTTTGGTCCTCCTCTTGGGCTGGAGGTGTTGCTATAGAATTGTTGGGTGCCACTGTTGGTGGTTGAGTCTTTATGTCCACTAGAGCTTGGTTGACTTCTATGAAACCTTGAGCTGCTCTCTTTTCCAGATTGTTGATCTGGTCCACTATATTGTTGACTCTTATTGTCAAGGTGTTCAGTAGGGTGGATAGGGAGTGAACTTGTTCTTGTAAAGTATTTTTTGTTTTCTTTATTGAAACCTGCTTTAAAAGCTTTTCCCTTTCCTCCAGAGACATTGACGGAGTGTTGTTGATTATGGGAGAGTCTTGGCCCTCCATTTGAATGTCCTGTAACAGGTCTTTCAGCTCTAGGTCTTAAGTTATAAGGTTCTACCTTATTACTTACAATGTCATTGTTGTCACACATTTTTACGTGGAATTTAAAGAATTGAAAGTTTAGATATGAAAACTTCAAAAAGGAGTTTTATCAGTATTTATCAATACCACTGAAGACAATTTTATTTCTTACTTATTACTTATTGGTATGAAGTGAATATTTAAGTGCCAAAAGCCAAATATGCTTTTATGTGGTCACTTGATTTAACTGGTCTACAATATGTAGCCGTGTTTTTATATTCAAAAGAAAACAACTGTCAGTATGATTCTTTCTAAATATTTAATGAATTTTACAAACCAATAAAAGAAAAGATTAAGAGTCCTGTTAAAAGAAAACAATTAATCAGTTTAATTGGTTTATTATCTGCAAAAATCACAAATTTAATTGGTCTATTGACAGACTCCCACTAAGAACAATTATATGTTAAATTAGTGGTAAAAATTTTATCTGCAAAGATCTCAAATTTAATTGGTCTATTGAAAGACCCACTAATAACAATTATAAGTTAAATTAGTGGTAAAATTGTTGATTCAATATCACAATTTTATAATATAACAGGGCTTCTTTTTCTGAAATCACTATATAAGTGACCCCAACCTGTTGTAATTATCCAAATATTTCTATAGGGATATTATTTACGTGCACCTTCTTTTGAAAATTTCACTTACAGGATTATAACAGAATTCTTGAGGAAAGGTCCCCAATTGTCAGGCTAGGGTCAAGTACAAGGACGTGAACTAGCTTGAATAGTCAGTTGTCTAGAAGATTTTAATGGTCCTATATGAATACTGTAGATTTAATCCACTAAGTTGTAAAATATAATCAAATATAAAGGTCTCAGTAATATAATTCTCACTATTCTTATATATGGCTTACAATCTTTATAGTTGGTAGAAAAATAGATTATATAAATTCAGATACTATTCAAAAGTCTTATAAAAGTACTAATTGATATGTATTGTAATTGGTTTGGTTATATTGGTTGAATTGTAATGATAAAGAATGAAGAAATACAACCCAAAAACCCCCTCCTTTTATACACACTGAGTTCCCCAATAATTCCCTTGATGTACCACCCAATACACAGTTAATAACGCCTCTAAACAACTAATAGACACTCCCATCAACACTCCCAGTAACCCATGACATAATTAGAAGAGTAACAACCGCCAAAACCCTGAAATAATAAGGGAAATCCATCAAAATTAAAGAAAAAGACAAAAAGAGAGTATATGCGTATAAAACAATAATATTAAAGACTAAAGGAGACTTTTTAAGGTTAATAATAGCTTAATAATAAGGGGGATTTACTGTAGAAATAATGGGGCTAATCCTGACATTATACTACGTGAAATTCCCATTCAAAAATAACCAAAATTGACTGAGAAACCACCCAAAAACTTAAAAAAGAGCGTGAGATGTGGGGTAACTACATGCAGTTCTTGGCAGGCTCTTGCACGGGTAAATCCTTGACTAAAATTAGGCGAATTTAAGCGTGGTGATGAAATAAAGTGCCAAGAGTGAGGTTATTAATGAAATTAGTGCATATAAACAAGGTCAATGCATTATTAATTAAGCTAGGACACTAAATAAGCGCCTGTCGCCTATTTTAGTGTGTTTCCCCACAGTGGGCGTAGAATGTGGGGTAATTATAGTGTGAAAAAGCTAACTTTGCTAAAAATGAAGCTATTCACACGGGAAAAAAGCAGGCAGTATGTGGCCAGTACACAGAAGCCATTTCTGGCATAAAAAACACCAAATTTGAAAAGTGTTATTTTTATGCATTTAAATAGCCAAATCAATAGTTCTAAATGAGCCCAATTGATCTGTCAAAGCGCAATTTTGATATTCTCAATTTTATAGCGCATATAGTCAACTTTTAAGTGAAATAAAGCGCATTTCTTGTTTTTTTGCATAAAACAATGAATATAACAGCTTTAAGTGTACTTAAAAACTATGTAGCCTTATACTTAAGGTTCTTAAGATTACCCTAACATATTCCAACTTAATATTAAGTACATAAGACCTATAAAAGGTGGATATATGCGTGTATATAAGGTGTTATAATGGCATTTTTTGTGTATTATCATAATTTTACTTATGTATACTATTTGTGTACTCTTATTTATTATTCCCATGTATAGTTCATGTGTTTAACATAACTTATAATTACTTTGTACTCAGTCCTGGAGATATACAGGCTGACACTGATATTATATGTTTCATTCTTAAAATAACTTCAATCATTATATTTCCATAGGCATATATTTGTTACTTAAAAAATTATCTAAAGCTGAAAAAGATGATGATTTCGGAATATGGGTAACCTTACCTTCTTTAAATACTTTTCATGCTCTTTGCCTTAAAAAACTCTGCAATAAATCTTTCAAAAAGAATCATCAAATTTCTACCAAAGCTTAAATACTGAATTGGTGGGACCCAGAATGGGAAGAAATTAGCAACAAATATCTTTTTTTTTCAAATTTTATTATTACTCATTCAGGATTCCATAATAAGATTTATATTGATAGTAATGATTCCAATTATCCTACTTTTCGAATTTTCTCATATATCAATCTGATAAATGGCCAACCAATACTGTCAGCTAGGCTATCTCAGTAGTCCAGTAATTTATACAATAAATTACTGTAATCATATAGAGGAATAACTTTGTGTAATTACAAAAAACTATTTAAATAGAATAATTACTATACTTAATTTTATTATTAAATAAGTTTTATTACATAAACAAATATTATATTCTATAATATCATGGCGCACTTTGTATGTATAAATAAATTATTTAAAATTATATTATAAGTGTAAATTTAACTTACACTGTAATTACAATTTCAATAATAACATTTATATAAACTAAATACAACTTATCATATAATAATATCCATAAATATTGGGCGCTTCCTTGACCCTTAATTGTGTCACTAATATTACTAAATTAATTTAATATGATTAAATTTAATTGCTCATGTTAAAAGATTCCTGTATTAAGTTAATTAGTTGTCCAATTAATTTAATAGTTAATTTACTTGAAATAGTTAACTTACCATTGCTTATACTGAGTGAATATTATTTAAACACGTAAAAATAGTTCCTTTTATTTTAATTATACTTTTTTTAGCTATTTGTATTCCTTCTTTAGAATTCTTTCTCATAGTTCTTATTTTCCATACTCACATAGTTATTTTTTATATTAATTTTATTCTTTTTTAGAGATATCTGATTGAATCAAATATTTGCTTAATCACAGATTTATTTTAATTGTTTTTTAATTAAATTTATTAATTATTTCTTTCACTTCATTTTACTTTTGTAATTATATTTGTAGCGTTCTAGAGGGTCCTCTTGCCTATAAAAGGGCTTTAGAAGTCTCTCTGTTAGCTCATCATTTACTATACACTCACTTATCATATTTTAAATATATTTATTTTATTTACTATTTTTATTAGTTCATTACATCTAATTTAAATACTACATAAATAATTATAGGTTGCCTTAAGATTTATAATACTATTATTGAACTGCCGCGCTTTGAACATTTATTATCAATTATAATATTTTACAATTTAAATAAACACTTACAAATTTGTCAAGTCTCAACTATCTTGTTGTCTTACTCCCTTAAATTAAAAATATTTTATTTCAAATTACTTTACTATTTTATCATTTCCCTTTCTCCCTTCTATTATCCCTGTTATTTTCTTCATTCTTCTAGACATCCGGCTGATAAATACTGTCAGCCAGGCTGTACCAGCAGTCCAGTAAATTTTATAATATTTTATTGGACTTAAAAATGGGAAAAGTTTTATTTATATTATGTATGTAAATTGGGATTATATTGAACAATAAAATCACACAACTAACTCATAATAATAAATTAAAATCAGAGCTATATGAATTTAATTAATATATTAATTTTATATAAAATTAAATAAATAAATAATATATTATACTCTATAAATTATGAGTGCTTTTTAATTTATTTAATAATTATAAATTATTAATTACTTAATATTATATTATATTATAATTATAAGTTATAAATCTATTAATTAATTAATTATATATAACTATTAAATAATTTCATACATATCTCATAATACATAAATATTGGGCGCTTTTTTGACCCTTAATTGTGTCAGAAAAATTATTAATTAATTTAAAACACTTACTTAATAGAAAATATTAATTTTTTTACTTTTAATCATTAATTACATTAAATTAATTATTTGTTTGACTCAAAATAGTTATTACATTAATGAAATAGTTTAAAACAATTATTTATTCATTTTTTATGCTAAATTAATTATTTACATAAAATTTTTGAATAAAAAATAGTATACTTTTTGTTTCACTTAAAAGTGGCTATTTTCCTTAATCATTGAAGAAACTTGTTTTAAATTAAAATGGTTAGAATTCTTTTGTTTTAAACTAATTTAATGTCCCACTTGATTTTGTTACAGTGTCTGGGTTTTAATTGGTGGGAAATGTGCTCTTACTCATGTTTTTAATTACTTATTAAATCTTCAGAAGTATTTTCTTGTTACATTTACTTTATTTTGTTTTATTTTATTTCTCATATTGTATATACTTTTTTATGGTGCTTCAGAGAGCACTTTTGCATATATAAGGGCATTGGGTGATTCCCTGAAGCTCCATCACTTATTTTATCTACTATTATACTTTACTTTATTTTAATAAATAAATAATTACAACTTTTACCACATATAATAATTTTTATTTCAGAACTTACCTCTTTAATAATTATAAGTACTACATAGTTAATAGGTTGCATTAAGAGAGGTTTTAATATTATCCAATTTTTTTGTTTAAGAAGAGAAAAGCAAGTACTTACCTGGATTTATATAAAACCAAAGCCATTACAAAACCTTTAAAACAATAAATTTTTGTCCTTAGTTTTATTCCCTCTTCATTCCTCTTTATCCTCTTCTTCTTCTTTTTCCTTTCCTTATTACTTCTAGACCACCAGCCAATAAATACCATCTCCAGCTGAAATCAAAGTACATGGCTTATATTTTCCAAACCATCAGTGCATGATTGATTTCGGTTTGGTAAATGGTGTGATTGAAAAAATTTGGAACTCTTCTCAGGATCATCACTAAATGACCAAAGCTCCACCTGGCTTGGAATTTTCTCAAGAGTTCACACATTTTGGATGTTCTTTTCAAATCAGTCAAAAGTTGATCCACTGAATAAACAAGGTAAAAAAAGAAGGTAAATTTAACAAATATGAAAAAACTTTAAGTAGATCAAAAAAGTATGGGGATGAGTAGTGTCATCAAATACTTTTTACTTTTTCATAAATTCTTTATAAATAACTCTTATATTTCAAATTCCTAAAGTAAAGTAATGGGCAAAAGACCTTGTGTTGTATAAACAGTAATCATGATAACATTAAATTTTTTTCATGGTATTCATATTCCTTATACCTGTGGAAAGTCCCAAACTTAGTTTCTAGACTTGTTCCACATTTTGGTGGGAGGAATTTTCATTACTTTAAAACTAGGGAAATTGATATATATTAGTTTTTTATATATTAATTCATGTAATTATATTAAATTTTGGTGATTCCCACACCTTACTTCAATAAAATTCAGGGGGAGTTATTGCCAAATTTTCAAATATGACTTGAAATTTTGTTGATTCCCTTCCCTTCCTTCAATAAATTGCAGGGGGGAGTATTGCCAAAATATGTTATAAGACTTGCCAAATTCTTGACTTGAATGAATTTTGGTGATACCCGTAAAATACAGGGGATAGTGATGCCAAATTTTTCATAAGACTTTCAAGACTCTTAACTTGAAAGAATTTTTGGTGATACCCACCCCTTACTTCAAAAAAATGCAAGGGGGGGGGTCAGCAAATTTTTTAAAGAGACTTTAAAATTTTATTTAAAAAAGGGTTTTTAAAATTAAAATACAAAAATTCAACTAATGATGGATAGAGTAACAAAATACAGGAAATTATTGTAAATTTTTTTGTACAGATAATTATGAATAGTTGAAGTATGAAAGAAATAAAACAAACTAGTCATTAAAAAATTTTATTAGAGATTCAATTTCCTCATAAGATTTATTGGCTTTTAACACATTCCATTAAAAAAAAATTCTTCTTTAAATTTTCTTTGAGATCATGCTTGAATTTCATCTGTTCCATTAAGTTTTGATGCTTGAGTGTTTTCTTCTCTTTCTTTGATTTTTCATTGCTAAGAGTTAGTTTGAATTTCTTCTCCTCCAAGTCTTGTGCCCTATCATCCTTCCATAAAGATTGCTCATACTTCCTCTCCTCTAAGTCTTGTGCCCTATCATCCTTTTGTAAAGAGAACTGGTACTTCCTCTCTTCCACTTCATGTACTCTTTTATCCCTTGTTAAAGAGAGCTTGTATTTTTGATTTTCAAATTTTAGAGTCTCTTTAGCAACTTTCACTTTTTCTAGAGTGATAAGAAATATTAACAAAAAGTAGAAGAAAATCAGAGTAAAGTATTAAGAGGTACAGTATCACTTACCAGCATCATGTTTCCCCAAAAAATCTTTGATAGAAGAAAAAGGAGTTTGAGATGAAGTATCACTTTTTCTTCTTCTTTGAGAGTGGAAATTTAGACTACCTGAAGCCCTTCATATTTTTTTAAGGACACATTTTCTTCCTCATCATTGTCTCTGGCTTCTGACTCAGTTGATTGTGGCTGCTGCATTTGTTCTTCAGCCTTTTTAGAAATAATAAAATGTAAATAAAAAAAAGAATTGGTAATATAAAAGAAACAAACATACTTGAATTACATCAGGTTGGTTTATATTGCCATAAGGATCTATTGAAAAGATACCTTGATTTTTGCAAGTTAAATGAGTGGAGGCTTGAGTAGAAGAAGAAGGAAAAAGATTTCTTTCAACATCATATTCAGAGATAGCATCTTCACCATCCAACATGTTTGCAGGATTAACATCAGCCCGCTCTCCAAAAATAGCATCCATCTCTTTAAAGTAAGGACTTAAAGATTCAAGTTCATCATCTATGAATTTTATGCCCTTACTGATATTGATGTTGGTAATACCAAAATCAGTGGAAGATGAAAGAGTCTTGGCCTTGACTTGGTAATGCTTGAAGCTTTCAGACATCTTTTTAGGTAAAAGATCTATCCTTCCCTTGGTCTTATTCTGTAATTCATTGTCCATTAGTAGATAACCAGTATCTTTTGATGCAGGGGGCTGTCCTACTTTAGTTGCATTGTCAGTACTAAAACAAGAATCATAGTTAGATTTAGTTTTCAGCCAGTTAATAAGAATGAGATGATCATCTTTTTTTAATTGAACGGTTTTTGATTTCTTGGCTGAGCAGGGGAAAGAGGGAGTAGTGCAATTTGAAGAACAACTGGGGGAAGGCTGCCTTTGAGAAGATATATGATGATGGAGCATGTTAAGATAATTTAAGATGTAGAGGAGCAAAAACAAGCAGATGAGATAGCGAGGTGTTCCGAATGGAGAGAATAGACAGGATGAGATGAGAATGGGAGTGACCAGAAAGGTAGAAGGAATATCCAGAGAGTAGTCAAAGATGTGGTTATGAATGAAAGTAGGCCAAGATGTGGTTAGGACAGAAAGTTGTCCAATATGTGGTTATGAAAAATTGAGTAGAAAAATGTAGGATATGAGGTCAACTTTGACACATAAAATGCCTAATAACCCAATTATTAGCAAAAATAATTGCAGAAGATAATTGGGGTATAAGGATTTTCATCTGCAATTAATTTAATTGTGAATCAGTCAACTATGATACCCCCTATTTTGTACATCATTAACAAAATTTTGATTCTTCTTGGCCCATTCAAAATGTTGAGTCTATAGCTGAGAACTGAAGTTAACCAAGGCTGGATGGTAGGGACATTGATCTATAAAATGCTCAATGGACTGACATTCATGACATTTTCTTTGAGCATTTTCAGGTTGGTATAAGTCAGCACATGGACAAGTTGCCAGAAGCAAGGGTTCAGAGTCCGGAACCGACAATAACTGGTTGATAGTAATCAGTACACTAAACGCAGTTATATTTGTATGCATGTTGGTAATGGCCATAGCCATTTTATTTGGACCAGGTACTTCTGATTACCTTGAATCAAAATATTGATTAACTTCAACAAATAGTTGGTCAGCATTTTGGGGAAGAAGAACTTGAAGAAGCATAGCAATTAAACTATCTCTAGTTAGAGTAAAGCCAGCTTGTTCCAAGTCCTTGAATTGATTGGTGACAGAGTCTAGGTGAGACCCAGGATCAATAAATGTTCAATTTCTTATATCAAGGAGATCTCAACAAGCACGGAGACAGAAAGTATGTGACAATTTTTCGAATTTATCACACAGAGTTTTAAAAGTAGGTCAAGCTTTGTTATCATCATTAAGGAGGGATTGGAGTTTAGGGTCAACTGTATGATAGACAAACATCTAAGATAGATGATCTTCAAAAGAATCATAGTCTTGAATAACATCAAAAAGAACATAGTCCTTTCGGAAAATTGTTTCATCAATGCCAACAAAAATAGAATGACGCCAGTCTCATCAGTTGCCACCATCTAGTTCAACATTGGCAACATCTTAAATAGGTGCTTTTGTCTGGTTCATGACTTTTCTTTTGGATTCACCCTGGTAAGGTGTATTCATGTCTTCACAAGATGTTGGGAAGGACTGAGGTTGAGGTTGAGAAGGCATGTCTAGAAAGAGTTTGGAAGGGCAGAAGGTAGAGGTAGATGTGTTGCTTTGAAGTTTGGGTTCAGGTGTATAAGTGGGGGAAGCAGTTGAAGATGATATTGGTTCTGCTGATCCAGAACGTTTGCGAGATTTAGAAGGGGCACGTGATAGGGGTAGTGGAGGAAGAGTGTCTGAAAGAGTTGTGTTACTGCGTAGCTCTTGCTGCAGTTTAGGTCGACTTGCAAAAGGATCAGAGATATTAGAATATCTGGGTTGTGATCCAGACATAAAAGACATGCTCTCGCGGGGTACAACGGACTGGCAATATAAACAAAAGTAACACCTCTATTACTTTGTGGGAAGAAGGCCCATAACCTATAGTCACCAATCAGTATGCGAAACACCAGTCCAGAAGATACAGGAGTTTCACAGATTAGTGACTATAGTTTATATATGATCATCCAATATAATAAGTACATAACAGTTAAGACCTAACAAAAATCCGTATGAAAAGGCTGAAAGGGCAACGAAAGTATGGGTTTCAAGTGGTGCCAAAGTATGTAGTTATTTTCAATGAAAAGGTGATATCATTGTCTGTAGTATGTTTAGTATAAATAGCGAAGGACAAAGAATGTAGCTATAGATTGCTATATTAGATTGTGTATAATTAGTAACAAGCAACATCTGGATTTTAATTGTAAACACTCCCAGTTGCAACTCTGATGGGCTGAGTGTTACTAATTGTAAGGCCATTGTAACAAAACCTGAAATAATGGTTTAAATACCATGAGGAAAAGGCATTGAAGACAATTGATGGGATAAACAATCCGGAGATATCCCAGCAGTAGTGACAAGTTGAAAGTATCCATCATAACCAACCATATATATCGACCCACCCTATATGTTAAAAATAAAAAGACGTGAGGTAAATGACACCTAGTTAATAGCAGAGGCGCACAGATGACTACTCACATAGGGACCGCAAGCTCTTTCAAGAAATAATACTCCTGATAGAACTGTTTCACGAAAGCTGTAAAGCATATAGTAGCTTGGTGAATAACTGCAACTGTGAAAAGAAGTAAAAGAGAAGATGACTTACGCATAAACGTATTTGTCGGAGCGGTTAATGAGAAAGAGCTATTATCAAAACGTTAATCAGCACTAATCCCAGAGGAATCTCTCAATGAAATTGATATCCTCACCGTGCAACTGAGGCATGTAGCAACAGGAGAAAAGTCACTAGGAATGAGCCATCTATCCTGTAGCATCAACGCAGACCTGCAAAAAAGAAATGTCACTGCTTAAACTTGATAAGAGATTAAATAAGCAAAAACTTACTCGACGCATTGGCGAGGTTTGAATTTCAGCGGTTCAGGTCCGGAAAAAGGATTAAATCTATTGATGATATCGGGATAAAAGCATCGGTACTGAGTAGGATTGACATTGGACAAGAACCCGAGCGGGGTTTGTACGGGGTTGGAAATATGTCCGATTACTTTGTACCCAAACGAAGACAGAAGAGCAGAGCGTATGTTGGGAATAATGTGCTTGGCTACACATAGCTCCACATCAAGGATGCCGCAAACTGCATCAAGCCTCCTTGTCTTTCTTCTGAGGTGGGTTAGGGTGGGGACTAGACTAATTTTAAGATTGTGAAGAACAGCATTAGAAACATCTTCGCTGGGCACATTGACGGTTAATCGTCTATTTGCCAATGTCAGCTTTTTCTCATCTACTTTTTCATTTGTCACAGTCAGCTTTAGCAGGCGTGAATCAGGTTTCTCCAACGCAGAAATCTTTTTTAAGATTCCCGCATTTGCCACTGGAAAGTCTATCAATCTTGGTTTTGGTATGGAGACTAAAAAAAATAATTAGTTGATGTAGATTAGTCAACCTGAGAATGATTTGATCAGAATGAAAATGCGCGCAATGTTTGAACGCCTAATAGAAGACTGGACATACGAATAGGCTTAGGCTTAGCTCCAGCAGTCACCTTCGCATGAGGTATGACTGCCATTTCATGTTTTATTGTTAGCTATATTGTGTTAAAGTAGATGTGCGAGTGCCACGGCGAAAAAAAAGTAGTTTGCCCGCAGACATACCGGTTCCAGCACCGGACATACCGGTTCTGACGTACCGGTTACATTTTTGCCCTATGCATAAAATTGTATTCAACTTTGATAAATTAAATCACTTGTGTCAGAATATGGACTTATTGCAATCTATTAAGTAGCCAAATCACCCTGATTCACAGTGTTAGATCGTGATGAAACTCAAAGTTGAAGACAATTTTATGCATAGGGAAAAAATATAACCGGTATGTCTGTGTGCAAACTACTTTTTTTTCGCCGTGGTAGGCGTACCCAAATGCCTTCTCCCTCCTAAAGAATTAAGTTCGAGTGCAGTAGCTTAAGGATGATCAACCATTATAAATTGCAAGTTGAAAAAGGGAGAATGCCACAAAAATTAGACAAATTAGAGAAATTGAGGACTTATAAGATGAATATTTGGGTTGTTCTTGTGTGACAAAAAGGAGACTTACGGGTAGTACTCTCATCTTCTAAGGTTTTATCTTCTCCTTCATGTAGGGTTGCACCTACACTCAGTAGAAGTGCAGAGCAAAATAAAATGAACTTCACTAAAAAATTCTTCTTCATCATGATAACAAAAGTTTATAAGTTTATTATGAAGGAATGTTTCTAGTATATATAAACTTGGAAAAGTTGAGAAGGTTATCAGTAGAATTCGTGAAAAAAAAAAATCCTTGATAATTTGAGAGGCAAAGAACGGTGGGGTGGCCTACTTTAAATCCTGGAGCGTTTCCATTCAGTTTTCATTTCCACCTCCCTCCAACTTCTCGTGCATTTCAGTTGGTTCGGCCGTCAACTGGTATATTTTAAAATGCAAATTAATAGATGTTTTTCCATACAGCCATATCGGAAACGGTTGGTGCAGTTTTGCAAAAAATTCCAAAACCTTTGGACAGATCATTGGACATTTGACAGGATGTTTATCTTTCACCGAAAATTTGTCACATTAACTGTCAAATGTCAATTATTCAGTCTAAATGTTTTAATTTTTCTTGCATACGTGCACCAACCATTATCGATATGGCTGTAAATACTCTGTGATAGTCCACATTACGAAATAATATTTCAATATTTCCTCAACTAGCACATTTACTTATGTAATACAGCCATATCGGAAACCGTTGGTACATTTTGCAAAAAAATTCAAAACTTTTGGATAGATCACTTGACATTTGACAGGAAATTAAGCATGTATTTACCAAAAAAATTGTCACTTTTATTGGAAATCTTTTTCTTTTAGAGATTCTCACGTACAGTCAAACCCGTAAACATTGAGACAAAAATGATAATTTTCAAAAATTTATTGAGAGCCCAAAAGTTGAGCTGCGGTATTTTTTTGACAGCCACCATTCATTTTGTGGCAATCGCATTGATTTCTCTGTTGTCTCGCCCCTCTTTATCATCTGAGAGTTTAAAGTGAAGTCAACCTAATTGTCATAAAATGAACTGATTCTGTCAAAAAGTACTGCCGCTCAACTTTTGAGCTGTCAATAAAATTTTTGAAATTTTCATTTTTGTCTCGATGTTTACGGAGCTTGATCTTATACACATGCTTGCTGCGGTGCAGTTGAGTATGTACATAACAACTTGCACTTTCAGATGTCAATCATCCTGTCTAAAAGTTATATTTTTTTTTTTGCTCAGATGCACCAATCATTGTCAATATGGCTGTAAATACTCTGCGATAGTCTACATTAAAAAATAATTTAATAATATTTCCCCAAGAAGCACATTTACTTATGTAATACAGCTATATCGGAAACTGTTGGTGCAATTTTGCAAAAAAATTCAAAACTTTTGAGCAGATCACTTGACATTTGACAGGAAATTTAGCTTGCAGGATCGCGACCTTTTCCTTTAGATCCTTGTGAAGGAAGTTCAGTTTTAGAGGATGAGGAGGATGAGGAGGACATATTTTTTTGATTGGATTTGGAAGACGAAGTTAAAGAAGATTGTGATTGAGTGGTGACCATACAGGAGAGAAAATTAAATATAAAGAAAGCATGCAAGGAAATAAAATAAAACAGCAGTGTATAGGGAATTCAGCTGGTGTGCAACTACTGGTTTAAAAGGGGCAGCTATCCGGCTACAACCTGGATTTTATATGGCGACAACCTAGATTTCTAAATATGGTAAATACATAAAAATTATACAACCTTCGGACAAGCAAAACATAGTATGTATTTAGCCTTGGATAGTATACAACCTACAATGTTGGCAGTATCTTTCCCTCAGATAAGTTAGCAGTATCGTTCCCTCAAAAAAGTTAGCAGTATTGTTCCCTCAAAAAAGTTAGCGGTTTCATGCCCTCTGTCAGCCAGGCTGCTAGACTTACCTAGTAAAATAATTAATTATTTACTGGATGAAGCCACACCTTATTATTTTAATTTTATTAATTATTTACATTAAATTTACCAATAACAAATTAACTAATTACAAAATGGTAAAGTTAGTGAATAATTAAAATTAATATTAAAATGTCCCTTATATTTCTATTTTCTAACACCATGCTCAATGACAGGTTAAAAGAAATACAAATTAATACTAAAATAAAATAAAAATTTAAATAAAAATTAACTATCTACAAAAAAAAATAATCAAATTACTTATTTAAAATTGACATTTACAGTAAATTTAAAATACATTAATTTATTGCTGTAATATACAGTGAATTCACCTTTCTGACACCTTCCTTTTAGAACAACTTTATTATTTGAAAATACTCCTTTTGAAATATTCCTTTTCTCTCTCTCTCATACTACTGTTTTTAGAATTTTATTGCCATGCTGTGTCTCTCCTTTGCCTATATAAGGCCTCTCTTTTGGTTTTTTTTGATCATTCCATTACTTACTCATACTACAATACTATTTACTTTACTGAAATATTTATTACTATTTATTATTGCTTTAGTATTTACATTCATGTAATTCTAATACAATAATTTTAATAATAATTTTTATTCTTACTTCTTTATATTGAGTAAATAATCGAAAAGATAAGGAAATATGTACCCCAATCTTGAGATCCAAAAACCCCCTTGTCACTGCTGTTGGACTGCCATTAAAAACCTCCTAGACTTAAAAGACCCCTTGACAACTGAGGCCCTTTCCAAATAGTCGACGGTGCATCAATATCTTGAAGCTGGCAACCAAGGGACCAATAGGACAAGTATACAACAAAGACGACAAATGTCATCAGCCATGTGACTTACTTTTTGCTGCGACCGGGAATCAAACTGCGCTCCAAAACTTAAGTTTATATATTGACTATAGTCACATATATTTGTGGTAATTATATTGATTACTATTTGTGGGTCACTTTGCACTCTTCATACTCTACATATTTCCTTTTACTCAGCACTCTGTAAAGTGTCATAAATTTGCTCATTTTACAGGGGGAGGTGTCTGGTAATTTGGAATTATTTTTTCCCTAGTTGACAAAGATAGAACTATCACCACACAATATGGGGGGCGGACTTGCTAGCAAGTCCGCAACCTTGGACCCAAACTCACCATAGATTGAACACACATTGAGCTATTGATAAAGGAACCATACAATCAGGGATGAACACCACTCAGCAGAACAGTTTTAGGTGGGTGTTCAAGTAGAGTTCAGTATGGGTTCAGTCTGAGTTCAGTCTGAGTTCCATCTGAGTTCCATCTGAGTTCAGGTTGAGGACTTGCTAGCAAGTCCACCCCCTATATTGCGTAGTGTATAGTGTTCTTAGTCCTAGAAGTAATATAAAATATTTTATTATTATTATATTATATTATTTTTTTTCAGTTGACTTTGTCCTGATAAATTAAAATAATATTGTTGTTCCAGTTGACAAATTGTCCTGACAATAAAATATTAAAATTAATAAAAATAAATTATCTTAGAATTATTTCAGTTGACATCAAGTCCTGGTAATTAAATATCCTTCAGTTGATTTTAATCCTGATAATTATCAAAATTTAATTTATTGATTAAAAAATTAACTTTGTTTCTTCAGTTGATTTCTTTTAATCCTGGTTATAAAATTATTTTGAATCAATAAAAATTGTGATTATTATTCCATTTGATTTTGTTCTAAAGATTTTTTAAATTATTTTTATTTTTTCTTTTAAAAGCAAAAATAAAACTAATACATCTTAATATTTCCTTCCCTCAGTTCAAGTTAAATTTAAAAAATGACTGATCAAGGTGTTTCTGCTACCCATGAAGAGGAATTGGATCTGATTGATTATGATGAAGCTAATTCTGTAAGTTCTCCCTTGACTACAAAATTGGCTCAAATTAATCAATTATTAGACCAATCAGGATGTGGAAATGGAGGAAGTAGAAACACTAGTGGAAACAAATGCTCAGGAACAAAAGCCTTCCATCAACCCCCTAGAAGGACTTCCCAAAGGCTTCAAAATAAAAAAATGCCTTTACCTCAGCAAGTAAAGAATCTCTCCACCCACATAAAGGAACTGAGGACAGAGAGCTTAAGACTGAGAGCAAGAACAGACTCACTAGAAGAAAAGGTAAGAAAAATAGATGCCTTTCTTCAAGAGAAGAGGAGACCTCCTCCCCCCAGGGATCTTCCACCATTGGCTCCCCAGCAACCAGAAAAGGTGGAAGTGTCAAAGTGGCAGTGGGATTGGTTAAACACCTAGTGGGATTATCTGTCTCAACATCAGCAGCCTCAAATGCCCCAGGCAGGTTTGTCATGACCCAGTCCATTCAACCCCACACGTCCTCACCCTTATCAAGGAGGCAGAAAAAGAAAAAACAATATTCAGATCTTGCCCAAACCTTGGTAAGCCATTCTGTTGAATCTCATGTACCATTTCTTGTTGCTGATTCAGTTCCTTGAGGTAATTCTAGAAGAGGAGATGAAACTGTGAGAGCAGTAAAGGCTAATAAGAGTAGACAAATCACTCAATATTCTAATGTATCTCATCCTTTAGTTTTGATTGCTACTTCAATGATAAATGCTGATATGGCTATTATTGATGAAACACTTGAGCCTGAGTTTTATGAGAATCTGGAAAGTTACTCTGTTTCTTTATTGAGGAACACTCCAGATGTAGCAAAAATTAATGATGAATATTTGAGAGATATTATTGCTAAATAAAATCATATCATGAACAACATGCAATTAACTCAGAAATATAATAGTTTGTTAATTGAAAAGGGTTATCAAGCATTGATGAGTGAGTTGCAGAGAGTTTCTGATGATTTGTTTCATTACAAAGTAACTCATGAAAAGAAAGTTTCTTTATGGCAAAATATCAAGAATGATTTGTCTAAACTACAAGATACTGTGTCTGCCTGTTTCCAGGAGCTAGAGGTAGATAAGATAAACTTGAAAAGATTGTGTGATCTTTATTCATCTTTTCAAAATAAAAACCAGTTATCTTTTTCAACAATCAATGAGAGTTTATCTAGTCTTCCAAGAGTGAAAACCAGACTAACAACCATTGAAGAGAAATTAAACTCATTGTTTAATGATCAAAAATATTCTGAAATTTCTTTGGAGGAACATATGATACAGGATTCTCCAAGGTTACCTGTTGCTAGTTCATCTAAAGTAAAATTAGATTCAGAAATGCCTGTTGATACCACTGAGTTTCCATCAAAAATTGATGATGCACCAGGATCTTCAACAGAAGGATTAAACAATGAGATTACTGCACAATTGGAGAAGTTGCAGCTGCTTCTTACTCAGAAACAAGCTAATACTAAGGAGACTTCTTCAAAACAAAAGAATTGGCCAAAACTTGACCAGTATCCAACATTTGATGGTGATTCTTCTTCTGATTGGCAGCAATTCATTTTCAGAATTGATAACTTGAAAAATTCTTACAAACTCCCAGATGAGGAAATTGTGTCTACGTTGATTTCTTTGTTTATTAATGTAGCCCTAATGTGGTATGAATCTGTTTTCTTGGATAATAATGAATACTCATGGGAAGATTGGAAGAAATTGATTAAAGCACAATTTGGTGGCTCCAAGTTTAGGATGGCTCAATAAAGGCAGTATGAGGAAGCTAGATATAGCTCTTCTACTGAAAAAACTATTGAGCTCTTAATGAAACTTGTTAAAATCTTGAGGGAAATAAACCCATATATGGAGTTTGAGTTATGGAAGGACAGGATCCTTTATAAATTACCAATTTTTTCGAGAGACTTGATAGTGGCTAGGACTGAGTTCTCCAGAGAACCCTCTTATTTCATTAATACTTGTAATGAGATCCTTCTAAACAACAAGTATGATTCCAGAAGATTAATTCCTAGAACCCCTTTGGAGAAACCCTCCACTTACCATCAGAAATCTCTGGAAAAGGTTGGTAAACCTTTTGCCCCTGTTGCACCTAAAAAGTATGCAAAAAAAAGTTGCTACAAGTGAAACAAGCCTTGGCAGAAAGGCCATGTTTGTGACAAGAAGATAAATCTTGTTGAACAAACTGAGGAGCATGCTGATGACACAATAGCACTGGATGATACTTCAAGTGATTGTGCCAGCATAATTTCATATGAATCTCAACAAGAAATCTTGATTCTGGAAGAAGATATTCATTATATAAATACTATTGATATTGATAATAATGATTTATCTACAGTTGAGGATTCTGAGATCATAAGGAACATTGAGGATAGCTCAATTGTTATTGCCCCTCTCAAAGCACCAGTATTGATCAATGGAACCAGCATTGAAGTTGTTCTGGATTCTGGAGCTTGAGGAAGTGTAGTATCTGAAAAGCACTTGCTTCAGTGGATCAAGAATATAAATCAAAACTTATGCCTATCATTTCTGAAAATTGGAGAGGTTATGGCTCTGTTTTGTCCCCCATTTGTAAATACAAAGCCACAGTGTTTTTTAAATATAACCATGGTTTTGTAAGAGATATTTGTGATTTTGTTGTCATGAAAAATGATAACTTAAGCAGTTGGTTTATTATAGGAAATGACATTTTAACCAAATATGGCATAAAATTAGATCCTTCAAACCAATGCTTCACAATAGGGATTAATGGGAAGAGAAAATATAAGATTTCCTCCCCCAAAAAATTGTTAAAACCAGAATTGAACACATGTAATTCTGTGGTTCAATATAAAAAATGATCTATAAAAGAAATGCATTCCCTTATGTCTGAAATTGAAAATGCTTCTTTTGGAGAACAACTTTCTGGTGAGGATAAAGATTCCATCATTAAATTGATAAAATCTTTTCCTATGGCCTTTGCTCATGGGTCACATGAACTAGGATTAGTTAAAGAAGAAATGAAACTTTCATTATCTTGTCCATTAACTGAAATACCACCTAGTTTAAAGAAGAAGCCTTATCCTGCTTCTCTCACAAAGAGAAAAGATATTGAAACAATATCTCTACTCTTTTAAAAACGAATATTATTTAAAAGGTAGTTGAAACACCTAAATATTGTGTTATCTCACCTGTCCTAATTTCTTATGAGAAAGATAAATCCAGGTTATGTGGTGATTATAGAGCATTAAATACTTATACTGTTGATGATATCTATCCTTTACCTAGAGTTAGCTCTATACATGCTACCTTACAAGGTGCTAAATATATCAGCTGTCTGGATGTTAAAAAGGGATGTCACCAGGTACCTGTTGAGAAGAATTCCCAGAATTTTCTGATGATTGCTACTCATATGGGTATTTATAAGTATGTTAGTATGCCATTTGGCCCTAAAAATTCCCCTTCAGTTTTTCAAAAAGTTATGGATAACACATCCCATCAAGAGATAATTGAAGGATAGCTGATGGTTTATATTGATGATATCATTATATTCTCAAAAACATTTGAGAACCATCTTAACCACCAGTGTAAAGTGTTCCACAAAATGGATGAAATAAATATTACACTTTCCTTGAAGAAATGTAAATTTAGTTTTCATTCTTTAAAAGTACTTGGTCATGTTGTTTCAGGGTTACAGATATGTGTTGACCAAAACAAAGTGGCAGCCATACAACAGGTGAAGGCTCCTACCACAGTCAGAGAGCTTTAAAGTTTTTTGGGAATGTGTGGATACTATAGACAGTATATTAGAAATTACCAAGTCATAGCTTTACCCCTTACCCAATTGACTAGAAAGGATGTTGCTTTTGTCTGGAATAGTGAAAGACAGAGGGCTTTTGAACCTATGAAACATTGTTTGATGTCAGCACCAATTCTTTCTTTACCTGACTTTAATCAACCATTTGTTTTGTACACTGATGCCACTTTTATTGGTCTTGGTGCTTCCCTCCATCAAAAACAAGTGATGAATGATAAAGTATCAGAAGTAGTAATTTTTTATATTTCAAGAACCTTGAGAAATAGTGAATTGAAATATGGTGCCACTCAGCTTAAATTTTTAGCCGTAGTGTGGGCTCTAGAAATATTACATTATTACCTGGATAACCAGAAATTTTAGCTTTTAACTGAATGCAGTGCAGTTAAATCCCTTTTAAACTTGAAAACACCTAACAGACATATGCTCAGATGGCAGTTAGCTGTACAGGAATACAGAGGGAGAATGACAATTATTCATAGGGCTGGTATTTTTCACTCAAATGTGGATATGTTATCAAGTTTACCTTTAACAAATGATTACTCCAATCCTGCTTATGATCCTGAGGATGAAATTATTCATATTCATGGGATATATGTGGTTGATATGGAGGAAGAGCTATTACAGCTTATTCTGGATTCATATGATAAGGACACTGACTTAAACAATTTATGCACCTTATTAAATGATCCAAAGAATGCTTCAATACAAGCATTAATTAAAACCCTTCCACCAAAGTACCAAAAGGCTTTGGAAAAAGGTAAATTTTTAATTGATGAAGGATATCTATATTATAGAAGAAAGTTGAGTAATGTCATTGTTATTCCTCCTTCTATGAAGGAAATCATCTTGAAAATTTGTCATGATGTCATATTAGCTGGACATTTTGATCTTGAAAAAACAATGATCAGAATTAAAAACACTGCTTGGGGGGTTAATATGTCTTAAGACACCAAATTATATGTTGAATCTTGTGATTCTTGCCAAAAATCAAAAAGATTGACTGGTAAGAGAGCTGGATTAATGCAACATATTGAACCTCCTGATTCACCATGGCAGACAATAAACATGGATTTTGTAACAGGATTACCCATTGCTGGAAGAGACAGTTATAACTATTTTTGAGTTATTGTGGACAGATTCACAAAAATATGTAAATTTATCCCTACTCACAAGGATGTTACCACTAAAGAGTTAGCTTTCTTATGGTGGTCTCATATTTTTAATACTGCTGGTTTTCTTAAAGCCATAATCTCTGACAGAGACCCTAAATTTACTTCTTAATTTTGGATGTCTCTGATGGATGTTTGTGGTTGTGATCTGAAACTTTCTACTGCCCATCACCCTCAGACTGATGGATTAGCTGAAAGAATGATTCAGACTTTAAAGGACATGATAAGATGGTATTGTGCCTTTGTCCTTGAGTATAAAGACAATGACAGATTCACTCATGATTAAGTTACCTTACTTCCTGGCTTTGAATTTGCTTATAATAGCACTGTTCATTCTGTTACTCAAAGAAAGCCTTTTGAGCTCTGGCTTGGATATGTTCCAAATACTCCTGCCCGAATTCTCAATAATAAAATACCAAAATTGGATTTACATTCTGGTGTAAAATCTTTTCTTCAAATGCAACAACTTTTCAGAAGTCATGCTCAAAAATTTATTGAAAAATCCATTGAATATGAGAAGAAAAGATGGGACAAATACCATAAAGAATAAACTTTTAAAAAGGGTGATGAAGTGTTGATTTCTACAGTCCACTTCAATGTACAAGGTAATAACAAATTGAAAGACCCATTTATTGGTCCATTTGTTGTCAGAAGAATGGTTGGTGATAATGCAGTTGAAGTTATTTTGTATTCTCCATATGACAGAAAATATCCTGTTTTTCCAATATCTCTTTTTAAATCTTACACATCCAATAGTGATTTATTTCCCAAAAGGAGGGGAAGACAAAAAAAGACCCCTAATGAAATCACTGAGACAGCAGAAATTGAAAAGATTCTAAATTAAAGAATAGTTACTGCTGAAAAAGGTACAGAATACTCATTAAGATTCAAGAATAAATCTTCTGAATATGATTCTTGGATACCTGGGAAGGAGATATCTAATCTTCCTACTCTACTAAAGAAATATAAAAAGAAAAAAACATAGCATTTTTTTATTGTATTTTTTTAGAGTGAGGGAGTGTCAGCCAGGCTGCTAGACTTACCCAGTAAAATAATTAATTATTTACTGGATTAAGCCACAACTTATTATTTTAATTTTATTAACTATTTACATTAAATTTACCTATAACAAATTAACTAATTACAAAATGGTAAAGTTAGTGAATAATTAAAATTAATATTAAAATTTCCCTTATATTTCTATTTTCTCACACTGTTCTCAATGACAAGTTAAAAGAAATAGAAATTAATACTAAAATAAAATAAAAATTTAAATAAAAATTAACTATCTACAAAAAAAAATCAAATTACTTATTTAAAATTGACATTTACAGTAAATTTTAAATCCATAAATTTATTGCTGTCATATACAGTAAATAAACCTTTCTGACACCTTCCTTTTAGAAAAACTTTATTATTTGAAAATACTCCTTCTGGAATATTCCTTTTCTCTCTCTCTCATACTACTGTTTTTAGAATTTTATTGCCGTGCTGTGTCTCTCCTTTGCCTATATAAGGCCTCTCTTTTAGTTGTTTTTTGATCATTCCATTACTTACTCATACTACAATACTATTTACTTTACTAAAATATTTATTACTATTTATTATTGCTTTAGTATTTAAATTCATGTAATTCTAATCCATTAATTTTAATAATAATTTTTATTCTTACCTCTTTATATTGAGTAAATAATTGAAAAGATAAGGAAATATGTACCCCAATCTTGAGATCCAAAAACCCCCTTGACACTGCCGTTGGACCGCTGTTAAAAACCTTCTAGACTTGAAAGACCCCTTGACACCCTCAATCAAGTTAGCAGTAGATTTCCTCATTCTCATTATCCCTTAAAGTTAGGGTTAGAATGCCATCATTTTCATTGTAAAAGTTAGTGTTATGGTTAGAGTACAGTGACTAGTCAATAATTATCACCTCTTTTCATTTCAACATTTCTCACTAATTATCAAATCTACTTACATACACCACACAATATTTGGGGGGGGACTTGCTAGCAAGTCCTCAACTTGAAGTCACATGGAACTCATATGGAACTCAAACTGAAGTGATACTGAACTCTCAATTGAAATAAGCTTGAGCCCTAACATGAATAAGAGTGAATCTTTACTGAAAACATAGTAAAAATTTCATGATAACTGAGTGGAAATCAGAAAAAGTTTTTTTTAGAAACTACTCAAAACACAGTATTTGTTGATGAAACTTACTTGAATAATACTTCATTATTTTAAGTTAATCAATTGAAAAAACAAGATCATATTATTTCCTTCTATACTTTCATATTTATTAAGTATAATAATGTTATGAAAACTTTCAGATAAAATTTAAAAAATAATTGGTGATTTTTTTCTACTCTCTGAAACTGTTTTCTGGAATAAAAAAACTGTAATTTTTGAATTAATACACTAGAAACTGGTTTTCTTTGATTTATTTCTTGAGTTTCTAGATTACTTTTAAATATTTTTAAAAAATCATAGGATAATTAGAAAGATGACATTTTTACTATTGAATACAGTTAAAAGCATGGAACACCAAAATTTAAAGCATGATAAATATTATTCAAGCTTTTTAAATAAATTAAGCATCTTCACAACTTAGTTATAATAATTATGTTCAACTGAAATAATATTTGATTATTGTTGTCAGAATTGGAATATTTCTCTAGGTTTTAGACTTCAATACATTCTCTGGGTGCATTAAATGCAAGAAATTGATTTAAAAATCAAAGAAATATTTCCCTCTTCTTAGCACTATACCAATTCCTCAGATACTAAGAAAAGATATATAATATTTCATGTATTAAGAAAATATTTAACTGAATTGTAGAATATATTTTTCTATTGGTATCATAAATATTCTTTTGGCATATTCTAAGTTGCTTAAGTGATCTAGAAAACTAAAAAAAAAATAACACTCAGTGAATTATTTTTATAAAAAAAACAGTTAAAATATGGCTAGAGGATTGAAAATAAATGTAAAGTTAATAAATGAATATTTCTCCAAAATTTAAGCTGAATGGTATGGTGCAAATTAATGCTGATATTTGACATAAAAATACTGCTTACCTGGAGATGCACCTAACAAACTTCAAAGAGTGTTCCCATGTAGGACAAGGTGCTCAAGATCAAATTTCAGAATTTTTTAAAATTCAAGGGCTCAATGAAAGCAGTAGAGCTAATATTTCACATAATTATATCATTTTATTCATAGTATAACCTCCATAAAACATCTTTTTTAAGAAAGATATGATAGATAATTTGAAACATGACATCTCATAATGCTACCATTCCAATAATCAAATTTTGATAAGTATAAATTTAAGAACATAATTTAAATTATGTGTACAATTATTTGATTTTTTTTCACTGAAATTTAATTAAATAAAATTTTAGAAGCTCATACTCTTGGAAAGTGAAATAAAAAATTCACAAGAAGAAGTCACATCTCTATATTTGCACATTATTCTCAAGTCAGAAATGTAGATTAATTTTTTTTCAATAATTTATATCAAATGAGATATTCAAACCTCTGGGTAAAAATAAACTATTTGAGACATTCAATGAGTCAATATATTTGATATTTTTTTAAAAAAAATTCTATATAAATCCTCTTATATATTCCAATTATCAAATTTCAATACTTGAATAAATAATTTTTTATTTAAATTCATTTCAAATGTGAGTAATGACTTTACAGTAAAGATTAAAGCAGAAGAACAAGTTCATAAGTTTATTTTGATTGAAATTTAATATTTTGAAAATATTTTTTGTTTCTATTTTGAAAATCTCCATATTTATGCATTGGGGTTTATTCAAACTTTAACATATAAATTTATATGAATGAATTTGTTACTATAAGGACCTAAATAATTTTAATTTAAAAGAGATATTTTCCTTCATTAAATTAAATTGAATACAAATAGATATTCTTCAAATTTTTATAGATATTTTTGAAGGGTCCTGATGCTCTATAAGATTTTTAACAGAGGTCCAATGGCGGTGAAAGGTGGATTTTGGGGTTTTCAAAGTCAAAAGTACGTTGTGGTCTTCCAACATTGGAAGGGGCCTTTGTTGTGTGATTTGGCGCTGTTTGTGCATGTCTTAATTGACATCTGTTAAGGAATTGGATATTTTTCTGGTTTTATTCCGTAGATATTGGGTCTGCGGGTATGTGGGTACTATCATTGGATAGCCCTGGTTTTTCTCTATATTTTATGTCTTGTAGACATTTTTCATATTCTGAGTTTTAAGGGGTCATTTCCTCATTTTTCATTTATAAAAGATTGCTGTTTAATTTTGTTTTTTGTGTTTTACGGGCCAACCTTAAGTCTTAGGGTTAAGTGCTTAGTACCATTGGATAGAGCTAATTTTTCTCTATATTTCATGTCTCAATGTTGTTATAGTGAAATTCCATGTTTTAAAGGTTTTAGTAGTTGTAGCTAATTTTTCTAAGTAGATTAGTGGTTTTTGTTGGTTTTCTGGCTTCAGGGAGGCTGGGCTGCTTCAGGCTGCATCTCCGACGTCAGGCGGCCTGCCCGCCTCTGTTTTAGGAGGTTGGGGAGCGCTTCAGGAGGGTTTTTTATGCAATTTGGCGGGTACAGGCACCAGATTGGTGGGTGCGCATGGGCTCTTAGTTGGTGGTCTGTGTGTACATAGTGAATAAGACAGTTTGGGGCAACCTTAATCATCATACAACCATCCGGAGGTGATATCATTGTTCCTCACTCAGTTTTCACTGTTTTCTGACCACAATTGGCTGTGTTTGTTGCAAGTGAGTTCTTCATTTAACTTAACTTTGGCAACTGTTTTCTCTGTTATAGTCTTGCAAGCTATAGCAAGTATTATTGCTGTCTCTGGTGTGGATTTGCAGCCTACATCAAGTATCTTTGCTGTTTCTGGTGTGGACTTTGTTCTACATTTCAGTTCTTTGGTCTGGTAGTCTATCTGGGGACTACTTTCTTGGCTCATCAAGCAGTCAAGTGTGTTAAACAGGAGCTTTAACAAAACAGGAACCAACTTACTTTAGCAAGTAAATCTCACTCTATTTTTCTAAAGGGACAGGGGATTTTCTCTCTGGTTTTTCTCCAACTCCCTTGGTCAAGGCCTATAGCTAGTACTTTAGGATTGTCTACATTTCTGGCGCCCAACGTGGGGTAGAACTTGCTAGTTCTTTGGAATCTCTGTTTTCTTTGGTTGGCTCTTTTTGGTGTTTTGGACTGGAGGAATGGCTTCTGGTTCCTCTATTCCTGTGGTGACTGTCAGTGGGGGAGATGGTCCTCCTTCTGTGATGGTTAGGGAGTGTGTGAGGATTAAAACTTGGGATGGTACCAAGTTTAATGGGGAGGATGTCAAGTGGTTTCTAGAGAAGAATGAAACTGCTTCTGGGGTGGATGGTGCTTCCTACCTGGACATGGTGAAGCAGATTATCTTCTTCATTGGTGATAGGTCAGTGGAGAAGGAGATTGTGGCCATGTCTGGCTACAAGAAGAGGGATTGGAAATTGTTGTGTAGGGAGATGGTGGATAGGTGGGGTGTCAGGTTCACTATGGTGGATCTGAACAAGGTTGTCAGTGAATGGCAATCTTATGGTGGTGTTGGTAACTTACATAGTTACAGGAAGTTTCCGCTACAGTTTGATCCTGTGGTGGAATACTTGGTGGAAGTGGAGGAGCTGGCACATGAAAATGCTGCCAAGGATGTTTTTTGGTCTGCCCTGGCTAGAGATGTCAGGATGGATGTGTTGAAGGAGTTGTCAAGAAAGGAATTGATGAAGACTCTTTCTAATGGTGACCAGAAGTTGCCTGCCTTGGATAAGGTGAAGGAGGCTGTTGAGGCCCATTTGAAGTTATTGGCTGTGGACACCTATCAGGAGGGGTGTGCCAAGTATGTCAGCAAAGTAAGTGAGGCTTTGGCTGAAGAGGAAGTTAGGGAGAAGAAGGAGGAGAAAGATTTGGTGCAGGTTCCCAAACAGGAGAGGGACCCAATGGTGGAGCAGTTGGCTGATCTTACAAAGCAGCTGCATATTTTTGTTCAGAAGGCTAAGAAGGTCAATATAGCACCTTCTCAGCCTAGAGATTTTGATAGGGGGGCTGGTAAGAGTGATCCTTGGGTCTGCTCTTATTGCATCAGGAGGGGGCACAGGTCAAATGATTGTTGGGCATTGAAAAGAGATGTGTCTGAAGGAAAGGTGGAATTTGATGGCAGGGTTTTCAAGTTCCCTGATGGTTCTTTTGTTAAGCCTAGTGAGGGGCAGGCTCCTGTTAATTTGGTCAGGAGAAGAGGAGGTCTCAATCAAAGGAGGTCAAGGTTTGAGGAGATTCCTGATCAAGGGAAGTCTTCTGGTAAGGAGAATGAGGATACTAAGGGAAAGGGGAAGGAGGCCAATAAGGTCTCTTTTTCTACTTCCTTTGGTGGTTTGGAGTTGTATTCTTGTGGTGGACAGTCAAGTGGTGAATGCTTGGCTGGTGTTTATGATGTGGAAGCAGGAAAGGTGGGAAGGCCTAAGAGCAGTTCTCAGGCCCAACCAAAGCCAAATGCTTCAAAGGTGGATCCTAAGCTGAGTGCAGCTAAGAAGAGGTACAGCAAAGAGGAGCTGTACAAGATGCAAAAGGGTATGGCTGACATGGGCCCCCCTAGTTTTGGCGCATTGGACATGAATGGTGAGCCAATGCCAATGGAGGTGGATTCTGACTCTGAGGAGGATGTCCCTTTGGCTTCATTGCCAAAGCCTGCTGGAGTCAGAGGTTCTGGTGAGGGATCTGGTTTGGTTCCTGTTAATGGTAAACCTGTTGGTGGTGCTGGTCCTCAAGAAGCTTCTAGGACCAAGGTGGTGAAGCCAAGGGCTCACTTTGAGAGGCCAGTAGTGTCTGGTCAAGTTAATGTTATGGACTCTGTCCTGGAAAGGATGAATCAGGGTCAGGTTTCCCTATCTTATGGGGAATTGTAAGCTATCAGTCCAGGGTTGGCTGATAGACAGAAAAGGTTGTTGACCAGGAGAAGAGTTTCTTCTGGTGAGGTAGAATACATTTGTGATTCTGCTGAAAATTTTGGTGAGGGGTTGGAAACTCATTTTTCTGCTCCTCTGGGATATGTCAATGTCACTCTGAATGGCAGGGAGGCAAGGGCATTGGTGGATTCAGGTTCTCAGATAAACCTGATTTCTTTGTTTGAGGAAACTCATATGGGCCTCCCCATCAAAACTGGTATTGGTGAGAACTTGAGAGGGATTGGTGGCCATGTCACTGAATTGGTTGGAACTTCAGAGTTTGTGAAGTTAGATGTTGGCAGAGCCTCAGGAAAGGTTCATTTTTACATTGCTAAAGGTTATGTAAAAGCAGTTTTGGGTGGGCCATACTTGATGGATTTTCAGGCAAGAATTGGTTATCAATTTGATTTGGGAATCAGTTTGGAGTTGACTGATGAAGACAAAAGGAGACTTCACATGAGGTTGTCATCCCCTGGAGAGGATGGTTGGGAGACCAGGCCTGGTTTATCTTCAATGTGCCAGTGCATGGACTGCTGCAGGAGAAGGAAGGAAGTGGGTGCTGCCTCTGGTTTTTTGGAGTGCGGCTCAGGCTCTATTGAGAGTCTGTCTTTTTTAGAGTAATGAGGGCTGATCACCCTAGTGCTACAACCTCTCCCCAAGATGAGGAAATCCCAGGTTGTAGTAGGTCAGCTCCCTTGGAGATATACCAAGTGGATTTTCAACTTTCTCTTTTTAATGTTTCTCTTCTCTGCAAGTATTCATCAAGTTTTTTATCAAGTCTCTGTTCTCTCTCAAGATTCTTAATTATTTTTAATTCAAGTTCAAAGAAGAAGATTGGTTATATATCTTTATTGAAAGATATGCGGAAAAGTTTTGGGGCGGTGAGATTGGGGTCTAAAAGTAAGTCCTCCCAATTGTGCACCGCTAGGGTTTCTTCTACACCTTTCAAAAACATTACCTGGGCCACACCTGTGAGCATTGGGGAAACCCCTGGTTATTTTTGTAGGTCAGAAGAAAACTTAAGAAAAGAAGATAAAAATTTCAAGATAATTAATGAAAATCAAGAAAAAAATCTGAAGATAATGAAGAAAGAAGATGCAAAATATTTTTGTGAAGATCATCAAGATCTATTTTTGGGCCTCCAGCATGAGGTTAAACTGCAGAAAATTATGAAGAGAGAAGATTTTCAAGATCAATTTTTGGGCCTCCAGCATGAGGATAAACTGCACAATTTTAGAAGATGTGATTCAGAAGATGAATCAAGATTTGAAGATTTGGAAGTTGGAAGTGAGGATGAAGATGTGGAATTGTGGAAAAGTTTTAAAGTGGTGAGATTGGGGTGTAAAAGTAAGTCCTCCCAATTGTGCACCGCTAGGGTTTCTTCTACACCTTTCAAAAACATTACCTTGGCCACACATGTGAGCAATGGGGAAACCCTTGGTTTTTGTTCCAGGTCTGGTGGTGAAGAAGTCCTGAAGATCCCTCAAGTTGAAGGTGGAGCAGCAAAGTATAAGAAGGAAGCGCAGAAGATTAGGCCTGTCAATGAGACTATGCCTGTGGGCTTGAATCCGCCTTTGAAGAGACTGCCTTTGTCGAGAGATCCGTACTGTACTCCTTTGGTGAAGAATCCTCCAGAATTTATAGAGACGGCTAGGGTGACCGTGGAAAGGTTGAAAGTTGTTAATTTTGGTCCTGATGGGTGGTTTTCTGAGGAAGAAAAGAAGTTGTTGTTGCACGTTATTGTGCTAAGGGAAAAAGCTGTGGCGTTTGTTGAGGAGGAAAGGGGTGTATTGAAGCACTCTTATGGGGAACCTTACTTGATTCCTGTGGTTTGCGATGAACCTTGGCAAATCAAACCTATTCTGATTCCAGCTGCATTAGAGAGGATTTTGTAGAGATTGTTAGGGAAAGAGTCAGGACTGGGTTATAACAACAATCAACTTCCAGCTACTCAAGTCCGGTTCTCTGTGTAAAAAAGCAGAATGGAAAGTTGAGGGTGGTTCATGATCTTAGAGCCTTGAATAGAGTCACTATCAAGGATGCTGGTATGCCACCAAGTGCAGAGGATTTTGTTGAAGCTTTTGCTGGAAGGGTGTGTTATGGTTTGGGTGATATTATGGGTGGTTATGATGAGAGGGAACTTCATACAAATTCAAGGCCTCTCACAACTTTTGAGACTCCTTTGGGAAGATTTCAGCTCACTAGGTTGCCTCAAGGAGCAACTAATTCAGTGGCAGTTTATCAAGAACAGATGGCTTGGATCTTGCAGGATGAGGTTCCTACTCATGCTGGTATTTATATTGATGATGGTGGAATTAAAGGACCATCCACTGATTATGGTAATGAGGTGTTAGCGGAGAACCCTGGCATAAGGAGGTTTGTGTGGGAATATTCAATAACTCTAGAGAGAGTGTTGTTCAGGATTGAGAGGCTGGTTTGACCATTTCAGGGTCAAAATTCTGTTGTTGTGTTCCTGCTTTGGAAATTCTGGGTCATGTGGTATGTAAAGAGGGAAGGATTATGGCGAAGAAGAAGATTAATAAAATTCAGTCATGGCCAAGGCCTAAAATTACTACTGAAGTCAGGGGATTTTTGGGTGTATGTGTATATGTCAGGATTTTTATTATGGATTTTTCTTTGTTGGCTTCACCTTTAAGGAGGTTGACCAGAAAAGATGCAGATTGGGAATGGACTGAAGAGTGTGAAGAGGCTTTTCAGAGGTTGAAAAAGGTTGTTGGTGAAGATATTGTTCTTCACAAGTTGGATTATGGTGTTGGTGCTGGAAAAATTTATCTGGCAGTGGACTCAAGTTATATTGCTGCTGGTGCTGTTTTGTCTCAGGAAGATAAAACTGGGAGGGTCAGGCCAGTAAGATATGAGTCTGTGGTGTTTAATGAGGTGGAATCTAGGTATTCTCAACCTAAGTTGGAATTGTGTGGCGTAGCTAAAATTTTAAAGAGGCTACAGACGGTTTTGTGGGGGCAGCATTTTGAGCTGCAGTTGGATGCGAAATCTTTGGTTCAGATGATCAATACACCTAGTCTTCCAAATGCTCCAATGACTAGGTGGGTGGCATTTATTCAACATTTTTCTTTTGACCTGGTACACAAACCAGGTAAGACTTTTACTATGCCTGATGGATTATCAAGGAGGCCACCTACAGATGAAGATTCTGAGGCTGAAGAGTTTGATGAGGATGTTCCAGTGGTTAGGGCCAGCACAAAGGGTGCTGAAGATTTTTCGGACCTCCCCCAAGAGGCTAAACTGGCTGGATCTGATCTTGATTCTGGTGATCAGGATATTTTTGTTGATGAAGATGGAGTTGTTGTTTGGGACAGCTCAAAATTGAAAAAGGGTGTTTTTGTTAGTGAACTGGATTCTCACAAGGTTCAGTGGAAAGAGAAGGATGTGCCAAAATTTAAGGATTGGTGTCCTGGTTGGGCTGCTCAATTGGCTCATGTTCATACTGGTGATTTTGATGACAGAATTGTACCCTTGGATGTGGTGTTGGATTTTGAAGATGAGACCTGGGGTCAGTCTGGTATTTATTTTATTTTGGTGGAATATCTGTTGACCTTGGAGAGGCCAGATAGTTGTGATGATGATACTTGGTTGGAAATCAAGAAGAAGAGTCCTGGATTTTATGTGGCAGGAAGGCGGTTGATGAGAAGGAGACATCCTAATCCTCAAATGGTGGTGACTCAGAAGAAGGGTCAAGAATTGGTTTTGAAGTCTTTGCATGAAGACCTTGGTCATAGAGGCTTTGGGGAGACTTATAGAAGAGTAGCAGACAGATTTTGGTGGCCGGGTATGAAGTTGGCTATGCAGGGTTGGGTTCAATCTTGTGAAGAATGTCAAAGAAGAAGTCACTTGAAACCTAAAGAGGTGGGCCGTGCTACTGGTGAATCAACTGTTTTTGGAAGGGTCAGTCTGGATGCTGTCCATATTAAAGAGGGCAGGTATAAATACTTGATTGTTGCTAGGGATGATTTGTCTGGTTGGGTTGAGGCAGTGCCTATGGTTAATTTGACTGCCAAGAATGTGGCAGAGTTTTTGAAGAAGTAGTGTATTTATAGGTATGGGTTGATGAAGTTGGTCACTGTTGATGGTGGGCCAGAGTTTGGTGCCAAATTTAAAGAAGCTGTGGCTAGTGTTGGTTCTAAAGTTAGAGTGGCTACACTATATTATCCTGAAGCTGAAGGCATGGTTGAAAGAGGCCATCAAGTTATCAAGAATGCTTTGGTGAAGATGTGTGGAGATAGTGCTGAAAAGTGGAGGCATTATTTACCCTTGGTGTTATTTGCTGATAGGGTCACTGTGAAGAGGACAACTGGCTATTCTCCTTAGAGGTTAATGTTTGGTCAGAAAGCCATTCTACCAGTGGACTTGGAAGCTGTCTCTTATCTTAGAATTGATTGGGATGACGTGCGCTCAACAGAAGATTTGCTCTGTGCCAGGATGCAACAGTTGGAATGTAGAGAGGAATGTCAAGAGAAGGCATACTCTAGAATGATGAAGATTAGGAATCAATCAGTCAGGTACTGGGACAAGAAGTTGGCTCATAGACTCAGGAATCCTTTGAAACCTGGTTGTCTGGTTTTGGTGTATAATAGAAGTTTGGAGAGTCAGTGGGGGAAAATGTTTGCTGACAGATGGAATGGACCTTACAGAGTCAGATCTCAGGCGTCTGGAGGTTCTTATGTTTTGGAAGAGTTGGATGGTGCAGTCTTGAAAAAGAGGGTGGCTGCAGACCAAGTTAAGAGGTTTTATCCCAGAGTCACTAGGCATGAAGAAGATTGACTCCGCAATGAGGATAAACTACGGACCATTCTTTAATCTTGGTTTTTTTGTGGTGATGCTATGCATCTGTTTGTTGGAAACTTTTGTTAGAGGGTACCCATGGGTGGGGCCTCTAGATTTTGTCTTGGCAAGTGTGGGTGTGACTGATGGGCTGGCTGCCCATCAACAGTTACCCCAGATTGTCTGTTTCCAACCCTTTCTCTTAATTTGGTTGAACCCTAGTATTGGTTTCTTTTCACAGGTTTTAGTCCTCTATGACTTTAAACTGGAATTTCCTCTGGTTTTCAAGTTCTGGACTCTTCACTGTTTATTGGTTTTGGTTTTTTTGTGTTGGACATTGTGTTTTTGTTAGAAGGTACCCAGGGGGGGCTTCTAGATTTTATTTTGGCAAGTGTGGGGGTAACTGATGAGCTGGCTACTCTGTAGAACAGTTACCCCAGAATGTCTGTCTCAAGTCTTTTGTTTTTCCTAGTTGAATTCTAGTTCTGTTGTTTATTAATCAGGTTTCAAGTCCACTATGACTTTAAACTGGTTTGGGACTGGCTTCTTTATCTTTGGTTCTTTTAGATTGGTGGTGAATCACTGGTGGTCTCCCATCATTTTTACTTATTGGAGGGAGCCCACCCAGTGATCATTTCTATGGATCGGACTTTCCCTTATTGGACAATCTATGGAGCTGGACGGTCTTTGATTTTGCAGTTATGTTTTTGCTAGATAGCAGTTTTAGATTATTTTATTTTTTTCTCTTTTTTCTTTTAATTTTTTTATGGGGGTTGTTTAAAATTATAAAATCAAAAATATAGGGTGTTACCACATCAGGGTCACCTGGATGTGGGCAAGCATTGGTGGGGAAAGGCTCATCAATTGGCCGGGCAATGCTATTTTCTTTTTTTTATTTATTATTTATTTCATGTGTTTCTGTGTTTCATTATTTTTATTATCTTCTGAATTTCTAAATTTTTTGAATTTTGTTTTCTGTTAATCATATAAAAGAATTAATTGTGTATCCACATCAAGGTGCACTTGGATGTGGGTAAGGTATCAGGGGATCAGCTCATCAATTGGCTGGGGGATACCATTTGTATTATTTTTTATATTTTATTTTATTTCATTTATGTTATTTCAGTTCATTTTATTTTAGTATATTAGTAGTCATAAAAAAAAAAAAAAAAAAATTCTGAAATTATTTTTTATTAATTGTTTTATATTATTATTATGTTTCTAATCTTTTGCATGAGCTCATTGTCTGGATGATGAAGCTTCTGGAGGCTGGTCCGGATTGTGATGACATTTTTGTTTTTTGTTGGGATTGTGGGAAGCACTGTGTTCTTTGAAGTGCATCCTGCTGGAGAGATGATAGGGATTGTAATGGTCAGGAATTGGATTAGAGGGAAGTTCAGAGGAGGAAGAAGAAGAGGCAGGAATGGAGTGCTGGAGGGTGTGCTTAATGATCCTAGACATTTTCCAGTGGTCGTCCAACAGGCGCTTTCTCAGGGATTTTTCAAAGTCATTCAAAGGTCCATGGAGGGAAAAGGCTTTTAGCATGTTGGAACACATGGTGCTTAGGTGTTTCTTCATGTCTCCATAATCCAGGGTCAAAGAAGTTTTAAGAGGTTGGCCAACTCCAATAATAGATTCAGGAGGAGGGGTGCCAACTAGACAAGAAGAATTGGATCAGTAATTATTTTTTTTGAAGAAATTGGATAATTAATTTGGTACTTACAGATTGGAAGCTCATTAAATTTGTAAGCAGCTGGAATTTGGATCTCTGACAATTTTGTAATGGTCATAGTGGATGGATCAACTAGGGAAAGATATGGATTCTCATGGTCTTCCTCTGAAAGATTTTGAGAAGGTGAACTAGGAGGCTGATGTTCCTGGGGCTTAGTTGGAGCAGTGGGATTGTTGTTGTTGTTGTGGTTGTTATTTCTGTTGGATTCAGCTGGAGGAGGTGCGGGTGATGGAGTACCAGGGTTGTTAATGGATGGAGCAGGAGAGGGGGATTTGGAAGCAGATTGATCTCTTCTGGATAGAGCTTTTGAAGAGATGGAACTGTCAGAAGAGTAGTTGGCTGACAGAGGAGAGGTGTAGTTTCTTTGTCTTAGTTGGGGATGAAGTTGTTGTTTGGGTGCAGTGTGTGGTGTTCTGGTTTCTTCTTGAGGTTCTCTGGCAGGTCTCCTAGAAGTTTGGGAAAATTTTAAGTTTTTGGACTTTGTAAGAGTTGGCTGCATTGCTCTGGGAGCAGTGGGAGGCAATTGTGTAGAGTTGTTTTCATTGATTGATGGAATTTGGCTGTTTTCCGGTCGTTTTTGGTGATTTGGAGCCGGATTTTCACTGTCCAGTGAGGCGGGCGGGCTGCCTGGACGCGGTCTAGAAGCCTGGGAGTTGATCTTGAAGCTTTTGGAGCTAATTTGGCGGAGATAAAAGCAGTTTCTTGGGAAGTTAAGGCTGGTCTTTTGGGAAGAGTTCTGGAAGCGGAGCTTCTGGATCTTCTGGAAGGTGCTGAAGATAAAGAGGAAGAGGAAGGACCAAGCTCTGGGGATCTGGTAGGGGATCTAGAGATGTATTTGTAAGAAGGTGAAGGAGGAGGAGTAGGGTAGTTGGCATTTCTGTCACATCTTTTCTTTTTGGAATAGCAAGAATCACAAGCCCTGTTGTAGAATTTGGATTCAGGAGTTGGAAGAGTGAATGTGCAAGGTCTGCACATGTGGATGTACTGTTTGAAGGCATAGTCCTTGGGAGCAGTGAAGCAAGGGAGAGTAGAAGGGTTAACATCAGGAGATCCAGCCATGATCTGTGGTGAGAAAAGATTAAAAAAGGGATAGGAGGAGATTTTTTTGTCAGTGATGGGTAGATGATGAAGTGATGGTCAAAGTTCAGCAGATTGGCTGTAGGGGTGGTCTGTATGAAATTGGCTGCATCTATTTTATGCAAAATTCCGCCAGTCCATCAAGACTTTAAACTGAAATCTGGTTTCTGTTAGTCCTCCAGAATTTAAACTGGCTGGTTTCAAGATTTTATCAAGACTAGTCTGTCAAGACTTTAAACTGAACACTGTGTTAGTCCCCCAAGACTTTAAACTGAGGGTTGAAAGTCCCCCAAGACTATAAACTGAGGAAAAAGTTTTGTTGTTGGAGTTGGTTTTGAAAGATTGGTGGAGGGTATCCACAGGGGGAGCCTCCGAATTTAGCAAAGGCAAGTTTAGGGGTAATTGATGGGCTAGCTGCTCTATTTACAATTACCCCAAAATGTTCGTTTTTTCTCTGTGTCTTAATGTGGTTGATCTCTGGTTCTGGGTTTATGATTTAGGTTTTTGAGTCTCCCAAGACTTTAAACTGAGGGTTTTTGAGTCCCCCAAGACTATAAAATGAGGATGGTCCCCCAAGACTTAAAACTGAGGGTTGTTTGTGGCTACATCCTATAGAGGGTGTGGTCAATTTTTCTTTTCTGAATCAAACTCAGGTACTAGTGGAATTACAGAGGGAATCAAGAGATGAAATGAAGTTTTCAGAATTAGCCTTGAACTGGTGAATGAGGTGTCTTCTTTTCTCAATGTCCTATGGATCTCTAGCAGGAGTGGATTGGAAGTAGTGAAGCAGAAGTTGTTTCTGTTGAGATGTGTGTTGTTGGAACTTGGCCTTGATAGTGGGCAAGTGCGTTGGTGTTGGTGGTGCAATGGATCCTACATTGTTATCATCACTATCAGAAGATGGAGGAACTGAGAAGTCATCAGTTTTAAAGTTGAAGGAAGAAATGAATGTTCTTTACCATCAGATGGACCAGGGATGGTGGAACTAGTTGTTTTATGAGCTGTGGCACTCTTCTGGGAAGGGTGGAGCTTTTTGATTAATCTGGGTATCAGGATGGATGGCCTAGATCTTTTGGTGCTGGCAGAAGAAGGACCAGGTTGAGGTGGAGGTGAATCTGTTGCAGAAGAAAGTGGACCAGGTCTGTGGCAGGTCTTCTTTCTAGATTGGCAGACATTTCAGGACGTTCTGTATGGATGGACAGGTGGTGTCATGGTGCAGATTAAATTATTGTTGATGCAGTATTGGCAGGGACCCATTTCAGAGGCAGATTTGGGAATAAGGTTAAACATGTTGGTTTTATGAAGAAAGAATGCGTAAATTCTCAATTGGAGGGAGGATGTGGCCTTCCAACATTGGCAGGGCCTTTGTTGTGTGATTTGGCGCTGTTTGTGCATGTCTTAATTGACATCTGTTAAGGAATTTGGTATTTTTCTGGTTTTATTCCGTGGATATTAAGTCTGAGGGTATGTGGGTACTATCATTGGATAGCCCTGGTTTTTCTCTATATTTTATGTCTTGTAGACATTTTTGATATTCTGAGTTTTAAGGGGTCATTTCCTCATTTTTCATTTATAAAAGATTGCTGTTTAATTTTGTTTTTTGTGTTTTACGGGCTAACCTTAAGTCTTAGGGTTAAGTGCTTAGTACCATTGGATAGAGCTATTTTTTTTCTCTATATTTCATGTCTCAATGTTGTTATAGTGAAATTCTGTGTCTTAAAGGTTTTAGTAGTTGTAGCTAATTTTTCTAAGTAGATTAGTGGTTTTTATTGGTTTTCTGGCTTCAGGGAGGCCGGGCCGCTTCAGGCGGCATCTCCGACGTCGGGCCGCCCCCCCACCTCTGTTTTAGGAGGTTGGGGAGCGCTTCAGGAGGGTTTTTTATGCAATTTGGCGGGTACAGGCGCCAGATTGGTGGGTGCGCATGGGCTCTTAGTTAGTGGTCTGTGTGTACATAGTGAATAAGACAGTTTGGGGCAACCTTAATCATCATACAACCATCCGGAGGTGATATCATTTTTCCTCACTTAGTTTTCACTGTTTTCTGGCCAAAATTGGCTGTGTTTGTTGCAAGTGAGTTCTTCATTTAACTTAACTTTGGCAACTGTTTTCTCTGTTATAGTCTTGCAAGCTATAGCAAGTATTATTGCTGTCTCTGGTGTGGACTTTGTTCTACATTTCAGTTCTTTGGTCTGGTAGTCTATCTAAGGACTACTTTCTTGGCTCATCAAGCAGTCAAGTGTGTTAAACAGGAGCTTTAGCAAAACAGGAACCAACTTACTTTAGCAAGTAAATCTCACTTTATTTTTCTAAAGTGACAGGGGATTTTCTCTCTGGTTTTTCTCCAACTCCCTTGGTCAAGGCCTATAGCTAGTACTTTAGGATTGTCTACAACGTATGTTTTCTTTTATTTTTTTTACTCAAATTTAAAGAGGTAGAATTATTATAATTATTATTATGATTTATAGTTTAGAATTACTATGTTGTAAGTACTGAAATAATAAATAATATTAATAAAAATTTTGATTTAAATGATTTAATAAAATGAATAAGTAAGTAAGAAATGAATAAAAACAACCAGAAAAAAGAGGCCTTATATAGGAAAAATAGAGACAAAGCACTGGAGAAACATATACAGCAGTATTAAAGAAAAAGAATATTCCAGAAATATATTTAAAATAATAAAGTTGTTCTAGAAAAGGGTGTTAAAAATATGTATTTACTATATACGTTAGAAATAAATTAGTTTATTTAAAAAGTACTGTAAGTGTCATTTTCAAATAGGTAATTTGAATTTCTTGTATCTAATCATTTTAATTTTTATATTAAATTTTAATTTAATATTAATACTTATTTCTCTCAACCTGTCATTGAGCACAGTGTTAGGAAATAAAATATAAGGGAAAAAAATATTAATATTAATTATTTACTAATTTTACTTCTTTGTAATTAGTTAATTTATTACAAGTAAATTTAAAGTAAATAAAATAAAACTAATAAATAGAAAATAAAAAGGCACCTCTTCATCCCAGGAAATAATTAATTATTTTACTGGGTGAGTCTAGCAGCCTGTCTGAAAGATATCAGTGGAATATATACATAACTGTATGATTTTTATTTTGTCTATCATTTGGAAGCAAAGTCATATTAGGGGTTATCAAATTTAGAAATCTTCCATTTCAAAATACCTCTTTTTTCCACCAAATCAACCATGACTATTTTTTAAAATATGAAATATTGTGCCCCAAAAACACCTTTTTATTGAGAGTTAATGTCAAGTTTGTAGATTTCTTTTTGTGTTGTGAAATGCCTTTTAAATAATAAAAAATTTCTAACTTTGATACCCCCTATTATAATAATTGAAGATAAAATGAAAGCTATTTGAAATAATTTTTCTCTTAGATTATACAAAGTTTAAATTTATTTCTGTAACTTCATATCATATAATAAAAGTATTTTTGATAAAAAAATACACATAAAGTTAAATTAGAATATCTATCTTTAAATTATGAGAAAACAATAGAACTACTCATGGTCTAACTAAGCTTGAACCACAGTCATGCATAAGTTGTAATTGAGAGTTCAATCTAAGCTCTATCAAAGCCAAGATTTTTAATTTTAAAAAATTGTATGTATTTATTGCAATAAAAGATTTGTAGAAATTAAAAGATCTCAGAGAGTTTTTTACTTAACCAATTAAATAATAATACATATATTAAGAAACATGGTCCTTTTCCCCAAATACATGTTCCTCCTAACCAAAACCAAGGGAGCTTGACCTTCACTGGGCTTGATGAAAGATCCATCATGGAATTTATAAACCTTTCCATCAAATTTTACTCTACCAGCATCCAAGTCCCCATCCAAAAAATAACATTGTCCAGCCTTGTGTCCCCTCCTATTACAATAAGAGCACACCCTGGACTCGCCATATCCACCTCTAAAACCATTCCCACCATTACCATTAACATTACAATTGCCATTCCTACCACCATTACCATTTCCAGAGAACTGGTTACCATTGCCATTAAATCCATAATTCCTACTCTCATAACCTCTAGATTGGTAAGAAGAAGAAGTTGAGGTCAAAGCCACAGGTGCTCTATTGGCTTTTTGAGTCTCTTGAACAAATCTTTTTAATTGTTTAGTTAAATCAGCCAAGTGATCAACCATCTTGTTGTCTACATTTCCCTCAATTTTAGAAACAGGTTGTCCCGTCTTAGCCTTCTTGGCTTCTTGAGCTTGAATCATGATATCTTTATTTTCAGCCAATACTTCACTGACCTTTCTAACATATTGAGTACAAGATTCTTGATATTTGTCTAGTGCCATGAGTTTTAAGTAGCCTTGAATATTCTACTTGATGATCTCCAAATCCGGAAGTTTCTGTTCACCATTAGGCAGATCCTTCATCAAATTTTTCCTAGAAAGTTCTTTTAACACATCCATCCTAATATCCCTACTAAAAGAAGACCAGAATAGATCCTTGGCCTGATTTTCATAGCCCAATTCCTCCACCAAAATCAGATATTCCACCACTTCATCAAACTGTCCAGATAACTTTTTGAGGTCCACCATATTAGAAACACCACCTTTAGCTTGCCAATCACTGACAATCTTATTGAGATCCACAATAGTATACCTGACACCCCATCTATCAACCATCTCTTTTGACAACCTTATCCAATCAAACCTTTTATAACCCTCCATAGAAATGACCTCCATTTTCCACCTCTCTGTCAACAATAAAAACCTGATCTGCTTTACCATATCCAGGTTAGTAGCTCTATCCACCAAAGCAGCAGCCTCATATCTGCTCAAAAACCATTTAACTTCTTCCCCATTAAACTTGGCCCATCCCAAGAAACAATCCTAACTGATGGTGTCATAGGAAGAGACAAACCAGATCCAGCAGCAGAAGACATCCTAATAGATTAGGTTAAAGATAAAGCATTCCAATAAGTGAGCCTCTTGCAGGCTAAAAGTCCAAGTATCAAGTAAGTTCTTTTAAAAAGCTAGAAAAACTGAGACCCCACATTGGGCGCCAAATATGTAGGTAGACTCTTACAGTCGCCTTGCTGTAAGCAGAATCCAAAGGAGTTGGATAATCAGAGAAAACCCTGTCCCTCTAAATGAATTTGTGAGTTTTTTTTAGATCAATAAGCTTAAAAGTCTACTTGATAATAATAAAGAATGAAACCCTGTCTAATTAACTCTTGTTAGGATAATTGATTGGTACTTCTGTGCAAAACGACTGAAATGAAACAATAAAGTTACACCAGAAACAATATTTTAAAAGAATGAAGTTTTAATGTTTTTAGATTTTAATAATTTTTGAAAACAGATACTATAAATGAGTACCTGGAGTTGAGACCTCTCTAATGATACCCTATATGTTAATGTTTAAGAGTTGTTGAGTAAAATATTTAAAGTGTTATGTAAAATTGTTATTTTATAAGAGTATTATAAATAATTAATTATTTTGTTGACAAAAGAAAAATATGAATAATGGTTGTTATAATATCTCTATTTCTGTTCTCCCCCTCTTTAATAATTTTGAGTCTACAGCCTTATATGCATATTAATCAGTCACATTTCCTTTTTCCCTCTGGAGCGCAGCCGGAGCTCATCCGGAGCTTGTACAGACCTCCAAACTCAATTAGAACCTTAAATCTATAATAAAAAATCTAGAGAAATTACACATAATAAAGCTACTTCTCCTTAAAATTTCTTACTATTTTTTATAGTCTGCACAGTTCTATTCACCCCATGATAAATCATCAAAGTTAAGTAATTTTTGAAAAATGTAAATAATTTAATAAATCTTTAAAAATCATTTAAAAATATAAGAAAAATAGTAAAAATTCAGGAAAAATTCCCAAAGGTTCTTGAGCTTCTTGAATTTCATTAAATTGAATTTTGCTGCTGTAAAAGATCATACGATCTGTGAAATTAATAAATCTTACCAAACATTCATATCTTGACTTTTTCAACTTCATTTTTTGTTAAATAATAAAATATTTTAAACTAATCTGGCTACTCCAATCACCGTCCTATTCCCAATAAATATTTTAAATAGACTTTTAGAGCCATACTAAGATTTGGAATGCCACAGAAAGTTCTTATGGACATCTTCAATCAATGACTTTGAAGTCACTCATCAATTGTTTGGAAAGAAAACTAGTGGTATCTTGTTGCCTCCTTGGAATGCACCCCACACCATCACACTAGATCTCCCACTCTTTAAAGTTGCCTGGAGACAGTTGGGTGCATATTTTTCTCCAGGTCTTTTCCACACCAATGTTTGACTTGAGAGCTTTCCAATCTCAAATGATGATTCATCAGACCATATTACATGCATCCAATCATCAACAGACCAGCGGGATTACTTGTGTGAAAAATTCAATTGTATTTGGTGGCGGACCTTGTTGAAAAATGGTTTTTTCACTGCAACTTTCTCGGTAAAGCCCAACTCATGGGTTCTCTTTCTAATAGTATTGGAGACAAAATAGTTGATAGCAAGTTTTAAAGGTCACTCAACTTGGCTTTCAATTAGAGAGGATGATTTTTTGAGTTCAGGAATGTCCCATGAGTTTGATTTTAGGGGACGACTGGAACAGGGTGCAGTTTCAACATTGCCCCTAGCCCTCCATCTCTCCAATATTGAGAAAACAATAGAGTCAGAAACACCTAGCTTTCTAGAAATTTCAGCTGGTGTGATTCCTGCTTCAGCCATTCCAACAATGAAAGTTCATTTTGTTATTGTAAGTTGCTTCCTTCCAGGTCTAGATGTTGCCATAGTGCAAGGAAAAGTAAAAAAAACTAAAGATAATAAATTAGTTTATATCTTACCCAAATGAGATAGAGTACACAAAAATACTATAACAAATGAAACAGGGGAAGGTGAAAGACCAAAAAAAAAAATCTTGAGGCATTTGATGTGATAGTCAACAAGTGATGGCTAGATGAAGTGGTGGTTAATGGAAGGTGCTATGCATAAATAATCTTAAAGACTTTCTTCAGGGCACTGTACATAATGTACTCATATTTTCTAGTACATTCTATTACTTTCTAGTTACTACTCAACAATTCCCTTGCACCCCCGCCCTTGACCATTCAAAAGGCTACAATAACTTTAGCAGTGGCAAATTTTGTTGTATTTTGAGCCTTCCTAGTACTTTAGTCATAATGTCTGCAATTTTGTCATTATTTTGAGCCCAGTGTAGCATTGTGGTCTTCCAATGTTGGAAGAGGCCTTTGTTGGTCTGTTTGGAAATGTTTTGGTATGTCTTAACTGACATTGGTTGAATAAATGGGTGTTTTCTGGTTTATTCAGTGAATATTGGGACTATGGGTATGTGGTTACTACCATTGGATAGCCCCAGTTTTTCTCTATATTTTTATGTGTTTATGAAATTTTTCATAAAATAAGTTTTAAGGGGTCATTTGCTCACTTTTCATTTATAAAAGATAGATGTTTAATTTTGTTTTTCGTGTTTTACAGGCTAACCTTAATTCTTAGGGTTAAGTGCTTAGTGCCATTAAGTAGAGCTAATTTGTCTCTATATTTTATGTCCCAATGTTTTCATAGCTTAATTTTGTGTTTTAAGGGTTTTAGTAGTTGTGGTGGATTTTTCTAAGTATTTTGGGCTTAATTGGAGGTTTTTGGTGGTTTTCTGGCTTCAGAGAGGTTTGGCCGCTTCTAGGCGGGTGGCCCGACGTTGGGTGGACCACCTGCCTTGATTATAGAAAGCTGGGGAGCGCTTCTAGAGGTTTTCTATTCAATTTGGCTTCCAAAAGCACCAAATTTGTTGTTGTGCATGGAATTTTTAGATGGTGGTCTGTGTGTACATACTGAATAAGACAGTTTGGTGCAACTTTAATTATCATACAACCATCTGAAGGTGCTATCATTGTTTCTCAATCAGTTTACACTTTTTTGGCCACAATTGGCTGTGTTTTTTGCAAGGTTGATTCTTCCTTTAACTCAACTTTGGCAACTGGTTTCTCTGGCGTTGTAGACAATCCTATAGTACTAGTTATAGGCCTTGACCAAGGGAGTTGGAGAAAACCCTGAAAGAAAATCCCCTGTCCCTTTAGAAAAATATAAGTGAGATTTACCTGCTACAGTAAATTAGTTCCTGTTGTTTAAAGCCCCTTTTCCAATAGACTTGACTGCCTGATCAGCCAAGAAAGTAGTCTCCAGACAGACTACCAAACCAAAGAACTGAAATGTAGACCAATGTCCACACCAGAGAAAGGAATGATACTTGATGTAGGTTGAAAATCCACACCATAGACAGCAATAATACTTGATATAGCTTGCAAGACTACACCAGAGAAAACAGTTGCCAAAGTTGAGTTAAATGAAGAACTAACCTTGCAAAAAACACAGCCAATTGTGGCCAAAAAACAGTGAAAACTGAGTGAGGAACAAGGATATCACCTCCAGATGGTTGTATGATGATTAAGATTGCCCCAAACTGTCTTATTCACTATATACACACAGACCACTATCTAAGAGCCCATGCACACCAACGAATTTGCCAAATTGCATAAAACACCTCTAGAAACGCTTCCCAGCCTTCTAGCACTGAGGTGGGCGGTCCGCCCAACGTCGGGAGGCCCGCCTGAGGCGGCTGGACCACCCTGAAGCCAGAAAACCACCAAAAACCTCCAAAAATACCCAAACTACTTAGAAAAATAAGCTACAACTACTAAAACCTTTAAATCACATAATTAAGCTATAACAACATTGAGACATGAAACATAGAGAAAAATCAGCCCACTCTAATTGTACTAAGCACTTAACCCTAAAAATTAAGGTTAGCCTGTAAAACAAGAAAAACAAAATTAAACAGCTATCTTTTAAAATGAAAAATGAGAAATAATCCCTTAAATACTTAGAATATGAAAAATGTTAAAAAGACATAAAATGTAGAGAAAAGCCAGGGCTATCCAATGGTAATACCCACATCCCTACAGTCCCATTATTCTCTGAATAATTACAGAAAAACACCTGATTATTAAACAATGCCATTTAAGACATATCAAAAAAACGCCAAATAGACCAAAAAAGGGCTCTGCCAATGTTGGAAGACCACAGCATAGCTTTGCAACCTGCATCAAGTATTATTGCTGTTTTCTGTGCAACAAGTGCACAGTGTTTTGGTTTTCTGGTGTGGATCTTTTTGCATTTCAGGTTTCTGGTTCTTTGGTTCTCAGTAGTCTGCTATTGGCTACTTTCTTGACTTGTTAAGCAGTCAAGAAGTGTGTTGGAAGGGGTATAGTAACAGTCTCTAATTTACTGTGGCAAATAAATCTCACCTGGTATTTCTCTAAGGGACAGGGGTTTTTCTCTCCAGTTCTACTCCAACTCCCATTGTCAAGGCCTATAGCTAGTACTATAGGATTGTTTACATTTCTGGCACCCAAAATAGGGTGAGGATTTGTTAGCTTTTTGGACTTTCTGTTACTTTTGGACTCTCCTCTATGGTTGGAAATTAGTTTTCTGGAATTGAATGGACCATGGAGTCTGGGCTCTCTTTCTCTAGTGGCGGTTGTGGCACTGTTTGTGCTGCTGAGGATGGTAATCCTCCTGTTTCTGTTAGGCCTTCTTTCAGGATCAATTCCTGGAAGGGGCCTATGTTTATGGAGGAGGATGTGAAGTTGTTTCTGGAGCTGTATGAGGCTTCTAGGAATGTGGATGTTGCTTCTCACTTTGATATGGTGAAGCAAGTCATCTTTTATATTGGTGACAGGGATCTAGTTTAGGAGGTTGCTTCTATGGAGGTTTATAGGAGGAAAGATTGGAAAAAGTTGTGTCTGCAGATGACAGACAGGTGGGGATCCAGGTACTCTATGGTGGATCTCAATATGATTGCAAGTGAATGGCAATCTTATGAAGGGGTGTACAATCTCCATACTTATAGAAGTTTTTGGCTCAGTTGGAGCCAGTGGTAGATTATTTGGTGGATATGCAGGAGTTGGAGAGTACTGACTCTGCAAGGGATATTTTCATATCTGCTCTGGCCAGGAATGCCAAAATTGATGTGTTGAAGGAGTTGGAAAGGAAGGATAAGATGAAGATTCTTCATAATGGGAATCAGAAGTTGCCTGCTCTTTCTGTGGTGAAGGAGTTTGTGGAGGGTCATCTAAAACTTTTGGAAGTGGATTCTTTCCAGGAAGCTAGAACCAAGTATGTTAGCAAGGTCAGTGAAGCTTTTGCTGAAGATGTGGAGGAATCTAGGAAGAAGCAAATTGTGAACAAGTGAAAGGCTCCTGAGAAGCCTAAAGAGGTTGATACAGTAGTGAAGCAGTTGGCTGATCTGACAAAACAGCTACATATTTTTGTTCAGGAGGATCAAAATGCCAATAAGGCTCCTTCTCAGTCTAGAGATTTTGAAAGGAGGGTTGGTAGGAGTGATCTTGGGTCTGCTCTTATTGCAGCAAGAAGGGCTACAAGTCCAATGATTGTTGGTCACTGAATAGGGATGTATCTGAAGTGAAGGTGGAATTTGATGAGAAAGTGTTCAACCTCCCAGATGGTTCTTTTGTGAGACCTAATGATGGTCAGGCTCCAGTGGAATAGGTGAGGAGACATAATGTCAACTCAAGGAGGGAAAGGTTTGAAGAGTTGCCTAACAAGGATTCTTCTTCTGGTAAAGGTGGAGATGATGGCAAGTGAAAGGGAAAGGAGGCTAATAGAGTCACAATTACATCTTCCTTTGGTAGTTTGGAGTTGTGTTCTTGTGGTGGAAAGTCAAGTGGGGAATTCTTGGCTGGTGTTTATGATGTGGAAGCAGGAAAGTTGGGAAGGCCCAAGAGAAGTTCTCAGGCCCAACCAAAGCCTAAGGCTTCAAAGGTGGATCCTAAGCTGAGTGCAGCTAGGAAGAAGTACAGAAAAGTGAAGCTGTATAAAATGCAGAAGGGTATAGCTGATATGGGCCCCCCTAGTTTTGGAGCATTAGACATGAATTATGAGACAATGCCTATGAATGTTGATTCTGACTCTGAGGAGGATGTCCCTTTGGCTTTATTGCCAAAGCCTGCTGGAGTTAAATGTGCTTGTGAGGGATCTGGTTTGTTCCCGTTGATGGTAAATCTGTAGGTGGTTCTAGTCCTCGTGAATCTTCCAGGACCAGGGTAGTGAAGAAAAGAGCTCACTTTGAGAGGCCAGTGGTTTCTGGCCAAGTTAATGTTATGGACTCTGTCCTTGAAAGAATGACTCAGGGGCAGGTTTCCATTGCTTATGGGGAGTTGTATGCTAACAGTCCTGGGTAGGCTGATAGGCAGAAAAAGTTGTTGACCAGGAGAAGGGTTTCTTCTGATGAGGTAGAATACATTTGTGATTCTAATGAAAAATTTTAAGAGGGGTTAGAAACTCATTTTTCTGCACCTCTGGGTTATGTCAATGTCACTCTGAATGTCAAGGAGGCTAGGGCAATGGTGGATTCAGGCTCTCAGATTGACCTGACTTCTTTGTTTGAGGCTACTCATTTGGGCCTCCCCATAAAAACAGGTATTGGTGAAAATTTGAGAGGGATTGGTGGCCATGTCACTGAATTGGTTGGAAAATCTGAGTTTGTGAAGTTAGATGTTGGTGGAGCCTCAGGGAAGGTTCATTTTTATATTGCTAAAGGAACAGTAAAAGCTATTTTGGGTGGGACATTCTTGATGAATTTTCAAGCAAGAATTGGTTATCAGTTAGAAAAGGGGATCAGTTTGGAGTTGACTAATGAAGATGAAAGGAGACTTCACATGAGGTTATCTTTCCCTGGAGAGGGTGGTTTGGAGACCAGGCCTGGTTTATCTTCAATGTGCCAGTGCATGGATTGTTGTAGGAGAGGTAGAGAAGTGGGTGCTGCATCTAGTTTTTTGGAGTGTGGCTCAGGCTCTAAAGGGAGTCTGTTTTTTTTAGAGTGATGAGGGCTGATCACCCAAGTGCTACAACCTCTCCCCAAGATGAAGAAATCCCAGGTTGTAGTAGGTCAGCTCCCTTGGAGATATACCAAGCGTGTTTTCAACTTTCATTTTTAATGTTTCTCTTCTCTGCAAGTATTCCTCAAGTTTTTTATCAAGTATCTGTTCTCTTTCAGATTTCAAAATTATTTTTATTTCAAGTTCATATAAAAAGATTGGTTATACATCTTTATTGAAAGATATGCGGAAAAGCTGTGGTGTGGTGAGATTGTAGTCCAAAAGCAAGTCCTCCTAATTGTGCACCTCTAGGATATTTTCTACGCCTTTCAACAACATTACCTTGGCCATGTCTGTGAGCATTGGGGAAACCCCTGGTTATTTTTATAGGATAGAAGAAAACTCAAGAAAATAAAATAAAAATTTCAAGATAAATGAAGAAAATTAAGAAAAAAATATGAAGATAATCAAGAAAGAAGAAAAAAATTATTTTTGTAAAGATAATCAAGATCAATTTTCGGTCCTCCAGCATGAGGTAAAACTGCAAAAGTTTTTGAAGAAAGAAGATCAGAAAGATCAATTTTTGGGCCTCCATTATGAGGCTAAACTGAAAAATTTTAGAAGATGTGATTCAGAAGATGAATCAAGATTTGAAGATTTAGAAGATGGAAGTGAGGATGAAGATGTGGAATTGTGGAAAGGTTTTGGAGTGGTGAGATTGGGTAATAAAAGTAAGTCCTCCCAATTGTGCACCACTAGGGTTTCTTCTACACCTTTCAAAAACATTACCTTGGCCACATGTGTGAGCTATGGGGAAACCCTTGGTTTTTGTTCCAGGTCTGGTGGTGAAGAAGTCCTGAAGATCCCTCAAGTTGAAGGACGAGCTGAAAAGTTCAAGAAGGTAGCGCAGGAGATTAGGCCTGTCAATGAGCTTATGCCTGTAGGTTTGAATCCTCCTTTGAAGAGACTTCCTTTGTCAAGAGATTGGTACTGTACTCCTCTGGTGAAGAGTTCTCCTGATTTTGTGAAAACTGTTAGGGTGACTGTGGAAAGGTTGAAAGCTGTTAATTTTGGTCCTGATTGGTGGTTTTCTGATAAGGAAAAGAAGATGTTGTTTCAAATTATTGTGCTGAGGGAGAAAGAAGTGGAATTTGTTGAGGAGGAAAGGGGTGGGTTGAAACACTCTTATGGGGAAACTTACTTTATTCCTGTGTTTTGTCACAAAACATGGCAAATAAAACCTATTCCAATTCAAGCTGCTATTAGGGATGATTTTGTAGAGATCGTTAGGGAAAGAGTCAGGACTGGTTTAAACAAACAATCAACATCTAGTTACACAAGTCTGGCTTTCTGTGCAAAGAGGCAGAATGGGAAGCTGAGGGTGGTGCATGATCTTAGAGTCTTGAATAGAGTCACTATCAAGGATGTGGGGACTCTGCCAAGTGTAGAGAACTTTGTGGAAGCTTTTGCTTGAAGGGTATGTTATGGTTTGGGAGATATTATGGGTGGTTATTATGGAATGAAACTTCACACTTATTCAGGGCCACTTACAGAGTTTGAAACTCCTCTGGGGAGATTTCAGCTTTCTAGGTTACCTCAAGGAGCAACTAATTCAGTAGCAGTATATCAAGCACAAATGGCTTGGATTTTACAGGATGAGGTTTGTACTCATGCTGGTATTTTTATTTATGATGGTGGAATCAAAGGACCCTCCACTTATTATGGAAATGTGGTTCTGAAGGAGAACCCAGGTATAAGGAGAATTTGTTTGGGAATATGCAATTACTCTAGAGAGAGTACTTTTTAGGATTGAAGAGGCTGGTTTGACCATTTCTGGGGCAATAATAGAATCCTTTTTTTCACTAGTTAACTGATCACCAAAAGAAGCAGTATTTATTTCATTTAATAAATCATCCATTTCAATTGTTGTTCTGCCTTTACACTGGATTAGTGAGTTACAAGACTTTAACAGATGCCCAGAAGGTTTTCTAGAGGAGGAAATTTTGAATTTCCTTTTGCCATTCAATCCTAAGGTGAAGCAATTATTTGCTGGGTCCAATATCACACCAAACATGGTTAAAATATCATTACCCATAATAAACCAATTGCTTAAATTATCATTTTTCATGACAAAAAATTCACAAATAGCTCTGACAAAACCACCATTTTATTTGAAGAATACAGAGGTTTTGTATTTGCCAATAGGAATTAAGGTAGAACCATACCCTCTCCATTTTTCAGAAGTTATAGGTAATAATTTACTCAAATAATCCTTATCTACTGAAGCTAAAGCTTTTTCAGACAATATACTTCCTCCAGCACCAGAGTCAAGAACTACATCAAAATTTTTACCATTAATGATAACAGGTGCTTTCAAAGGGGATATGGCTATAGAATTGTTAGTAATATCTTTAATTATTTCAGCATTTTCCACTGAAGATAAATACAATACACATTCTTCAGATATATTATCTAAATAATGGACATCCTGTTCTAACATTAAAACATCTTTAACAGAGTCATTGCCATAGGAGATATTACTTTCACAGTCACTAGAAGAATTATTGACATCAATTTCAGCTTCATCAGTGTCTTCATTTTGTTCAACAAGATGAATTTTCTTGTCACAAACATGATCATTTTGCCATGGTTTGTTACGTTTATAACAAGTATTTGTTGCATAATTTTTAGGTGCAACTGGGGCAGAGGGTTTACCAGATTTTTCTGGGGGCTTTGTATAAGGTTTATTTTGATCATGATAAGATTTACCAAGGTAATTCTTTGGTTCATATCTATGGTTGAGTAGTACCTCATTACAGATATTAATGAAAGAAGAATTTTCCCTTACATGCTCAGTTCTAGCTACAATTAAATCTTTAAGAGAATTTGGTAATTTATACAAGATTTTATCTCTCCAAATATCATAATCCATCTTTGGATCAATTGCTCTTAGGATTTTTGTTACTTTCATAAGAAAAATAATGGGCTTTTCAACAGAGGAGGATACATATCTAGTATTCTCATACAGTCTTTGCTGAGCTAACCTGAATTTTAAACCACCAAACTGATTCTCAATCAAGGATTTCCAATCATTCCATGTATAATGATTGTTATCTAAAAGGACAGATTCATACCACATCAAGGCTACATTGGAAAATAAAGAAATTAGCTTAGAAACAATTTCCTCATCAGGTAGTTTATAAGATCTCTTTAAATTATCAATTCTTTGTATAAAGTGTTTCCAATCAGAAGAAGAATCACCATCAAAGGTAGGATATTGGTCCAACTTAGGCCAGTTTTTATTACTGCTAGGGTGGTCAGCCTTATGGTTTGAATTATTCAAGGTAATCAATTCTTGAATTCTTGAAAGGTGTTCAGATATTTCATTACTGACAGAGGCAGATGGCTCATTGTGAGTATCAAAATACTTTTTGTTTGAAGCACCTGACTTCACAGAGTAGTTATCAACTGGTTTAATTGGGGCATGACAAGTGAGAGAAGAAACACCCTGTTCAGGCTGTTTATTTTTATAATTAACAGAAAGTTTAGTATTATTTCTTAACTCATCACAATTATCATCATGAATAGCTTGTAATGTAGAAACCTTTTTCTCAAGATCAGATAATTTATTCCTTAGTTCAGGGATATAAGATAGTTGATCATTAATTCTAGCAATAGATAGAACATTTCTGTCCTCTTCTACTGAGCATTTATTACTCAAATTCTGGAAATCAATTTTCAATTTTATTAATTTACTGTGCAGAAGCTTATTGTCATTTTTCAAGGAAGTATTTTCATCCATAAGTGGCTTCATATCATTGATAAGTTTATTAAGATGATTATTTTTATCAGAGAGTGATCTGTGATCATTTCTAATAGACTTTTGCTGAGAAAGGACGGTATTTAAAGTATCTTTCAATTTGAAATAAGCTGTGTCTTGGACAGAAGAACTCACTTTGCAGTGTAAATAAAATTATTTAATCTATCATTCTCATGTTTTAATAAATCTCTTAAAATTTTATCTTTGATAACATTAAAATCAGGAGAGTCTTTCAATATTTCTTCAGAAGTTTTCTCAAGTTAAACATAAATTTCAGGAGCAACAGAATCATTTTTAATTGCAAGAGAAGAATTAACTAAAGAAGTAGAGGTCAAATGTAACGGTTCATCAAAAGAAAGTTTGCTTAGAACATCATTAGGGATACTAATTACAGGAAGTAGTCTTTTAATAGGTTTAACTCTTCTTTCACCATAGTCAATAAGATTACCTGTAGAAGAATTCTTATTAGTATAAATACCAAAATTTTTATCAACCAAATCACTTACCATGGCAGAGGAGGAAACTTCCCCTGAGATTGAGTTTGGGATTGGGCTTGGGCCTTCTTTCTCCTGCCTTTCTGGTAAGGATGAGGAGGAGGATGGAAATTGGGTGTTCTGGATGAGCCAGGTTGATGATGAGGAGGATGTTGCACATTCTGCTGGTAGTGACTCATTAGATAATCCCATTTCCATTGCTCTACTTCCAGAGTACTTTGATTTTGGGTGAAGGAGCGGGGGGGCTGCGAAGGTTGAGCCTGAAACTGAGGCTGACTGGGAAGCAACTGAGGAGGGGCCTGGGCCTGATTTTGGGTCCTGAGTTCCTGAACTTGATCCCACAAGGTGTCTACTTTTGCCTTGTATTTCATGTTTTCTGTCTTCAGTTCTTTGATGTGACTGGACAGATTGCTGATTTGCTGGGACAGAGGAAGTTTTTTTATTTTGAAGCCTTTTGGAAGACCTTCTTGAGGTACTGGAGGTTTTACTTCCTTCTGTTGTGCTGGGGGAAGGGGGTTTGATTTGTTTACTTCTCCTATCATTTCCACATCCTGAATTATGTGAATTTTTCTTGTTAGCATAAGATTTTTTATGTGCAAATTTAGAAGAAATCACAGTATCAGCATCATAATCAATTTCAATTTCATCCACATTCAAATTTTCCATGGTTTCATTCAATTTGGAAGACATGTTTTATCTGTGGGATAAAAAAAAATTAAGTGGTTAATATAAAATCACTGATTCAAAAGGTAATTAATTATTGTTCTTTATTATACTGTTTAATTTTGAAATCACAACAATAATGATAAAAATAAAATTGATTTAATAATTTATTATTTCAATTTTATTAAAACAATAAAAATTTAAATTTAAAGATTTATTATTTATGTTATAAAACAATAATCAATAATAGAATTAAATTTGGGACTAAATACACTCAGTATTATTATTGTCAACCAAAAATAATTAATAATATTTATTGGGACTAAGTATAAAATACTATTTTGGTCAACCAATAATACCAAATATTTAAGATAATTAATTAAATAATTTAAATAAAATAAATGGCTTCTAGGACTAAGAGATATACTCTATTATGGTCAAATAAGAATAAAAAAAATAAAATATGATCACTTACACTCAGTGTTTCAGCAATTAAGCCAAAAACACTGTTATTGCAATAAAAAATCTAGTATAAGAGTTGATAGGAGCAAAGGTTGAATTACAGTAGTGATTGTTAAATCACCCACAAAAATATATAACTTTTAAGAATATATAAACCTAAAAGTTAGATCCCCGGTTCGATTCACGTTTGCAGAAAAAGTTCTACTTTTTGCACAAGGTGGTCCGTGCGTTATGACGCTCGTCCAAAAAAGGCAAAAAAGTCGATCGTCGATTATTCGGAAAGGTCCCCAATTGTCAGACGGTCGTCTAGAACACCAGGTCAAAAGTTAGACGCCTTGCAGACAAGTGGTTGTTTAGTACCTGTGGTCTAACCTGAGTCAAACCTGTGTTGGAACTTTGGTGGGACAATTTTTCATAATGACACATAGCTCATAGCTGAATCATTAGGACCAATTTGAATTCTTTATATAGTGCTTTTTGCATAATTTCCAACAGGCAATAGATCATACTTTGGTGTCTAAAAGGCATATATTGAATTCATAATGGATATTACAAAGGTGATTAATAGGCACCAGCTATACTACTTAATGACATTATACAGACAGTATCAGATAAAACACCACCAAAGCCACTTAGATTGAGAGCTCTTGAAGCATGTCCAATAATATCTTTATGAGTAATAATAACATTTTTAGACCATCTATTGTAGCACCAAAATACTTTGAATCCTGATTTTGAAAAGGGATTTTCAGTTTGAGTTTCAACAGCATCACACAATCGAACTATAATAATGATTATATCTGGGGAATTTAGTGAATTCTCCATTTACAAAAAAACTCTGTTCTTATTTCAATTTTATAATATAGTCTTATTATTCCCATTACCTTGATGTTTTTATTATGGTGAGAAGCCTTACCACCAAGTTTTTAGTATTGGAGATGATTAATTTTAGATTGAAGAAATTGTTAAGCACCACTGTATTTATCTTTTTTGAAGATATTGAAAAATGACTTTTTCCATCAATCACCACAGGAAATCTAGGGGTGAATTGCTAGCAATCCCCTCTCTTGAAATTTAGGGTGTCCCTTAAATATCCCAGGTTTATGAATACTTTATAAACAAAAGTAAATAAGAGTTAGATTTACATTTATTCTCAGATTGATTATAGACAGAATATCAACTGATTCCAAATTATGCACAAGTTGATCCTCCAGAACTTGATTTTGGTCCTCTGATGAGAACAAATTGAGCACAAATTGATCTAACCTAAGCTTATGCATATATAATAATTCAGGATACTTGCTCTATTAAATTTGATAATAAAAAAAATATTGATGAATTTATATAAAAAAATTATTATGTAAGATATTAAATTATAAATTTAGGCATCATAGGAGGGCACGTAATAGAACTTAATTATTCTATGTGACACCTTAATACTGTATCACACAGTTTGAAACATTTAAAACAAAATAGGTCATGATGGGCAATGAAATTGCTTGGACAGACTCTTTCAAAATTAATACTGACCATAATACACAAGTATGAAACCTTGGCATCTATCCAATAAAAGATTTTCCTTCTTATAAATGGATTTTTCTCAGTTACTACCTGCTAAAAAGTGTCCTTCTGAGGTTTTTCTGACCTTCAGGGGGGTAATTTGGCCACATCACACTACTTCTATTTCCATGATTGACCAAAACATCATCTTCATTCCCATCTAAAGAGTTGATCTCATCTGACTGTGGCTGATCAAAGTGGTCCACCACAAGTTTAGCCAAAATTTTGGTGAACACTTTTTTGATGGATAGTGACTAACTGGTGCTTTCCGAAATTGTCCACCTCAAGTTAGGATAAACATCAGGAGGATAAATTTATTATGAATACCAAATTAACTGAAGAATACTTTTGCCCTAGCTACTCTGCATCATAAAAGTGTCCAACTGAGGTTTAGCCATAATTCAGATAGACACTTTTGGAAAGGCACAGTCTGATGGGTTTAATATCTATATATGGCAATAAGTATCAGTTTTTATCAACATAGAACTAGAATTAATTTAATATGGCCAAAGTTTCCACCTGAAGTTTGGCCAAAATACAGGTGGAAATTTTTATGAGGATTACTTGATGAAATGAAGAAGACTTGTAATTACCTTCCATCATAAAATTTTCAAACTTAAGTTTATCAAAAATTGTGGTGACACTATTGCCAGATCCATTCATATGGGATCAACTCTCTATATGGCAATGAGAATCAATTTTTAGTCAATCATGGCATTAGAAGTAATTTTATATGGAAAAACTTTCCACCTGATTTTTTGCCAAAAATAAGTTGGAAATGTTTATGAGGAATACTAGATTAACTAAAGAAGACTTGCACCCTACTACTGTCCATCATAAAAGTGTCCACCAGAAGAATTCTCAAACTTGTGGTTGACACCTTTGGCCTGGTCCAGCCATATGGGATCAATTCTGCATATGGAAATGAGGATTTGATTTGGTCAATCATGGTACTAGAAGTAATTTGATATAGATAAAGTGTCCAACTAAATATTGGAAAAAAATCAGTTGAAAACTTCATTTAGTTTTTCAAAAAATCAAATTAAGTAAAATTTTATTCCTGATGATGCCCATTTTATCCAACAACTCTTCTGAGCCTTGAAAGTAGGCATTTAGCTTGAATTTTGAATTTCATATAAAATCCCTATTATTCAACCTATTTCTTTTTATCCCTTTTTTTGATTTTAGATATCAATTAATTTTATGTAAAACAAATCATTTTCATAATTTTTTACCTGTATTTAATAGAATTATTAAAGGTTTAACATCACCCTGTAAGCATTTGGCACATGTTTTTTTGCTATACTAATAAAAATAATAATATACTGGTAACAAAAAATTGATCAAATGATAAAATATTAATAAAACAGAAAGATCAAATACCAGTTGCACTGAAGAAGAGCTGCACCCTAGATACTCACCATCAAAAAAGTGTCCAGCACAAGTTCGGCCGAACTTGTGCTGGACACTTATGGTCAGGTGCAGTCAGATGGGAGCAATTCTCTCTATGGAAATGAAGATAAATTTTTTATATAAAATTACACTTGAAGTAGTTTAATATGGCAAAATTTTCATGCTGAAGTTTTGGTAAAGCTCAAGTGGATTTTTTTTTTATTTTTACAAAAAAGAAAATTTAGTGCAAGTTTAGCCCTGATTGTTCTAAGTTAATTCAAAATCTCTTTTTTCTGTTTATGGCAGGAATTTAACTTGGATGTTAATTTTCATCTTTGATTTCTTTTATTTTACTTTATTCCTCTTATATTGCTTTTGGATAGAAGTTTATTTTTTGTAAAATAAATCATTTTCATATTTTTTTACCTTTATTTAATAATATTATAAAAGGTGTAACATCACCCAGTATTCATTTGGCACACAATTTTTTGCTATACTGATAATATTAATAATATAATGGTGAGAAAAAATTAATCAATTGATAAATATGAATGAGGCACAAAGATTTAATAACAGTGGAAATGTTTAAAAGAAATTTAAGATGATTAAAAATGACTTGCACCCTGGATACTCTTCATGATAAAAGTGTCCAGCACAAGTTTGGCCAAACTTGTGATGGACACTTTTGGTTGCATGCCGTCAGACGCAATCAATTCTTTTTATGAAAATGAGACTGAATTATCACTCCATCATTGCACTGAAAGTAGTTTTACATAGACAAATTGTCCCCTGGAAGTTTGTCCAAACCTAAGGTAGACAATTTTTTCCTTTGGTAAAAAGTAAATTTGATCCATGTTAATCTATGATGGTGCCCATTTTTTCTGAAGCCTCTACTGGCTCATGATAGCAGAAATTATACTTAATATCTTTATTTCATGTTTGATCTCTTTAATTTTAATCTTACCCTTTTATTTATCCTTTAGATTTTAAATATCAATTTTATTTTGGTAAAACTGATAACTTTCACATTTTTTTATATTTATTATATTATATTATTAAAGTTGTAAAATCATCCAGTGTACATTCATTACACATTTTTTTGCTATACTAAAAACATTAATAATATAATGGTGACTAAAAAATAATCAAATAATAAATATGGATGACACAGAAAGATCAAATACCCATAGACATTTTTAAAATGAATATAAGATTAACTGAAGAAGACTTTCACCCTAGCTACTCTCCATCATAAAAGTGTCCAGCACAATTTTAGCTGAGCTTGTGCTGGACACTTTTGGTTGCATGCAGTCAGATGGGATAAATTTACTCAATGGAAGTAAAAATGAATTTTTGCTCAATCATTGCACAAGAAGTAGCTTTATACTGCTATACTATCCTCCTGATTTTTTGGAAAACATCAGGTGGACACTTTTATTAATTTTAAAAAAAAGAAAAAATATTCCAAATCTAGAACTGGTGGTGCAAATTTGGTCTGAAAACTCAAATTATCTTTGATGGCAGAAATTTTATTTGAATGTTTAATTTCATATTTAATCACTTTTATTTTACTTTTTTATTCCTGTTTTTGCTTTCAAATATCAATTTATTTATTCTAAAACTAATAATTTTCATATTTTTTTTACTTTTATTTAATAAGATTATGAAAGATGTAGCATCTCCCAGTATGCATTTGGCTTACAAATTTTTTCAATACTAATAACATGAATATTATAATGGTGAAAAACAATGAATCAAATGATAAATATGAATGACACAGAAAGATCATATACAAGTGGATTTGTTTATAAGGAATACCTGATGAACTGAAGAAGACCTGCACCCTAAATACTCACCATCATAAAAGTGTCCAGCATAAGTTCAGCCGAACTTGTGCTGGACACTTTTGGTTGCATGCAGTCAGATGGGATAAATTTACTCTATGGAAATGAAAATGACATTTTGCTCAATCATTGCACAATAAGTAGTTTGATATTGTCAAAATGTCCTCCTGATGAATTTTCAAAACTCATCAGAACACTTTCTTTGGTTTAACAAAAAAGAAAATATAGTGAAAGTTTAGCCCTGGTGGTACACATTTGATCTAACACCTCTACTTGTTATTGATAGTGGGAATTTTCCTTAGATTTTTTTTTCCTATTTTATCCCTTTTATTTTACTTTTTTATTGCTCATATTGCTTTGGATATCAATTTTTAATTTTTAAAATAAATAATTTTCATACTCTTATACCTTTATTTAATAATATATGATTAAAGGTTGAACACCACCTGGTATGCATTTTTCACACAAGTTATTACTATAGTAATAACGTTAACAATATAATGATGACAAAAAATTAATCAAATGGTAAATTTAAATGACACAGAAAGATCAAATTCCAGTGGAAATGTTTATAAGAAATCCCTTTTGAGTTTAAGAAGATTTGCTGTATGCCTACTCTCAATTATAAAAGTGTCCAGCACAAGTTCGGCCGAACTTGTGCTGGACACTTTTGGTTGCATGAAGTCATATGAGATAAATTCTCTCTATGGCAATAAAAAATGATATTTCACTCAATTATTGAAGTAAATAATGTTTAATATTGCAAAATTGTCCCCTGGATGTCTGTCCAAACCTCAGTTCAAAATTTGTTAGATATACATAAAAGTAAGTTTAGACCAAGTCTTGACCTAGGGGTCCCCAACTGTCACAACACCACTTCTGGCTCTTGATAGTAAAAATTTTACTTGTAATTTTTATTTCGTATTTGATCCCATTTATTTTCATTTTACTTTTCTATTACTCTTTTTAATTTTAAATATCAATTTATTTTTTTAAAAAATAAACATATTCATAGTTTTTTAACTTTATATAATAATATTATTAAAGTTGTAACATCACCAATTTTGCATTTGGCATGCAGGTTTTTGCTATACTAGAAACATTAATAATATATATGGTGACAAAAAATTAATTATAAGATAAATATGAATGATAAAAAAAGTTAAAAACCCAATAGAAATGTGAAAAACAAAAAACTGATGTACTGAGAAACACTTCCACCCTAGCTACCCTCCATCATAAAAGTGTCCAGCACAAGTTCGGCCAAACTTGTGCTGGACACTTTTGTTCAGGTGCAGTCAGATGGGATCAATTCTCTCTGTGGAAATTAAATTAAAAAAAATGCTAAATAATTACATTAGAAGTAGTTTGGTATGGCTGAATTATCCACCTTGAGTTTTTTCAAACCTCAGGTGAAAAAGTTTTTATCTTTAAAAAAAATTAAATTTTATCAAATTTAGCCCTGATGGAACCCATTTGTTTCAACACCTCTACTGGATCTTGAAGGCAGGAATTTTTCTTGAATTTTTCTTTTTCATATTTGATCTCTTTTACTTTACTTTTTTATCACTCATGTTACATTTGGATATAAATTTATAATTTTGGAAAAGAAATCATTTTCATATTTTTTTAACATTTTTTTAAAAATATTATAAAAGGTGTAATATAACATGGCATGCATTTGGCGCACAAGTTTTTTCTGTACTAATAAAATTAATAAAATTCTAATGACAAAAAATTAATCAGATAATAAAATATGAATAACACAGAAAGATCAAATACCATTTGAAATGTTTTAAAAAAATAACAGTTGCACTGAAGAAGACCTGCACCCTAGCTACTCTCCATCATAAAAGTGTCCAGCACAAGTTCAGCCGAACTTGTGCTGGACACTTTTGGTCAGGTGCAGTCAGATGGGATCAATTCTCTCTATGGAAATGAAAAATATTATTTGATAAGAAAATTCACTAGATGTAGTTTGATATAGCTGAATTATCCACCTAGAGTTCATCCAAACCACAGGTACACAATTTTTTATCTTTAAAAAACAATCAATTAAGTACAATTTATTCCTGACGGCTCTCATTTGCTTCAACATCTCTACTGGCCTTTGATATTAGCAATAATACTTGGATTTCTTTTTTCATATTTGATCACTTTAAATTAATTTTTATTCCTCATATTGCTCTTGGATATCAATTAATAAATTTTAAAATAAATTATTTTAATATTTTTATACATTTTTTTAATAATATCATAAAATGTGTAACATCACTCAGTATGCATTTGGCACACGATTTTTTGCTATACTTATATAATTAATAATATAATTAAGACAAAAAATTAATCAAACAATATGTATGAGTGAGGCACAAAGATAAAATACCAGTAGACATGTTTGTAAGAAATATCAGATGAACTGAAGAAAAATTCTACCCCAGCCGCTCTCCATCATAGAAGTTTCCAGCACAAGTTTGGCAGAACTTGTGCTGGACACTTTTGGTCATATGCAGTCAGATGGGATCAATTCTCTGTATGGCAACAAAAAATTTTTTTTATCAAATTTCACTAGAAGTAGTTTGGTTTAGCTGAATCATCCACCTGCTGTTCTGCCCAATATCAGGTGTATAGTTTTTTATCTTTAAAGAAAAGGTCACTTATTACAATTAAGCCCTGATGGCTCCCATTTGCTTTAACACCTCTACTGGCTCTTGATAGCAGGAATTTTACCAGTATTTTTTCATATTTTAACTCTTTGACTTTTATTTTACTCTTTTATTCCTCTTTTTACTTTTAAATTTCAATTTAATTTTTGTAAAACTATTCCTTTCCATATTTATTTACATCTATTTTAAAAAATTATTGAAGGTATAAATTCACATGGTATGCATTTGGCACACAAGTTTTTGCTATACTAATAACATTAATAATATAATGGTGATAAAATATTAATCGGATGATAAATATGAAAGATACAGACTGATCAAATACCAGTAGACATGTTTATGAGAAATACAAGATGAACGAACTGAAGAGAATTTTCACCCAAGCTACTCTCCATCATAAAAGTGTCCAGCACAAGTTCAGCCGAACTTGTGCTGGACACTTTTAGTCACGTGCAATCAGATGGGATCAATTCTCTATATGGCAACAAAAAACATTTTTTTATTAAACTTCACCACAAGCAGTTTTGTTTAGCTGAATCATCCACCTGTTGTTCTTCCCAACCTCAGGTGTATAATTTTTTATCTTTAAAAAAAAGGTCACTTATTACAATTTAGCCCTAATGGCTCCCATTTTTTTCAACACTTCTACTGGCTCTTGAGAGCAAGAATTTTACTAGTATTTTGTTTTTCATAATTGATCTCTTTGAGATTAATTTTAGCTTTTTATCCCTCATATTGCTTTTGTATATCAATTTATTTTTTGTAAAACAAATCATTTTCATATTTTTTTACCTTTATTTAATAATATTATAAAAGGTGTAACATCACCCGGTATGCATTTGGCACACGAGTTTTTGCTATACTTATAATATTAATAATATAATGGTGACAATAAATTAATCAAATGATATATATGAGTGAGGCACAAAGATCAAGTACCAATGGACATGTTTATAAGAAATACCAGATTAACTGAAGAAAAATTCTACCCTAGCTACTCTCCATCATAAATGTGTCCAGCACAAGTTCAGCCAAACTTGTGCTGGACACTTTTTGTCACATGCAGTCTGGTGTGATCAATTCTCTCTCAATCATTGAACTAGAAGTTGTTTGATATGGCTAAATGGTTATGCTGAAGTTTTTTTAAACCTCAGATTGGCACTTTTTTGTTTTTCAAAAAAGCAATTATAGTCCAAGTTTAGCCTCACTGGTGGACATTTGCCCCAACATGTCTACTTGCTCTTGATGGCAGTATATTTATTTTAATTTTTTATTTCATATTTGTTTCCTTTAATTTTAGCTTTTTATCCCTCATATTGCTTTTGTATATCAATTTATTTTTTGTAAAACAAATCATTTTCATATTATTTTACCTTTATTTAATAATATTATAAAAGGTGTAACATCACCCGGTATGCATTTGGCACACAAGTTTTTGCTATACTTATAATATTAAAACATAATGGTGACAAAAAATCAATCAAATGATAAATATGAGTGAGGCACAAAGATCAAATACCAGTGGACATGTTTATAAGAAATACCAGATGAACTGAAGAAAAATTCCACCCTAGCTAACCTCCATCATAAAAGTGTCCAGCACAAGTTTGGCCAAACTTGTGCTGGACACTTTTGGTCACATGCAGTCTGATGTGATCAATTCTCTCTATTGCAATGAAGATGAATTTTTCTTCAATAATTGCACTAGAAGTTGTTTGATATGGCAAAATTGTCATCCTGAAGTTTTGGTAAAGCTCCAGTGGATTTTTTTTTATTTTTACAAAAAAGAAATTATAGTCCAAGTTTAGTGCCACTGGTGGGCGTTCACCCCATCATGTCTACTTGCTCTTGATGGGAGAAATTTCACTTTAATTTTTTATTTCATATTTGATCCCTTTAATTTTACCTTTTTATCCCTCATATTGCTTTTGGATATCAATTTATTTTTTGTAAAACAAATCATTTTCATATTTTTTTACCTTTATTTAATAATATTATAAAAGGTGTAACATCACCCGGTATGCATTTGGCACACGAGTTTTTGCTATACTTATAATATTAATAACATAATTGTGACAAAAATCAATCAAATGATAAATATGAGTGAGGCACAAAGGTCAAATACCAATTAATCAATAGTTCTTTTTAATATTATAAATTTTTTGATTAAATAAAATGGTAATAATGAATTATATTTTTCATCCACAATTCCACTCTAATGATTCCCACTGCACAAAAAGGGTTCACTTGGTCCTTTCTTTACTGCTTGTGCATATATTTTATTGCCCACAGTACTACAATTTTTTGTAGTGATTATCCCACATCTGATTCAGGAATATTTTTAAACAATATAAGTTTTTTTTACAAAAGACCTTATCATATCCAATATCCCACAAAAAATACAACCTGTTTTTGTATTAAAGCCCATTAATTATTATGAAATTGTTAAAATAATTAGATTAGACCCTGGCACAGCTAGATCCACACCAACCGACCTAAAGTCTTTTCAATATTGAAAACAATTAAATAAAATTATGATATCATACTAAATTATGGGCACCAACCATAATTCAGCACTTCTCATTTGCTCTGCTACAAAATGAGTGCATGTAGCATTTTTCTAACATCGGACTGTTTTTCTTCCTTCCCTCACACCTTTAGTCCAGAATAAAAATTTAGTATGAGTTTTGGTCAAAATGGTTTGCCAGTGTTATCTTTATGCAATATGAATTCATATTGCATATTTCTATTTATGCATAAAATATACTCGTTAAGCATCATTTTTTTGCATTTTTCAATCATTATGCATATTTATGCATATTCATATGCATATTCATTATACAGATTTATATGCATATTAATATATTTTATTCATATACGTATATGCACCTTTTTTTTGCATATTCAATATGCATATTTTTATGCATATTTTTTATGCATATTTATTCTTCATAGTCATTATGCATACACTTTGGATAGGCAATTCACATCAATTTTTAGCATGCAATAAGCATCCACCATGCAAATTCAAATGCATATGCATCTATATCATACACGCAACATATATTCAAGTTTAATATTTGAATATTAAGGTATGCTAAGTGATGTTGTTCAACCTTTTGCCAAACCTGAGATTAACTGATGTTCAATGTGGTTCTTAAGCTCTGCTCAAGGAGGGATTGTTCTGGATTCAATCTGTGACAGTTTATTTTTTCAATGTTTTTTCATCAGATTTAAAAACATCTTTCTGACAGTTTCAGGATGGTTTCCCAAAAGTTTCCTGACAAATTCCTAATAGTTTCAAAAAGAGGGAACTGCTAGCAGTTCACCCCCAGATTTCCCGTGGTGAATCTTGTTTAAATATCTCAGCCATACATCATGTTATTCACAGATTAAATTAAAAATTAATTATGAAGTCTTTTTTTTTCTATATTTAAAATATCATTCATTTTTTTACAAATAAATTGTCATTCTACTCAAGAAAAGATTAAAGCTTCCCTTTCTAGATAAACATTTTCATAAAAATTTTTAAAATTTCATCTAAAGTCCGAAAAAAAAATGTAAAGTAAAATGGGTTATATAAAGAACTTTAGAAAACATACTTTTTTTCTTATTGTGTGAAATACATAATCACCTTCAATTGGTATGCTCATGAGCCTAAGCTACTGATTATGGTTCTGGTCCAATTTTTTACAGAACTTTAGGAAAATTTTGGGATAAGTTAACATTAGGCTTGATATCAACTTTTTGTCAAAATTGTTTAAGACATTTCATATAATCCTTCAAATAATTATGAAGAGATATAATTTTATCTTCATTGAATTCAAAGGAAGTAAAAAGGTTGATTATTGATATCAAAAGTGAAAGAAAATTTATCAACTTCTTCTCTTGAATTTCAAAGCTCTATTTATTCCAAACTGTGAAAAAAGAAACCCTATAATAAATTTTGTTTAATAACAGCCATTCTACTGCCTTGAGACTTTTTCCAGTCTCCCCTACATGGTGTGGAGTGTAAATTAGCCATGAGGGAATAAGTGTATGGCAAATAAGATTTTGAAAAATCTTTAATTTAGAAGGCCTTAGACTTAAATCAGAGTTTAAATAATTTGGGGTCTCAGATGATCCCAATTTGATTTTAGCTCTAAAATGGGCAGACATTTTCTGAAGTATGGACTCTAAAGGAGATATCTATTAGAGAAAAATGTATCTAATTATGAGTAAGCTTATTTAATTGGACTATCCACATCAGAAATTGATTTTTATTTATCTGATCTTGCTCTAAAACCCAGTGGATTAGCAATGCTTGATATCCCAGCCAATTTTTGAGCTTCTTTTGCCTTCTCTCAAGCACTTTTTTCAAAAGATAGTTATTGCTTGAGTTTTTTTCTCAGTGGTGGTATCACTTTAAAAACTGTATTTACTGTTTTTCTAATTTTACTTGAGTCATGAGACAAAGAATTTGTGGTGAAAGATGGTATTTTTGAATTTTTATGTTTAGCCTTTCCATGCATTTGAATTCTGCATTTGATTGTGAAACTTTCTATTTCTCTGTATTTTTGTTTAGTAGCTTTTGTTGATGTAATTTTGTTTTCTATTGTTCTGAATGGTATATTTTGACATATAATTAAGCCTCTTCTTGTTGCTTTCATTTTACCTATCCAAATATTTTTCTCTCTATTATCTTTATCCCTTCCATTGCTCCACCCTTTCCACTGCTTCCCCCTTGGCTGCATCTAACAGTTTTTTTCACTGTGTGGGGAGAATTGAGTTTTTCTCCATACTCTTTCCATTTATTTTATGTTTATTCTCTACTTATTCTTTAAAATCTAATCACAGAAACTCATAACTGTGCTCCTTATATTTTTAGAACATGCTTTGTTGTAGTTACTTGTTGTTGCAAGGCTCACAGTTGCTGATTTACCTGTGTTTAGGTATGTTTTTTTTCAATGATATCCAAATATTTTTCTCTCTATTCTCTTTAGCCGTTCCATTACTCCCTGTTGTCCACTGCTTCTCCCTTAGCTTCATATGAAAGTTGTGGGTAGAATATAATCTTTTTTCCAGTTTTATCAAATGATTTTCTGTAGTTAATTTTTTTTAAGATGCAAAGTTGCTGATTGACCTGTTTTTTGCCTTCCTTAGTGCTAAAACCTCATCATTGATAATTTTTATAGGATAATAAGCTCTGATTAGAAATAAGGAATCAGGGGAGAGAGAAGATAGTTAATTATTTTAATTGAATATATCTTTTACAGCACAGCACAAATAAATTTATAGTTTATAGTCAGGCAGAAGAATAGCTATGCTGAAGAGTTATTCAAGTACTTGGGAGAAATTGACTAGGAAATGAGAAAGATAGGAAATCGATTTTTTTTATTTTTTGGGGATAATTGTTATCCTTTTGGGGTAATAATGTATCATCAACCCATATAGACAGTGAATCCTACCCAGGAAGCAGACCCCCAGCAGGATCAACTAATAATTATTAGACTGGTGGGCCATTTAGGTCATAAAAGATGTTAAAATAAGATGGAAAATTTTACAAATGCTAATATGAGGTGAATGTGCCCTACCCCTGATAGTGTGTTTTTTGTGAGAGAGATAAAGTGAAACAGGTTTCTCCATCAAAACTGGGGAGCTTATGATTTCACATATGTGAGATTGAAGAAATCCAATGCAGATGAGAAAGGAATTATAAGATTATTCCATCTTGGAAAGAAATAAAGTTCAACAGTAAAGAGGATAATTTATGAAGAAAAAAGTATTTATACAAGAATAGAAACATTTCATTTCCAAGTAAGACACATAATCTAAATTATCACTGGATTTCTCATAGTGAGTAAAGCTTTGTTGAACACTGTAGGTCAAGATAAACTATCAGAACATATTTCAGCAAGATATATTAACTGAAATAAGTTTTTCAAATATATTAAAGTTACAAGATATCCAAATTAACAACTTAAATTTTTAAATATTGATGAATGGTTTATTCATGTAAAATTTGAGCTCCACTAGTCAAAAATATTAGTAAAATATTTCTGCAAAATTTGAACCATAGATTTTGAGAAATTATAATGCAAGAAAATACTTAATCTTCCACTGTTATAAGAGAAAAACCAGCCTTTGGAATGAGGAAATCTGCTTATGGACACAGAAATATAAGAAATTCTAGTTCCATGCTGCTGATAGGTAGTATGACCATAAATATGCAGGAAAAAAGGAGCCTGAATTATGCCCTTAATTTTTAATTCATGTTTTGAAACTTTTCACAAAAATAAGTTAAAATTATGGTGGATCACAGCTAACTTATATATAAAATCCAATATCACACATGCTTTGTATTTTTAGATGTTTGGTTTTGAAAATCCACAGCACAGCTTCAACAGCTTATTGTCAAAATAATATTAATAAATTGAATAGCACAAGTATATCTAATAAAATAATCTATCTTTAATACAAAATACAAAATTATAATTATTCCCTGTATTTTTCTCAAAAACATTCCAAAATGTAAAACCAGATTTCAACTCATTCAATTTGATTTCCTTTACAAATAACACAATACAAAAAAATATTCAACTGTATATACTTACAAACCACTTCAGCAACTAAAAGGGATGTAGAGTTGTTCGCTGGGGTGCACCACCCAGCCCCTATGCAGACAGCCACTGTGACTTACAAAAGCATTTCCAAGTGACACCTAGTTCATTCAAATTTTCTACTCTTACTTAGTTTATTTTTATCATTTACTATGAAGTTTTCCATAAACTTATGTACTTAAATAAATCATCTGAAATTTTCAACAAAAGTTTAGCTTTAATTCACCACATCTCACAAACAAGACAAAATTTATTCAATATAAATCTAGAAAGTGCTAGTATATGAAAAATAAACTGAAATATATCTAAATAAAAGTTACAAAATATGATCCCAATTTTATTGACAAATAAATTATTCTAATAGTATATCACAACATGAGAAAACATGTCACCTCATATTTGGATATTTTCACATCCACTCTACTTACTCTACTAAGTGAAATGACAAGCAAACATTTTGCTTCTTACTGTTTAAAGAAAAGTGAAAATTTAATGCCTTTTAAATAGGTAAAATGAGGCAACATGGTGTTTTATGACATGCAGACATAACTATATAACTCAACTGATGTATAATCTCAATTTAAAATAAGTATCTGTCAATTACAATGATGAGACAAAATTTTGGGAACTGTAAATTTAAATGAGATGCAATATTTGTAGAAAGAAAGTGTAGATATTTTTCAACTGAAATAGAACTGAATTTGGAAATATATTTCTCTATGCATTGCCTTTAAAGAAAATTAAATGTTTTAGCTACATTAGTAAATACATTACCCAGTTCAGTGCATTACTTACACTTACTGACACAAGGTTCTTATGATACAAGAGGTGATATTTTACCTCAAATATTGGATATAATTTTACTTCATACTAAATCTGAAATGCAGGAAAAATTGTGGTGACATATGGCCCCATTTTTCACCACATGTGTTCAGCAAAAAGCTCAAATCCAAAATAAAATCATTTTTCTGTGTTGGCACACAGAACTACATACAAAGTATACACCATATCCCAATTACATGAGGCAAAGAATTTCCTCATGTCATCAGAAAATGTTGCAGCTGCATAAGGATGAGGCAACAATTTGCCTCATCTTATGCTTTGTGGAAAGTCATATAAGAAAGGGGTAGGGAAGTTTCCTACATGCATACATGAGGCGACATGTCGCCAGACTTTTAGAGCCGTACTAAGATTTGGAATGCCACAGCGAGTTCTTATAGACATCTTCAATCAATGACTTTGAAGTCACTCATCAATTGTTTGGAAAGAAAACTAGTGGTATCTTTTTGCCTCCTTGGAATGCACCCCACACCATCACACTAGATCTCCCACTCTTTAAAGTTGCCTGGAGGCAGTTGGGTGCATATTTTTCTCCAGGTCTTTGCCACACCAATGTTTGACTTGAGAGCTTTCCAATCTCAAATGATGATTCATTGGACCATATTACATGCATCCAATCATCAACAGACCAGCCGGATTACTTGTGTGAAAAATTCAATTGTATTTGGTGGCGGACCTTGTTGAAAAATGGTTTTTTCACTGCAACTTTCTCGGTAAAGCCCAACTCATGGGTTCTCTTTCTAATAGTATTGGAGACAAAATAGTTGATAGCAAGTTTTAAAGGTCACTCAACTTGGCTTTCAATTAGAGAGGATGATTTTTTGAGTTCAGGAATGTCCCATGAGTTTGTTTTTAGGGGACGACTGGAACAGGGTGCAGTTTCAACATTGCCCCTAGCCCTCCATCTCTCCAATATTGAGAAAACAATAGAGTCAGAAACACCTAGCTTTCTAGAAATTTCAGCTGGTGTGATTCCTGCTTCAGCCATTCCAACAATGCAAGTTCATTTTGTTATTGTAAGTTGCTTCCTTCCAGGTCTAGATGTTGCCATAGTGCAAGGAAAAGTAAAAAAAACTAAAGATAATAAATTAGTTTATATCTTACCCAAATGAGATAGAGTACACAAAAATACTATAACAAATGAAACAGGGGAAGGTGAAAGACCAAAAAAAAAATCTTGAGGCATTTGATGTGATAGTCAACAAGTGATGGCTAGATGAAGTGGTGGTTAATGGAAGGTGCTATGCATAAATAATCTTAGAGACTTTCTTCAGGGCACTGTACATAATTTACTCATATTTTCTAGTACATTCTATTACTTTCTAGTTACTACTCAACAATTCCCTTGCACCCCCGCCCTTGACCATTCAAAAGGCTACAATAACTTTAGCAGTGGCAAATTTTGTTGTATTTTGAGCCTTCCTAGTACTTTAGTCATAATTTCTGCAATTTTGTCATTATTTTGAGCCCAGTGTAGCATTGTGGTCTTCCAATGTTGGAAGAGGCCTTTGTTGGTCTGTTTGGAAATGTTTTGGTATGTCTTAATTGACATTGGTTGAATAAATGGGTGTTTTCTGGTTTATTCAGTGAATATTGGGACTATGGGTATGTGGTTACTACCATTGGATAGCCCCAGTTTTTCTCTATATTTTTATGTGTTTATGAAATTTTTCATAAAATAAGTTTTAAGGGGTCATTTTCTCACTTTTCATTTATAAAAGATAGATGTTTAATTTTGTTTTTCGTGTTTTACAGGCTAACCTTAATTCTTAGGGTTAAGTGCTTAGTGCCATTAAGTAGAGCTAATTTGTCTCTATATTTATGTCCCAATGTTTTCATAGCTTAATTTTGTGTTTTAAGGGTTTTAGTAGTTGTGGTGGATTTTTCTAAGTATTTTGGGCTTAATTGGAGGTTTTTGGTGGTTTTCTGGCTTCAGGGAGGTTTGGCCGCTTCTAGGCGGGTGGCCCGACGTTGGGTGGACCACCTGCCTTGATTATAGAAAGCTGGGGAGCGCTTCTAGAGGGTTTCTATTCAATTTTGCTTCCAAAAGCACCAAATTTGTTGTGCATGGAATTTTTAGATGGTGGTCTGTGTGTACATACTGAATAAGACAGTTTGGTGCAACTTTAATTATCATACAACCATCTGGAGGTGCTATCATTGTTTCTCAATCAGTTTACACTTTTTTGGCCACAATTGGCTGTGTTTTTTGCAAGGTTGATTCTTCCTTTAACTCAACTTTGGCAACTGGTTTCTCTGGCATTGTAGACAATCCTATAGTACTAGCTATAGGCCTTGAACAAGGGAGTTGGAGAAAACCCAGAAAGAAAATCCCCTGTCCCTTTAGAAAAATATAAGTGACATTTACCTGCTACAGTAAATTGGTTCCTGTTGTTTAAAGCCCCTTTTCCAATAGACTTGACTTCCTGATCAGCCAAGAAAGTAGTCTCCAGACAGACTACCAAACCAAAGAACTGAAATGTAGACCAATGTCCACACCAGAGAAAGGAATGATACTTGATGTAGGTTGCAAATCCACACCAGAGACAGCAATAATACTTGATATAGCTTGCAAGACTACACCAGAGAAAACAGTTGCCAAAGTTGAGTTAAATGAAGAACTAACCTTGCAACAAACACAGCCAATTGTGGCCAAAAAACAGTGAAAACTGAGTGAGGAACAAGGATATCACCTCCAGATGGTTGTATGATGATTAAGATTGCCCCAAACTGTCTTATTCACTATATACACACAGACCACTATCTAAGAGCCCATGAACACCAACGAATTTGCCAAATTGCATAAAACACCTCTAGAAACGCTCCCCAGCCTTCTAGCACTGAGGCGGGCGGTCCTCCCAACATCGGGAGGCCTGCCTGAGGCGGCCGGACCACCCTGAAGCCAGAAAACCACCAAAAACCTCCAAAAATACCCAAACTACTTAGAAAAATAAGCTACAACTACTAAAACCTTTAAATCACATAATTAAGCTATAACAACATTGAGACATGAAACATAGAGAAAAATCAGCCCACTCTAATTGTACTAAGCACTTAACCCTAAAAATTAAGGTTAGCCTGTAAAACGAGAAAAAAAAATTAAACAGCTATCTTTTAAAATGAAAAATGAGAAATAATCCCTTAAATACTTAGAATATGAAAAATGTTAAAAAGACATAAAATGTAGAGAAAAGCCAGGGCTATCTAATGGTAATACCCACATCCCTACAGTCCCATTATTCTCTGAATAATTCCAGAAAAACACCTGATTAATAAACAATGCCATTTAAGACATCAAAAAAACGCCAAATAGACCAAAAAAGGGCTCTGCCAATGTTGGAAGACCACAGCATAGCTTTGCAACCTGCATCAAGTATTATTGCTGTTTTCTGTGCAACAAGTGCACAGTGTTTTGGTTTTCTGGTGTGGATCTTTTTGAATTTCAGGTTTCTGGTTCTTTGGTTCTCAGTAGTCTGCTATTGGCTACTTTCTTGACTTGTTAAGCAGTCAAGAAGTGTGTTGGAAGGGGTATAGTAACAGTCTCTAATTTACTGTGGCAAATAAATCTCACCTGGTATTTCTCTAAGGGACAGGGGTTTTTCTCTCCAGTTCTACTCCAACTCCCATTGTCAAGGCCTATAGCTAGTACTATAGGATTGTTTACATTTCTGGAACCCAAAATAGGGTGAGGATTTGTTAGCTTTTTGGACTTTATGTTACTTTTGGACTCTCCTCTATGGTTGGAAATTAGTTTTCTGGAATTGATTGGACCATGGAGTCTGGGCTCTCTTTCTCTAGTGGCGGTTGTGGCACTGTTTGTGCTGCTAAGGATGGTAATCCTCCTGTTTCTGTTAGGCCTTCTTTCAGGATCAAGTCCTGGAAGGGGCCTATGTTTATGGAGGAGGATGTGAAGTTGTTTCTGGAGCTGTATGAGGCTTCTGGGAATGTGGATGTTGCTTCTCACTTTGATATGGTGAAGCAAGTCATCTTTTATATTGGTTACAGGGCTCTAGTTTAGGAGGTTGCTTCTATGGAGGGTTATAGGAGGAAAGATTGGAAAAAGTTGTGTCTGCAGATGACAGACAGGTGGAGATCCAGGTACTCTATGGTGGATCTCAATATGATTGCAAGTGAATGGCAATATTATGAAGGGGTGTACAATCTCCATACTTATACAAGTTTTTGGCTCAGTTGGAGCCAGTGGAAGATTATTTGGTGGATATGCAGGAGTTGGAGAGTACTGACTCTGCAAGGGATATTTTTATATCTGCTCTGGCCAGTAATGCCAAAATTGATGTGTTGAAGGAGTTGGAAAGGAAGGATAAGATGAAGATTCTTCATAATGGGAATCAGAAATTGCCTGCTCTTTCTGTGGTGAAGGAGTTTGTGGAGGGTCATCTAAAACTTTTGGAAGTGGATTCTTTCCAGGAAGCTAGAACCAAGTATGTTAGCAAGGTCAGTGAAGCTTTTGCTGAAGATGTGGAGGAATCTAGGAAGAAGCAAAGTGTGAACAAGGGAAAGGCTCCTGAGAAGCCTAAAGAGGTTGATCCAGTAGTGAAGCAGTTGGCTGATCTGACAAAACAGCTACATATTTTTGTTCAGGAGGATCAAAATGCCAATAAGGCTCCTTCTCAGTCTAGAGATTTTGAAAGGAGGGTTGGTAGGAGTGATCCTTGGGTCTGCTCTTATTGCAGCAAGAAGGGCTACAAGTCCAATGATTGTTGGGCACTGAATAGGGATGTATCTGAAGTGAAGGTGGAATTTGATGAGAAAGTGTTCAACCTCCCAGATGGTTCTTTTGTGAAACCTAATGATGGTCAGGCTCCAGTGGAATAGGTGAGGAGACATAATGTCAACTCAAGGAGGGAAAGGTTTTAAGAGTTGCCTAAAGAGGATTCTTCTTCTGGTAAAGGTGGAGATGATGGCAAGGGAAAGGGAAAGGAGGCTAATAGAGTCACAATTACATCTTCCTTTGGTAGTTTGGAGTTGTGTTCTTGTGGTGGAAAGTCAAGTGGGGAATTCTTGGCTGGTGTTTATGATGTGGAAGCAGGAAAGTTGGGAAGGCCCAAGAGAAGTTCTCAGGCCCAACCAAAGCCTAAGGCTTCAAAGGTGGATCCTAAGCTTAGTGCAGCTAGGAAGAATTACAGAAAAGTGAAGCTGTATAAAATGCAGAAGGGTATAGCTGATATGGGCCCCCCTAGTTTTGGAGCATTAGACATGAATTATGAGACAATGCCTATGAATGTTGATTCTGACTCTGAGGAGGATGTCCCTTTGGCTTTATTGCCAAAGCCTGCTGGAGTTAAATGTGCTTGTGAGGGATCTGGTTTGTTCCTGTTGATGGTAAATCTGTAGGTGGTTCTAGTCCTCGTGAATCTTCCAGGACCAGGGTAGTGAAGAAAAGAGCTCACTTTGAGAGGCCAGTGGTTTCTGGCCAAGTTAATGTTATGGACTCTGTCCTTGAAAGAATGACTCAGGGGCAGGTTTCCATTGCTTATGGGGAGTTGTATGCTAACAGTCCTGGGTAGGCTGATAGGCAGAAAAAGTTGTTCACCAGGAGAAGGGTTTCTTCTGATGAGGTAGAATACATTTGTGATTCTAATGAAAAATTTTAAGAGGGGTTAGAAACTCATTTTTCTGCACCTCGGGTTATGTCAATGTCACTCTGAATGTCAAGGAGGCTAGGGCAATGGTGGATTCAGGCTCTCAGATTGACCTGACTTCTTTGTTTGAGGCTACTCATTTGGGCCTCCCCATAAAAACAGGTATTGGTGAAAATTTGAGAGGGATTGGTGGCAATGTCACTGAATTGGTTGGAAAATCTGAGTTTGTGAAGTTAGATGTTGGTGGAGCCTCAGGGAAGGTTCATTTTTATATTGCTAAAGGAACAGTAAAAGCTTTTTTGGGTGGGACATTCTTGATGAATTTTCAAGCAAGAATTGGTTATCAGTTTGAAAAGGGGATCAGTTTGGAGTTGACTAATGAAGATGAAAGGAGACTTCACATGAGGTTATCTTTCCCTGGAGGGATGGTTTGGAGACCAGGCCTGGTTTATCTTCAATGTGCCAGTGCATGGATTGTTGTAGGAGAAGTAGAGAAGTGGGTGCTGCATCTAGTTTTTTGGAGTGTGGCTCAAGCTCTAAAGGGAGTCTGTTTTTTTTAGAGTGATGAGGGCTGATCACCCAAGTGCTACAACCTCTCCCCAAGATGAAGAAATCCCAGGTTGTAGTAGGTCAGCTCCCTTGGAGATATACCAAGCGTGTTTTCAACTTTCATTTTTAATGTTTCTCTTCTCTGCAAGTATTCCTCAAGTTTTTTATCAAGTATCTGTTCTCTTTCAGATTTCAAAATTATTTTTATTTCAAGTTCATATAAAAAGATTGGTTATACATCTTTATTGAAAGATATGCGGAAGAGCTGTGGTGTGGTGAGATTGTAGTCCAAAAGCAAGTCCTCCTAATTGTGCACCTCTAGGATATTTTCTACGCCTTTCAACAACATTACCTTGGCCATGTCTGTGAGCATTGGGGAAACCCCTGGTTATTTTTATAGGATAGAAGAAAACTCAAGAAAATAAAATAAAAATTTCAAGATAAATGAAGAAAATTAAGAAAAAAATATGAAGATAATCAAGAAAGAAGAAAAAAATTATTTTTGTAAAGATAATCAAGATCAATTTTCGGTCCTCCAGCATGAGGTAAAACTGCAAAAGTTTTTGAAGAAAGAAGATCAGAAAGATCAATTTTTGGGCCTCCATTATGAGGCTAAACTGAAAAATTTTAGAAGATGTGATTCAGAAGATGAATCAAGATTTGAAGATTTAGAAGATGGAAGTGAGGATGAAGATGTGGAATTGTGGAAAGGTTTTGGAGTGGTGAGATTGGGTAATAAAAGTAAGTCCTCCCAATTGTGCACCACTAGGGTTTCTTCTACACCTTTCAAAAACATTACCTTGGCCACATGTGTGAGCTATGGGGAAACCCTTGGTTTTTGTTCCAGGTCTGGTGGTGAAGAAGTCCTGAAGATCCCTCAAGTTGAAGGACGAGCTGAAAAGTTCAAGAAGGTAGCGCAGGAGATTAGGCCTGTCAATGAGCTTATGCCTGTAGGTTTGAATCCTCCTTTGAAGAGACTTCCTTTGTCAAGAGATTGGTACTGTACTCCTCTGGTGAAGAGTTCTCCTGATTTTGTGAAAACTGTTAGGGTGACTGTGGAAAGGTTGAAAGCTGTTAATTTTGGTCCTGATTGGTGGTTTTCTGATAAGGAAAAGAAGATGTTGTTTCAAATTATTGTGCTGAGGGAGAAAGAAGTGGAATTTGTTGAGGAGGAAAGGGGTGGGTTGAAACACTCTTATGGGGAAACTTACTTTATTCCTGTGTTTTGTCACAAAACATGGCAAATAAAACCTATTCCAATTCAAGCTGCTATTAGGGATGATTTTGTAGAGATTGTTAGGGAAAGAGTCAGGACTGGTTTAAACAAACAATCAACATCTAGTTACACAAGTCTGGCTTTCTGTGCAAAGAGGCAGAATGGGAAGCTGAGGGTGGTGCATGATCTTAGAGTCTTGAATAGAGTCACTATCAAGGATGTGGGGATTCTGCCAAGTGTAGAGAACTTTGTGGAAGCTTTTGCTTGAAGGGTATGTTATGGTTTGGGAGATATTATGGGTGGTTATTATGGAATGAAACTTCTCATATATTCAGGGCCACTTACAGCGTTTGAAACTCCTCTGGGGAGATTTCAGCTTTCTAGGTTACCTCAAGGAGCAACTAATTCAGTAGCAGTATATCAAGCACAAATGGCTTGGATTTTACAGGATGAGGTTTGTACTCATGCTGGTATTTTTATTTATGATGGTGGAATCAAAGGACCCTCCACTTATTATGAAAATGTGGTGCTGAAGGAGAACCCAGGTATAAGGAGATTTGTTTGGGAATATGCAATTACTCTAGAGAGAGTACTTTTTAGGATTGAAGAGGCTGGTTTGACCATTTCTGGGTCAAATTTTTGTTGCTGTATTCCTGCTCTGGAAATTCTGGGTCATGTTGTATGTAAGGAGGGAAGGATTATGGAAAAGAAAATTTTTAATTAAATTAAGTCATTTCCAAGGCCTAAAAATCCTACTGAAGTCAGGGGATTTTTGGGGGTATGTGTGTATGTCAGAATTTTTATTAAAATTTTTTCTTTGTTGGCTTCACCTTTAAGGAGAGTGACAAGGAAAGATGCAGAGTGTGAATGGTCTGAAGTATGTGAAGAGGCTTTTCAGAAGTTGAAGAAGGTGGTAGGTGGATATATTATTTTTCACAAGCTGGATTATGGTGCGGGAGCTGAAAAATTTATCTGGCAGTGGACTCAAGTTATATTGCTGCTGGTGCTTTTTTGTCTCAGGAAGATAAAACTTGTGGGGTCAGGCAAGTAAGGTATGAGTCCGTGGTATTTAATGAGGTTGAATATAGATATTCTCAACCTAAGTTGAAATTTTGTGGTGTGGAAAAATTTTTGAAGAAGCTGCAAACTGTTTTGTGGGGGAAGCATTTTGAGCAGCAGGTGGATTCAAAATCACTGATTCAAATGATCAATACACCTAGTTTTCCAAATTCCCAATGACTAGGTGGGTGGCATTTATTCAGCATTTTTCTTTTAACCTGGTACACAAACCTGGGAAAACTATTAAGATGCCTGATGGATTATCAAGGAGACCACCCACAGATGAAGATTTAGACTCTAAAGAATTCAATGAAGATGTCTCAGTGGTTAGGGCCAACACAAAGGGTGCTGAAGATTTTTCTTTCATCCACCATGAGGCTAAAATGGAAGATTTTACTCTCCTCCCCCATGAGGCTAAACCGGAAGATTGTTCTCTCCTCCACCATGAGGTTAAACTGACTGGTTCTGATATTTATTCTGGTGATCAAGATGTCTTTTTTGAATAAGATGGGACTGCTTTTTGGGATGGCTCAAATAAGATAATGTTGTTTTTGTTGGTGAACTTGATTCTCTTAGGATTCAGTGGAAGAAAAAGTATATAACAAAATTTAGGGAGTGGTGTCCTGGATGGGCTGGTTGTGTTGCTCATGAACACACTTGAGATTTTGATGACAGGGTTGTACCCTTGGATATTGTTTATTTGGATTTTGAAGATGAGACCTGAGGTCAGACTGGGTTTTATTTTATTATAGTTGAATATCTGTCAACCTTGGAGAGGCCCAATATTTGTGATGATGATACTTGTATAGCAATCAAGAGGAAGAGTCTTGGATTCTATGTGTCAGGAAGGAGGTTGATGAGGAGGAGACATCCAAATCCTCAAGTGGTGGTGACTCAGAAGAAGGGTCAAGAGTTGTTGATGAAGTCCTTGCATGAAGATCTTGGTCATAGAGGCTTTGGGGAGACTTATAGAAAAGTAGCTGATAAATTTTGGTAGCCAGGTATGAAATTGGCTGTCCAGGTTTGGGTTTAATCTTGCAAAGAATTTCAAAGAAGAAGACACTTGAAATCAAAAGAGGTTGGCCGTGCTACTGGTGAATCAACTGTTTTTGAAGGGTCAGTTTGGATGCTGCCCATATTAAAGAGGGAAGGTATAAATATTTGATTGTAGCCAGGGTTAAATTTTCTGCTTGGGTTGAGGCAGTGCCTCTGGCTAGTTTGACTGCCAAAAATGTGGAAGATTTTTTGAAGAAGGAATGGGTGTTTAGGTATGGGTTGATGAAGTTGGTGACTGTTTATGATGGGCCAGAGTTTGGAGCTAAATTTGAAGAAGCTGTGGCAAGAATTGGTTCTAAAGTCAGAGTGGCTACATCTTATTATCCTAAAGCTGAAGGCATGGTTGAAAGAGGCCATAAAGTTATCAACAATGATTTGGTGAAGATGTGTGGAGATAGTGCTGAAAAATGGAGGCATAATTTACCCTAGGTTTTTTTTGTTGATAGTGTCACTGTGAAAAGAACAACTGGCTATTTCCCTTATGAATTAATTTTTGGGCAGAAAGCTGTTCTACCAGCACCAGGTCAAAAGTTAGACGACTTGCAGTCAAGTGGTTGTTTAGTACCTGTGGTCTAACCTGAGTCAAACCTGTGTTGGAAATTTGGTGAGACAATTTTTCATCATGACACATAGCTAATATATTTGTAGAAAGAAAGTGTAGATATTTTTCAACTGAAATAGAACTGACTTTGGAAATATATTTCTCTATGCACTGCCTTTGAAGAAAATTAAATGTTTCAACTACATAAGTAAATACATTACCCAGTGCGGTGCATTACTTACACTTACTGGCACAAGATTCTTATGATACAAGAGGTAATATTTTATCTCAAATATTGGATATAATTTTACTTCATACTAAATCTGAAATGCAGGAAAAATTTTGGTGACATATGGCCCCATTTTTCACCACATGTGTTCAGCAAAAAGCTCAAATCCAAAATAAAATCATTTTTCTGTGTTGGCACACAGAACTACATACAAAATATACACCATATCCCAATTAAAAGAGGCAAAGAATTTCCTCATGTCATCAGTAAATTATGCAACTGCATAAGGATGAGGCAACAATTTGCCTCATCTTATGCTTTGTGGAAAGTCATATGAGAAAGGGGTAGGGGAGTTGCCTAAATGCATATATGAGGCGACATGTCGCCTTATGTATGCATGTTAGATACTTGCTTCCTTTTTGACTTCTGTATTTTTTTAACCTTGAGGATATACTGCATACATGAGGCCACATGTCGCCTCATTTATGCATGCAAGCCACTTGCTTTCTGTTTCACTTCTGTATGTTTTTGAGATCAAGGGTATATTGCATACATGAGGAGACATGTCGCCTCATGTATGCATGCAAGCAACTTGCTTGCTTTTTTACTTCTGCATGGTTTTAAACTTAAGGATATATTGCATACATGAGGTGACATGTCACCTCATATATGCAATAAAATTATTTGAACTTCTTCATTATGGTGAGAAATGCATTGGTGAATGCCTACCATACCAAAGAAAATCCACATCATGCAACTTGTTTACATGCATACATGAGGCAACATGTCGCCTCATGTATGCATGTAAACAAGTCACATTCTGGGGAACTCACTTGGTATGGTAGGCATGCACAAGTGCATTTCTTACCTATATAAGTTAAATTTTTAAAAAAAATTACATACATGAGGCGACATGTCGCCTCATGTATGCATGTAAAAAGGTTCAATGATGTGTATTTTCTTTGGTATGGTAGGTATGCACCAATGAATTGCTCATCTAAATGAAGGATTTCAAAGAATGTTATTGCATACATGAGGAGACATGTCGCCTCATGTATGCAATAACAAGAGTGCTGATTAAAAAATGTATTGCACTATTTTTTATCAGCAATCTTGTTATTGCATAGATGAGGTGACATGTCCCCTCATGTATGCAATATATCCTTAAGTTCAAAAAAAAAAACGGAAGTAAAACAAAAAGAAAGTTGCTTGCATGCATACATGAGGTGACATGTCACCTCATGTATGCAATATATCCTGAAGTTCAAAAACATACAGAGGTAAAAAAGAAAGCAAGTTGCTTGCATGCATACATGAGGTGACATGTCGCCTAAAATTAAGGATATTATAAAAGTTCATGTAAAACGTTTTCATAGAGTGAAATTAACCCACATTTACCTAACAAAAAAAAGGGTATGAGACTTTTCAATGTGCTTTCATTGATGCTTGTTCTGGTAGAGTTTACAATGCTAACCTACAGAAAGAAAATTATGACAAGTTATTTCATGGGCCTGGAATAAATGGTGCAAGAGTAGTTATCATGGATGACTTATTTTCCGGAAAAAAAGGTAATTTAACGCTGAGACACAATTTTTGGAAGCCACTCAAGATCAAATAAGATAGAACATTTTAACAATAAGCAGTGAAATAAACTTTCTCTAATTTTCTATTTGGTACAGAGACACTCAGAGTTTTGGTCTGCCTTGTAAGTAATTTAAGCACTGAAATTCATTCAAAGGTTACTTCTGATGTTACTTTAAGATACCTGAAAAACCACTTGACTGCAAGTTGTCTAACTTTTGACCTGGTGTAGTGAATTTGGAAGCTGTCTCTTATCTTTGAATTGATTGGGATGATGTATGCTCAACAGAAGATTTGCTCTGTGCCAGAATGCAGCAGTTTGAATGTAGAGAGGAATTTCAAGAGAAGGTATACTCTATAATGATGAAGATAAGAAATCAATCAGTCAGATACTGGGACAAGAAGTTGACTCATAGACTCAGGAATCACTTGAAACCTGGTTGTTTGGTTTTAGTGTATAGTAGAAGTTTGGAGAGTCAGTGGCAAAAATTTTTTGCCAACAGATGGAATTGACCTTAAAGAGTCATATCTCAAGTGTATGGAGGTTCTTATGTTTTGAAGGAACTAGATGGTACAGTCTTAAAGAAGAGAGTGGCTGCTATCAGGTGAAGAGATTTTACCCAAGAGGCACAAGAAGTGAAGAAGATTGACTCCGCAATGAGGATAAAATATGGACCATTCTTTAATTTTGGAATTTTTAGGTGCTGTGCATCTGTTTGTTGGAAACTTTTTTTTGTAGAAGGCACCCATGGGTGGGGCTTCTAGATTTGATCTTGGCAAGTGTGGGGTAGCTGATGAGCTGGCTGCTCTGTAGAACAGTTACACCAGATTGTCTGTTTCCAACCCCTTCTCTTAATTTTTTTGAACACAAGTATTGGTTTTTCTTCACAGATTTAAGTCCACTATGACTTTAAACTGGAAATTCTTTTGGTCTTCAAGTGCTGGACTCTTCACGCTTATTAGTTTTGGTTTATTGTGTTGGATGTTGTGTTTTTGTTAGAAGGTACCCAGGGAGGGCTTCTAGATTTTATTTTGGCAAGTTTGAGGTTAACTAAAATGCTGACTGCTCTGTAGAACAGTTACCCCAGAATGTCTATTTCAAGTACTTTTGTTTGTCCTAGTTGAATCCTAGCTCTGGTTTTTGTTATTCAGGTTTCAAGTCCACTATGACTTTAAACTGGCTTACTAGCTTGGGACAGGCTTCTTTTGGCGATTTTGGATTGGTGGTGGATCACTGGTGGTCTCCCATCATTTTTACTTATTGGAGGGAGCACACCCAGTGATCATTTCCTTGGACTGGACTTTCAATGGAGCCAGAATTTTTCTTTTTCTTTCTCTTTGATTTTTGTGTCTATGGTTGTGTTAGATAGTAGTTTTAGATTTTTTTCTTTTTTTCTTTTTTTCTCTTTTTTTCTTTTGATTTTTTTATGGGGGTTATTAGGATATAAAAGCGGAAAAATCAAAAATTATATTACATGGTGTCACCACATCAGGGTCACCTGGATGTGGGCAAGCATTGGTGGGGAAATTTTCATCAAACGGCTAGGCAATGCTATTTTCTTTTTTATCTCTATCTCATCTTTTATTATTTACTTTAATTTCTATTTATTTCACCTTATCTTTATTGATATTATTTTTCTTAATTCATTTTTATCTCAATTCATTTAAAAATTATATAATGGTGTATCCACATCAAGGTGCATTTGGATGTGGGTAAGGTATCAGGGGATCAGCTCATCAATTGGCTGGGGGAAACTATTTGTAATTATTATTTATTTCATCTTATTATTATTCATTTTATTCTAATTTCTCAGCTCTCATATTTTGTTGGGCAATTGTGTTTAATTATTTTCCAGTTTTTTTTGTATTTTAGTAGTTTAAGTAATAATAAATAAAAACAAAAATAAAATAAAATAAAAAAAATAAAATAAATAAAATAAAACAAATTATATATATATATATCTGCTAATTATTATTGTTCTCTCTATTTAGTGAATTATTAACTTTTTTATTTAATGTCTGGAAGAAGAAGCCTTTGGAAGTTGGTCTGGATTATGTTGGATTTTTTGCTTTTTTTTGGGATTGGAGGAAGAACTGTGTTCTTTGTGGTGTAGGTGGCTGGAAAGGGTATATGGATTGTAATGGTCAGGAACCGGATTAGAAGGTAATTTTTGGGAAGAAGTAGAAGAGGCTGGAATGAAGTGTTGGAAAGTGTGCTTGATTATTCTAAACATCTTCCAGTGGTCATCAATAAGTTTTTTCTTCAGATTCATCTCAAATTCATTCAATGGAACATGAAGAGCAAAGGCCTTAAGCATGTTTGAACACATAATGCTTAGGTTTTGCTTCATATCGTTGTAATCCAGTGTTAATGTGGTTTCTAAAGGTTGGCCAATCCCAATGGAAGCTTCAGGAGGTGGGGTGCCAACTAAACAGAAGAATTGGATCAGTAATTGTGTTGTGTTGAAGAAATTGGATTTATTAACTTGGTACTTACAGATTGGAAGCTCATCAAATTTGTAAGTGGCCGGGATTTGGGCTGTTGAAGAATTCTGACTGCATGTAGTAGGAGGATCAACCAGATGGAGGTATTGAGTTTCTTGGTCATCCTTTAAATGGTGTTGAGAATATGAACTAGAAGGAGGACATTCCTGTGGCCTGGTTGGAGCAGCAGGGCTGTTGTTGTTGTTGTTGATATTGTTGCTTGGCTCAGTTTGGTTGGATACTGGTGGTGGAGTACCAGGTTGGTTGTAGGATGGACCAGGAGAAGGTGACCTAGGAAGCTGATTGGGATCTTCTGGATGAAGATCTGGAAGAAATGGAACAGTCAGATGAGTAATTGGCTGGCAGAAGAGAGGTGTAGTTAGCTCTTCTTGTCTGAGAGGGAGATTTTTGTTTGGGAGAAGTGTTTGGCACTCTGGTGCTCTCTTGAGGTCCTCTGGAAGGTCTTCTAGAAGTTTTGAAATTTTTAGCATTTTTTGATGAAGAAATTGTTGTGTGAATTGCTCTGGGAGTACTAGGAGGTTGTTGCATGGCGTTTTTAGTGTTTACTGGTGGATTTTGGCAGTTTTCTGGCTGATTTTGGAGGTTTTGAGCCTGATTTCTGCTTCCTAGAAAGGTGGGTGGGCCACCTGGACGCGGTCTAGCAGCTTGAGAGCTGATTTTGCAGTTGTTTTAGCTGAATTCACTGAGATAAATTGTCAGCCTAGATATCACTAGTACTGAGTATTTCTTATACTTAAAATAAGATAACCTTGAGTAAATTAGGCTTATATCTTAAAAATAAGGTTAAAATAATAATATATATTATTATATTATATATATACATAATTATAATTCTATTATATAACTTATAGTAGTTTAAATAGCTTATCCATAGCCTAATAATACTTATTAAGGTGTTAATGGAGTCATAATATACTTTTCTTAAGTGATATGAAGTAATTATTGACATACATAAGCTTATATGTATACATAAATATCATATTCAGTGAAATATGCAGTATATTATGTATCTTTAGGTATATAAGTGGGTTTTAGACCCTTAATAGCCTATAACCTTTGTTTTTCTGCTTATTTTAGGTCATATGGATGTATCCAGTGGACTAACAACGCCTTCAGAAGCATATATATCTATTTCAGGCGCATACACTCAGTTTGGACAACTTAATCTGCTTCCTTGGATGGATATTCACGGATTTATGGGTTGGGAGGTCATTTCTGGGTTAATGTGGATGCTTGGGGATGTTATTGGGGGCTTGGACATTTTATTTGTTTCCTTTATATGCTTTTAGTCTCATTGAATCTCTTTTTGATTGTTTATTTTACCTGTTTCTTTATGGTATCCACTTTTATCTGGATTTTCTATTTGTGGTATAAATCTGTGTTATCATTAATTGTGATGGAGGGTCCTTACTGGAGGTCTGGGTGTTGAATCTGCTTGAAGTGGACGCCACGGGGAGGTGATGGGCCCTCACAGTGCTGTAATTTCCGGGGATAGCAGTGACATAATCTGGATTGAAGGTCTGTGCACTCCAGTGGATTTGGGTATAAGTAAGGAGGGATTTTGAGGGTTATTTATCATCATTCAATTACTACAATTCAAACAAACACTACTATACAATTATTAGAATTCAGAAATATATTATAAAGCCATTATAAATTGATATTATCTTTTTATAAGCTATAACTATATTTTATTCATCTATTTTCCACCACTAGCACACATTTAAATCCAAGTATTGTGAGTTTTATTTAAGTATAACTATTTTATTAGTCTTCACCTGAGATTTAATCACTAAATAATTTATCAATAAGTAGTAGGACCATAAATAAAAACTATTATATCATACTTATATACTAGACTATACTGACAATTGGGGGTCTTTCCTTATATTTTACTTATTATTTAGTATAAGCCTTGCGACTTGATTTTTACTTAGTATAGCTCAAAAACAACCAAATATTTGGGTCTTCTGCATATTAGTGGGTCATCATAACTTAGTGATTGCAGAAAAGAATCCTTATAATAATTGTACTGATTTTTTATAAAAAAATTAGGTATTTACAGTAGTAACTGTACCCAATATAAACCTGATTTCACTTGGTATTTGGACACCAATATAACACCCAATTAATTTGGTATTTGGTTAAATCTTGGTAAAAGATTGAACACAATACTGATAATTACAATATAGGTAATCCTATTGATGTTAAATCTGAGCAAAAAATAGAGGAGGATTTAAGAAATTTAGCTTTTAGAGTAGATACACCTGACTTGTCTTTTGTCCAAAATAACAGTACTATTTATAATGATAATACAGTTAACCCTCAGTTTCCACCACCTACTAGTGATATAAGAAGCTCACAGGAGAGTGAGAGAATTGAAAAGGAAGACATGGAATATTTTAACAATAATCCAACTGTCCATAGAATTGTTTCAGCATTGTGGAATAGAATTACTGATTGTGAGGAACAAACAGTTAAGCTCACTAGTGATACAATTTCATCCTTGACATTGAACATTTCTCAATTAGCAACACGTAACAAAGAATTAGAGAAAGAACATTTGTCTCTAACTCTTAAATATGATTCATTGAGTAATAAATATAATGATCTTTCAAACAAATTCTGTGAGTTAGAGAAATTATATGAAACACATTTATTAAAAACTGAATCAAGAACAAAGTTATCTTTTGCCCAGACAAATCAAAGTGTCTCTGAGTTGCTACAAAGATTAACTAAAGTTGAGATTGAAACTGCCAATCTACTAATGAACCATGATAATCATAAGTATAATCAATATAATAATAATCCTTTCATTGGCAAAAGTGAATCTCATTCCTTCCCTGTACCACCACAATTAAAACCATCTGGTGGTAGTGTCAAATCTGAAAATGTAAGTCACAAATCCGTGCAGGAAGAAATACAAGACCATTTATCAAAAGTAAATGAGTTGTTGAATTTACCTAAGATTAGTGAGATAAAATCCAATCAGAAAAACTGGCCTAAGATAGATCAGTACCCAAATTATGATGGGGAAGCTAGCTCTGATTGGCAACATTTTATTCAAAGAATTGACAACTTGAAATTCTCATATAAGTTACCAGATGAAGAAATAACAACAAAATTAATTTCTTTATTTAAGGATGTTGCTTTATTATGGTTTGAAGCTGTCTTGAGTGAGGGTAAAGATTACTCTTGGGCTGAATGGAAACAACTTATTGAAAAACAATTTGGAGCTTCTAAATTCAGGCTTACTCAGCAGAGACTTTATGAGAAGACTAGGTATAATCCGTTGAATGGTGACAAACCTATGGTATTTTTAATGAATTTAAATAAAATATTAAAAGCCATTGAGCTTCATATGGATTTTAACTTATGGAAAGATAAGATAATATATAAATTACCTATATCTGTCAGAGACATTGTTTAGCTAGAACATTAAATGTTACTGAAAATTCTGACTTTATTAATATTTACAATGAAATAATATTAAACCATAAGTATGAGTCAAGGTATTCCACTTATAAACAAAATGTTGAACCTGTAAAAATTCAGCATTCAAAAACACTTCAGGAGAAGCAGAAAAAACCTACTGCACCTGTAGTACCTAAAAAGTATGAAACAAATACTTGTTATAAGTGTAACAAACCTTGGGTAAAAGGTCACAAATGTGAGAAAAATATGAATATTGTTGAAAATCAATGTGAATCTGAAACTGAAACTGAAAAAAGTAAAGAATCAAGTGATTATGACAGCAATATCTCATATAGTGATGAGAATGAAGTCTGTATGTTGGAAGATGATTTGTCCATCTTTGAAAATCCAATATTAAATATGGACTCAAATGAATCTTTAATGAATTTTGAGGATGCTGAAATCATTAAGGATATACAAGCTGATAACTTTAGAATGAAACCTATCATGGTTCCAGCTATCATTTCTGGTGAAAATGTTAATATAGTATTGGACACAGGAGCTGCTGGTTCTGTTGTTTCCACTAATACATTACAGATAATTGATAGTGAATATAATTCTAAGCTTGAACAACTTCAAAGTAAAAATTGGAGGGGTTTTGGATCAGTGCTACACCCCATTGGTAAATACAAAGCTGCTGTTTTCTTTAAACATCAACATGGTTATGTAAGAGTAACTTGTGACTTTGCAGTAATAAATAATACTAACTGTAGTAACTGTTTTATCATTGGAAATGATATTCTGACTAAATTTGGTGTAAAATTAGACCCTGCTAATAACAATTTTACAATTGGCATGAATGGTAAGAGGAAGTTTAAAATAAATTCTTTTAACACAGTCTTACACATTGAGTCAGTAACAAATTCCCCGTCTAAAGGAAGAGAATCCAATGAGATGGAACTTCTGGAAACAGAAATTTCAAAAGCATCATTTGGCACTCAGATAAGTAAAACTGAGAAAGATAATATTTTGGAATTAATTAAAGATTTTCCAATGGCTTTTGCACATGGTACAAATGAACTTGGCCTTGTAAAAGATCATGAAATGAAGATTAGTTTAACCTGAGATATGGATAATATTCCTGCTAATCTTAAAAAGAAACCATACCCTGCTTCATAAATGAAGAGGAAAGACATAGAGGATAATATTAAGATGTTATTGAATATGAACATTCTTGAGAAGGTTGAAACTACACCAAAATATTGTGTAACATCACCAGTGCTAATTTCTTATGAACAAGATAAAGCAAGACTGTGCAGTGATTTAAGAGCATTAAATACATTTACAGTAGATGATATTTATCCCTTTCCAAGGATTGCCTCTATACATGCTACCCTTAAAGGTGCTAAATATATAAGCTGCCTAGATGTAAATAAAGGGTATCATCAAATTCCTGTTGAAAAGAATTCACAGAACTTATTGTTGATAAAAACACATATGGGAATTTATAAATATGTCAGAATTCCATTTGGACCAAAAAATGCTCCATCAGTATTTCAGAAGTTAATGGATATAACATTCCATAATGAAATGATTGAAGGTTGGTTAATGGTATACATTGATGACATCATAGTGTTCTCTAAAACGTATGATGAACACTTAGTCCATTTAAAGAAGGTATTTCAGAAAATGGATGAAATAAAAATGACCCTTGCATTGAAAAAATGTAAATTTGGGTTTGAATCTTTAAAAGTGCTTGGTCATATTGTATCTGGCTTACAAATATGTGTAGACCAAAATAAAGTGGCTGCAATAAAGAATATTGGCATTCCTCAAAATGTAAAGGATGTACAATCTTTTGTTGGAATGTGTGGTTATTATAGACAATATATAAAAAACTACCAATCAATTGCTGCACCATTGACCACACTGATAAAGAAATCAGAAGCTTTCATTTGGAATAATGAAAGACAACAGGCTTTGGATAAGTTGAAAGAATGTTTAATGACAGCTCCTATCTTGGGATTACTAGATTTCCAATTACCTTTTGTATTATATACAGATGCAAGTTTTATTGGTCTGGGTGCTGCTTTGCATCAAAAACAACTTATTGAAGGAAAAATGTCAGAAGTAGTGATCTGCTATATTTCACATACTCTGAGAATTAGCAAATTGAAATATGGTGCTACTAAACTTGAATGTTTGGCAGTAGTATGGGCTCTTGAGAAGCTACATTATTACCTTGAAGACCAAAAATTTGAATAAATAACTGACTGTAGTGCAGTTAAGTCACTCTTAAACATGAAAACTCCTAATAGACACATGTTTAGATGTCAATTAGCTGTACAAGAATACAGAAGACCAATGACTATTACACATAGAGCAGGAACCTTGCACTCTAATGTAGATCTGTTATCTAGAGTACCTCTGCCTAATAATGATGATAATCCTGCTTATGTTCCTGAGTCAGAGATTATTAACATTTATGGCATTTATATTGTAGATCTTGAGGATGAATTTATGCAATCAACTCTTGATAATTATAATTCAGATCCTGACTTGAGTAAACTCACTACAATATTAAATGATCCATCTAATTCTTCAATGAATGTTTTAATTAAAACATTACCAAATAAGTATAAAGAGGCATTAGAAAAAGGAAAATTTTCCATTGAGGATGGTTTTATATATTACAGAAAAAAATTAAGTAATGTAATTTTAATTCCCCCTTCAATGAAGGAGTTAATGTTAAGTATATGTCATGATGATATATTAGCAGGTCATTTTGACTACCATAAAAAATTTACCAGAGTAAAAAACACAGCTTGGTGGATTAACATGTCTGAGGATGTTCAGAAATATGTTGAAACATGTGATTCTTGTCAAAAATCTAAAAGATTAAAAGGCAAAAGAGCTGGTTTATTACAGCAAATTGAGCAACCAAAAGCCCCATGGGAAATTATTAACATGGACTTTGTAACAGGTTTTCCAATAGCAGGGCATAAGAGTTATAACTCCTTCAGGGTAATTGTAGATAGATTTACAAAGATGTGTAAATTTATTCCTACCCACAAAGAGGTTTCAGCAAAGGACTTAGCTTTTTTATGGTGTACACAAATGTTAAATATAGAAGGTTTCCCCAAAGCAATAGTTTCTGACAGAGATCCTAAATTTACTTCTGAGTTCTGGACATCACTTATGGATGTGTCAGGGTGTCAATTGAAACTTTCTACAGCACACCATCCACAAACTGATGGGCTAGCAGAAAGAATGATACAAACTTTAGAAGATATGATAAGAAGATATTGTGCTTTTGGTCTTAAATTTAAAGACAATGACAAATTCACGCATGATTGGGTAACCCTTCTCCCAGGTTTAGAATTTTCATACAATAGTACAGTATATTCTGTCACTGGCAAAAAGCCATTTGAGTTATGGTTGGGTTATGTACCTAATACCCCTGCTAAAACTCTTAATAAGTTACCTAGATTGGATATTTATCCAGGTACTAAATCTTTTCTTCAGATGCAAGTATTATGCAGAAAACATGCTCAAGAATGTATAAATAAGGCGTTTGAGTATGAAAAGAAAAGATGGGATAAAGCCCATAAAGAACAAATGTTCAAAGAGGGTGATGAAGTCCTTATTTCAACACTACATTTCAATTTAAATGGTAATGTTAAATTGAAGGATCCATTTATTGGACCATTTGTAGTTAAAAAGATGGTTGGTATATATATGCACCATATGATAGAAAACATCCAGTATTTCCAATTTCTCTTATAAAACCATACAATTCTAATGATACTTCTCTATTTCGAATAAGATCAGGAAGGCATAAACAGCAACCTGAAGAAATAGTTGAAAAGGCAGAAATTGAAAAGATACTTAAAAAGAGTCACCTTACTAAAGAAAAGGGAGTTGAGTATCTATTAAGATTTAAAATTAAATCAAGTGAATATGACCAGTGGATTCCAGAAAATGAAATCTCTGATCTTAAAAATCTCTTGAAAAAATTTAAATCTAAATAATACTGTTTATTCAGTATATGTATTATAAAAAATATTTTTATTTTTTCTATTTTCACTCCTTACTTTTAATTAAAATGTCTTAAAATTTTTTTTATTTTTTTTTTGGGGTGAGGGAGTGTCAGCCTAGATATCACTAGGACTGAGTATTTCTTATGCTTAAAATAAGATAACCTTAAGTAAATTAAGCTTATATCTTAAAAATAAGGTTAAAATAATAATATATATTATTATATTATATATATATATAATTATAATTCTATTATATAACTTATAGTAGTTTAAATAGCTTATCCATAGCCTAATAATACTTATTAAGGTGTTAATGGAGTCATAATATACTTATCTTAAGTGATATGAAGTAATTATTGACATACATAAGCTTATATGTATACATAAATATCATATTCAGTGAAATATGCTGTATATTATGTATCTTTAGGTATATAAGTGGGTTTTAGACCCTTAATAGCCTATAACCTTTGTTTTTCTGCTTATTTAGGATCATATGGACGAAATCAGTGGACTCACAACGCCTACAGAAGCATAGACATCTATATCAGGCGCATACACTCAGTTTGGACAACTTAATTTACTTCCTTGGATGGTTATTCACAGATTTATGGGTTGGAAGGACATTTCTGGGTTAATGTGGATGCTTGAGAATTTTACTGGGGGCTTGGACATTTTATTTGTTTCCTTTATATGCTTTTGGTCTCATTAAATCTCTTTTTGATTGTTTATTTTACCTGTTTCTTTATGGTATCCGCTTTTATCTGGATTTTCTATTTGTGGTATTGTCACCGGACGACCTACGCACATGATGACGAGGATGTTCCTGCAAGTGAGATGAAAGGTTTAGATACTTCTTTGAAGCACAGAGGGATGGTTCGAGGAAGTGATTCAAAGATGACTCGAAGGAAGATCTACTGCTTTGAGATATGTTCGAGAAGAATCCTAATATAGTTTGAAAGGTAATATTAAAATTCTTACAATCTCACAAAGGGTTGGAAACTCAACAATCAAGATTTAGGATTTAGAAGTGATTATTGAGAAATGAAAGAAAGATACAATAATAATGATTTTCACTTTAGAGTTTTACCACTTTTAACTATAAATACGTTTTATAATATAATTCTAAGGAATATCAAACCAAAAACCCAACCCTTTTTATATCCTTTACTCCTCCTCGCATTGACCTCATACCCATCCACTATTTCGAACACCACAAACCATTTAAAATATATCCATTACACCTGGACCCTCCTTACTAACATCCGTTAACCCCTTAATCCTTCACTAACCATTCTGTCCATGCTCACTACCCCTTAATAACCCACAGACATTTCATAAACCTTTTAATGTACTATTATATTGAGTATTGCGCTGTGCGTCGCTTATTGAGAAAAAGACTAAGACACACTATTTAGAAATTGACTAATTTAGATTTAGAGTTTAGACTAGTGCGGTTGAATAGCGAGTACACAAAGGAAAGTTACAGTTGCTATGGAGAATTGCTTTCTGCGCTTCGAGTATGGATCTGAGTCCCTTATTATTGATTTAATGAGCTTCTTTTGCCTTGAGTGTCACGTGGCGCATGAAAGATGCCCAGGTATAAGAACGCGAGCTCCGTTGAGCATAAGACATATTTCCCACACTAATTTTACTTCCTCTTTATTTAATTATTATTATTATTATTATTTTTCAACTCACTATGACGGATTTCCCTACACCGACTCCCATGCCTCCACACCCTAAAGCGGATGGGGGTGTTGTTACACAACAATTTTTGAAGACTTGTACGGCCTGCAAGTCAATGGAGTATTTTTGCGTGGAGAGCACGGCGACAAGAGGGCCTCGCCAGAAGTGCGAGTTTTGCCAATGGAGAAGGGTGGCGTGTGACGCCTTAGCAAAGAATGCCGACATTGAGAGTCGGTTTACTAAGACGAAGTATTGGGTGATCCCCAAAAAAAAGGAAGTAGTCAAGGACATTTGGGATGTGTCCATTGGGGACGATCAATCGGTGGTGGAGAATGATGTGACAACCTGGGTGACTAGGGATGCGAGCAAGAGGTGGGCCGTCAAAGAGGAAGTCGACGAATTGGTCGAGGAGGAAGAAGAAATTCCCATCTCGAGGAAAACCCCAAAAAAACGACGGGTGGTCATTGAAGATGACGAAGAGGAGAGGGAGATGGCAGAGAAGGTCACTCCTAAATTATTTTTGGAGGCTGACCCAATCATCGAAGTAAGTTCACTTTTTTATAATTCATAAATTTAATTACTGATGATCCTGTTGTAGAATTCAGACGTCATCATCGAAGTCCCTACAGCAGAAGCTTCAAATGTGGAAGCGACCCTTGTGAAACCCACTGCTGTGGAAGTGGCAGTGTCAGTGGAGGATAGGTTACCGACTGTTACCTCAAGGGAGGAAAACGAAGAAACCCTTGATCAAGTATGGTTGAAGAAGCCTCGTCAGGTTCAATGAGCAAAATTTATTGAAGACTTGAGTGGCGAGATCGATAAAGTTGTCGATGCCGCCTCCTTCGACGTAGCCAAGGAGCTACTTGATCTTGGGGAATTGATTCCGGTAGGAGAGGGGGAGAATTTTGAAAAATGTAGAAAGGAGATAAAGGAAATTTTGGAGAAGATGAAGGGATTGGTTCGGGAGAAGATAAAAGAGAAAAGAAGAAAAAGGAATGTAGAAACAATTTGTATTTAGTTATTTTATTTTGTTATTTTATTTAGAATTTTAATATTTATTTTTATAAGATTTGTATGAGAGAAGAAAGAAAAAGAAGAAAAAAAAATAGTTGATTGAAAAAATTTGTTGTAAAGAAAATTTAATGAAAAGAAAAAAATTTGTTATTTAAGTTTGTTAATTGAAGATTTGAGGGATTTTAGTTATTTGAAAAAGAAAAGAAAGAAAAGGAAAAGAAGAAATAAAAAATTTTAAGAGAATTTTGAAAGAAAGAAGTAATTTGTTTTGAAGAATTTAAAAGAGTGATTTAGAAGTTAAAGTGAAGTTCGAGAAATATGGTTGTGTCATGTTCGTGAAGAATTTTGATAGTTCAAGGAAAAGAAAATTTTAAAGAAAGAATGTATATAGAAAATTGAGAAGAAAATTTTTTATTATTATTTGTTTTTTTTATTTTATTTTAATTTGGTTTTATTTTATTTTATTTTATTCTTATTTTTATTTTATTATATTTTTATTTTATTTTATTTTAATTTTGATTTTATTTTTATTTTTTTTATTTTTTTAAAGAAAGTTGAAAAATTTTGAAAAGAAAAAGAATAAAGAAGAAAACAATTTTTTTTTTTTAGAAGTAAAGATGTTTTAGATTTTAAAAGAAAAAAAGAACACAGAAAAAAGAAAGAAAAAAAAAGAGAAAGAAAAAAAAGTAAAAGGGAGTTTTAAGGTTTTGGTTTTAAAGGATATTTAAGATGAAAAGATTTTAGGAGTTCAGGGGCGTTAGAAACATTGATGGCTGGTTCCCAGGATGTTTTGTCTGAGTCATCGAGGAAGCCTTCCCATTCCACGAGGTATTGAAGTTTCACCTTGCGCATTCTTGAATCAAGGATACAGCTTACTTCCCACTCTAGATGGTCTTCTACTTCGACCGGTTCCGGAGGAGATTGGTTCTTGCCTGGGTATGTTTCTCAAGCCAGTTCCAGGAGAGATACGTGAAAAACAGGGTGAATAGCCTGCCATTTAGGAGGTAGCTTGAGTCGAAATGCAGTTTTAGAGACTTCAGAGTCGATTTCAAATGGCCCCAAGCATTTTTCAGCCAGTTTCTTTGATGATCGAGTCATTCAAATGTTTCGTGCGTCAAGCCATACCTTGTCATCTCGTTTAAAAGAAGGAGCAGTTTGTCGATGTTTGTTGGCCTGTTCCTTGTACCTTCGAACCACTAATTCCAAATTTGATTTAAGTTCCTCTTGGAGTCGTGATATGGTTCGAAGATAATGTTCCGCAGGATGATTAGTTCCTACATGGATTGAATTGAATCGAGGATGTCTTCCATAAACAGTTTCAAAAGGAGATTGTTGTGTCAAAGAATGAGTCGAGTTATTATAAGCAAATTCGGCCAATGGTAACCATGTGGTCCAATTGTCTTGTTGGTAACTGACAAACATTCAAAGGTATTGTTCGAGGATTTGGTTGACCCTTTCTGTTTGCCCATTGGTTTCAGGATGATAAGCTGTGGAGAGGTTCCTCGTGATATTGAGTTGTCGACACTTTTGAGTCCAGAATGTGGATACAAACAATGAGCCTCTATCTGAAATAATATCATTAGGTAAGCCGTGTTTGGAAAATACATATTCTAGAAAAATTTTTGACAAATCTTCTGCTGTAGCAGTAGTAGTGGTTTTAATAAAAATAGACATTTTTGAAAATCTATCTACTATTACTAATATAGCATCAAAATTATTAGAAAGAGGAAGTTTAGAAATAAAATCCATCGAAAAAGATTCCCAAGGTTTAGAGGGAATAGGAAGTGGTTGAAGCAACCCATACTTCTGGTGATGGGGAGCCTTATTCCTATTAAATTTGTAACAAGCTTTTATATAGGCCTTGATTTCCCTGGTCATACCTGGCCAGAAGAAATACCTTGCTATTAACTGGTAGGTTTTATCAAACCCAAAATGACCAGGTAATGGAGAATCATGTCAACTATTGAAAATCCATAATTTTATCTCATTGTTGTCGGGTATGACTACTCTACCTTCAAAGAATAATAGACCTGATTCAATACTAAATCTTTTGGCCCCTTTCTTCAAGAGTATTTTGTCTTTTAACCCTAAACAATAATCGTCCTTTGACTGAGCTTCGAGGATGTTAGATAGTGGATTTTGAAACGATTGAATTGTCATCGAATTAAGTTGATGAGTCGTTAACATTGATTCGTTGAAGATTGATTTCACATTTGCTGGGTTTTTGTCAGCAAATGCGTCCCCCCGATGTGGGTAAACGTCGTCCCGACGTGACAAGATATCTGGGACAATGCAGTTCTTATCTGGGCGATAGGAAATAGAAAAAGGAAATTCAGACAGAAAATCAGCCCACTTGGCTTTACGCCTGGTTAACACTTTGGAAGACATAAAGTATTTCAAAGCATTATGGTCTGTTAAAATTTGAAAAGGACTATTTAATTTGAGAAGAAAAGAGTGCCATTTTTTAAGACAATGAATAATAGCTAAAAGCTCTTTGTCATGAATTTCATAATTTAATTCTGCTGCAATGAGTTTGTGTGACTCAAAAGCAACAGGATGAAACATTTTTGTTTCCGGATTCAATTCAGAAATGACCCCTGCAATAGCTTAATCGCTCGCATCCGTCTTGACTATTGTAAAAGCAGTAGGATCAAAGTGTCGAAGAATTGGAGCTGTGGTGAACGCCATATTCAATGCTTTGAATTCCTTTCGTGATGTAGAAGTAAAAACAAAAGGAATATCTTTTCTAAGAAGAGAAGTAAGATTGGAAATAGTTTTAGAGTAATATTTAATAAATCTTCTATATAAACTTGCAAAACCCAAAAATCCCTGGAGGGATTTAACAGATTTGGGCTAAGGCCATTACAGGACCTTTTGAACTTTTTTGTCGTCCATGACTAAACCATCAGTGGATAATGTAAAACCCAAAAAATCAATAGATTTAAGATGGAATTTACATTTATTATGCTTGGCGTAGAGACCTTGATCTCAAAGTCAATTTAAAACCTGTCGAACATGATGAATATGTTCATCTAGTGTCTTCGATAAAATTAAAATATCATCTAAATAAACGACAACAAATTGTTTGACAACATCTTGAAAGATGTCATTGACAAAAGTTTGAAAAGTAGATGGTGCGTTAGACAATCCAAAAGGCATAACTAAATATTCAGAACTACCAAATCTAGTGCGCATTGCAGTCAGTGGTTCATGACCTTCCGCAATGCGAATAAGATTGTAAGCGCCTCTAAGATCAATTTTAGAAACTAAATTAGCACCATTAAAAAGGGTAAGAAGCAATGATATAGGAGGAACAGGATATGCATTCTTCTTAGTGACTGTGTTGAGATTTTTATAGTCAACACACAACCTAAGACTACCATCCTTCTTTTTTACAAAGAGGACAGGGGAGACACTTGGAGATTTACTGGCTCTGATGAAACCTTTGGCTACATTCTCTAAAATGAAGTCTCGAAGAACTTGAGATTTGTCCTTCAACAAGGAATAGACAGGACCTGCCGTAGGTACTGGACCTATTAACTCTATCTGATGGTTGTAGGGTTGATGAGGTGGTAACTTATCGGCCTTGCTGATTGAAAAAACATCGAGGAAATTATGATAGATTTCTGGTAGAGTTGATTTAATGGCTTCAATGTTGATTTGGTCGTCCTCATCATCTTCAAGAGAATCTGTTGAGGGAAGACCAGAATTGAGAGAGCATAATTTGATTACTTCAAGGCAATTTATATCCTCTTCGAGTGAAGTCATCGAGCTAGAAGGGTTAGCAAATTGCTCTTTTAAAGAAAGATCAGATGCTTGCAAGTCATCTGGCAGAGATTTGTCCTCTAGCAGGACATTGTCAGGCGGGTTGTTTAATTCCCTATTGACATGCATTGAAGAATCAGAAATATACTTAGTCCGTGGGGTGCTCAATCCCCGTATCCAATCAATTTCAGGATTCCAATGCGTTAAAAAGTCATGGCCAAGAATGGTATCGTCCATCCTTGGGGTGTCCAAGACAGATAATTCCTACTCGAAGGGGGGGAAATTCGGAAAGTTGAAAACCCATAAAACTTTCTTACTGACCCAATATCTGTGTACCTCTGATTCGACCAAGTAAATTGGAGTTCGATCGATATCTGTAAGTGTCAGCTGTAACTTCTTGGAAAAATATAAACTGACAAAAGAAATTGAAGCTCCAGAGTCTATAAGACAGCTGAAAGGGGTATCCTCCTTAAAAAGAATGAATCTCAAGCAGTTTAAGGCAACTCCAGTCCTTAAGACATGGAGGTTCTGTGCACTGGGCCAGATAAGATAGTTTTCCTTGCACACAAGTAAACTATCTACTAGTTTTTTGACTTCGAACTAGTATCTTCTCTTTCCTTCAATTTTACACAATCTTCCAGCTTGTGCTTACCCCCGCAATACATACATAACCCATTATATGCTCGCTTCTTCTTCTCAGCTTCTTTAAGCTCCCCTTTAGGATCCAATACTTTGCTGATATCACCTGGGGTAGAGCTTTTTGGTCAAGGTTTGTCCTCTCCCTTGTTGGGTTTGGATTGAGTCAGGAAGGATTGAGTTGTTTGTGGGTGGGAAGAAGGTCCCGACTTAAAATTTAGGCCTTGAGATTTGTTGGAGTATTGACGATGTTGCAGTCGTCCTTGGTAAACGCCGTCAAGCTTGAGGGTTTGATCCATTAAATCCGTTAAAGTAGTCATTTTCTGACCATGAAGATTTAATTGATCCAGAATCCTCAAAGGAAGTCCCTTTTTGAAATGATACTTGAGAGCAGCATCATTCCAACCTACTCGAGTTTGAAGCGCTCTGAAGTTCGAGATATATTCAGAGGCTTTACCATTATCACTCATGCAAAGAAAATCAAGTTCAATTTCTGCGTTGTCAGTTTCATTAGGGTCACCGAACAACGTGAAGAGTTGATCTTAGAAATTTTCCCAATTATTAATAAGTAAATGGGTTTCCGTCGAAGAGAGCATGAGAAGATAAGGTTCGAACCATCTTGCTGCTTTTCTGGCCAGAAATGAAGAAGCATAAACAACCTTCGATCAGTCGTTATTTAAGGTTCGAGGGTCATTATGGAACAGGAGCTTGCAGGTTTGCAAGAAGGGCCGCAATCTGTCTGGATGTTCTCCATTGAATTTATCAGGAGATTTCATAGAGGGAGTTTTGAATTTAGATCCCTCTGAAGATGTTGAAGTTGAAAGAGTCTTCATGAAAAGTCTCATGAAATCTTCCAGAGAATTAGATGGTCCAGGTTCTGAAGGGTGACCAGAAGGGTGGTTAGCAGGGGCGGATGGTGCCTCGTGCATTGTATCCTCTCCTTCTTCATCATCACTAGAATCATCAAAATCTTGTGGGATGTCTTCTACATATTGGACTGAATGTTGCCGTTCCCTAAGGTCGAGTGGCTCCAAGGAGTGAGTGCGGGACACAGGCCGTGTGGCTGTTGGCCTGCCTCTGGCGCGAGCTCTAGTAGTAGCGCCTTTAGGAGGGGTGCGTTGAACAGGTGCCATTTTAAGGATTAAGAGAAAACACCTGAAAAGGGACGCAGTAGTGCAAAGAATGAGAACTACCAATAATTAAATTATACTGTCACCGAACGACCTACGCACAAGGTTGAGGATGTTCCTGCAAGTGAGATGAAAGGTTTAGATACTTCTTCGAAGCACAGAGGGATGGTTCGAGGAAGTGATTCTAAGATGACTCGAAGGAAGATCTACTGCTTTTAGATATGTTAGAGAAGAATCCTAATATAGTTTGAAAGGTAATATTAAAATTCTTACAATCTCACAAAGGGTTGGAAACTCAACAATCAAGATTTAGGATTTAGAAGTGATTATTGAGAAATGAAAGAAAGATACAATAATAATGATTTTCACTTTAGAGTTTTACCACTTTTAACTATAAATATGTTTTATAATATAATTCTAAGGAATATCAAACCAAAAACCCAACCCTTTTTATATCCTTTACTCCTCCTCGCATTGACCTCATACCCATCCACTATTCCGAACATTACAAGCCATTTAAAATATATCCATTACACTTGGACCCTCCTCACTAACATCTGTTAGCCCCTTAATCCTTCACTAACCACTCTGTCCATGCTCACTACCCCTTAATAACCCACAGACATTTCATAAACCTTTTAATGTACTATTATATTGAGTATTGCGCTGTGCGTTGCTTATTGAGAAAAAGACTAAGACACACTATTTAGAAATTGACTAATTTAGATTTAGAGTTTAGACTAGTGCAGTTGAATAGCGAGTAGACAAAGGAAAGTTACAGTTGCTATGGAGAATTTCTTTCTGCGCTTTGAGTATGGATTTGAGCCCCTTATTATTGATTTAATGAGCTTCTTTTGCCTTGAGTGTCACGTGGCGCGTGACAGGTATAGATCTGTGTTATCATTTATTGTGATGGAGGGTCCTTACTGGAGGTCTGGGTGTTGAATCTTCTTGAAAAGGACACCATGGGGAGGTGATGGGCCCTCACAGTGCTGTAATTGCTGGTGATAGCAGTGACATCATCTGGATTGAAGGTCTGTGCACTCCAGTGGATTTGGGTATAAGTAAGGAGGGATTTTGACAGTTATTTATCATCATTCAATTACTACAATTCAAAAAAACACTACTATACAATTATTAGCATTCAGAAATATATTATAAATCCATTATAAATTGATATTATCTTTATATAAGCTATAACTATATTTTATTCATCTATTTTCCACAACTAGCACACATTTAAATACAATTATTATGAGTTTTATTTGAGTATAACTATTTTATTAGTCTTCCCCTGACGTTTAATCACTAAATCATTTATCAATAAGTAGTAGGACCATAAATAAACACTATTATATCATACTTATATACTAGACTATAATGACATAAATGCTGTTTCTTGTGATGATAAGGCCGGTCTTTTGGGGAGTGTTTCAGGGATGGAGCTAAAGATAAAGATGAGGAAGCAGGACCAAGTTCTGGGGACCTGGCTGGAGATCTAGAGATGTATTTGTGTGAAGGTGAAGGTGGTGGTATAGAATAATTGGGGTCTCTGTCACTTTTTTTCTTTTTGGACTTACAATAATCACAGGCCCTGTTGTAGAGTTTGGCTTCAGGAGTTGGAAGAGTGAAAGTGCAAGGTCTGCAAATGTGGATACACTTTTCACAAGCATAGTCCTTGGGAGAAGTGAGACAAGGAAGTTCTGATGTGTCAAAACCTGGGGATCCGGCCACTATCTGTGATGGGACAACAATGAAGAGAAAAGAGATAAAAGAAATTTTTTTTATCAGTGACGTGTAGATGATGAAGAGAAAGTGGAAGTTCAGTAGGGCGGTTGTGGAGTATTTTGCATGGAATTGGCTGTGTCCTTTTTAAGAAAAGTGTGGAAAGTCTGTAAAGCCTTCAAACTGAAAACTGTGGCCAGTCCATCAAGACTTTAAACTGATAAATGGTATAGTCCCCCATGACTATAAACTGAGGATGGTTTGGTGAGGAGTATAAACTGATAATGAGTGTTGGTGTGATTCTGGCAGAGGGCATCTAAGGGGGAGTCTCTGAATTTAATTAAGGCAAGTGTGGGGATAACTGATGAGCTGGCTGCTCTGTAAAACAGCTACCCCAGAATTTTAGTTTATTTTTTTCTATTTAATGGTTTGATCTCTGGTTCTGTCTTTATGATTTAGGCTCTGAGTCCCCCAAGACTATAAACTGAGGGTTTTTGAGTCCCTCAATACTATAAAATGAGGGCTGTTAGTCCCCCAGGACTTAAAACTGAGGATGAGTCCCCCAAGACTTTAAACTGAGGAATTTCTTATGATTGGATACGTTCAGGAAGTCTGGAGAGTGGTCAAGAATTTCATTTCTAAGTCAAAAGGTTTAATCAAGAGTCAAGTTACAGAAGAGATTCAAGAGATGAAACAAAGTGTTCAGCACTAGTCTTGAACTGGTGGATGAGGTGTCTCCTTTTCTCAGTTTCCTGTGGATCTTTAGCATGAGTGGATTGGAAGTGGTTTAGAATAAGATGTTTTTTTTGAGAAGAGTGTTTTTGGAATTTGTCCTTGATGGTGGGCAATTGATTGGGTGGTGGTTCTTCGATGGTTCCCACATTGTCATCATCACTGTCTTGATGAGAATGAACTGGAATTTTATCAGCTTAAATTTCAGTGTGGAGAAATATTGGTTTTACTATCAGAAGGACCAGGTATGGTAGAGCTAGTGGTTGTAGTGGTGTTGGCACTCTTTTTTGAAGGGTGTAACTTGTTGATTAATCTGGGTATCAAGATGGAAGGTCTAGATCTTTTGGTTTTACTGGAAAATGGAACAGGTTTAGGGGGAGCTGAATCTGTTGCAGATGGTAATGGACCAGTTCTGGTGCAAGATTTCTTTCTGGAATAACAGGCATCACAAGCAGTTCTGTATGGATGGATTGGTGGTATTATGGTAGAGATGAGGTTATGGTAAATACAGTATAGACAGGGACCCATTTCAGAGATGGATTTTGAAAAATGTGTGAAAATTGTGGTTTTGGTGAAGGAGAATACATATATTCTCAATTGGAGGGAGGATGTGGTCTTCCAACATTGGAAGAGGCCTTTGTTGGTCTGTTTGGAGCTGTTTTGGTATGTCTTAATTGACATTGGTTGAATAAATGGGTGTTTTTCTGGTTTTATTCAGTGAATATTGAGACTATGGGTATATGGGTACTACCATTGGATAGCTCTTATTTTTCTCTATATTTCATGTCTTTATGACATTTTTCATATTCAAGTTTTAAGGGGTCATTTGCTTACTTTTAAGTTATAAAAAGATAGCTGTTTAATTTTGTTTTTCATGTTTTATGGGCTAACATTAAGTCTTAGGGTTAAGTGCTTAGTACTATTAAATAGAGCTAATTTGGTTCTATATTTTATGTCACAATTTTGTCATAGTTCAATTTGGTGTTTTAAGGGTTTTAGTAGTTGTTGTTGTTTTATATAAGTATTTGGGGCTTTATTAGGGGGTTTCAGTTCTGGCAAATCCACACTTAAATTTGACCAAATCTGCACTTATTTAAGAGTGGATTTCCAAAACACACTATCCCCAATACTGGTGGATTTCAAAATGAAATAAGTCACTTATTTCACTCAAATTCTCACTTTCTCAACCAAAAGTGCTGATTTCACCATCAATTCCCATTTCACTTATTTTTCAGCATCATCTCAATCATACACAGCACTCCGCAGAATAACACTTCATAACTCAAAACATCGAACATTATTTTCATTTTCATATCATATCATATAAGATTCATGCCTTCCTCACTTTCAAATCGTGATAAATTACATAAAGCAATGACTTTCATGGCTCTTGAACTGCTCTTGGACTCTGATTGCGATTCTGATTCTGATCTAGATGAAGATTTTTTCTTTTTTAAAAAAATGGCCACGAAACGTTACCTTCTTCCCAGAAAGCCTCAAGTACACCATCCAAACACTTCTTAACCTATCTACACCCAGTTTTAGACAGTTGTTCAGGACTTCTCCAGAATTTTCTCTTAAATTGCTTGAGCATATTCAGGATCTTCCCATATTTCACAATAATTCTCAAAAAGAACAATGACATCCTTCAATTCAATTGGCCATCACACTATGTCGTTTGGGTTCCAATGGTAATGAAGCCGCTTTGAAATGTTTTGAAAATGTCTTTGATTTAGGGTATGGTTCAGTTAACACTTATACCAAAAGATGCATCACTGCCATCAACTCCTTGGAATCTCAATTTCTCACCTGGCCAAAAAAAGAAGAGCAACTTGAACCATCTCAGGTTATGCAAGCAGAGTGCTTCCCAGGATGTATTGGTTTGTTGACGGTACTACTATTCCTTTGAGCCAGAAACCTTCTCAAGGTGAAAAAATTAATTTGACCGTAAAAAGAGGTAGATTATTTTTAACTCCTTTCATTCTCTTTTAAATTAACACAAACAACTGTATCTTCTTTATAGATATTCAATTTCTGTTCAGCTTATATGTGACATTAAAAAAAATTTATATCATTCTTTTCTGGCTATCCTTGCTCATGTCATGACTCCTACATCTTCCAAAGAATGCGATTTTCAAATGAACCTGAAAAATTCTTTGATGAAGATCAGTATCTTCTTGCAGACTCTGCTTATTAAAATGGAAAGTATGTACTTCCTGCTTTTTGGGGAGCAGCTTCAGAAAACAGTCAAAATGCCAAGTTCAACAATCATTTGGCAAAGTCAAGAGTCCGTATTGAACATTCTATTTGAATCTTGAAATCCCATTTTTCTAGTTTAAGGGAATTAAAAAGTCCTCTTATAAATAAATCTGAAATGGAGACGGTGATAAACTGGATTCTGTGTTGCACTATACTTCATAACCTGCTTGCTGACCTGAAAGATTAATGGTTAGAGCTGTATGAAGATGAACAAGTTGATTCACCTCTGACTTTATCCAACACTTCTATTTCTCAATCAACTAGTATAAGGGCAAAAGTTCTTCCAATAACACTCCAACATTTTTCAGCACAATTTTAATTTTTTTTCATACTCTTCAAATGATCAATTTTCATGTTTTATTCACTAGGAATGGAAATTTTTTTGGCATATTTATTTTGTTTTTGAATTTGCTGTTAAAGTTTTATTTTTTTATCTCTCTGTGTTTTCTTTCATCAACTCAACATGAAATCGCATATATTTTCAGTTGCTCTCTTTTTTTTCTTCACCCATATCCGTTTCCTCCTCTCTTCTTAAATCACTCAAACAATTTAAATTCTATTTCATTTTTCTCAAATCATCTCTCCAAGTAAGTCATTTTTTCATTTTTACATAATTTTTTGCTAATTTTTTTTTTTGGTTTTTTTTTGTTTTTTTTATTGTTTTTTTTTGGGGTTTTTTTGTAAGTGCTTTTTTTAAATTTATAGGTAAAATTAACCTTTTTTTTCTCTCTCCCTTCCCTCTTTTCTCTCATTCATCCTATTCTTTATTCCCCCTTGGCCTGGGCTTTTTCTGACCTTTACCCTCTCCTTGGAATGGATATATCCCCCTTTCCCCCCCTTTGGCTGCCATATTCCCCCCTCCTTGGCTCACTCTAACCTCCCTTTTCTCCCTCTTTGGTTTCATCTCTCCCTTTCTCCCGCTTTTTGGTGTCCTCATTTCCTCCCCTCATTCATTCCTCTCCAACCCCCCTCCCAATAACCCCCAATCCCCCCCTTCGATCCCCTTCAGAGCCCCCTCAAGCCCCCCCTGCAATCCCCCCTTCTAACCCCCTCAAAATCTCCCGAATCCCTCCCCTCAATCCCCCCTACCTCTCCCCTCATTCCTCCTAAATGATTTTCTACCGAATCATTAAGTTAATGAACGATTATAAATCATTAAGGTAATTAAAAATTACAATTATTTGTTCAGTAACTTAAAAATTTGTTAGCAAATTGTTAAGGAGGAATGAGGGGGGGGTTTTGAGGGGGGGATTGGGGGGATTTTGAGGGGGTTAGGAGGGGGGATTGAAGGGGGGATTGGAGGAGGGATTGGAGGGGGGATTGGAGGGGGGATTGGAGGGGGATTGGAGGGGGAATTGGAGGGGGAATTGGAGGGGGAATTGGAGGGAGGATTAGAGGGGGTATTGGAGGGGGTATTGGAGGGGGGGATTGGGGGCTTCTGAGGGGGATTGGAGGGGTTCTGAGGGGGGGATTGGGGGGGGGGGGGGTTATGAGGGGATAGGAAGGGGGATTGGAGGGGGGGACTGGGGGAGATTGGGGGGATAGGAGGGGGAGATTGGGGGGAATTGGGGGGGCTATGGGGGGGATAGGAGGGGGGATTGAGGGGGTTATGAGGGGATTGGAGGGGGGGATTGGGGGGGATTTGAAGGGGGTATTTGGGGGATGTGGAAAGGTTGGAGAGGGGGTTTGTACAAGGGTTTTGGGGAGGTGGGAGGGGGGTTTGGAGGGGGGAATTGAGGGGAATGGGGAAGGGATAAAAAAAATTTCACAGTTTTTTTTATTTTTTTTTTCTGAATTTTAGAGAAAAATATTCATCAAGTTCAAGTGAAATAAAAATATTCTTATTTGTCTTTTGAGGAATTTATTTTTAATTTAAATTAAGTGAATTTTTTTTAATGTATAATTTTGGGTATTTGAAAAGTAACAATTTTTTATGTAGAAAAATACATGTCTTTAACTTCAGATTCACCAATTATCTCACTCTCTTCTTCTTTAACTTCATTATCATCTTCAAATTCAACTTCTTTTCAATCATTATCTAAAACATTGACAAACAATGAAGACTATCAAAATAAAAGATATTTAAAAAAAATTCACTATGATCAAATATTTGGCCATATTTCAAAAATCAAGTACTATAAAACTAAATTTGAAAAAAAAACTTTCTAAAAAAGTTACCTGAATATATACATTATTTAACCAAAATTGGAGGTGATGAAGCTAAAGCTGTAATTATTAAAACTTTCAAACCTCAATTTATTTTTGAAAACCATTCTTTTAATGGTTTAAAAGATGAAACATTTAATCAACTCTGTGATCTCATCATAACACTCTATCAAATGGCTTTGGTTTGCTTACCTTTAAGGAATAAGAATTTGTTGGGTGGTCTTATGATTGGTATTGGATGGAGACCTGGATTTAATAAAGGTTTTTCTCTTGGTATGTTTAAAATTTTTTTCTGGATTTTTTAATATCATATTACTGAATTTAATTATAAAGGCATATATTCTTTACTCAGATCTTTACCTAAATCTGAATTAGATAATGATTTTCGAAAATGGAATACATTACCATCATTTAATTCATTTTTTGCTCTTTGAGTTAAAAAACTCTTCAATAAAGCTTTTGAAAAAAATCATGAACTTGCTACAAGACTTGGAATACCAAATTGGTGTGACCCTGAATGGGAAGATATTAGCAGTGATTATCTAATGTTTTCAAATGTTATAATCACTCATTCTGGATTTAATAACCAAATTCACACCAAATCAAATGACACCAATTACCTTAATTATGGAATTTTCTTATATATTAATCTTATCACTGGACAACCTATTCCGTCACCTGCTAAAATGAAAGGACATGGATTATATTTCCTGGATCATAGATGTATAATCAATTTTGGATTAGGAAACAGAATCATCGAAACAGTTTGAAATTCTTCTTACGATAATCACCAAACCACAAAGGCTCCTCCAGGTTTGGAATCTTGTCAAGACTTCACACATTTTGGTTTCTCTTTCCAGATAAGTCAAAAGTTAATCCAACAAACAAACAAGTTAAAAAAAGAAGAAAAATTTAATAAATTTAAAAATTCTTTAGGTAGATCTAAAAAGTATGGGGATTTGTAGAGTCACCAAATATTTAATATTCTTCCATAAATTATTAATAAATAAATCTAATATGTCACTTTACTAAATTAAAGTAATGAGCCAATGACCTTGGGTTGTATAAAAGGTAATCATGACAACATTAATTTGTTTCATGGGGCTCCTCTAGCCTATACCTGTGGAAAGTCCCAAACTTAGTTTCTAGACTTGATCTGCATTTTGGCATGAGGAATGGTCATTACTTTAAAAGTAGTAGATTTGACATATCTTATTTATATATTGATTAATTTATTTAATTATATTAAATTTTGGTGACTTTCACCCTTTACTTCAATAAAATGCAGGGGAGGGTATTTCGAAATTTTTAAATCTGAAATGTGAAATTGATGACTTAGAAAAATTTGGTGGTATACACCCCTTGTTTCAATAAAATTCAAGGGGAGTTATTGCCTAATTTTCAAAAGAGATATGTAATTTTAATTACTTAGCAGTATTTAGATAAGCAAGCTTATTGAATTGAAATTAAAGATAGAAAAGTTGTATTATATTTTCAAATTTTTGTCAAAAAAAAGTATAACCAAACTTATTGACTTGAATGTAAAGATAGAAAAATTGTATGATATTTTCAAAAATTTGTCAAAAAAAAAGTACTATATTCAAGAACTTTTATAAGTCAGAATATAAAAAAATATTACCAAAAATAAATCAAACAAAATTAATTTAACTAGAAAAAAAATTTATCAATTGAAAAGGTCAAGAAATATTTTAATGTCCTCATAAGATTGGCAATTTTCTACACATTCCATAATGAAATCTTTTTTTTAAAACTTTCTTATTTTTCCAATTTGCAAGTAGCCATTTCTCTTTGAAATTAACAGTAATTTACTCTTTCCATCTGCTCTGCCTCAAATTTTTTTTCTCCCAAATCTAAGGCTTTCTGATCTTTCCTTATAATATGATCAAACTTCATCTTCTCAAAGTCAAGGGCATTTTTGGCAATACAGCTTTTTGCTACAAAAAAAGAAATGGAAAAAAAAAGTTAATTAATAAGATATATAGTAAAAAAATCTTACTTATTTCTTTTTTTTCAAAATAATACTCAAGGGAGCCAATTGAGCTTGTTGAAGTATTACCACGTTTTAAAAGATGGTTCAAGTTATTTGAAGTTGAGGGTCATTTCTTTAGTTTGGAGTTTGAACAATAGGCTTCAGGAAGTTAATCTAAAGCAGCATCTAAAGCGGGATTCACATTTCAAGAATCACAATTATTTAATGGAGTTTGAGTTTGAGTAGGAGGAGACTAGAAAAAAAGAGAAACTTAGAGAAGAATTGAAGAAAAAAGAAAAAGTAAACATAAATCTAAATTTTAAGGTTCTGAGGATTCAGATCTGCTGTGATATAATTATTCTGCTTGATAGTCAGGATCATCTTCAGCTGAACTATGGTTAGAAGGTGGAGGGGATTGATCTCCTTCAAGTAAAGGTGTGTTGGGAGGATTATAGGAAGGTTTGGATCCAGAGTGTATATCCTTAGAAGTATCGTGTAGAAAACAAGGGTTTAAATCAACTTGGGAGCCAAAAAGACTATCCACTTCCTCATAGAAAGGACACATGACATTGAGCTTTTCAGAAACAGTAGTAATTCCCATCTCCAAATCATCATCATCAATACCAAAGCCAGTTTCATTTGCAGCATGATGAGCCTTTTTATATTTTGATTGATAAATCTTAAATCTCTGCTTAATTTGTTTAGGATTAATATCGATTCTCCCCCTTGTTTTCTTCCTTACTTCATTTGCCATTATTAAGTAGCTATTAACCTTTGAAGAAGGTGGACGTACAATATGAATGGAATTTTCACATCCAAAACATGCATCATAATTTTATTTTATTTTAAGGATGTTGATTATGATGAGATAATCATCCTTTTTTAGCTGACCTGACTTTGATTTTTCAGGTGTGGGGCTTGCTTTACGAGGAGAATTTTGTGATGAAGCTTATTTTGAGTTACCTTTTGAGATTTGGAATGTCTGGGAGGCATTCTAAAACTGGTACATAACAAGAAAAGAGATTAAGAGGTAGAAGAAATAAGTAAAAAAGAATGTAAACATTCCTGGTCAAAATGTTATAATAAAATGTTGAAAATTTTAGGAAGGGGTGTGTGCCAAGAACTAATGGGTAGGGAGTGAGAAAGGTCAGTGTGTCAAATGTTACAGGGATGGGGTAAGAAACAAAGGGATGTTGTGGCCAACATGTGGTTGTGAAAAAAACGGGAAAAAAGTGCTTATTTGAGGTCATAACTGACACCCTTTTTTGAAATAAGTCACTTTTTTGCAAAATTTAAGTGCTGATTTGGTTTGAAATCTGCACTTAAGTTAATTTCAGATTTTCCAGAACTGAAACCCCCTATTGGGGGTTTTTGGTGATTTTCTGGCCTCAGGGAGGTCTGGCCGCTTCTAGGCAGGCTGCCTGACGTTGGGTGGCCCACCTGCCTTGATTATAGAAGGCTTGGGAGCGCTTATAGAGGGTTTTTATTCAATTTGGCTTCCAAAAGCACCAAATTTGTTGCTGTGCATGGATGTTTTAGATGGTGGTCTGTGTGTACATACTGAAGAAGGCATTTTGGGGCAACTTTAATTATCATGCAACCATCCGGAGGTAATATCATTGTTTCTCACTCAGTTTTCACTTTTTTTTGGCCACAATTGGCTGTGTTTGTTGCAAGGTTAGCTCTTCATTTAAATCAACTTTGGCAACTGGTTTCTCTGGTGTAGCTTTGCAACCTGCATCAAGTATTTTTGCTGTTTTCTGTGCAACAAGTGCACAGTGTTTTGGTTTTCTGGTGTGGATCTTTTTGCATTTCAGGTTTCTGGTTCTTTGGTTCTCATTGGTCTGCTAATGGATACTGTCTTGACTTGTAAAGCAGTCAAGGAGTTTTTTGGAAGGGGTATAGTAATAGTCTCTAATTTTCTGTAGCAAATAAATCTCACCTGGTATTTATTAAAGGAACAGAGGTTTTTCTCTCCAGTTTTACTCAAAATCCCTTGGTCAAGGCCTATAGCTAGAACTATAGGATTATCTACAGCATGACCAGGCTATCATATAAGGTTTATTTAACATAGTAAGGATCTCTCCTTGTGTGTTTGAATCTTTAATTAGACAGTTTATCATTGCCAATATTAATAGTGGATTTATTGTTGAAAAATATTTTAATTTTGAATAGGTTGCTTGTCATATCTGCAATTAAGTTTTGAATTCAAATTGCAGAATTGGAGCCGTTACCAAGGGACATGTATTTTGAGTGGCAGGAGGAAGTTCCAACTAAAGGTTGTTCCTTTGCGCTCCAAAATACTGGAACACCATATTACAGGATGATGTAGCCATGATTAGATTGGTCTTTGTTGCCTCCCTAATTAGCATCAACCAAAACATGTATTGGCTTTTCAATTGTATGCTGGGGAACAATGTGAAGGCAGAGATTTTTCATGGATTCCAAATAACCAAGTAAATGTCATATGGAAACCCAATGTTCTGGTTTTGGATTTTGAGCAAAGCAAAAGAGATAGTTAACAGTATATGCAATGTCTGGCAAAGTTCCAAAAGCTAGGTAGCTCATTGAGCCTAGAATTGATTGGTAATTTGGTTTGTTGAGTTTTTCTGTCAGTTTAATATGGTTGTTGATTGATGAGGATGGTAAGGGTGTGAGGAATTTGTTTTTTGATGGATTATGAGTTTCAAGAATTTTCTGAACAGGTGCCTCAATACTCATTTTATTTTTTTATTTTTATTTTTATTTTTATTTTTATTTATTTTTATTTTTATTTTTATTTTTATTTTTATTTTTATTTTTATTTTTATTTTTATTTTTATTTTTATTTTTATTTTTATTTTTATTTTTATTTTTATTTTTATTTTTATTTTTATTTTTATTTTTATTTTTATTTTTATTTTTATTTTTATTTTTATTTTTATTTTTATTTTTATTTTTATTTTTATTTTTATTTTTATTTTTATTTTTATTTTTATTTTTATTTTTATTTTTATTTTTATTTTTATTTTTATTTTTATTTTTATTTTTATTTTTATTTTTATTTTTATTTTTATTTTTATTTTTATTTTTATTTTTATTTTTATTTTTATTTTTATTTTTATTTTTATTTTTATTTTTATTTTTATTTTTATTTTTATTTTTATTTTTATTTTTATTTTTATTTTTATTTTTATTTTTATTTTTATTTTTATTTTTATTTTTATTTTTATTTTTATTTTTATTTTTATTTTTATTTTTATTTTTATTTTTATTTTTATTTTTATTTTTATTTTTATTTTTATTTTTATTTTTATTTTTATTTTTATTTTTATTTTTATTTTTATTTTTATTTTTATTTTTATTTTTATTTTTATTTTTATTTTTATTTTTATTTTTATTTTTATTTTTATTTTTATTTTTATTTTTATTTTTATTTTTATTTTTATTTTTATTTTTATTTTTATTTTTATTTTTATTTTTATTTTTATTTTTATTTTTATTTTTATTTTTATTTTTATTTTTATTTTTATTTTTATTTTTATTTTTATTTTTATTTTTATTTTTATTTTTATTTTTATTTTTATTTTTATTTTTATTTTTATTTTTATTTTTATTTTTATTTTTATTTTTATTTTTATTTTTATTTTTATTTTTATTTTTATTTTTATTTTTATTTTTATTTTTATTTTTATTTTTATTTTTACTTTTATTTTTATTTTTATTTTTATTTTTATTTTTATTTTTATTTTTATTTTTATTTTTATTTTTATTTTTATTTTTATTTTTATTTTTATTTTTATTTTATTTTTATTTTTAGTTTTATTTTTATTTTTATTTTTATTTTTATTTTTATTCACTTTCACTTTTTCTTTTTTCATTCATAAATTTTATTCTTTAAATGGTTCTTTAGAATAAAATTGCTGGATTTTTGATCAATGGCAAAAAAAACTTGAACACTCTCATAATATATTTTGTTTCTTTATTGTACATGATTCACCCTTTTCCTCCCATGGAAAAAACAACTACAATTTATTTGATTCCCCTTTTATCTCACTTCCTTTGTTGTTCAGCTGGTATATCTATGAGTCAAGTTGTCAGCCTAAATATCCTTAGGACTGAGTATTTCTTATGCTTAAAATAAGATAACCTTAAGTAGATTAAGCTTATATCTTAAAAATGAGGTTAAAATAATAATATATATTATTTTATTATATATATATATAATTATTATTCTATTATATAACTTATAATAGTTTAAATAGCTTATCCATGGCCTAATAATATTTATTAAGGTGTTAATGGAGTCATAATATACTTATCTTAAGTGATATGAAGTAATTATTGACATACATAAGCTTATATGTATACATAAATATCATATTCAGTGAAATATGCTGTATATTATGTATATTTAGGTATATAAGTGGGTTTTAGCCCCTTAATAGCCTATAACCTTTGTTTTTCTACTTATTTTAGGTGATATGGACGAAATCAGTGGACTCACAACGCCTACAGAAGCATAGACACCTATATCAGGCTGATACACCCAGTTTGGACAACTGAAATTACTTCCTTGGATGGTTATTCACGGATTTATGGGTTGGAAGGATGTTTCTGGGTTAATGTGGATGTTTGGGGATGTTATTGGGGGCTTGGAAATTTTATTTGTTTCCTTTATATGCTTTTAGTTTCATTGAATCTCCTTTTGATTGTTTATTTTACCTGTTTCTTTATGGTATCTGCTTTTATCTGGATTTTCTATTTATGGTATGTATCAGTGTTATTATTAATAGTGATGGAGGGTCCTTACTGGAGGTCTGGGTGTTTAAACTGCTTGAAGTGGACGCCATGGGGAGGTGATGGTCCCTCACAGTGCTGTAATTGCCGGGGATAGCAGTGACGTCATCTGGATTGAAGGTCTGTGCACTCTAGTGGATTTGGGTATAACTAAGGAGGGATTTTGACGGTTATTTATCATCATTCAATTACTACAACTCCAACAAACACTACTATACAATTATTAAACTTTAGAAATATATTATAAAGCCACTATAAATTGATTTTATCTTTATATAAGCTATAACTATATTTTATTCATCTATTTTACACCACTAGCACTGTCAAGGTTCACTTTTGGTCTAGAAGCTTTGGTACGGTGTTATATGAAGATTTTAAGGTATTATTTGACGCTCAATAATTAGATATGTATTTTCTCAATCAAGTATGATTTATTTACTCAAAATAAGAGGTAGAATTTTATAATTTATATAAGTTATAGAATTAGAATTACGTATAGTGTAAATACTAAGGATATAAAATATAATAAATAAGTTTTAATTGTTGTAGTTGTAGTAAAATGAGTTGGTAAAATAGAATGATTAAAAGACAACAAAAAGAGAGGCCTTTTATAGGCAAAGGAGAGACAAAGCACGGCAATCAAATTCTAAAAACGGTAGGAAGAGAGAGAGAAAAGAACATTCCAGAAAGCGTATTTCAAATAATAAAGTTATTCTAAAAAGAAGGCGTCAAAAAGATGTATTTACAGAGTATGTCAGAAAAACATCATTATTTTTAATATTTACTGTAAAAGTCAATCCTAAATAAGAAATTTGATTTTTTTGTATATATTTAATATTATTTGAATATTTAAATCTTATTTTATCTTTGTATTTATTTTTTAATATAAAATTTTATTTTTTCCCAACCTGTCAAATGAGCACGGTGTTAGAGAAAAATATAAGGGACAAAATTATAATTTTAATTTTAATTATTTATTTATTTAATTAATTTTTTAATTTTAACATTCTGTAATTAATTAATTTATTATAACTAATTTTAATGTAACTAAATTATAATTAAATAATAATTAAAAATGATAAGGTGCGGCTTCATCTAGTAAATAATTAATTATTTCACTGGGTAAGTCTAGTAGCCTGGCTGACACTCCCTCCCTCTAAAAAAACAATAAAAAAAAATGCTATGATTTTTTCTTTTTATACTTTTTGAGTAGAGTAGGAAGATTAGATATCTCCTTCCCAGGTATGCAAGAATCATATTCAGATGATTTATTCTTGAATCTCAATAAGTAATCTGTACCTTTCTCAGCAGTGACTATTCTGTCATTTAAAATTTTTTCAATTTCTGCTGTCTCAGTGATTTCATTTGGGGTTTTCTTTGGTCTACCCCTTCTTTTAGGAAATAAATCACTATTGGATGTGCAAGGTTTCAAAAGAGATATTGGAAAAACAGGATGTTTTCTGTCATATGGGGAATACAGAATAACTTCAACTGCATTATCTCCAATCATTCTTCTGACAACAAAAGGACCAACAAATGTATCTTTTAATTTGTTATTACCTTGTAAGTTGAAATGGACTGTAGAAATCAACACTTCATCACCCTTTTTAGAAGTGTATTCTTTATGGGATTTGTCCCATCTTTTCTTTTCATATTCAAATGATTTTTCAATACATTTTTGAGCATGATTTCTACATAGTTGTTGCATTTGAAGAAAAGATTTTAAACCAGGATGTATATCCAATTTAGGTATTTTGTTATTGAGAATTTGGGCAGGACTATTAGGAACATATCCAAGCCAGAGCTCAAAACGCTTTCTTTGAGTAACAGAATGAACAGTGCTATTATAAGCAAATTCTAACCCAGGAAGTAAGGTAACCCAATCATGAGTGAATCTGTCATTATCTTTATACTCAAGGCCAAAGGCACAATATCTTCTTATCATGTCCTCTAAAGTCTGAATCATTCTTTCAGCTAAACCATCAGTCTGAGGGTGATGGGCAGTAGAAAGTTTCAGATCACAACCACAAACATCCATCAGAGACATCCAAAATTCAGAAGTAAATTTAGGGTCTCTGTCAGAGATTATGGCTTTAGGAAAACCAGCAGTATTAAACATATGAGACCACCATAAGAAAGCTAATTCTTTAGTGGAAACATCCTTGTGGGTAGGGATAAATTTACACATTTTTGTGAATCTCTCCACAATAACCCAACAAGAGTTATAACTGTCTTTACCAGCAATAGGTAATCCTGTTACAAAATCCATGTTTATTATTTGCCATGGAGCATCAGGAGGTTCAATATGTTGCATTAATCCTGCTCTTTTACCAGTTAATCTTTTTGATTTTTGGCATGAATCACAGGATTCAACATATAATTTTGTGTCCTCAGACATATTAGCCCACCAAGCAGTGTTCTTAATTCTGATCATTGTTTTGTCAAGATCAAAATGTCCAGCTAATATGTCATCATGACAAATTTCCAAGATTATTTCTTTCATAGAAGGAGGAATAACAATAACATTACTCAACTTTCTTCTATAATATAGGTATCCTTCATCAATTGAAAATTTTCCTTTTTCCAACGCTTTTTGGTACTTTGGTGGAAGGGTTTTAATTAATGCTTGTATTGAAGCATTCTTTGGATCATTTAATATGGTGCATAACTTTTTCAAGTCAGTGTCCTTATCATATGATTCCAGAATAAGCTGTAATAGCTCTTCCTCCATATCAACCACATATATCCCATGGATATGGATAATTTCATCCTCATGATCATAAGCAGGATTAGAGTCATCATTTGGTAAGGGTAACCTTGATAACATATCCACATTTGAGTGACCAATACCAGCTCTTTGAATAATTGTCATTCTCCCTCTGTACTCTTGAACAGCCAGCTGCCATCTAAACATATGTCTATTAGGTGTTTTCAAGTTTAAAAGGGATTTAACTGCACTGCAGTCAGTGACAAGTTCAAATTTCTGATCATCTAGGTAATAATGGAGCTTTTCTAGAGCCCATACTACAGCTAAACACTCTAATTGAGTAGCACCATATTTCAATTCACTATTTCTCAAGGTTCTTGAAATATAACAAATTACTACTTCTGAAACTTTATCATTTATCACTTGTTTTTGATGGAGGGCAGCACCAAGACCAATAAAACTGGCATCAGTGTACAAAAAAAATGGTTGATCAAAGTCAGGTAGAGCAAGAATTGGTGCTGACATCAAACAGTGTTTCATAGTGTCAAAGGCTCTTTGTCTTTCACTATTCCAGACAAAAGCAACATCCTTTCTAGTTAATTGGGTAAGGGGTAAAGCTATGACTTGGTAATTTTTAATATACTGTCTATAGTATCCACACATTCCCAAAAAACTTTGGAGCTCTCTCACTGTTGTAGGAGCTTTCACCTGTTGTATGGCTGCCACTTTGTTCTGGTCAACACATATCTGTAAGCCTGAAACAACATGACCAAGAACTTTTAAAGAATGGAAACCAAATTTACATTTCTTCAAATCAAGTGTCATATTTATTTCATCCATTTTCTGGAATACTTTACACAGGTGTTTAAGATGGTCCTCAAATGTTTTTGAGAATATAATGATATCATCAATATAAACCATCAGCCAACCTTCAATTATCTCTTGATGGAATGTGTTATCCATTACTTTTTGGAAAACAGAAGGGGCATTTTTAGGGCCAAATGGCATCCTAATATACTTATAAATACCCATATGAGTGGCAATCATCAGAAAGTTCTGAGAATTTTTCTCAACAGGTACCTGGTGATATCCCTTATTACCATCCAAACAGCTGATATATTTAGCACCCTGTAAAGTAGCATGTATAGAGCTGACTCTAGGTAAAGGATAGATATAATCAACAGTATAGGTATTTAGTGCTCTATAATCACCACATAGCCTGGCTTTATCTTTCTCATAAGAAATTAGGACAGGTGAGATAACACAATATTTAGGTGTTTCAACTACCTTTTCAATAATATTCATTTTTAAAAGGGTAGAGATATTATGTTCAATATCTTTTCTCTTTGTGGGAGAAGCAGGATAAGGCTTCTTCTTTAAACTAGGTGGTATATCAGTTAATGGGCAAGACAATGAAAGTTTCATTTCCTCTTTAACTAATCCCAGTTCATGTGACCCATGAGCAAAGGCCATAGGAAAAGATTTTATCAAGTTAATGATGGAATCTTTATCCTCACCAGAAAGTTGTTCTCCAAAAGAGGCATTGCCAATTTCAGACATAAGGGCATGCATTTTCTTTGTAGATCTTCCTTTATATTGAACCACAGAATTACATGTGTTCAACTCTGGTTTTAATAATTTTTTAGGGGAGGAAATTTTAAATTTTCTCTTCCCATTCATCCCCATTGTGAAACATTGGTTTGAAGGATCCAATTTTATGCCATACTTGGTTAAAATATCATTCCCTACAATAAACCAATTGCTCAAGTTATCATTTTTCATGACAAAAAAATCACAAATAGCTCTTACAAAACCATGGTTATATTTAAAAAACACTGTGGCTTTGTATTTACCAATGGGGAACAAAACAGAGCCATACCCTCTCCAATTTTCAGAAATGATAGGCAACAGTTTAGATTTATAGTCTTGATCTACTGAGGCAAGTGCTCTTTCAGATACTAAACTTCCTCCAGCTCCAGAATCCAGAACAACTTCAATGCTGGTTCCATTGATCAAGACTGGTGCCTTAAGAGGGGCAATAACAATTGAGTTATCCTCAATGTTCTTTATGTTCTCAGCATCCTCAACTGTAGATAAATCATTATTATCAATTTCAATAGTATTTAAATAATGAATATCTTCTTCCAGCATCAAGATTTCATGTTGAGATTCATATAAAATATTGCTGGCACAATCACTTGATGTATCATCCAGTGCCACTGTGTCATCAGCATGCTCCTCTGTTTGTTCTACAAGATTTATCTTCCTGTCACAAACATGGCCTTTCTGCCAAGGCTTGTTGCACTTGAAGCAAGTGTTTGTTGCATACTTCTTTGGTGCAACAGGGGCAGAAGGTTTACCAACCTTTTCCAGAGGTTTTTGTTGGTAAGTGGAGGGTTTCTCCAAAGGGGTCCTAGGAATGAATCTTCTTGCATCATACTTATTGTTTAGAAGTATCTCATTGCAAGTATTAATGAAAGAAGAGGGTTCTTTGGAGAACTCAGTCCTAGCCACAATCAAGTCTCTCAGAGACATTGGTAATTTATAGAGGATCCTGTCCTTCCATAAATCAAAATCCATATTTGGGTCCATTGCCCTTAAGATTTTTACAAGTTTCATTAAAAACTCAATAGGTTTATCAGTAGAAGAACTATATCTAGTTTCCTCATACTGCCTTTGTTGAGCCATTCTGAACTTGGAGCCACCAAATTGTGCTTTAATTAATTTCTTCCAATCCTCCCATGAGTAGTCATTCCCATCCAGGAGAACAGATTCATACCACATCAGGGCAACATTAGTGAACAAAGAAATTAACTTGGACAAAATTTCCTCATCTGGGAGTTTGTAAGAATTTTTTAAATTATCAATTCTGCAAATAAATTGTTGCCAATCAGAAGAAGAATCACCATCAAATGTTGGGTACTGGTCAAGTTTTGGCCAATTCTTTTGATTTGAAGGAGTCTCCTTAGTACTAGCTTGTTTCTGAGTAAGAAGCAGCTGTAATTCCTCTAATTGTGCTGAAATCTCATTGTTTAATCCTTCTGTTTCAGATCCTGGTGCATCATCAGTTTTTGATGGAAACTCAGTGTTATCAACAGGTATTTCTGGATCAATTTTTATTTTAGATGAACTAGCCACAGGTACTGGTTGAGCATCCTGCACTATATGTTCCTTCACAGAAATGTCAGAATATTTTTGGTCATTTAACAATGAGTTCAATTTTTCTTCAATGGTTGTTAGTCTTGTTTTCATTCTTGGAAGACTAGATAAACTTTCATTGATAGTTGCAAAAGATAATTGATTTTTATGTTGAAAAGATGACAAATGGTCACTCAATCTTTTCAGATTTATCTTATCTATCTCTACCTCCTGGCAACAGGCAGATACAGTATCTTTTAGTTTAGATAATTCATTTTTTATATTTTGCCATAAAGCAATTTTCTTTTCATGGGTTGCTTTGTAATGAGACAATTCATCATAGACTCACTGTGCTTCACTTTTTAATGCTTGATAACCCTGATCAGTTAACAAACTATTATATCTCTGAGTCAATTTCATTTTGTTCATTATATGATTTTTCTTGGAAATAATATCTCTCAAGTGCTCATCATTAATTCTTGCTACATCTGGAGTGTTTCTCAATAAGGAAACTGAGTAACTTTCCAGACTCTCATAGAACTCAGGGTCAAGAGTTTCATCAATCACAGCCATATCAGGATTAATCATTGAGGTAGCAATTAAAAGTAATGGATTTGATACATGAGATAACTGTCTACTATTCCCAGCTTCTATAGGTCTCAAGGCTTCATCCTGCCTTCCAGATTTACCTGAAGGAACAGAGTCAGCCACAAGAAAAGGCACTTGAGAATCAATAGAGGGACGTACCAGGGTTTGCTGGGTATCACCATATTGGGCTTCCTTCTTCTTTTTCCTCCTTGATAAGGGTGGGGAGGAGTGGGGTTGGCCTGGGTGGGCCTTGATGGACCTACCTGAGGTAACTGATGCTGATTTTGAGCCAAGTAGTCCCACTGTGTGTTGAGCCAGTCCCACTGCCACTTGGACACTTCCACCATCTCTTGGGATTGGGGAGCCAATTGTTGTTGATCCCTGGGAGGAAGAGGTTTCCTTTTCTCTTGGAGAAAAGTATCTGTTCTTTTCACCCTTTCTTCCAAGGCATCTACCCTTACCTTTAGTTTCAAGCTGTCTGTCCTTAACTCCTTTATGTGGGTTGACAGATTCTTTATCTGCTGGGACAACAGCATATTTTTTATCTTGAAGCCTTTTGGAAGCTCTTCTGGTGGGTTTGTCATGGGCTTCTGATCCTGAGTATTGTCCACTAGGATTTCTACTTCTTCCATTTCTACATCCTGTTTGGGGCATGGATTTATTAGTTTGAGAAATTCTTCTTGCTAAGGGAGAACTTACAGAAGTAGGCTCATCATAATCAATTAAGTCTAGTTCTTCTTCACGTGCAGCAAAAACACTTTGATCAGTCATTTTAAGATTCTACTGAAATGAAGGAAAAGAGACAAAAATTAATTAGTCTTTATTTTTAATTTTTATTTAACAGAAATAAAATAAAAATAATAATAAAAAACTCTTTTTAGGATAAAAATCAACTTAAATAAAATTAATAAAATAAAAATTTAAAACCAGGATAATACAATCAACTGTAGAAATAAATTAGAATTTCTATTAATTTTTATTTTCAGGTTTTAAATCAACTAATTTATTACCAGGATTTATTGTCAACTGAAATAATCAAATATGAATCTTTATTAATAAATTTTTTTTAACTGATCACTTAACTACCAGGACTTAATGTCAACTGAAGTAATTTAAATATGAATTTTATTACTTAAAAATATTTATTGGATTACCAGGACTCAAAGTCAACTGAAGTAATGAAATGTTAATTATTTATTAATAAAAAAAAATATAATTGTCAGGACAATTTGTCAACTGGAACAATTAAAAATTTAAATTAATCAGGACAAATGCAACTGAAAAATTATAATAATTATTTTATTTAATAAAAAATATTATTTTCAGGACAATTTGTCAACTGGAACAATTAAAATTCAAATTAATCAGGACAATTGTCAACTGAAAAATGATAATAATTAATATTAAAATATAATTATTTTATTACCTCTGGGACTAAGAACAGTTATTGCTCTATTATGGTCAACCAGGAAAAATAAAAAAAAATATAATAATAAAAAAAAATTCCAATTACCAGACACCTCCCCCTGCAAAATGAGCAAATTAATGCCACTTACAGAGTGCTGAGTAAAAGGAAATAGGTAGCAAATGAAGAGTGAAGAGTAACCCACAAATAGTAATAACAATAATTACCACGATATATACGATCTTTAGTCAGTATATGAACTTAAGTTTTGGAGCGCGGTTCGATTCCCGTTCACAGCAAAAACTTTTATCACGTGACGTATGACGTTCGTCGTTTTCTCGCCTCCACTCGTCCTTTACAGGTACTTGTACGCCGATGGTCCCCTCAATTACGCCTCAAGTAACGTTGCGCCGTCAATATTTTGGAAAGGATCCCAATTTTCAAGGTTCACTTTTGGTCTAGAAGCTTTGGTACGGTGTTATATGAAGATTTTAAGGTATTATTTGACGCTCAATAATTAGGTATGTATTTTCTCAATCAAGTATGATTTATTTACTCAAAATAAGAGGTAAAATTTTATAATTTATATAAGTTATAGAATTAGAATTATGTATAGTGTAAATACTAAGGATATAAAATATAATAAATAAGTTTTAATTGTTGTAGTTGTAGTAAAATGAGTTGGTAAAATAGAATGATTAAAAGACAACAAAAAGAGAGGCCTTTTATAGGCAAAGTAGAGACAAAGCACGGCAATCAAATTCTAAAAACAGTAGGAAGAGAGAGAGAAAAGAACATTCCAGAAAGCGTATTTCAAATAATAAAGTTATTCTAAAAAGAAGGCGTCAAAAAGATGTATTTACAGAGTATGTCAGAAAAACATCATTATTTTTAATATTTACTGTAAAAGTCAATCCTAAATAAGAAATTTGATTTTTTTGTATATATTTAATATTATTTGAATATTTAAATCTTATTTTATCTTTGTATTTATTTTTTAATATAAAATTTTATTTTTTCCCAACCTGTCAAATGAGCACGGTGTTAGAGAAAAATATAAGGGACAAAATTATAATTATAATTTTAATTATTTATTTAATTAATTAATTTTTTAATTTTAACATTCTGTAATTAGTTAATTTATTATAACTAATTTTAATGTAACTAAATTATAATTAAATAATAATTAAAAATGATAAGGTGCGGCTTCATCCAGTAAATAATTAATTATTTCACTGGGTAAGTCTAGTAGCCTGGCTGACAAGCACGCACTTAAATCCAAATATTGTGAGTTTGACTTGAGTATAACTATTTTATTAGTCTTCCCCTGAGGTTTAATCACTAAATCATTTATCAATAAGTAGTAGGACCATAAATAAACACTATTATATCATACTAATATACTAGACTATACTGACAATTGGGGGTCTTTCCTTATATTTTACTTATTATTTAGTATATAAGCCTTGGGACGCGATTTTTACCTTAGTACAGCCCAAAATAAACCAAATATTTGAGTCTGCTGCATATTAGTGGGTCATCATAACACATTGATTGTGGAAAAGAACCCTTAAAATAATTGTACTAATTTTTTATCGTAAAAATTAGATATTTACAGTAGTAAATGTACCCAATATAAACCCAATTTCACTTGGTATTTGGACACCAATATAACACCCAATTAAGTTGGTATTTGGCCAAAACTTGGTAAGCTAATTATTCACCCTTATAGAGGTCTAGTTAAACTTATTATTATATTTTTAACAGTATTTTTCGAATTTTTCTTACATTTTATTTAAATAAATAAAGATATAAATTCAGGGTAAGCTCCATTGCTTTTTTATTAGTAATATAATTGCTAATATCTTTTGTCTACTAAATCCATAGAGTTTTTTCCTTCTGTAGATGTAAAATATTGTCATTCTTAACAATATGAGTGCTCCCCAAGACAGCGTAAGTGAAAAGCCTGCTTATAATACCACGTCTAAAGCTAACAAAAACTTTCCAGGACATCACCATTGAGGGACAACAGTACCCCCAGCCAGAAAGCATGAGTATAGAGAAAAAGGACGCCCTCTTAAAAAAGATAACTATAAAAAAGACGTCTCCTCCTCTTCAGGATCAACTTTCCCACCTGGCACAACAGGTTCTGAAGTTGGAGGAATCAAAATCTCTCATGTTCAAAGAGGTAGAGCAGTTGCAAAACAATTGCAAGGTAGGGTTTCAGCAGATGAATCAGGCATTGGCAGAATTAAAGGGAGGCCAGCCCAGTCAATCAAATCAGAAACCCCCTACCCAAGGCGGGTCAACTCACTCCCAGGAGAAAATCCTGGTAGACAAATGGAAATGGGAATGGTTTCACCAACAGTGGACAAGCCACAGTTGCAACAGAGATCCACCCCCTCATCTGACTTCCTCAGCTCACCCTTACAAAGGAAAAAAGCGCCAAAAATCAGGACTGACAACCATCCCTTGGCAAGTAGATTACCCTCTCAGATTGAAAATAATACTGATAATTACAATATAGGTAATTCTATTGATGTTAAATCTGTACAAAAAATAGAGGAGGATTTAAGAAATTTAGGTTTTAGAGTAGATACACCTGAATTGTCATTTGTCCACAATAACAGTACTATTTACAATGATAATAAAGTTGACCCTCAGTTGCAACCACCTACTAGTGAGATGAGAAGTTCACAGGAGAGTAAGAGAATTGAAAAGGAAGACATGGAATATTTTAACAATAATCCAACTGTCCATAGAATTGTTTCAGCATTGTGGAATAGAATGACTGATTGTGAGGAACAGAAAGTTAAGCTCACTAGTGATACAATTTCATCCTTGACATTAAACATTTCTCAATTAGCAACGCGTAACAAAGAATTAGAGAAAGAACATTTGTCTCTAACTCTTAAATATGATACATTGAGTAATAAATATAATGATCTTTCAAACAAATTCTGTGAGTTAGAGAAATTATATGAAACACATTTATTAAAAACTGAATCAAGAACAAAGTTATCTTTTGCCCAGACAAATCAAAGTGTCTCTGAGCTGCTACAAAGATTAACTAAAGTTGAGATTGAAACTGCCAATCTACTAATGAACCATGATAATCATAAGTATAATCAATATAATAATAATCCTTTCATTGGCAAAAGTGAATCTCATTCCTTCCCTGTACCACCACAATTAAAACCATCTGGTGGTAGTGTCAAATCTGAAAATGTAAGTCACAAATCCGTGCAGGAAGAAATACAAGACCATTTATCAAAAGTAAATGAGTTGTTGAATTTACCTAAGATTAGTGAGATAAAATCCAATCAGAAAAACTGGCCTAAAATAGATCAGTACCCAACTTATGATGGGGAAGCCAGCACTGATTGGCAACATTTTATTCAAAGAATTGACAACTTGAAATTCTCATATAAGTTACCAGATGAAGAGATAACATCAAAATTAATTTGTTTATTTAAGGATGTTGCTTTATTATGGTTTGAAGCTGTCTTAAGTGAGGGTAGAGAATACTCTTGGGCTGAATGGAAACAACTTATTGAAAAACAATTTGGAGGTTCTAAATTCAGGCTTACTCAGCAAAGACTTTATGAGAAGACTAGGTATAATCCGTTGAATGGTGACAAACCTATGGTATTTTTAATGAATTTAAACAAAATATTAAAAGCCATTGAGCCTCATATGGATTTTAACTTATGGAAAGATAAGATAATATATAAATTACCTATATCTGTCAGAGACATTGTTGTAGCTAGAACATTAAATGTTACTGAACATTCTGATTTTATTAATATTTGCAATGAAATATTATTAAACCATAAGTATGAATAAAGATATTCCACTTATAAACAAAATGTTGAACCTGTAAAAAATCAGAATTCAAAAACACTTCAGGAGAAGCAGAAAAAACCTACTGCACCTGTAGTACCTAAAAAGTATGAAACAAATACTTGTTATAAGTGTAACAAACCTTGGGTTAAAGGTCACAAATGTGAGGAAAACATAAATATTGTTGAAAATCAACATGAATCTGAAAATGAAGTAGAAAAGAGTAATGATTCAAGTGATTATGACAGTAATATCTCATATAGTGATGAAAATGAAGTCTGTATGTTGGAAGATGATTTGTTGATCTTTTACAATCCAATATTAAATATAGACTCAAATGAATCTTTAATAAATTTTGAGGATGTTAAAATCATTAAGGATATATAAGAAGATATTGTGCTTTTGGTCTTAATTTTAAAAACAATGACAAATTCATGCATGATTGGGAAACCCTTATCCCAGGTTTAGAATTTGCATACAATAGTACAGTACATTCTGTCACTGGCAAAAAGCCATTTGAGTTATGGTTGGGTTATGTACCTAATACCCCTGCTAAAACTCTTAATAAGTTACCTAGATTGGATATACATCCAGGTACTAAATCTTTTCTTCAGATGCAGGAACTATGCAGAAAACATGCTCAAGAATGTATAAATAAGGCATTTGAGTATGAAAAGAAAAGATGGGATAAAGCCCATAAAGAACAAATGTTCAAAGAGGGTGATGAAGTCCTTATTTCAACACTACATTTCAATTTAAATGGTAATGTTAAATTGAAGGATCCATTTATTGGACCATTTGTAGTTAAAAAGATGGTTGGTAATAATGCTGTTGAGGTTATTATATATGCACCATATGATAGAAAACATCCAGTATTTCATATTTCTCTTATAAAACCATACCATTCTAATGATACTGCTCTATTTCCAAGAAGATCAGGAAGGCATAAACAGCAACCTGAAGAAATAGTTGAAAAGGCAGAAATTGAAAAGATACTTAAAAAGAGACACCTTACTAAAGAAAAGGGAGTTGAGTATCTATTAAGATTTAAAAATAAATCAAGTGAATATGACCAGTGGATTCCAGAAAATGAAATCTCTGATCTTAAAAATCTCTTGAAAAAATTTAAATCTAATTAATACTGTTCATTCAGTATATGTATTATAAAAATTATTTTTTTTATTATTTCACTCCTTAGTTTTAATTAAAATGTCTTAACATTTTTTTTTGTTTTTTTGGGGTGAGGGAGTGTCAGCCTAAATATCCTTAGGACTGAGTATTTCTTATGCTTAAAATAAAATAACCTTAAGGAGATTAAGCTTATATCTTAAAAATAAGGTTAAAATAATAATATATATTATTTTATTATATATATATATAATTATTATTCTATTATATAACTTATATTAGTTTAAATAGCTTATCCATGGCCTAATAATATTTATTAAGGTGTTAATGGAGTCATAATAGACTTATCTTAAGTGATATGAAGTAATTATTGACATACATAAGCTTATATGTATACATAAATCTCATATTCAATGAAATATGCAGTATATTATGTATATTTAGGTATATAAGTGGGTTTTAGCCCCTTAATAGCCTATAACCTTTGTTTTTCTGCTTATTTTAGGTCATATGGACGAAATCAGTGGACTCACAACGCCTACAGAAGCATAGACACCTATATCAGGCGCATACACCCAGTTTGGACAACTGAAATTACTTCCTTGGATGGTTATTCATGGATTTATGGGTTGGAAGGATGTTTCTGGGTTAATGTGGATGCTTGGGGATATTATTGGGGGCTGGGACATTTTATTTTATTCTTTTATATGCTTTTAGTTTCATTAAATCTCTTTTTGATTGTTTATTTTACCTGTTTCTTTATGGTATCTGCTTTTATCTGGATTTTCTATTTATGGTATGGATCAGTGTTATTATTAATAGTGATGGAGGGTCCTTACTGGAGGTCTGGGTGTTGAAACTGCTTGAAGTGGACACCATGGGGAGGTTATGGGCCCTCACAGTGCTGTAATTGCCGGGGATAGCAGTGACATCATCTGGATTGAAGGTCTGTGCACTCCAGTGTATTTGGATATAACTAAGGAGGGATTTTGACGGTTATTTATCATCATTCAATTACTACAACTCCAACAAACACTACTATACAATTATTAACCTTTAGAAATATATTATAAAGCCACTATAAATTGATTTTATCTTTATATAAGCTATAACTATATTTTATTCATCTATTTTCCACCACTAGCACGCACTTAAATCCAAGTATTGTGAGTTTGACTTGAGTATAACTATTTTATTAGTCTTCCCCTGACGTTTAATCACTAAATCATTTATCAATAAGTAGTAGGACCATAAATAAACACTATTATATCATACTAATATACTAGACTATACTGACACAAGTCTCTCCAAAAACTGTGAGGTGATCAAGACATGGTTTTTAACCCATTAAAATTTCAAAAGGTATCAATTTCTTGGAAATGGAGTTTGGTAGTCTGTTGTAGATATAAGCAGCTCACATATATGCTCAACCCCAGAAACAGACATTAAGTTTTCTGTCAACTAATAATGTTTTGCCACTATCAGGGATATTTCTATTGAATTTATTAGAATTTGCATTCTGGCTGTGAGTATATGGCATGAACTATTCATGATTAATGCCCTTTGAGGACAGAATATTATTGACTTGATAATTCATGTATTTGGTACTATTGTCTGAACACAGAATCTTGACCTTCTTTGATGTGAATTCTTCCAACAAATTGATCGTTTTAACAATACTTTCAAACACATCTTGTTTGCTTTTTAAAAACTTACAGATACCAAAAGATGTATGGAGATCTCCTTAGGTGATAATGTACACAAAACTTCTGGTGTTGGTTCCATTGGTCCTCTTAGATCTGTAGTTTTGTTTTTAAGTTTGTCCACAGGTCTGTCTGATGGTTTCCAAAGCTGATTTTTCTTTCTCTCACTCTTTTCTATTTTACATGAATCACAGTTGAATCTTCCAGATGGTAGGTACTCCAGTAACCCCTCGGCTCCTCCAAAACAGAATGAATGTTTGATACATTTCAGACTGCGGTGTCAAAGGTGCTTGTGCCACAGAATGAGTTCATTCTCAGGTTTGCATATAGTAAGGTCAACATTTGTCAATAGGCAGGTACTCTCAGTTAAAAACTCAGTGGATAGGGATTCAATTTAGAATTTTAACAATGGTTAAGGCAGAAGCCATTTTCTGTTTTTGTATGTAGAACATAACAACTCATTACAATGTTTATCTAATATAGTGAAATTATCATCCCTGATACCCATTTTTCCTCCTGCTTCAATGATTTCTGCTGGTGAAATAAGTGTGCCATTAGCTTTATCAAAATATAGAACACCTCTTAGTATTAGACACCAGCCATTTTTTTAACAAAGTGCATCACTCCTGCCCCTGTAATGTAACATGTTTCTGAAGTATCAGTAGCAACTTTTAGAGGTATTGGTTTTGGAAAGGGATTAAAATCAACTAAATGGTCTTTGTTGCCAGTCAGATGATGAGTCACACCAGAATCTAGAATAGGTTCAGAGAAGGAAAAGGTTTCATGCAAAAGATTAAATTCAGCACTGGTGTCTTCTGTATTTGTGACTTATTTTCCATAGAGTTCAGTTACTTTGGCTGAAGGGGTGTTTTGGTTCTGTCAGAGCGGGTAGTGAGGGCAGTAGGAATCAGTACATTTTTGCACAATTTGGGGGGTATGAGGTACTGAGGTGGAAGTTGGTTTAGCAATCATTGTAGGGAAAGGGTTTGGAAATTGTTGGTAGAAGAGAACATTTGGAACAAGAGCAGGATAATGCCCCTGCCAACCACCAAAGGCACTTATTAGGGGTATTTGTTAAGTTTGAAAATGATTATTCTTCAATGGGAAAACATTAGCTAGGTGGCCTGGCTGATGACAAGTATAGCAGATGACATTATGTCTAACAGCACCTTCTTTGATGGAGTTATCACTAGGATAAGACACAATAGAAGTAATGTTTGATGTCTCTTGGAATATTCACAATTTGAAATTATTGTTAGTATTTCAGAAGGAGTTAATAGTATGACTGCTAATTGTGGTTTGGAATCAACACAATTTAAAACATCTGTATAGAGTGGGTTTGACTTGGGGATAATCAACAAGAGTAAAAGGTTGAAAATATTTTCTGGGTTAACAATAAATCACAAGTCTGCAAGCTGAGCCAGCTTGTCCCCAATTTCTTACCCAAAAGTTGTATGGTTCTTAAAGGCTTCATAATTAATGGAAAGTAGTTCTTGCCAGAGGTTAAGATGATGTGCTGTGGATGAATGGATAAATTGTTGTTTTATGTGAGTGAAAATGGCATAAGCAGTATCAGCATCATCAATTTGTCAGAAATCTTTGTTAGGGACAGTTTTAAGGATTATTCCTTGTACAGTGGCATCATCTATAATCTTGACCTGGTATTTTTGACAATAAGTGGCAACATGAAGGCTATCACCCAGGAACCTACAAAGAACCTTTTGGACATCAGCATACCATTCAAGGTAGTTGTTTCCAGTAAGATTTAATTTAGTCTGACCTTTAGTTGACTGTTCTAAATCTTCTAGTATCTCAGTTAACGTCTTGTTTTGGAACATAGATGACGGGTTTTGGTAAGTTTTTGGATTGTCTTCTTTGGGTGGGTTTTGTGAGGTAGATGGGGTTGCCTGAGGAGGAGGAGCAGATCGTGGAACAGCTGGGTTGAATGAGGGAGGAGGGGAGTTATTAGATATAAAGGGATTAAAAGGATTTGAGGGAGACAAGTTAAAGGGGTTGGAGTACATCTTTACAAAAGAAAAGGAAAGTAATAATAATAAAAATTTTGAATAGTATTAAAGAAAAAAAATAAAAAAACAGTGTTACTGTGGTTATTAACCTAATAAAGTAAAAAGTCACAGGTTGTTTTTTAATTCAAGCCCATAACCTATTGGGAAGCTAGCAATTCTTCATTGCTTTTAATGCTAACTCCATATATACTCTGTCTTAACTATGTACATAATGTTCTTGTATTTTCTAGTACATTTTATTACTTTGTAGTTACTACTCAACAATTCTTTTAAAGGGCAGCTATCCGGTGACAACCTGGATTTTATCTGTCAATAACCAAGATTTCCAACTATAGTAAATATAAAAAAATTATACAACCTTTGGAAAATCAAAACCTAGTATGTATTTAGCCATGGATAGTATAAAACATACAACATTTGCAGTATCTTTCCCTCAGATAAGTTAGCAGTATTGTTCCCTCAAAAAACTTAGCAGTATAATGCCCTCCATAAAGTTGGCAGTATCACTTGTTCATTCTCATTATCCTTTAAGTTAGGGTAAGAATGCCATCATTTTCATTGTAAAAGTTAGTTTTAGGGTTAGATTACAGTGAATAGCAAATAATCATCACCTCTTTTCATTTCAACATTTCTAGCTAAATATCCACTCTACATACATATGACCTATTATTTTCTCACTCATGCAACCATGTAGATTTCATTTCTCATGGCTAAAAAATAAAATGACAATTTTTTTTTTAAATTTTAACATTCTAAAAAAACAGTAAATTTGAAATTTGAAACAAAGAAGCTGCCAAGTCCACCCTTTTACTCAATGAATAACATGATAATAGAAAAAAATTTGAGCAAAAAAAAGTTTTGGAAAACAAAAATAAATTACCTGGTTTCACCAAAAGGTGGATCCTCCGCCTGCTTTAATAATGTCCTCCATCCTGGCAGGCATTGATGCAATGAAGTTGTCAAGGATGTTGTTCAGTAAGTCATCCCAATCTATTTTGATGGCTTTGTGCATTTTATTGATTGTTTTTGGTTGATATATGGTTGAGATACTATCTTTGAGATCCTTCCATATTTTCTCAATGGGATTGAGATTGGGTGACTGGGCTGGCCAGTTAATCATTTTTTTCAAGTTGACAACACTTCAGAGGTCTTGAGAAAGTTGGAAAGTGTGTATGGGTGCATTGTCTTCCATTAAGAGGATTTGGTGGCTGTTTTCTTGTTTGGCTAACCAGGGGATGAGTTCATGAATGTATACATTTCCAATGAAGGCTTTTGTTGATATCTTTTTTTCAGGAAGAAACAAAAGGGGGCCTTTAAAATTACCATGGAAGGCTCCCCACACCATTACATAAGATATCCCACTCTAAAAATTGGGTTTCAATCATTCCTGTAAGTATTTTTCACTTTTTTGACACCATATTATTTGATGCCTAGTTGGCTTCCAAATTTCAAAGCTAGACTTTTCAGACCAAAGGACAAGCTTCCATTTGTCTACTGTCCAATGAAGATGCTCCTTCACAGACTTGAGGTGGTGTTTTTGATGCAAGGTGCTCAAAAAATCTGCTTGCAAATTGAAACAAGGACTATGTGCACGTTGAAAAAGCGTTTGGGGAGAGATTACAGTGGTAAGAGTGTCCAAAATTTCTGCTAATAACCCTTTAAAACCCTTGCTAATGTTTCAAGTGATATCTTTCAAGTCACAGTTGGAAGAAAATGATGGAAGGCCAGGTCATTTGGGTGTCTCCACTGTCCCATGAATATCATGGCACTTGATAACACCACAGAAAGTGGCACAAGAAACATTAAAATAGTGGGAGATTTTGCATGGAGTTGCACCCCAGATTGACATGCCAACCATTTTGGCTTTGATTTCAGTGCTCAAGTGCAGTTTGTGAGCTGGAGTCTAGGCCATGTGATAAGTTTACAGCCAAAAATGGAGGTGTGATTTTAAAGGGATAAAAAATGGAAGAAAAAAATAAGGAACAAAAAAACTTGATATTAGAAAAGAATGAAGGGGAAAATATAGTATTGACATTGAGGTGGGAGTGGTTTTGGTGGTGGTATGAGGAAGAAATGAAAAACAGGGAAAATTATTCATCTGGAGGTGATAATTGTTGGCTGAGCACTGTACATAGTTGCTTTCATATGGCACATATTATGTAATACAGGTTGTTGCTGAATAAAATATGTATTTTATGTATGTCTAATAGGTTGTTTTCAGGCTATAATATGTGGTTATGTACTATTATTAGAGGTTTAAGTTGACACCGGGTAACAATGTGCAGGTAATTTCAATATTTAGAAGTTTAGGTTTTCACTGGATAAAATTCAGGTTGTCCCTGGATAGCTGCCCTTTAAAAGCCCATAACCTATTGTACCAGTACCCAAACCCACAGGTAAGTTAGCATGACCTGTTCCACTCTTCAGTAGAAATGTGGAGTAGTCAGGTGGGTAACAGCACACTATATACAATACATTCCGTGTAACCTAACTTAACCTAACTTCTACTATAACAAGCAGTAAAGACACAGGGTCCTTTTTTGAATTTTAATTTGGGCACAGACTTTTGTGCTACAATCAGAGCATCCACACACTACCAAATTTTTTTGTTATGCAACATGGTGTAACAGTTGCACAATAAATGTGTAGCAAGTACATAAAAACTACTATTGATTTCTAGGGAACATAAAAATTGTTATGTATGTATTATGTAACTTTTACACAACTGTTATGCCTTGTGGCAAGAAGAATAGTGTTGGTAGTGACACTCATTTGGTTGTGTCAATCCCCCTTACATGAATATTACTTCTGAGTTGCACAAATTTATGATATCATTCCACACTCATTTTTCAAAATATTCACTATTTATGAGTTACATGAAATATTCATCACACATTTTGCTTAGTTTATTCAATAAAATCACTCCTTCCATGGAACTGTTTTCTTCGATCCCTTCTTCTACCATATTCATTTTTCTTCATTAAACTATTGCATTTCCCATGCCATTAAATTTCCTTGATGATTTATTAGACATGGAAGAAGAAGATGTGCTTCTTACATATTTGTTAAATACCTATTACAAAAATCAAATATCCAGTTCAACTACACCAAGACCAAAAAAATAATAGAAAAAGATTGTTACACTAGTAATGCACACTAAATGAATGACTACTTTGGGCAAGACCCTGTTTACAACAATATAAATTTTGAGTACCAATCCAGAATTAGCAAAGATCTACTTATAAAAAATTTTTAGGATCTACAGATGCACAATAAATATTGGAATTTAAAATTTGTAAGAAAAATATTTTTAAATAATATATATAAGGTTTTTTGTCTCAATTATTTTAACTACATTACTGCAGGATTGCTGTGGGAAACTTATATTAGGGGGGTTAAATGTTGACCAATCCACAATTAAATTAATTGCAGAAAAAATTATTGTACTCCAATTATCTTCCTCAATTATTTTTGCTAATAATGGGGTTATTAGACCTTTTACGTGTCAATGTTCACCTCTATCTGAAATTTTTATTCTCAATTTTTCTTAACCACATCTTAGACAACTTTCTGGATATCCCAGGCTTACTGTCATGCTGCACACTCACATCCTGTCTATTCATTCTCTCTGCTCAGAACCACTTCCCATCTCATCTATTTTTCTTCTCCTTTTCATCTTCAAATATCTCAACATGCCTTGTTGTAATAGATTGTCTAAAAGAAGGCTTCCCCCAGTTGTTCATCAAATCCCATTACTCCCTCTTTCCCCCCCTCAGCTGAGAAATCCAAGACTGTTCAACTAAAAAAGATGATCATCTCATACTTATCAACTGGCTAAAAATAAATACTAATTATGATTCTTGTTTTGGTACTGAGAATACTACTTAAGTAGGATGGCCCCCTGAATCAAAAGTCAATGGCTATCTTCTAATCGCCAATGAATTACAAAAAAAGACAAATGGAAGGATTGATTTTTTGCCTAAACAGATGTCTGAATATTTCAAGAATTACTGAGCCAAATACAAGAAGGCAAAGACACTTTCATTTTCTACTGGTTTTGGTATTACTGATATCAATATCAGTAAGGGCATTAAATCCATAGATTATCAACTTGAATCTCTATGTCCATAATTTAAAGTGATGGATGCTATTTTTAGAGAGAAAGCTGATGTTAATCCTGAAAACATTTTGGATGGTGAAGATGTTATCTCTAAACATGATGTTGAAAAAAAACTTCTCCCATCCTCTTCTTCCACTCAAGTCTCCCCTGTTCTAAATTCAAGGAATCTATATATCTTTCCAATTTATCCTTATGGTGATATAAACCAGCGTGATCCCACTCCAGTGGGTTTTTATTTCTTGTCTAGTTGCTTTCTTTTATTTTTTATTTCTAAAAAGGCTAATGAACAAACCCAGGATCCTCAAGAAAGTGAGTCTGAAGCTAGCATAAATGATGAAGAGGAAAATGTTAACTCAAAAGAAAGCAAAGACCATCAACTACTTTGAATTTCAACAGTCAAAGAAAGCAAAACAGAGATAGTTTTTCCCAAACCACTTTTTCTTTCATTGATGATTTTCTGGAGAAACTTGAATCTGGTTAGTGATAGCATACCTCTTAATAATTAAGTGGGCCTTTCATTTCTTTTGTTAATATTCCTTTTAACTCTAGTTAAAGTTGAATTTTCAAGAGATACTCTCAACTTTCAAAAGAGACAATAAGGGCTCTCTTTATGAAGGGATGATAGGGCACAAAAATTTGAGGAGAAGAAATTTGAGCTTTCTTTACAGAGGGGTGAGAGGGTACAAGACTTGGAGGAGAAGAAATTGGAGCTTTATTTAAAGAGGGATGAGAGGGAACATGAATTGGAGGAGAAGAAATTTGAGATAAAGAAAGAGGAGAAGGCTCTAGAGTACAATTTCCTATTGGATCAAATGAAACTTAAGTATAAACTTGAATATGGTTCAAAAAAGAAAGATTTCTTGAGAGAATGTGTTAAAGCTAATAAATCTATTGAGGAGATTGAATTCTTAATGAAAATGTTTGATAACTATTTTATTTTATTTTATTTAGAAAGTTTTCTTGATAGAAGGAATTAAAGCTAATAATCAATCCTTTGCACACACTCCTCACTGAGATGTGAAACATTTTATTACAACATTTTAGATTATTTGTTTTTTTGGTTAAATAAATTTTGTATTATTTCTTTTTGGTGATAATTTCATATGTGCTGACTTTTTAAAGGTCTTAGTTCTAGATGATTTTTTTTGTAAAAATTTGGTAAACACATACATTTTTTCTTCTTTACTTTCAAATCATTAAATTTAATTTTCTGAATAAAGCTAAGTCAAAAAAACTCTATATCTGTTTTAAAAAAATTTCAAAACCCTCCCGTTCATTTTATTGAAGCAAGGGGTGATTATCACCAAAATTTTTCCAATTCATCAATTTAACATGTCAGATTTGAAAATTTGGCAATACTCTCCCCTGCATTTTATTGAAGTAAGGGGTGGGAGTCACCAAAATTTAATATACTTAGATAAATTAATATATAAACAATTAATATATATCAATATCCCTAGTTTTAAAGTAATGACAATTCCTCTAGCTAAAATGTGGATTAATCTAAAAACAAATTTTTGTGACTTTCCACAAGTGTAGGCCAAGGAACCTCATGAAACAAACAAATGTTGTCATGATTCCCATTTATACAACACAGGGTCATTGGCCGATTACTTTATTTTAGGAATTTAAAATATAAGAGTTATTTATAGAAAATTTATGAAAAAAAATATTTGATGACTCTACTCATCCCCATAATTTTGTGATCTACATAAATTTTTTTATATCTGTTGAATTTAACTTCTTTTTTTTTACCTTTATTCATTTTTTGGATTAGTTTTTGACTGATTTGGAAGGACCAGCCAAAGTTAGTAAAGTCATGACAAGATTCCAAACCAGGGGGAGCTTTTGTTGTTTGGTGATTATCCTTAAAAGAGTTCTAAATAGTTTCAATGATTCCAGTTCCCAATCCAAAATCAATTATACAATTGTGATCCAGAAAGTATAACTCATGACCTTTTATTTTAGCTGGGGAAGGAATAGGTTGTCCAGTAATAGGATTAAAACAAGAGAAAATCTTCAAAGTAAGATAATTGGTGTCATTCTTATTGGTATAAATCTTGTTATGAAAACCAGAATGTAATTTTTTCAAGCAATGGGCCAAGAAAAAATTGAGTGATCCTAATCTTTGGCAGATAAAATACTAGATAATCATCAGAAAGGAGTTTCAGAAGCCTTTTTTTCTAATTAAGCAATTTAAAAACACAAAATAAATTATGTGATATTTGAAGAAATGGCTCATTTTTAAATTTCAATATCTCAGCAACCAATGAACCAAATTAAAATCTATTTATGGGAAATGAAAGATAGGCTTCAAGAGAATTATCAGTTAAAGAAATGTGATTTAAATAAACATAACCCTAATTTGTTATATGGCAACATGAAATAAAAAATTTTAAATTGGGAAAAAAAGGCTCAACTTCAATGGTTAATATCTCAGCAACCACTCAACCAATTTCAACTCTGTTTTTGGGAAATGAAAGGTAACCTTCAGAAAAATCTTTAGTATAAAGGACATTTGATTTTAGTAAATCTAACCCTAATTCTGAGTCTTATTATCAAAATTTTATAAAAACTTGAAAAGTGGTAATGGAAATGAGAACAAGAGGAGTTTAATAAGTTCACTGCCATCCAGATAATAGTTATACATATATTTAAGTATTAAATTTTCATAGAGAGAGTGAGATATCATATAGGCATGAAAAAAGGAGATGAAACTTACCTTGATTGAAAAGTAGGAAAAATAGAGCGAGAAAGATTGATGTTGAAATTTGTGAGAAATTGAATATCAAGTAAGTGAAATCCTTAAAGAGTGGGCAATGTATGTGTTTTAATGACATGGAGCCAAAAAAAAGTGAAATAGTGAAAGGGGGGATAATTATTATGCTAAGGAGGGATGAAGAGTACAGTGATGGAGCTAAAAAAGAAAGTAAAGAGGGAGAGGAAAAAAAGGTTAATTTTACAAATGAAATCAAAAATAAACACTTACATAAAAAATTTAGATACAAAAAATAAAAAAAAAGGAAAAAAACCAAAAAAATTATAATTAGCAATCAAAAAATCAAAAAAAAGAACAAAATGACTTACCTGGAGAAATGAGATGAGAAAACAAATGAAACCAAATTGTTTAAGGGATGTTGGAGGAGAAGAGAAAAAGGATATGAGGGATGAATGAAAAAAAGAAACAGTGAAAAATTATGCAATTTCATGTTGAGCTGGTGAATGAAAACAAATGAGACATCCAAAAAAGAGACATTCAGCATAAATTCAAAATAAAAATGAATATGCAAAAAACAAAAACACAAAACCAAGTGATAAAGCACAGAAGTTGAAAATGTGGAGAGTTTGAAAAAAAATTAAAAGGGTTGTGTTTCAAAAAATTGGAGGGTGGCTGGCATAATGACAGAGTATGCTGGTGTAAAAAATTTTTTGTGATTCAAGGGAGGGGAGAGCTGGTGCAGGTCTGGGATCCTCTTCTTCATAAAGATCATTGAAAAGACATATAAGCTAAAGTGTCTTCCAACCCAGAGTCAGAGTCAGAGTCAGAGGCTAAAACTAAAGTGATAGCATTCATAGCTGTGTGAAGTTGTTTCCTAGTAGAGAGGTGCTTCATTATTGTTGGTAGAAGGCTTAGGTGAAGAGTGGGAAGTGGGAATTTTCCACTAAATAAGCAGGTGGGTTGTGTGGATAGAAAAAAATGTCATGTGTTCACCACCAAAATTAAGTACCATAGAGTGATGAGATACATAAGGATGGAATCTGCAATTATAAGTCATGTGACTTGCTTTCAAATCAATCATGGATGTGATGAGTTTGGGATCAGGAATTAGGAACAGAAATTGGGGTATAAGAGGCAGGATAATACATTATTGTGGATTCCCTATCCACTAAACCTGGGGCTAGTGGATAAGAATCTTTCTCAATTAATAATGTCTGATCCTGGGAAAAAAATTACTGACCCCTAATTGCAGATCCCTGAACATTGATATCCCCTATTGAACTCACAGGAGAACCAATTTTAGCTGGACTATATTAACAGTCTACATCAAGTTATTCAAGCACAGTTTTCTGTATCAAGAAACTTAATGGTAAGCTTATGGTAGTACACATTATTAGGGAATTAAATATGGTTACAATAAAAGATGCTGGTATACCACCTAGTGTATAGGAGATTGTGGAAGTGTTTTCTGGTAGAGGGTGTTATGGTTTAGGTTATACTATGGGGGGATATGATGAGAGAGAGTTACATACTGATTCTAGGCTTCTCACAGCTTTTTAGACTCTACTTGATCAACTACAATTAACAAGATTACTTCAGGGAGAACCAAACTCAGTTTCTGTTTATCAGACTCAGATTGCTTGGATTCTTCAAGATGAAATTAATCAATATGCTGGTATCTATATTGATGATGGTTGAATTAAAGTTCCTTTAACAGATGATGAAAATGATGTTTTGAAGGAGAATCCAGTAATACAAAAATTTATCTGGGAATATGCTGTTGTCTTAGAGAGATTTTTTTTAGGATTGAAGAGGCTCATTTAACTCTTTCTTGATCAAATTTTTCTTGTTGTGTTACAGCCTTGAAAATTCTAGGCCATGTGGAATGTAGAGAGGGTAGGATTAAGTCAAGAAGAAGTTTGACATAATCCAGTCCTGGCCAAGACCCAAGAATACTACCAAAGCAAGAGAGTATTTGGACATATGTGTGTATTTTAAAATGTTTATCAAAGACATTTCTTTATCGGAAGCTACTTTAAGACGGTTATCTAGGAAGAATGAATGTTTGGAGTGGGATGAAGAGTGTGAAGGGCCTTTGAGGAGTTGAAGAAGGTAGTTGGAGAGGATATTGTCCTGCATAAGTTGGATTATGAAAAAGATACAGGCAGAATTTATTTTGCAGTTGACTCAAGTCAGATTGCAGATGTGTCGATCTTGTCCAAGATGAAAAAAGTTGGATATATTGAGCCAGTCAGGTATGAATCTGTGGTTTTACAGAGGTAAAATCAAGATATTCTCAACCTATATTAAAACTCTGTGGAGTTGTGAAAATTTCAAAGAAACTTCAAAATATTTTATGGGCTCAACACTTTGAATTAAAAGTGGGTGCTAAATTTTTAATACAAATTATAAATTCTTCAAGTTTACCAAAGGCACCCATGACAAGATGGGTAGCTTTTATTCAAGATTTTTTTTTTCAATTTATTTCATAACACTGGAAAAACACTCACTTTACCAGATAGATTCTCAAGAAGACCACCCACCAAAGAAGATTCTTACTCAGAGGAATTTGATGAATTTATAACTGTTATCAAGGCCAGAAAAAAAGGTGCTAAAGACTTTCTTACCTTATCCATGAGGTTAAAATGGCAGGTTTAATATGTGTAGATAACAAAGACCTCCCCCATGAGGCTAGAATTATAGGATTGATAAATGTGAATAAAAAAATGAAGACTTCCCCCATGAGTTTAAACTGGCCAGATCAATATATGTAAAAAACAGTGATAACCTCCACCGTGAGGATAAACTGGCTAAATGTAAAAATGTGGTAAACTATGTGCTTTGGAAGTTTTAAGATGTTTTAGATAAATTTGTCAAAAAAGAGGTTGGAGAAGTGGTTTTATATTATGATGAAGATGGTGAGAATTTTTGTGTCAGTGTATGCTAGTATATAAGTATGATTTATTAGTAAATATTAATGGTACAACTACTTATTGATAAATTATATAGTGATTAAAACTCAGGGGAAGACTAATAAAGTAAATGTTCTCAGTGTTAACTCACAATATTTGTATTGGTGCATGCTAGTGGTGAAAAATAGGTTAAAAAATATAGTTATAGCTAATAAAAAGATAATATCAACTTATAAATGCTTTAAAATATAATTCTATATGATAATAAATGCCTTATAATTTTTATTTGAGTTGTAGTAAGTAATTGATGTCCAATAACCCATCCAATCCTTCCTTACTTATACCAAAATCCACTGGAATGCACAGACCTTCAATCCAGATGATGTCAATGCTTTCACTGGAAATTACATCACTTTGAGGGCCCATCACCTTGCCATGGAATCCACTTCAAGAAGTTTCAACACCTAGACATCTGGTAAGGACCCTCCATCACAATTAATGATATAATCAACCCATAACATAAATAGAGAAAACAGATTAAAGTGGATACCATTAAGAAACAGGTAAAATAACTCATACAATGAGTATAGAATAAAACCCAAAGCATATGAAAGAACCAAATCAACTTCCCAAGCCCCCAATGGTATCCCCAAGATTTCATATTAACCCAGTAATTATATCCCAAAGCATAAATCTGTGAAAATCCATCAAACAAGCAGATTAAATTGTTCAAACTGGATATATGTGCCTGAAAAAGTGCAAATGTTTTTTAGGAATTTTGAGTCCATTGAATATTTCCATATGACCTGAAATAAGCTGAAAAATAAAGATTATAGGCTTTTTAGGGGTTAAACCCGCTTATAGACCTATATATACATAAAATAACTACATATCTCACTGAATATGAGGTTAATACATACATATAAGCTTATTTATGTCCATTACTACTTGATATCACTTAATATAAGTATATTATGACTCCATTAGCACCTTAATAGCTATTATAGGGCTATGGATAAGGTATTTAAACTTATATAAGTCATTTAATAGTGTAATAAATATATATATTAGCATAATAGCCATATATATAAGTATTATAACAATAATTTTTACTCATAATCTTAATGTAATAAAGGTTATTATATTTTAAGCATACGAAATATTCAGTCCTGGGGATACTTAGGTTGAAACTCCCTCACCCAAAAAAACAATAAAAAATGTTAAGAAATTTTAATTAATAAGTAAGGAGTGAATAGAAAAAATCTTTCTTATATTACATATACTGATTTTACAGTATTATTTAAGTTTAAACTTTTTCAAGAGTTTTTTAAGATCAAAGATTTAATTTTCAGGAATCCACTGGTCATATTCACTTGATTTATTTTTAAACCTTAAAAGATACTCATCTCCCTTTTCTTTTTTAAGGTGTCTCTTTTTATGTATCTTCTCAATTTCTGCTTTTTCAAATATTTTGTCAGTTTTCTTTTTATGCCTTCCTTATCTTCTTGGAGATAGAGAAGTATCATTAGAATGGTGTGGTTTTATAAGAGAAATAGGAAATGCTGAATGTTTTCTATCATATGGTGCATATAATAAAGCTTCAACATCATTGTTATCAACCATCTTTTTTACTACAAATTATCCAAGGAATGGATCTTTCAATTTAACATTTCCATTTAAATTAGAATGTAGTGTAGAAATAAGGACTTCATCATTCTATTTGAAAATTTTCTATTTATGGGCTTTATCCCATTTTTTCTTCTCATACTCAAATGCCTTATTTATACATTCTTGAGAATGCTTTCTGCATAATTATTGCATTTGAAGAAAAGATTTTGTACCTGGATGAATATCAAATCTTGGTAATTTATTAAGAGTTTTAGCAGGGCTATCAGGTACATAACCCAACCATAACTCAAATGAATTTTTGCCAGTTACATAATGTACTGTAATATTGTATGCAAAATCTAAACCTGGGATAAGGGCTACACAATCATGAGTGAATTTGTCATTGTCTTTAAAGCCAATACGAAGAAGCACATTATCTTCTTATCATATCTTCTAAGGTTTGTATCATTCTTTCTGCTAACCCATCAATTTGTTGATAATGTCTTCTAGAAATTTTTAATTGATAACCTGAAAAATCCATAAGTGATGTCCAGAACTCAGAATTAAATTTTAGATCTCTGTCTGATACTATTGCTTTGGGAAATCCTGCTATATATTTAACATTTGTGTCCACCATAAAAAATTAAAGTCCTTTTTAGAAACATCTTTGTGGGTAGGAATAAATTTACACATTTTTGTAAATCTATCTACAATTACCCAGCAGGAGTTATAACTCTTATTCCCTGCTATTGGCAAGCCTGTTACAAAGTCCATGTGAACTATTTCTCATGGAGTTTCTAGTTGCTCAATTTTTTGTAACAAACCAGCTCTTTTTCTGTAAATATTTTAAATTTTTGAAGAGAATCACCTTTCTCAACATATTTTTGAACATCTTCAGACATGTTGATCCACCAAGCTGTATTATTTACTCTTTGGAAGTCAAAATGACCTGCTAATATATCATCTTGACATTTAATTAACATCAACTCCTTCATTAAGGAAGGAATTACAATTACATTAATTCTTTTCTTCAATATGTAAAACAATCCTCAATGAAAAATTTTCCTTTTTCTAATGCTTTCCTATATTTTTGTGGTAATGTTTTTATTAAAACACCCATTGAAGCATTAGATGGATCATTTAATATTGTAGTAAGTTTACTCAAGTCATGATCTGAAGCATAATTATTAAGAATTGATTGCATAAATTCATCCTCAAGATCTACAAAATAAGTTCCATAAATGTTGGTAATCAATGTTTCAGGACCATAAGCTGGATTATCATCATTATTAGGTAGTGGTACCCTAGAAAACAGATCTACATTAGAGTGTAAGGTTCCTGCTCTATGTGTAAAAGTTATCTGTCCTCTGCATCATTGTAGAGCTGATTTCCATCTAAAAATATGCCTATAAGGGTTTTTCATGTTTAAAAGTGTCTTAACTGCACTACAGTCAGTTATTAACTCAAATTTTCAGTCTTCAAGGTAATAATGTAGCTTCTCAAGAGCACATTATACTTTCACTAATTCAAGTACAGTTGAACCATATTTTAATTCAATACTTCTTAAAGTATGTGAAATATAGAAAATTACTACTTCTGAAAATTTTCCTTCAATAAGTTGTTTTTGATGAAAAGCAGCACCCAAACCAATAAAGCTTGCATCAGTATACAATACAAAAGGTAATTGAAAATCTGGTATTCCCAAGATAGGGGCTGTCATTAAACATTCTTTCAAATTTTCAAAAGCCTGTTGTCTTTCATTGTTCCAAATGAAATTTTCTGATTTCTTTATCAGTGTAGTCAATGGTGCAGCAATTATTTGGTATTTTTTTATAAATTTTCTATAATAACCGCACATTCCAAGAAAAGATTGTACATCCTTTACACTTTGAGGAATTCCAATATTTTTTATTTCAGCCACCTTATTTTTGTCAACTCATATTTGTAATCCAGATACAATATGACCAAGCACTTTTAAAGACTCAAAATCAAATTCACATTTTTTTAATGCAAAGGTCATTTTTATTTCATCCATTTTCTGAAATACTTTCTTCAAATAGAGAAGGTTTTCATCTTATTTCTTGTAAAGAACTATGATATCATCAATGTATACCATTTACCATCCTTCAATCATTTCATTATGAAAGGTTATATCTATTAACTTCTCAAATACTAGAGGAGAATTATTTTGGTCCAAAATGGCATCCTGAAATATTTGTAAATTCTCATATGTGTTTTTATCAACAAAAAGTTCTGTGAGTTCTTTTCAACAGAAATTTGATGGTGCCCTTTATTTCTATCTAGGCAACATATATACTTAGCACCTTTAAGGGTAGCAAGTATAGAAGCAATCCTTGGCAAGGGGAAATATCATCTACTGTAAATGTATTTAATGCTCTATAATCACTGCACAATCTTGCATTATCTTTTTTATAAGAAATTAGCACTGGTGATACCACAAAATATTTTGGTGTATTTTCAAACTTGTCAATAATGTTCATGTTTAACAAGATCTTAATATTATCCTCTATTTCTTTCCTCTTAATTGATGAAACAGGGTATGGTTCATTTTTAAGACTAGCAGGAAAATTATTTATTTCACAGTTTAAACTAATCTTCATATCATGATCTTTTACAAGGCCAAGTTCATTTGTCCCATGTGCAAAAGCCATTGGAAATGATTTAATTAAGTTAAAAATATTTTTCCTCTCAGCTTCACTTATCTGAGTGCCAAATGATTCTTTTAAAATTTCTGTTCCTAGAAGTTACTTCTTACTGGATTCTCTTCCTTTCCAAGGAATATCCATTAACAACTCAAAGTGTAAGACTGTGTTAAAAGAATTTATTTTAAATTTTCTTTTACCATTCATGAAAATAGTAAAATTATTATACAGAGGGTCTAATTTAACACCAAAATTTGTCAGAATGTCATTACAAATGATAAAACAGCTACTACAATTCTTATTGTCCTTTACTAAAAAGTCACAAGTTACTCTAACATAACCATGTTGATTTTTAAAGAAAACAGCAGCTTTTTATCTACCAATTAGGTTTAGCACTGATCCAAAAACTCTCCAATTTTTACTTTGAAGGGGTTCAAGCTTTGACTTATAATCACCATCATCTTTCTGTAATGTATATGCAAAAACAACAGAACCAGAAGCTCCTGTATCCAATACTATATTTACAGTTTCTTCAGAAATTATTGCTGAAACCATGATAGGTGTCATTCTTAAGTTGTCAGCTTGTATATCCTTAATGATTTCAGCATCTTCAAAGTTTATTAATGATACATTTGAGTCCATACTTAATATTGGATTTTAAAAGATGAAAAAATCATCTTTCAACATACAGACTTCATTTTCATGACTTTATGAGATATTACTATCATAATCACTTGAATTTTGACTTTTTTCTGTTTCATTTTCAGATTCATGCTTATTTTCAAGAATATTTATTTTTTTCTCACATTTGTGACCTTTAAACCAAGGCTTATTACACTTATAACAAGTATTTGTCTCATACTTTTTAGTTACTAAAGGTGCAGTAGGTTTTTTCTGCTTTTCCTGCAGCGGTTTTCAATTCTGATTTTTCACAGGTTCATTATTTTTTTTATAAGTGGTGTACCTTGCTTCATACTTACTGTTTAATAGTATTTCAATACAAATATTAACAAATTCAGAGTATTCATTAACCATTATGGTTCTAGCTACAACAATGTCTCTGACAGGTTAAGGTAATTTATATATTATTTCAACTTTCCACAAGTTAAAGTCCATATTTGGCTCAATGGGCTTTAATATTTTATTTAAATTTTTTAAAAATACCATAGGTATGTCACTGTTTAATGGATTATACCTTGTTTTCTCATATAATATTTTCTAAGTTAGTCTGAATTTAGAACCTCCAAATTATTTTTCAATTAGTGGTTTCCATTCAGCCCAAGAGTAATCTTTACCCTGACTTAATACAGCTTCAAACATAAGAAAGCAACATCTTTAAATAATAAAATTAGTTTTGATATTATTTCTTCATCTGGTAACTTATATGAGAATTTTAAAATGTCAATTCTTTGAATAAAATGTTGCCAATCAGAGCTGGATTACCCATCATAATTTGGGTACTGGTCAGTTTTTGGCCATTTCTTCTGATTAGATTTAATCTCAATAATCCTTGTCAAATTCAATAACTCATTTAACTTAGATAATTAGTCTTGTATTTCATCTTGCACTGATTTTTATCTTACATTTTTTTTTTCAGATCTGGCACTATGGTAAGGTAAACTCTTACAGTCGCCTTGCTGTAAGCAGAATCCGGAGGAGATATGTGGATTTAGCTGAAAACCCCGTCCTTCCAATAAAAATAACAAAATGGGAATTCTAAATCACTAAGCTAACCAGTCTACTTGGATCTGATTGATAAAAAATAATGAAACTCTAAAATATTTAACGCTTATTGAGATTTAATGAAAGTGGCTGTTGAGAAAAGAAATACTGATAACAACAATTAAGGTGTACCAGTGAAAGATCTGAAAAGATTGACTTTTATGTTTTTATAATGATTTGAACTTTTATGAGACAGCAATAATCAAGTCCCAGCGACAAAGACCTTTCTAAAGATACCCTGTTTTGAAGTGTGATTTAAATTGTTGAATAGTATTTCTAAAATGTTAAGTATATAAAAAATATAAGGTTATAAGGGTATTACAAATTTATTTAATTTGTTGAGTAATAAAAAATGAGACTGTGGTGGTTAATGATTAAGCTGTATGATGTGTCCCCCCTCTCAATTTCTAGTTTGAGAAGCGCTTAAGTATTCCTAGTCACGTGCCTAAGTTTTCCCCTCCAGAGATCTTCCAGAGTCAATCCGGAGCCCGTACGGAGTCCTTCCGGACTTCCGGACTCAATTAGAACCTTAAAACTATAATAAAAAATCTAGAAAATTTACACATAATAGAGCTACTTCCCCTTTACATACCAAACTAATTTTCGTAGTCTGCGCAGCTCTAATTACCCTGTGAAAATTCATCAAAGTTAAGTAATTTTTGAAAATGTAAATATTTCTATAAAACTTTAAAATTTATTTAAAAATATAGGAAAAATAGTAAAAATTCTGGGAAAATTTCCCAAGGTTCTTGAGTGACTTGACTTGATACTTATAAATTTTTCAGACCGTAAAAATAAGTTTTCTCCGTAAAATAAATTGTATTTGTGTAGGCATTTGCTCATGACCAATTTCTTCATATTTTAAACTCCAATAAATTAAATAAAACCCTTTTATAAAAAATAATAACGCCAATCTTGCACGCCGTAATAACTCCATTTACGTACTTAGGTGCCATACTAAACTTTAGGCTACCACATCCTCCCTCCAATCGAGAATGCCCCCATTCTTAAAACTTTGCATAAGTGGTCGAAGACAATATTCATCTTTAACCTTCAACCACCATCTCTTTAATCAACTATAAAATTCATCTTCATCAATATGTCTTCCAAAGAACTTGTCGCTCCATGTGAACTCTGCGCTCGATACCAGGTACCTTGTTTAATGTCCAACCCTAATCTTCCTGGAAGGAAAGCTTGCGACTTATGCCATGTGAAAAAAGTCAAATGCAACCGGCCAATAGTTCCTTCTAAAACAAACGTATATTTAGGACCAGCAGCTCTCCCTGATCCCTCAACTTCTAAAAAGAGATCCAAAATTCCTGTCTTCTTAAAACAAATAAGATCAAAAACAGCTTCAAAATTTCAATCTTCATCAATGGATCCCGGCCTAATTTTGCCTTCACAAGATCCTAACCCTATAACGCCAGTACCCCCAACTAAATTTGCTGAGACTATGTTTCCTGGCTCTAAATGTAAGACCCTATTTATCTTACTAGAAAAAACTTTTAATCAAAATTGACTAAACCTATGACTTAATAACATATCTGAACTTCTAGCTGTCGAAATAACCAACACTGATGATTTTGGTAGAGTGAAGACGGACTATATCAATCATTATCCAAATTTTCATCGCTATCTTTTTCTTGACTTTACTAATGAGTTGAAACGAAAAATGATGGCCTATTTTCAAGAAACTCCAGCTAATAACCATGAAGACCTCATGAAAAGAAGAATTTAAATGCAAAGCTTTGATAATGATGTTGAACAATTTCAAAGAAATTATCTTTTCTAACAGTATAACTTGATAAAATTTTGTTTTTGCTTGGTCTTCTTTAACTTTCAACATAAATGTTGTTTTCTTTCTTCTCTGGCTTGATATAACATAAAATAAAATAATATAAATCTTGTGATGATTCCACTACTGAGAGCAAGGTTTGAATCCCTTCAGACTCCCATATACCAGTCTTCCTTCTTGTCACAGCATTGAGAGAGTGGATCTTCCTATGAGTCGAATACTCCTGATTCCAACCTCATAGGGCCCCCCACTGAGCCGAATTCTATGATTCCAATCTCGCCATAAGGTCCTCCAAGCTTCACACCAGAAATGGCCTAACACTTAGGCACTAAAAAAAATCATTCCCTAAAATCCAACTACCATCCTAACTTCTCATTCCTTCATCACAATTTTCAAACTTTGCTATATAGCAAACCCATAAAATACTTTTGCCAGGCTTCCAATAATAATATTAAATTTAGACCATGTTAAAGCGCCACAAATTTCACCTAATTAACCATTATGCTTTCTTTAGCATCATCACCACCTAAAATTTTAACCTCCTAAAGCTATCAGCACCCAATTCCAGAAATAATTGAATAACCAGTTTAGAGTCTTAGTGGATAGTGATAAATTAAAAGATTGAATTGAGTTATCCAAACAAGATTGACATTCCAGTTTAAAGTCTTGGTGGACCAAACATATAATCGATTTCCAGTTTATGGTCTTGGTGGACCAAAGATCGTTTAGGTGCATAAATAACTTGATAAATTCCTAAGTAAGGCCTAGGCTTGACCAAAGATTGAATAAATTTGATAATCCAGTTTAATGTCATAGTGGACCAAACATTTGATCGAAAAGTAATCCAGTATAAGGCCATAGTGGTCCAATGAATGTTGAATTATCCTGCAGATATTGATTTTCCAGTTTAAAGTCATAGTGGACTAAACAATGAATGAACTACCAGTTTAAAGTCATGGTGGACCAAACATTTAATTGATAAGAAATCCAGTTTAAGTTCATGGTGGACCCAACAGCTTGATAATAGTCCAGTTTAAGGTCTTGGTGGACCTAACATTTGATTTATATGAAAAGAAGTCCGTCTCCGAAAATATCCATAAAATCTTGATTATCTTTGAAATTCAGTTTAAAGTCTTGAAGGACTATCAGCTCCAAAATTTGTATAAAACCTTAAGGAAAGTCTTGAACAGTAGCCAGTTTAAAGTCTTGGAGGACTAAAAGATCCAAAATACGTAAAAAAAACCTTAAAGAACGTCTTGAACAGTAGCCAGTTTAAAGTCTTGGAGGACTAACAGATATCTTGAAGTAAAATCCCATTGGTATTGAGTTCTCCTAGACCCTGTTTCCTGTCTAAACTAAATGAATAAAGCTAAAAAGAATGAAAACTAAAAAAATAAAACTTAGAAATAAAATAATAATTTTGATTTAATTAATTAATTTTATTTTTATTTTTTTTTTTTATTTTTTTTTATTATTTATTTTATTTTTATTTTATTTTTATTTTTATTTTTATTTTTATTATTATTATTTTTTTATTTATTTATTTTTTTTTAATTTAAAATAAAAGATTTTAGAAAAGATAGTTTTGAAATAAAAGTTAAAATTTAATTTTAAAGAAAGATAAATAAATTGTGAAAAGAAAGATAAAAAAGGTAAAAAGAATTATCAAAATTAAAATTTTAAAAGATGCCCCCCGGCCATTTGATGAGCCGTACCCTCGACATCATACCCACATCCAAGTGCAACTTGATGTGGTTACACAATTTTGAGAAATTGAAAAGAAAGAAAATAAATGAAAGTTTTTAGAAGATAATTTTTATAATGATGATTACTGGGTGGGCTCCCTCCAATTTATAAAAATGATTAGAGACCACCAGTGAGCATCACCTTTACAATAATTCATTATATATATTAAAGAAAAGAAATCACAATCTAACATAAAAGAATAAAAAACAAAATAAAATAAAAAAAATCTTGAATCCGGCGTTGAGAGCGGTGTCTCTTGATTCGTTCCAGTTTATAGTCTTAGTGGACTTCCTATAATTAAAAGACAAAGCCAGGATTCAACTAGAAACAGGGAAAATTTTGGAAACGAACATTATGGGGTAATTGTGTATAGAGCGGCCAGCCCATCAATTACCCCCACACTTGCCAATATTAAATTAAGAAGGTTCCCCTGTGAACACTTCTTCAAATAAATTTTTAAAAAAAATTTCCAACACTATCTTCACCCATATTTTAAGAATTTTAAGTTTTTGAAAATTTCAAAGAAGGCCTTCTTGAATTTCGTTAAGTTTCATCATAGTTTTGTCGCCCATATGCAGTGTAACGATAGTAAAGTATTTTTGATAAAAAAGAAAATAGTTTATCCTCATTGCGGAGGTCGTCATAAAATTTTGTCGATATCATAGTTTATCCTCATTGCAGAGGTAGACTTCCATATAATTTCATAAATGTCTTCTCACACTCTTCATCCCACTCCCAGTCTGCATCCTTTCTTGTTAACCGTCTCAATGGAGCTGCCAATGAAGAAAAGTCCTTAATAAACATTCTAACATATACGCAAACACCTAAAAACCCTCTAACTTCGGTCATATTCTTGGGTCTTGGCCAGGACTGAATTTTGTTAACTTTCTTCTTGGACATAATCCTACCCTCTCTACATACCACATGGCCTAATATTTCTAAGGCTGGCACACAACATGAAAATTTTGAGCCTGAAATAGTTAAACCAGCCTCTTCAATTCGAAACAAGATTCTTTCTAATGTAATTTCAAACTCCCAAATAAATTTGCGTATCCCGGGATTCTCTTCCAACACCTGGTTATCATAGTCGGTTGTTGGTCCCTTAATTCCTCCATCATCTATAAAGATTCCAGCATATTGTGGAATTTCGTCTTGAAGGATCCAAGCCATCTGAGCTTGATAAACTGCAACCGAATTTGTTGCTCCTTGAGGTAATCTTGTTAACTGTAAACGTCCTAGTGGCGTATCGAATGTAGTGAGAGGCCTTGAGTCCGGATGTAACTCTCTCTCATCATATCCACCCATAATATCTCCCAAACCATAACACACTCTTCCTGCAAACGCTTCAACAAACTCCTCAGTACTAGGCGGTATCCCAGCATCCTTTATTGTAACCCTATTTAATTCCCTAAGATCATGAACAACTCTAAGCTTGCCATTCGGTTTCTTGATACAAAATACCGGACTAGAATAACTTGACGTTGATTGCTCATACAGTCCAGTGCGTATCCGTTCTCTGACAACTTCGATATAAGCTTCTTTCAATGCAGCCGGAATAGGAATCGGTTTCTGCTGCCACGGTTCATGACATACCACAGGAATCTTGTAAGGCTCCCCATAGGAATGCTTCAACACACCCCTCTCCTCTTCTACAAAAGCAATGGCCTTCTCTCGCTTGACCATCACATCCAACAACAACTTCTTCTCTTCTCCAGACAACCAACCATCAGGTCCAAAATTAACAACACCCAGTCTCTCAAAAGTGATTCTTGACGTCTCAGAAAATTCAGGCGGATTCTTTACCAAGGGACTTTCATAAGGATCTCTTGATAACCTTGGTCTTCTCAAAGGTGGATTTAATTCAGTAGGTAGAGGTTCATTAATAGGTCAAACTTTATTTGCTACTTTCTTATATTTGGCTGCGTCCACATCTAAATAAACTTGAGGTAAAACATTTACTTTTGTATCGCCATTACATATTTCATCAAATGAATCTTCTTCATTGCCAGAATCAGAATAAGAAAAATTAGAAAAATATTTTATTTCATTTTTAAATTTTACCCTTTTCTCCTTTCCCTCGTCTAATTTATAAACAGATTTTCCAACACCTTTGCTTCCCTTATCCAACATTAAATCACCCGTAAAGAAAGTTGGCAGTTTAACCTCTTGCTGGAGGACCGGAATTGAATTTTCACAAAAATTATTTTATTGTTTTTTAATTATACCAAGATTTTTTATTGGATTTTGATAAGATTTTCGCAGTTTACCCTCTTGCTGGAGGTCCAGAAACATACCCTTACAAGTTTTATCCAACGTAATTTGGCCCATTTTGCCTTTTTCACCGTTTTTAAATTTAATAGAAAAACCGGGTAAATCCAATAAACATATAGAAAAGTCCAAAACGTATTTGCACTACAAAGTAATATTAACAGAAAATAATTTAGAATCCACTTGAATTATCTCCAAGTGAGCTGACCTATTGCAATCCGGGATCTCATCCTGAGGAGAGATTACAACATTAGAGTGATCAGCCCCTGCTACCCCAAAAAATGAGGGCATTCATCCCTTTCCAGCAAACATAACTCACCAGAAGCCGTCCGTTTTATATGCCGCTTCTTGGTGCAAACACAACACTGGCACAGAGTAGTAATCCCTGGCCGTGTTTCCCAACCTTCATCTCCAGGAGGCGCTAACCGCATATGTAACCTCCGCATATCTTCACCAGTGATCTCCAAACTAATCCCCATGCCAGCTTGATACCTTATCCTGGCCTCAAAATCCATCAAAAAAGGACCACCAAGAACAGTTTTGACTGCTCCTCTGGCCACATAAAAGTGAACCTTACCAACAGATCCACCAATGCCTAACCTGACATGCTCAGCTGTACCCATCAGCTCTGTTGCATGCCCTCCAATGCCTCTGAGGTTTCCCCCAGTTCCACTTTTAATTGGCAAGCCTATACTCGTCGCTTGCTCCAATGAAATTAAATTAATTTGAGACCCTGAATCGACCAAGGCCTTTACTTCTTTACCGTTAAGAGTTAACACCAGGTAACCCAGGGGAGCGGAAAAATGCGTATCTACATCTTCACCAAACTTTTCAGCATTTTCACAAATATATTCCACCTCTCCAGTGGAAACCCGACGCCTCGTCAAATGCTTCTTTTGCTTTTCAGCAAGCGCCGGACTAATCGTAAATAACTCCCCCAAAGATAAGGGAATCTGCAGTTGATTCACCCTATTCAAAACTGCGTCCATTGCATTAGCTTGACCAGAAACTACTGGCCGCTCATACTGGACCTTTGATTTAACAACCTTGGCCCTGGGTACCTCTTGAGGTCCAACCGAGCCATCTTCACCCCCCATTATAACATCTTCACTTTATATAACCCTAACTTCGTCACCAGCTTCTTGCACTAATCCTGATCCATCACTAGTCCTTCTTACACCCTCCATTGGGATGGGACCACTAAAACTTGGTCTGGGTAGAGACGCCAACGGTATGTCCTCCTCAGATTTCGAATCATCCTCTGGCATAGGCTCACCATTTAAATCAAACTTGCCATAACTAGGGGGCCCCATATCAGCAATCCCCTTCTGCATTTTATATAATTTGTCCTTAGAGTAAGGGTTCAATTTGTTGGTGGCAGTTTGAGCACTAGAATTTTTGTCCTTTGAGTAAGGGTTCACTTTGTTAGTGGCCTTGCCAGGATTAGCCCTCAATTGGCTCTGTATGCTACTTTTCGCCTTAGTAGCAGCTGCTCTTCTAGCAGCATTAACATCGTATTCGCCAGCCATACAGCTACCCTCCATCTGGGCAACTGTCGCCAGCTCTAAACCTCCAAAAGAAGTAGAAAATGTGGCTTTACTGACCTCTTTCTCCTTGCCCTTATCAGCTTTACCACCATTACCATTACCATTTTTGCCACTCTTGGCATTAACATCTTCATCCGTCACCTCTTCAAATCTGGCTCTTCTTTCAGCCGTTAAACTTCTTCTGACCAAATCAGAGGGAGACTGTCCATCACTGGGCTTGATGAACGTACCATCCGGAAATTTATAAACTTTACCATCAAATAAAACTCGCCCAGCATCCATATCCTTATCAAGAGCAAAACAAACTGTTGCTCTATGCCCCCTCCTATTACAATAGGAGCACACCTTTGGCTCGTCATAGCCACCTCTATATCCATTACCACCATTACCACTATTTCTCCCATTGCCTGGGAAGCGGTTACCGTTGTTATTGCCATTATAATTTTGACGTTCATAACCTCTGGATTGATAAGAAGTCGACGTCGACGAAGAAGCAATTGGGGCCTTATTGGCCTTCTGAGTCTCTTGAACAATTATTTTTAATTGTTTTGTTAAATCGGCCAAGTGATTGACCATCTTATTATCTACATTGCCCTCAACTTTAGCAACAGGTAATCTCATTTGTGCCTTCTTGGCCTCCTGGGCTTTGACCATAATATCGTTGTTTTCGGCCAAAACTTTGCTAACCTTGCTAACATATTGAGTGCAGGACTCTTGATATTTGTCCAACGCCAATAACTTTAGATGGGCCTGAATGTTCTCTTTGATAACCTCCAGAGCCGGCAGTTTCTGCTCACCATTAGGCAGTTCCTTCATCAAATCTTTTCTTGAAAGATCCTTCAAGACGTCCATTCGAATATCCCTGCTGCATGCTGTCCAAAACAAATCTTTTGCTTGATTCTCATGCACTAACTCATCCACCAATATGAGATATTCCACCACTTCATCAAACTGAACACAGAGCTTTTTGAAGTCCGCCATAGAAGAAACTCCACCTTTTGCTTGCCAGTCTCCAACAATTTTATTGAGGTCCATCATAGTAAACCTAACACCCCATCTATCAACCATAGCTTTAGAAAGCTTAACCCAATCCTTGTCCTTGAATGCCTGCATAGCAATAACCTCTTTTTCCACCTCCCTATCAGCAATAAAAAATCTAACTTGCTTCACCATGTCCACATGAGAAGCACCATCAACAGCAGCAGCAGTTTCATACCTGCTAATGAACCATTTAAACTCCTCCCCATCAAACTTTGGGCCATCCCAAGAAACAATTCTAACTGAAGGAGTAAGAGGGTTAGAAGATCCAGAAGCAACAGCAGAAGAAGACATCCCAATAAGTAATGATAAGCGTTAACAATGGATAAAATAACAAGCCTCTTGCAGGCCAATAACAAAAATCCAATTAGAGTTCCAGAAAATAAGCCTCTTGCAGGCTAATAACGTTCTTGATCCAAGTAAGTCTTTAAAGAAAGCTAGAGAATTCGAACCCCACGTTGGGCGCCAACTATGGTAAGGTAAACTCTTACAGTCGCCTTGCTGTAAGCAGAATCCGGAGGAGATATGTGGATTTAGCTGAAAACCCCGTCCTTCCAATAAAAATAACAAAATGGGAATTCTAAATCACTAAGCTAACCAGTCTACTTGGATCTGATTGATAAAAAATAATGAAACTCTAAAATATTTAACGCTTATTGAGATTTAATGAAAGTGGCTGTTGAGAAAAGAAATACTGATAACAACAATTAAGGTGTACCAGTGAAAGATCTGAAAAGATTGACTTTTATGTTTTTATAATGATTTGAATTTTTATGAGACAGCAATAATCAAGTCCCAGCGACGAAGACCTTTCTAAAGATACCCTGTTTTGAAGTGTGATTTAAATTGTTGAATAGTATTTCTAAAATGTTAAGTCATACTTCAATAAATGTGCTTCATAAAATTTTTCTAACTCACAGAATTTGTTTGAAAGGTCACTATATTTATTACTTAAGGAATAATATTTAAGGTTTAGAGGCAAGTGTTCTTTCTCTAATTATTCATTTCTCGTTTCTAGTTAAGAAACACTCAATGCTCAGGACAAAATTGTTTCACTTGTGAGCTTAATTTCCTGTTCCTCACACTCAGTCATTCTATTCCATAATGCTGAAACAATTCTATGGAAAGTTGGATTTTTGTTAAAATACTCAACATCTTCCTTCTCACATTCTTCAATATTTTTTGAAACTCTCAACTAACTAATAAATGGTGTTATCTGAGGGATAACTGTATTATTATTATAAATATTACTATCTCTATTGACAAATGATAAATAAGGTGTATCTACATCAAAACCAATTGTCTCAAGTCCTTCTCAATTTACTGGACAGATCTCACATCAATTCTATTACCTGAATTGTAATAATCAGTGTTGTGTGGAATCTGAAAAGGCTATCTACTTACCAAGGAATAGAAGAAAGTCCAGATTTTTGGTGCTCTGACTTTGGCTTTTAAAGGTGATTTGAAGTGGTCTGATGAGGGGGTGGATTTGCTAGCGATTCCTCAACCTGAACTCAAATGGAACTCACATGGAGCTCAGACTGAACTCATACTGAACCCATACTGAACTCTACTTGAAAACCCACCTAAAACTGTTCTGCTGAGTGGTGTTAATCCCTGTTTTTATGGTTCCTTTATCAATAGCTTAATGTTTGTTAAATCTGTGGGGGTCCAAGGTTGCGGAATTGCTGGCAAGTCCACCCACCATATTGTGTGGTGGATCCATGTTGCATTTGTGACTGGAACACTGTTGGTGAAACCAATACCATTCCCGTTTCACTACCATGATCTTTTCCTGAGACTGAACTGGTCCTCCTTAGGTAAGGGGTGGCTGGTTTAGCTTTACTCCCTTCAGCTCTTCCACGGTTTGGTTTAGTTTCTGGAATCCTATCCTGCAGTTGTTTACCAAATTTTCCACCTCTTATATGAAAGATGATTTTGACTCCTCCAGCTTCAGAATGTGTTTTGCCGAGTGGGACAGTTGATCCTGAAGAGGATGTGATGTTGGAAAAAATCCTATAGTACTAGCTATAGGCCTTGACCAAGGGAGTTGGAGAAAACCCAGAAAGAAAATCCCCTGTCCCTTTAGAAAAATATAAGTGAGATTTACCTGCTACAGTAAATTGGTTCCTGTTGTTTAAAGCCCCTTTTCCAATAGACTTGACTGCCTGATCAGCCAAGAAAGTAGTCTCCAGACAGACTACCAAACCAAAGAACTGAAATGTATACCAATTTCCAAACCAGAGAAAGAAATGATACTTTATGTAGTTTGCAAATTCACACCAGAGACAGCAGTAATACTTGATATAGCTTGCAAGAGACTACACCAGAGAAAACAGTTTCCAAAGTTGAGTTAAATGAACAACTAACCTTGCAACAAACACAGCCAATTGTGGCCAGAAAAAAGTGAAAACTGAGTGAGGAACAAGGATATCACCTCTGGATGGTTGTATGATGATTAAGGTTCCCCACACTGTCTTAATCACTATATACACACAGACCACTATCTAAGAGCCCATGCACACCAAAAAATTTGGCGTTTCTGAGCGCCAAGTTGCATAAAACCCCTCTAGAAAGGCTTTCTAGCCTTCTAGAACTGAGGCGGGCGATCTGCCCAACGTCCGGAAACCCGCCTGAGGTGGCTGGACCATCCTGAAGCCAGAAAACCACCAAAACCTCCAAAAATACCCAAAATACTTAGAAAAATAAGCTACGACTACTAAAACCTTTAAAACACATAATTAAGCTATAAAAAATTTGGGACGTAAAACGTACAGAAAAATTAGCTTATTCTAATGGTACTAAGCACTTAACCCTAAGACTTAAGGTTAGCCCATAAAACACAAAAAACAAAATTAAGCAGCTACCCTTTAAAATGAAAAATGAGAAATAATTCCTTAAATACTTAGAATATGAAAAATGTCAACAAGACATAAAATATAGAGAAAAACCGGAGCTACCCAATAGTAGTACCCACATCCCTGCAGTCCCAATATTCGCCAAATAATTCCATAAAAACACCCAATTATTAAAAAATGCCATTGAAGACATATCAAAACAACACCAAATAGACCAACAAAGGGCTCTGCCAATGCTTGAAAGCCACAACGTATTATTTATATTTATCTTTTTTAAAAGGGTGTCCTTTTATCCATGCTCAATTTTTCTGGCTGGGGGTAAAAATGACCTTCCATGGTGATGTCCTGGTACATTGTTTTTAGCTTTAGACCTGGTATTAAAAACAGGTTTATCACTTAAATTGCCCTTTGGGGAACTCATAATGTCTGAAATAACTATTCTTCACACCTACAAAAGGTAAAACCTGTATGGTAATCAGTAGAAAAAATATTAGCAATTATATTACTAATAAAAAAGCAATGGAGCTTACCCTGAATTTATATCTTTATTTATTTAAATAAAATGTAAGAAAAATTTGAAAAAATCTGTTAAAAATATAATAATAAGTTTCACTAGACCTTTATAAGGGTGAATAACTAACTTACCAAGATTTAAACAAATACCTATTTAATTGGGTGTTTTATTGGTGACCAAATACCAAGTGAAATTGGGTTTATATTGGTTGGAGTTACTACTATAAATACCTAATTTTTATTTTAGAAAATTAGTAAAATTATTATAAGGGTTTCTTTCTGCAATAACTGAGTTATGATAACCTACTAATGCTCTGAAGACTCAAATATTGGGTTTATATGAGCTATACTAGTGTAAAAATCACATCCTAAGGCCTATATTGAATAATAAGTAATAATTAAGGAAAGACCCCCGATTGTCAGTGTATTCTAGTATCTAATTATGATTTGATAGTAAATATTAATGGTCCAAATACATATTTATAAATGATTTATTGAATAAACCTCAGGTGAAACTAATAAAATAGCTATGCTCAGTGTTAATTCACAATTTTTGGATTGGTGCGTGCTAGTGGTGTAAAATAGGTTAATAAAATATAGTTATAGCTAATATAAATATAATATCAATTTATGAACGCTTTAAAATATAATTATATATGATAATTATTGTGTTATAATTTTTATTTGAGTTTTAGTAAGTAAGTGATGTCCAATAACCCATCAAAGCCTTCCTTACTTATACCCAAATCCACTGGATTGCACAGACCTTCAATCCAGATGATGTCACTGCTCAACCTGGAAATAAAAGCACTTTAAGGGCCCACAACCTACCCATGAACTCTAATTCAAGGAGTTTTAACACCTAGATCTCCATTAAGGACCCTCCATCACAATAAATGATATCATCATCTAATACCATAAGCAGAGAAAACAGATAAAGGCAGATAACATAAAGGAACAGATAAAATAACTCATCAAAAGAGTATATAATGAGAAAAAAGCATATAAAAGAACAAAATCAACTTTCCAAGCCCCCAATAACATCCCAAAGCATCCATATTAATCCAGTAAACATATCCCAACCCATAAATCTGTGAAAATCCATCAAAGGAAGCAGATTGTCACCGGACGACCTACGCACAAGGTTGACGATGTTCCTGCAAGTGAGATGAAAGGTTTAGATACTTCTTCGAAGCACAGAGGGATGGTTTGAGGAAGTGATTCGAAGATGACTCGAAGGAAGATCTACTGCTTTGAGATATGTTCGAGAAGAATCCTAATATAGTTTGAAAGGTAATATTAAAATTCTTACAATCTCACAAAGGGTTGAAAACTCAACAATCAAGATTTAGGATTTAGAAGTGATTATTGAGAAATGAAAGAAAGATACAATAATAATGATTTTCACTTTAGAGTTTTACAACTTTTAACTATAAATATGTTTTATAATTTAATTCTAAGGAACATCAAACCAAAAACCCAACCCTTTTTATATCCTTTACTCCTCCTCGCATTGACCTCATACCCATCCACTATTCCGCACACCAAAAACCACAAACCATTTAGAATATATCCGTTACACCTGGACCCTCCTCACTAACATCCGTTAACCCCTTAATACTTCACTAAACCATTCTGTCCATGCTCACTACCCCTTAATAACCCACAGACATTTCATACCTTTTAATGTACTATTATATTGATTATTACGCTGTGCGTCGCTTATTGAGAAAAATACTAAGACACACTATTGAGAAATTGACTAATTTAGATTTAGAGTTTAGACTAGCACGGTTGAATAGCAACTACACAAAGGAAAGTTGCAGTTGCTATGGAAAATTGCTTTCTGTGCTTCAAGTATGGATTTGAGCCCCCTTGTTATTGATTTAATGAGCTGCTTTTGCCTTGAGTGTCACGTGGCGCGTGACACAGATTAAGTTATCCAAACTGGATATATGGGACTGAAAAAGGTGTATATGCTTGTGTAAGTGTGGTGAGTCCATTAAATACATACATATAACCTAAAATAAGCATAAAAATAAAGCTTATAGGCTATTTAGGGGTTGAAACTGGATTAAAGACCTATATATACATAATATAACTACATATTTCACTGAATGTGAGGTTTATGCATACATATAAGCTTATTTATGTCAATAATTACTTTATATTACTTAGGATAAGTAAATTATGACTCCATTAGCACCTTCATAGCTACTATAGGGCCATGTATAAGATATTTAAAACTATAAAAGTCATTTAATAGTGTAAAAAATACATATATAAGCATAATAGCCATACAAATAAGTATTATAACCATAATTGTTACTTATAAGCTTAATGCAACTAAGGTTATTATATTTTAAGCATAATAAATACTCATTCCTTGGGATACTTAGACTGAAAGTTTGGAATAGTATTAAATTGTTGAATGGTGTATAAGTTGGATTGTTAAAAATTTTGGTTAAAGAGAGGCTGGGAGATTTTATAAATTTGGTAAAATGGAGGTTAGATGAAGAAGAAGAAGTTAATTCTGAAAAGTGTGTAATAATTATAATGAAAATATAGGTAAAATAAGTTTGAAGGTTCAGAGGTGAAAAATTCAAAATCTTTCAAAATAAATAAGCAAAGTTAATAAATAAAATTATTAACTCATTCATGTGCAGGTGATTTTAGTGATGGGAAAGTTCCCTTGGATGTGGTGTTGAATGAATAACAAGATTAAGTCTGGAGACAGAAAGGATTTTGTATGATGATTTTAAAATATTTATAAACTAGGAAAAGGCCAGTGAGTTGTAATAATGTTGAATGGGTAACTATTGAAAGGAAGTCACCAGCATCTTTTCTATCTGGTAGAAGGCTGATGAAGAGGAGGTATCCAAATCCTCAAGTTGTTATTACTCAGAGAAAAGAGAAAGAGTTAGTTATGAAATCACTGCATAATGATCTGTAGCATAGAGGAGAAGGAGAATCTTATAGAAAAATTGCTGATAGGTTTGGTAGCCTGGCATGATATCTGCTGTTAAAAAATGGGTTCAGTCATGTGATGAATTTCAAAGAAGAATTTATTTAAGGCCAAACAAACCTGGACATGCAACCAGTGAAAACACTCTTTTTAGTAGGGTTAGTTTGGATGCTGTTCACATTAAAGAAGGGGGATATAAATATTAACTTTTAGCCTGAGATTATTTATCTGGTTGGGTTAAGGATGTGCCTCTTATTAGTTTGAATACAGAAAATGCAGGCAAATTGTTTATGGAGAATTGGGTGTATAGGTATGGAGTTATGAAGTTAGTGAAATTTGATGGAGGTCCTGAATTCGGGGCCAAGTCTAGGGAGGCTATATCAAAAGTTGGATCAAAGTTTAGGGTACAAAATCACTTATTATCCTGAAGCTGAAGGAATTGTAGAAATAGGGCATTAATTTATTAAGGATTCTTTGGTTAAAATGTGTGGAAAAAGTGCTGAAAGGTGGAGGCACTTTTTACCATTAGTATTATTTGCTGAAAGAATCACTACCCAAAGGATGACTGGATATTCACCTTAAAAAATTGTTTTTTTTCAAAAAGAAGTTTTACCAGCTTATCTAGAGACTGAATAATATCTTGGAGTAGACTGGGATACAGTCAAGCTACTGAAGAATTAATATATGCAAGTATGAATCAGCTAGAAAAGAAAGAGAAAACCTAGGAGAAGAAATATTTAAGAAAGATGAAAATCAGAAATCAATCAGTAAGTTATTGGGACAAGTGGTTGCCTCATAGGCTTAGAAAAGCTTTAAAAGCTAGAGATATAGCTTTGATGTATAATAGGAGTTTTGAAAGTCAGTGGGGAAAGATGTTTGCCAATAGGTGGACTGAACTATATAGAGTCAGAGATCAAGTATCTGGTAGTTCATATGTTTTAGAGTAGTTGGATGGTATATTGTTGAAAAAGAAAGTAGCTGCTTACCAGTTGAAGTGATTTAATCCTAGGGGCACCAGGAGTGTTTAAGTCTAACTCCAGAATGAGAAAAACTACCAACTATCATTTATAAGGCAAACTATGAAATGAGGTTAAACTATTAATTATTGATAAGAAGACATCTCCTGAATAAGGATAAACTATTTACTATCATTATGAAGAAATAAATCTTTAAATTTAATTTCAAAACTTTTATGGTGAAGATTTGCGTAGGAATGTAATTAATTTTGGTAGAAGTGTTCACAGGGGAACCTTCTAAATTCAATATTTGTAAGTTTGGAAGTAATTGATGAGCTGGATACTTTATACAAAATTACCCCAGAATTTTTGCTCTCAAATTTCCCCTGTTTCTAGTTTAATACTAGCTTTGTTTTAAACATATAGATAGTCCTCTAAAACTATAAACTGTATCAAAACAACATCAACCAATTACGCTCATTCAAATGTAGGATTCAAGATTAATTATATATATATATTATGTTTTATTTTTTAATTTTAGAACTTTATGTTTGTTTATTTTTTTTAATTTTTATTACTCTTTTTATACAGGGAAAAGGGTCTAATGGAGTTAAATATCTTCTGGATTCTATATCAACATTTGCTGCTAGTCCTCCAAGACTTTAAACTGGCTGGTTTTCAAGATTTCTTCAAGATTTTCTTTTGTGGCCCTATTGAGTCTTTTACTCTTTCAAGGCTTAAAAATAAATATTTAAGAAGGTTTTTGGCCTTAATTTTATTGTATCTTCTAGTCCTTCTAGACTTAAAACTGAATTTAAACAAATGTTTTCATGATTCTGTGAATATTTTTAGGGCTGGAACTTTTTTTATGCTGAAAAATTCTGGTTAGGAAAAGTGTTTTGGAAGTTTTTAGATGAAATTTTTTAAGGGTAATTAAAACTCTAACTGAATTATTAATCTTTTAGATGTTATGGAATATTAAAATGTTTGGTTGAAGGATGTGTTGAAAATTCTATGATAAAAAATCTTTGGTCCTCCATGACCTTAAACTTGAAATTAATCATTCTTTGGTTAACCATGACCTAAAACTGGAATAATTTACTTTCTCTTTGGTTATCCAAGATCTTAAACTGGAAACTCATTCATTATATGGAAAATTTATGTAGGGATTTGCAGAAGGTTAGTAAACCAAGACTGTAAACATGAAATTGATTAAAAATTTAGTTCCCTTATGTTTTCAATTAGGAATCTAAATCTGGTTGGAAGCTCAATTCAGTCATTTTTAATTTATCACTGGTTCATCAGTACTCATACTGATACTCCCTCATTTGTAAAACAAAATTATTGATTGATATGGTGCAACTAACTTTAGGGAATGAAGATGTCAAAATGGAAATATTTTATTATGTTTAAAGAATGGTGGAAAATTTAAAGGAGAGGAACTTATGGAAAGAATGGAATCAAAGTGTTTGATTCAGTGGCTGAGGTGCCTGATCTCTCATGCTGTGACAAATTAGAGATTGATAGAGGGGAGTATGAAGGAATTCAAGCCTTGCTTTTATTTTATGAAAGCCAGAAATAAAATTTAATTCAACAAGAAATCAAATTTATCAGCACTAAAGAATCACAAATTTAAAGAAGAGAAGAAAATTCAAAACAAATAATATTATTGGAATCTTTCTACATCATTATCAAGACTTTGCATTAGTATTCTTCTCTTAATAAGATCTTTATTATTATTAGAAGTATTCCCCTGAAAATAAGTTAAAAATTTATGCTTCAAATCATCACAAAAATTTAAGAAGAGATATCTATGAAACTTAAGATAATGATTTATATAGTCAAATTGAACCTGGTCAAAATACTCAGTACTAGTGATTTCAATAGCTTAAAAATAAATTGGCAGTTAGAAGAGGATAAGTAGATGGATTTGGAATTAATATGGTAGATTATACGGATTAAATAATGAATAACCTTTTGAGCCATGAAAGAAAGTTTCAGCATAAATTAAAGGGGAAACTGGCATAATTGGATTGGGATCTTGAGATGTATTAGGTAGCACAGGATCAGGAATATTTTTTTTAAAAGTGGAAGATGTCTTGGCTTTAATGTTTCTGAATAAAGTGGCAATTTTTGACAATCTTTTTTTGGGAATATTTGCATCTAATAAAGCTGCTGCTCCAGTATAGACACTTTTTCTGGAAGGAATTATTGGAAAAATAAATTTGATTTTTTTAGCCTGAAAAAATCACAGGAAGATCTTCCACGAAGGCCAAGATTAGAAATTAGACAAGGAACCTGGTATTTGGTGCATATTTTGCATAGGAAAACTAAATCCTTTGAAGAAATTTTATGTTGATGATGATAATGAAGATGAAGCTAAGCTTGTGGAATGGAGATGATGGTAGAACAAGATGATGAGAAGATGAATAAAGGATTGATCAAATATGAAAAATTAAGAATGGGGAAATTCTTCATTAAAGGGTGGATGTGGAAGTCTAAAGATTATTATTGCACACAGAATTATTTTCAGGTTTATTTGGCAAGGTTATTTTAAATATTGGAAAGGCAAATTTAGCTTTTTATGATTTTATTTTAAAAGAATGGATGGGTTTATTACTAAAATGGGTCAATTTTATGAGTCAAGACAGAATAATTATCACCACACAATACGGGGGGCAGACTTGCTAGCAAGTCTGAAACCTTGAACCCTAATTCATATCTTTTTGAGCCCACATTGAATTAGTGATGAAACCAACAAGAAAAAATGTTGAAATTCTGGTGAACTCAATATAAATAAAACTTGAACATTTAATGAAGCATAGGTAATTATACTTTGAACAAGTCTTGAGATATGAAGAATGAGATTTATTTATAGAAAGTTTAATACAGTGCAGACCACACCCAAATTATTCTGAAAAATATATATTTATTAAACTATTTAAGAAGTTTCTTTGCAATTTTTTAAAAAAGAACACCCAAGTAAAGATTTGGCAAGATACCATCTGACATAATTATATAAGTTTCTTTGGCCAGAAATACATGGAGAAACTACAATTTGAAATATGTCAATTTTTTCATGAAAGATTATTTTGTGCATTTATATTATTTTTTGTATTATTTTCAAGAATTGCAAAAATTATATACTTATTTTATGACTATATAGTATTGAATATTATAAGTCATTAAATATCTAAAGAAGGTGCAAAAATCTTAAAAATGATGTTACAAAGAATTTACTTAGACATATAATTTTCAAATTAAATTGACATACTATATTTTACTAGTAAATAAAAAAATATTTTTATACTAATATTTATTAAAAAAAATTCCCTTCATTTTCAAAATTTTCAAAATATAAAATGTAGATTTTTATTTGATTTAAGTAAATAAAGAAAATAAAAGTATAAGACTTATGGATTTTTAGAATTCAAGGAGTTTCTGTGCCCTCTCTTTGTAACATATTTTATATATTTTATATTTTTTGTATATTTATTTTGTATTACTATCTTCTTTTATTGTCTTTTTTTACTCCCTCTCAAGAATACCCCACTCTTTGCCTTTGAAATATTCCTTTTTCCTCACCTCATCTTTTTCCCCACCCTTTTCACTACCTTCATCATCATTTTCAACCCCTATCCACATTTGCTTCTCCCTCTCTACCTTTCTCAACCCCTCTATTCCAGTTTGCTTACCTCCCCATTCATTTCTCACACTTTATTATTATTTACAGAAATAGGGACTGAGTTGAAAGGGAGTAAAGCAGGTTTCAAGGATTGTGGAAGCAAGTTAAAGGGGAGGAATTGGGCTACAAGAGTTGGGGAGGATGGAGAGAGGGGTGAGGAAGGGTATATGGGGTAGTAAAAAGGTAATGAAAAAATTAGAAGGGAATGTTAAGGGTTTCCGAGGCATTTTGAATGAAGAAAAGGGCCAGGGAGAGGTTGGGAAGGGTGAAATGGGGATCAAAGGAGGATGGTATACAATGGGGCTGGGAGGGTAACAAAAGGGGTGGGGAGGGAAGACAAGCATGTGTTGATAGAATTGAAAGTGATGGGGATTTGTGCAAGCTGAGTGTGAAAATAGGAGGATGGACTCTAATCTTTGGGCAAAGAACAGAGTTCACTGCCATAAAATATTATCTGAAACATGAAATATATAAAGTGAAACAATTAACTCCAAAGTGGTTTTAGACATACATTAGCATATTTAATAGGATACTAAAGCTGTAAATTTACTTTATCATGTAAATTATTTTTGAATTATGGTGTATGGAGTTGTATAATTGTTCACTAACTCAACATACTGATGTATTCATAATTATTTATATACATTGAAATATAAAGAATGAGAAGTAATATGACATAAAAAATACCCATATAATATTAGTATCATTTTTCTTTAAAACTTCTTTATGTAATGTGGTTGATAATAATATATATGACAAAAAATAATTTTAACCAAAAAAAATCGATTGAATTTTATACCATTTTCATAGGCCTCATTAGATGAGCTTACATAGTTTAGAATGTACATGTGAGTTCTGCCAGTGAGGTAAAAAAAATCTTCTAAATAAATCATGGGCTTAAAATGAAGATTTAACACAAGATATAATGAAAAAATTATTATTTTTTTCTAATTTTTTTAATTTCTGATTACTATATGTACCATTATAAATAAATTTAATTACTAAACACTCAGGGAAAGAAAAAGTATAAAATTTCTTAATATATGTGTCAGACTAGGTATCCCTAGGACTGAGTAATTATTAATTTTAAAATAAGATAACCTTAGTTACATTAAGCTTTTAAGTTAAAATTAAGCTTATAATACTTATATATATAGATATAATACTTATATATATAATTATCAGACTATTATATGACTTATAGTAGTTAAAGTGGCTTATCCATACCCTTATAATACTTATTAAGGCGTTAATGAAGTTATAAAATACTTATCATAAGTGATATTAAGTAATTATAGACATACATAAGCTTATATGTACACATAAACCTTATATTCATTGAAATATGCAGTTATATTATGTATATTTATGTCAGGCTGAAAAACTAATAAATGCTCAGAAAGATTTTTTTCTAGAAGTATTTATGGTCCAGTATGAATATTAGTTGTCTACCAATCCAATTTAAAGTAAAATATTATATCCACTCAAATATTAGTAACCTGTATATCAAATAATCTCACTAACATAAATATAAAAGACGCTTACAATTGAAAGAAAATAGAATAAAAATGTTATTTAAAAGGATAATTTTTGTAACCAGATGAATATATTATATATAATAAGATTTTGTTGTGTATTGTATAAAATAATTGAATTAAATGACTAAATATCCACTAAAATCACCCTCAATATATACCCGAAATCCCTGGAGTACATTCCCCTGATTCCCAGACCTATAACACTGCTATCACTGGCCATTACAGAACTTTAAGGGCGCTCATCTACCCATGGTGTCCACTTCAAGCAGTTTCACATTACCAGTTACCAATAAAACTTCCTTCTCACAAAAGAAGATACCAGTACGCAACATTATAACCACAAAAGAAGGAATAAACCCCAAATAAGAATTTCTGGTGCCCAAAGCACTGATTGTGCATTACTAAAAGTCAAGGAACCAATTAAAAATAACCCATAAAGGAACTAAAAAATTCTCATTAAAGGATAACCATAAAAATTAATAATGGAACCAATATAAATAATTTGCTACACAAAGAATACCACTCCCATGCCCAACCATTGGCCCAATACCTAGATCCAGAGACCAGAAGAGTTGTGGTAAGTGCAGGGGATTTTCCCATAGCCTTTGAAGGTGGTTGAAAGTGTGAATTATTGATATTTTTGGTGTATATATGCATTTGAGGCATGATTGAGACCTTCTGGGCGCATATCTTGAGGTAATTGATACTGCCTGTGCATACAATAATGTTTTATGATGTCACCATGTAATTAATAAACTTATTAAGTGCAATCTACTAAATTCTTCAGTCATCACATGAGGGATAATCAAACATAAGGTAAGTGTTTAGGCCAAAATGATTAATTATGTTAATAATGCATATTAACATATGGGACTTATGCAGGCAGCATACTACCACTACAAAATAGCCAACCTTAAGTGACAAAACCTTAATATTGAAAAGTCATATAATAAGAATTTTTGATAGCCTAATATATTTTCCTGATAAGGGGAAATTGAACTGTCCAAGCGCATTTTTGATACCTTTAAAAAATGAGCATATACCCAGCTTTTAGTATGAATTTGTAGTGCATTTTGCTAGAAATTCATAATAAAGTACAATAAACAAGTTTAGCCCACTTAATAAGTTATATTACCATAGCCTTAATTCCTTAACACTTATTTGGCTTACGCTATACTTGAACTTAAGTACTTAAGACTTAATAAAAGTACTTCTTTGACCTTTCTAAGGTGTTTTATTATATTATATTGGAGCATTAAAGGTAATTACGTCAGGTATCATTTACTGATACTTTTCCACATGTCTTAGACATGTGTTCAACATATTTTGATGCTCCATTTAGTTATTCCTGGGGGAACAAAGGCTGACACTCCCTCACCCCAAAAAAACAATAAAAAAGTGTTAATTTTTTACAAGGGAATTAGAAGATTATTAAAAAATTTGAAATATAAACACTAAAAAAATGTAACAAGGCAGAATTATTTCTGCTTGAATTTCTTCAGAAGGGTAAGAAAATTAGAGATCTCATGTTCAGAAATCCACTTATCAAATTCACTTGATTTACCCTTAAATCCCAACAAATACTCAGTACCCTTCTCCTTAATCAGGGTTCTCTTCTTGTGTATTTTTTCAATATCTTCTTTCTCCACAATTTCTTCAGGCCAATTTTTAGGCCTTCCTCTTCCCTTGGGAAATAATACAGGATCATTAAAATGGTAAGGTTTTATCAATGATATAAGAAATACAGGATTTTTCCTATCAAATGGAGCATATAATATTACTTCCACAGCATTGTTGCCAACCATTCTTTTCACTAAAACAGGTCCCAAAAAAGGGTCTTTCAATTTAAAATTACCCTGTAAGTTAAAATGTCATGTAGAAATTAAAACCTCATCCCCTTTCTTGAATTCAGTCTCTTTATGTGACTTATCCAACCTTTTCTTTTCATATTCAAATTCTCTATTATTGCATTCCTCAGCTTGTTTTCTACACAATTGCTGCAAATGATTGAAAGATTTTGTACCAGGATGTATTTCCAACCTAGGTAACTTTTTTAATAGGTTAACAGGGGTATTTGGGACATAACCAAGCCACAACTCAAAAGGCTTCTTCTCAGTCACAGAATTTTTTGTGCTTTTATAGGCAAACTCAAGGCCAGGAATTAAAGTTACCCAGTCATGTGTGAATTAGTAACTATCTTTGAATTCTAAACCAAAGGCACAGTATCTTCTGATCATTTCCTACAGAGTTTGAATCATTCTCTCAGCCAACCCATCAGTTTGCAGGTGGTGTGAAGTAGATAATTACAATTGGCACCCTGAAACATACATTAATGATGTCCAAAATTCAGAGGTGAATTTGGATCTCTATCTGAGATAATGGCTTTGGGGAACCCAGCAGTATTCATCACTTGAGTCCACCAAATAAGAGCCAAATCTTTATCAGATACTTTATTATGGGTAGGGATGAACTTAAGTATTTTTTCAGTCTTTCCACTATCACCCAACAGGAATTGAAGCTTTATTTTTCTGCTATAGGCAAGCCAGTTACAAAGTTTATGTTGATTATCTCCCATGGTGCTTTAGGCTTCTCAATCTGTTACAACAACCAGCCTTTTTGCTTGTCAATCTTTTAGATTTCTGGAAGGAATCACATGTTTCAATGTACTTTTGAACATCTTATTTCATGTTAATCCACAAAGCTGTACTCTTGACTCTGGTCAATGTTTTGTGAAGATCAAAATTTCCCGCCAATATATCATCATGACATATACTCAAAATCAACTCTTTTATTGAAGAAGGTATTACAATTACATTACTCAATTGTTTTCTGTAATATATATATCCATGTTCAATGGTCAAATTACCTTTTACAAGACATTTTTATACTTCTGAGGCAGTGATTTATCAAAGCACTCATTAAAGCATTATAAGGGGCATTCAAAATTTCAGTAAGTTTTTCTAAGTCCCTATCAGCTGCATAATTCTCCAATATGGTCTGCATAAACTCATCCTCAAGGTCTACATTATAAATGCCAAAAATATGATTAAACTCTATGTCAGGGACATAAGCAGGGTTATCATGGTCATTGGGAAGGGGACTTCTGGACAATAGGTCCACATAAGAATGTAATGTACTTTCTCTATGGGTAATAGTTTTCCTTCCTCTATATTATTGTACAGCTAGTTTCCATCTAAACATGTGCCTATTAGATGTTTTCATGTTCAGAAGTGACTTTACTGCACTGAAATCAGCAATAAGCTCAAATTTCTGGTCCTCCAGATAATAATGTAGCTTTTCCAGGGCCCAAAAAACAGCCAGACATTCCAACTTAGTTGCACCATACCTTACTTCACTCTTCCTCAAGTTTCTGGATATATAACAGATTAACCCCTCAGATAACTTATCATCAATTATATGTTTTTGTTGCAGAGAAGCACCCAATCCAGTAAAACTTTCATCTGTATACAAGATAAATAGAAGGCTGAAGTCTGGTAGACACAGTATAGGTGCTGACATTAGAGATTCTTTCAGTCTATGAAAAGCATTCTTCCTCTCAATGTTCCAAATGAAAGCATCATCTGTTCTCATCAATGTTGTTGATGGAGCTGGAATTGATTGGTAGTCTTTAATGTATTTTCTGTAATAGCCACACATACCCAAGAAGCTTTGGACATCCTTAACATCTTTAGGAATATCAATGTTCTTGATTACTGCTACCTTTTTCTGTTTAACACAAATTTGTAGTCCAGACACAACATGTCCCAGTATTTTCAGTGAATTAAATCCAAACTTGCACTTCTTCAAGGAAATTGTCATATTGATCTCATCCATCTTCTGAAATACTCTCTTCAAGTGACTCATATGTTCATCATATGTCTTTGAAAAAACAATAATATCATCAATGTACACCAAAAGCCATCCTTCTACAATTTCATTATGGAATACATGGTCCATAAGCTTCTGAAATACAGAGGGAGCATATTTAGGTCCAAAAGGCATTCTGAAATATTTATATATCCCCATATAGGTAGTTATTAACAAGAGATTCTGAGAAGCTTGTTCTACTGGAATTTTATGGTAACCTTTATTTCCATCTAGAAAGGATATATACTTGGTACTTTGCAATAAGGCATGTATAGATGCTATCCTTGGTAAGGGGTAAATATCATCCACTGTGAATTTATTTAAAGCTCTATAATCACCACATAGTCTTGCTTTATCCTTTTCATAAGAAATAAGCACAGGTGAGATCACGCAATATTTTGGAGTGGTGTCAACTTTCTCAACAATACCCACCTGCAGTAACATTTTTATGTTATCCTCAATATCTTTTCTTTTAGATCAAAAGGCAGGGTAAGGTTTTTTCTTCAGGCTTCCTGGAATATCATCAAGGTGAAGAAAATTTTCATCTCATGATCTGCTAAAAATTTCAATTCATGTGAGCCATGAGCAAAAGCCATTGGATAAGACTGTATAAAGTCCAAAATAAGCTGTTTCTTATTCTGAGACAGTTGGGGACTGAGAGAAGCATTGGAAATTTCTTTCTCCAACTCAAGGGGTTCAGAAATATTCCTCCCCTTTCTCCATTGTTCACTATTGTTTTCAATGGCAAGGATAGAATTTTCAGAACTCATATTGAATTTACTCCTCACATTTACTCCAATTGTGAAGCAATTATTTGCAGGATCCAGTTTTACTCCAAACCTGGTCAATAGTTCATTACCAATTATGAACCAATCACTGCAATGATCATTGTCCATTACCACAAACTGACACACTTCTCTGAAATATCCTTTATTTTATTTAAAGAATAAAGTTGTAGTGTATCTTCATATAGGACATAGGACAGCACCAAAACCTCTGCAATTCTTAGATTTTACTGGCTCAGTTTGTCTAAGTACTTACTATCTACTCTCTGAAAGGTATTAACAGATACTAAACTCCCAGCAGCCCCTGTATCCAATACAACATTTACTTCCTTCCCACATATTATAAAAGGTTCCCTTATAGGAGTAACTTTGTAATGATGTTGACTCACATCTAATATTACAGCTTCCTCTATGGAAGTTAAAGATGGGTCCATGGAGGTCATAGCATGATCCAAGAGCATAATTTCTTGTTCCAATACATATACCTCATTTTCAAAATCACTGTAAGAAAATTTACTTTTGCAACCCTCATTTGTATCCTCCATATCCTCTTCTTGGGGCTCAGTAACAGATTCAGCAGGCTTCTCAATAACATTTATCCTTTTCTTACAGGTATGACCTTTCACCCAAGGCTCCCTACATTTATAGCAAGTATTATTTTCATGTTTTTTAGGCACAAGAGGAGCCATAGATCTCTTCCTCTCTACATGTATCTTATTAGTATTGTGTAAAGGTTTCACAACATCATTACTCATCTTATAATTGCTATACCTTGGTTCAATTATGTGGTTAAATAATATCTCATTGCAAATATTGATAAATCCAGAAGTGTCACTTATGGTGTCAGTTCTGGAAACAATAATATCCCTTGCAGAGATAGGCAATTCACATATTATTTTTTCTTTCAACTCATCATAATTCATCTTAGTGTCCATAGCTTTAATGATTTTTATTAAATTCATCTAAAAGACCATAGGCTTTTCACCTGCCCCTGGATTATACCTAGTATTTTCATACATCCTCTGTTGGGTTATCTCAAATTTAGGGCCACCAAATTGTCTCTAAATTAGTGTCTTCCATTCTCTCCAGGAATAGTTTATACCATCACTCAAATAGATTCAAACCATAACAAAGCTACATTTTTAAGTAAGAATATAAATTTAGATGCTATTTCTTTATCAGGTAGTTTGTATTAAAGCTGCAGGTTATCAATTCTTTGAATGAATTGGTGCCAGTCAGATTATACATCACCATCAATGGAAGGGTATTGGTCCAGTTTGGGCCAATTATTCTGGGTTTTCCTGGCTTCCTTAACCTGAGCAATATTAAGTAATTCACTTACTTTTGATAAGTGATCAAGTATCTCATCTTCTACTGATTTATGGCTTACACAGCCTTTAGAAGAAGTATTTTCATCCAACTGTTCTATGATAGGTTTCTTATAAGATTCCTTCATGTGCTTGTCAATTCTATCAGTATAATCTGTTGCATCATTCTTGAATTCCAGGTTAGTGTCTTTCAAAATATTTTCCACTTCAACTTCTAAAAATTTTACTCTCTCTTGTAATACAGGCAGTTGGCTAAGTGATATATTAACATTTTCAAATGACAGCTTTACCCTTGCTTCAATTGTAACCATTGAACTGTGGAATTTATCTAATTTATTGTTTAAATTATTTAATGCAGATGTCAAGACTTTATTTTCATTTTTCAAACCAATATTTTCCAGATTCAATGTCTTCGATTGTGCTGCTTTCATGTTCATTGTCTTTTCATATGATACTAAAACTTCATCCAAATTATGATGTGACTCATAGTTGAATTTCTCCAGATGTTCAATTCTACTTAAGAGTTTACGCATAGTCTTTGATTCAACAGGATGATCTTTTAAAAATGTCCCAAGAATTTCATCATTTATGTCAGAGGATTTATCATTTAACTCAGAGGCAGCTCAAGCTTTTCTTCTTTAATGTCAATAATTTTTTCTTTATCAATAAAACTGTATTTTCATTATTAAAGGAAAGATTTAGATCATTACTGTCAAATGAATACCCCTTCAAGTCATTAGTAATTTTATCCATCACCTAATCCTCCAACTCATTACCTATGAACCATTGGTTGTTAGTAATTGGTTTTTTTTGAGGTAATACATTACTTACCAAGGCCTTACTTGGCCTTCCCTTGCTCTTCTTCCCCTTTCTCTGTAAGGATGATTGCTTCCATGATGAGGCGCTGCTGAATGGCGGCTGTTGTAACTCTGGGAGTAACTATCCCAACACCACTTGCTTACTGTTATCCTTTTCTCTTCTTGAGGAGTGGCTATTTTGGCTGGTGGAACTGTATTTTCTGGAGCTGGGACCACTGATGTGGGTTGCACTTTTAATGTGACTAATATTTTGGTTGATGTCCATAAAGCCCTGAGCTGATCTCTTCTCTACGGTGTTGAGCTGATTTTGTAGAGTGATAAAATTTTCCTGCAGCACTTTTTGCCGCTGGAGTAGGAGTTGTAACTGCTCTGGTGCAGTGCTCTTTCCTTTTTTCATTGATATTGAGCTGAGGAGCTTGTCCTTTTATTCCACAGTCAATGGAGGAGTTATTGTGAAGGTGGTGGTAGGAATTCTTGGGCTGGTTTGGTCTACCATTATTATGTCAAGTGGCAAAATTAATATTAGCTTTAGCTCTTAGATCATAGTGCTTTATGGGTTTAGCATTTATGCTTACCTTATCATTTTGTAATTCACTCATTATTGGTGCCTTTTTAACAATTAATAAAAGAAAAAACTGTAATATTTATTAGTTTTTAATGAATATATCACTATTCCAAGAAATATTTCTTAATTAATAGGACTATAAAGTGCCTCAAAACTTTTAAATTTGCTTTTATAACGTGGGTCACTTTTACCTGGACAGATTTACCATAGGGTAGCAAGTCACAAAGGTTTGATATATTAATTATTATTTAAAAAAAACCAATTAGTAGTCTTTATCATATTAAAAATAATTATTATTCTTACTTTAATTATAACTTTATTGATCTGTAATAAAAGAATCAAAATATTAGTTATTGTAATACTAGTTTTATTTATCTGAAAAGTGCCCAATTTCAATTGGTCTTTGTCAGATTTTTTACTAAGAGTTATAAAAAATTAGTATTAATATGGTGTGGTATTTTATAATTCACACTCTTATATATATAGGGCTTCTTTTTCTGTTTTAATAATAAAATATAATGTGATTCCCTCTGTAAACAATCCAATTTATATTGAGATTAACTATACTACAGTAATACTTGAATGAATTTATCTTACTGAAGTAGATCGACACAACTCTTGAGGAAAGACTGCCAATTTTCAGGCTGAAGAGCTAATAAGTGCTCAGAAAGATTGTTTTCTAGAAGTATTTATGGTCCAGTATGAATATTAGTTGTCCACCAATCCAATTTAAAGTAAAATATTATATCAACTCAAATATTAGTAGCCTGTATATCAAATAATCTCACTAACATAAATATAAAAGGCACTTACAATTGACAGAAAAAAGGAATAGAAATTATACTTAAAAGGCTAATATTTGTAACCAGATAACTATATGATATATAGTAAGTTGTGCTGTGTATTGTATAAAATAATTGAATTGAATGACTAAATACCCAGCTAGATCCCCCTCTATATATACCCAAAATCCCTGGAGTACATTCCCCTGATTCCCAGACCTATAACACTGCTATCACTGGCCATTACAGAACTTTAAGGGTGCTCATCTACCCATGGTGTCCACTTCAAGCAGTTTCACATGCCTAGTTACCAAGAAAACATCCTTCTCACAAAAGAAGATACCAGTATGCAACATTATAACCCCAAAAGAAGGAATAAACCCCAAATAAGAATGTCTGGTGCCCAAAGCACTGATTGTGCATAACTACAAGTCAAGGAACCAATTAAAAATAACCCATAAAGGAACTAAAAAAATCCTCATTAAAGGATAACCATAAAAATTAATAATGGAACCAATATAACTAATTCGCTACACAAAGAATATCATTCCCATGCCCTGCCATTAACCCAATACTAAGATCCTGAGACCAGAAAAGGTGTGGTAAGTGCCGGGGGTTTTTCCATAGCCTTTAGAGGTGGTTGATAGCGTGAATTCTTGATGTTTTTGGTGCATATATGCGCTTGAGGAATGATTGAGACCTTCTGGGCACATATCTTGAGGTAATTGATACTGCCTGTGCATATAATAATGTTTTATGATGTCACCATGTAATTAATACACTTATTAAGTGCAATCCACTTATTTCTTCAGTGATCACATAAGGTAAGAATTTAGGCCAAAAAGACTAATTATGTTAATAATGCATATTAACATATGGGACTTACGCCAGAAGCATACTAGCACTACAAAATAGCCGATTTTGAGTGACAATACCTTAATATTGAAAATTCATATAATAAGAATTTTGAAAAGCCTAATATATTTTCCTGATAGGGGGAAATTGAACTGTCCAAGCACATTTTTGATACCTTTAGAAAATGAGCATATAACCAGCTTTTAGTATGAATTTGCAGTGCATTTTGCTAGAAATTCATAATAAAGTACAATAAACAAGTTAAGACCACTTAATAAGTTATATTACCATAGTCTTAATTCATTAACACTTATTTGGCTTACACTATACTTAAACTTAAGTACTTAAGACTTAATAAAAGTACTTCTTTGACCTTTCTAAGGTGTTTTATTATATTATACTAGAGCATTAAAGGTAATTACTTCAGGTATCATTTACTGATACTTTTCCACATGTCTTAGACATGTGTTTAAAATATTTTGATGCTCCATTTACTTATTCTTGGGGGAACCAAGGCTGACAATTTATGTCTATAAGTGGCTCTTAACCTCTAAATAGCCTATAAACTTTATTTTTCTGCTTCTTTTAGGTCATATAGACATATTCAAATGACTCACAACACCTAAATAAGTATATACACCTTTTTCACATGCATATATCCATTTTGGACAACTTAATCTGCTTCTTTAGATAAATTTTCATGGATTTATTTAAGACTATATAATATAGTAAAATAATTTGTAATGAAATCTTTTTTTGCTTTTATACACAAGAATTCACAGTATACTTCTTATAACTATACATGATATAAATAAATAATGTAACAGGAAAATTGTAGCAAAAAGTTGAAAAATAAAACCAAACATTTAGAGAAATTTTAAACTATTGAAAATATGTATTTTATCAGTTTATTAAATTTAATTGTAAAATATGTTGGTTAAATTAAAAATAGATTTGAGTTATATTAAATAATTCAATTAAAGTTGAAGAAAAGATTTATATACATATATAACCATTTAGCCTGATTTTGTGTTTTTTATTACTATATTTAACTGGATAATTGACAGTAATAACTTCAAATTAAAAAAGGTTTATTAAGTTATCTGCCTCAATATATTTACAATAATCTATTCAGTAACAGAAAAAAATTTCTGAGTCCTTTCCTTTACTAATTTTTTTTATTGCAAGGACTATATACACCATGCAATATTTGGGGTGGACTTGCTAGAAAGTCCTCAACTTGAAGTCAGATGGAACTCAGACTGTATTCAGACTGAACTCAGACTTAACTCATACTGAATTTAACTTTGAACAAATATTGAGCTATGAACCAAAAATGGATGAGACTGTGCTGAAATAATAGTAAAAGTTTAATAAATAATTTATAGAAATAATAACAAGGGAAGATTAATAATCTGATTCATTCACAGAATTTTTTCATAAAACTCATTTTCATTTTCATTTTGAATTTTACTTGATCATTAAAAAGACTGAAAATTATACTTTTTATTTCAAAAACATCACTTTAAACCTCTCTAACGATTTTATTCTTTTTTTTTGAAAAAATATAAAAAAATAGCAGTGTTTCTTTTTACTTATAAATCCTTTTAACCAAGAATTTGAAGCTTTTATTTTTTAATTTAAACCATATTACCTGATTTTTTTTAGTATTTTTATTATTTTGGATTATGAAATATAATTATTTTCAATTCAATGGATTTATTTAAGAAACATATTGAACCATAAAAACTCTCAATTTTTTATTCTAGAATACTGTGGAAAGACTCATAATTAAAAATAAATAAAAGATAGAAATATGTTTTTATAACTTTTGTTTCAATGAACTCCTCTAATAGCTTCTTTACAATAAGCACTAATAATTGATAAATTGTTTAATTATATGTCTAGAAAGAAGTATAGTTCTTATACAAGTGAATTTTAATCTATTTTTTTACATTATTGTATGCAAGAAGATGACTAAAAGTAAGAGGAAATATCTTTTCGGTTTTTTTACCTTTGAATATTCAACTACTAAGAATTTTTTAAATGTAAATTTATTCAATGTACTACATATTTGATATTCTGGAACTCTTCATGATGTATTTCATCAGAATTTCATGTTAATATGGTTATTTGGTAGAGTAATTTCATGAGTTGAATTAATTAATCACTACTTAGTAAATTTTCCATATGAAAGACAGGAATTCAAGCTAGATGTAAAAATTTAAAGATAATAAAAAAATAGTAGTAGTAATTCTTTTAAAATTTAGTTTTAGTGCTTCATTTTGCTTCAATTCTGTATTGTGGCATAATTTCAGTGCCAACCTGGGAATAAGCACCATATAATTCACAAAGTCATCTCATATTAAAAAATGTGCTTCAGGTAAATTTTTTGATTGTATTACTGTTCAAGAACTGAATTAAATAGGTAAAAGTGATACTTTTTTATAACTCTACCAGTTTCAAATTGTAAAACTATTATATGATATTCATTTTTTTAAAAAAAGCAATAGGTAATTTAGATTATACCCATGTAGAAAAGCAGCCATAAAGGCAATCATCTTTTTATTAAAAATAATATTATTCCATGTTTTAAATGAGAAGAAAAAATATTTTAATTCTATAGTGTTGAAAAATAAATTAAATGAAAAATTGCAGGTACCCATTTTTAGTCATTAGAATTAAAGTTTTGGTAGGAGTAATTCACAACTGAACACTTACACACAATTCTAAAATTAAATATATGGGTTCAAGATTTATCAAAGATCTATTGGAACTATGATATTTATGCTGATTGGTAGATCTTATATGATGTCTCTATTCAATTTCTAAGTGTATGAAAAACAATCCCTTTAATATTTTATTTAAACAGAAGAATTTATAAATTTTCTTGAAATTAACCTTATCACAAAGCAATACTGGAATGATTATATTGTTATAAAAATTAATTTAAAGAGCAAAATTTCAAATCTCTTAATAACAGATTTAAAACAAAACATAAATATTAAAATTTGACTTTTTATAAAAATATATATTGACCTAAAGATATTTACTTATTTTTTTTTACAAAATTACCAATTTTATCCTGTGAGGCTTCCCTTCAAATTACAATTATAAGTCTAAAAAATCAATATGATGCTCTGAATACTCTATATAATGTGTAACTAAGACAAAAATAATGTTTTTTGAAGTACTTCAAGACTAAGCCAAAGAGCTGATATCTTTTTTATGTAATATAGTTGTATAAAATTCATTTTTAGGTAGTTTCTTAATCTGTTATATGGAAAGAAATAATATCATAATAATATATAATTAAATTAAAACTATTTTAAATATAATCTTTTCTAAAAATGATTCTTAATTTTTAATTATTTTCAGAACTTCAAAGTAATTAAAAAAAAAATTTGATATAATAATATAAAAAAATTTTCTATTTAAAAGTATTTAATAAAAATTCTAGAAAAGTATAAATTTTTTCATGACTTAAATTAGCTTGAACCAGACTAAGAAACAAGATTGCATTGAGAGTTCAATCTAAGTTCCACAAAAGGCATGATAAATAATATTTTTTTAAATGTATATAGTCATTGAAATGAAAAAAAAAATACTAAAAGAAAGGACTCAGAAAGTTTTTTCTGTTACTGAATAGATTATCATAAATATATTGAGGTAGAGAAATTATTGAAATTTTTTATTTTTGCAGTTATTACATTCAATTATCCAGCTATATATAGCAATCTCTGTGGTGATCCAACCCTGGGTAGGCCTTTGGAGTGCATATTTGGGGGTATTTGGTATGTAGGGTGTCATTAGTGGATTTTTTCATCTTTAGGTAATATTTAGTAGTGTTTATGGAGGCTTAATTTAGGATCACTTATTATGTCTTAGCTTAATGTCCTTTATTTTCTCCTCATTTTGGTATCCTTATGGGTGGTTACCTTGTTTTATATGGTAGTTATGGTGTTGTTATTGGTATTTATTGGAAGTTTATTACTTAGTGGTGCTTATGTAGGCTTAAGCTAGGGTCACTTATTATGTCTTAGCTTATTTCCCTTTATTTTCTTTTCATTTTTGTATGTCTTATGTGTGTTTATCTTGTTTATTAGTGAAGTTATGGGTTTTTAGGGTTTTTAGGGTTTTTATGGGTTGTATGGGTGTTTTAGGGCCTAAAAGCGGCCCAGCCGCCCCTAAGCAGAGGCCCCGCTTGAAGCAGGATTCCCTCCAGGGCACTGGGGAAGCGCTAAAATTCACTTTTATGCATGAAAAAGGCTGGGAAAGCTGGATTTTGGGTGGAGAATTGGTCAGGGTGGTCTGTGCACTGGCTGTATGATGCGTGTGTGGGAAGATTTTTATGAAATCATCTCATCTCTTTATTAATCACCTCTCTGTTCCTAACTTTCTCTTTGGGTGGTTTTTTGTTGGAATATAGTACTGTTCATTTCAACTCTTTCTGGCAGTCTGTCTGGGACTATTATCTTCACTTTTAAAGAGGTCAAGAGTGTTTAATTAGAGGGTCTAGAAAACAGATCTCCAATTTGCTGCAACAGGTAAATATCACTTGTTTTTCTAAAGTGAAAGGGGTTATTCTTTCTGGTTTTTCTCCAACTCCCTTGGTCAAGGCCTATAGCTAGTACTATAGGATAGTCTACATCGCAAAACAAGAATCAACCTAAATGGTTATATATGTAGATAAATATTTTTTTTAAACTTTACTTGAATTATTTAATTTAATTCAAAGCTATTTTTAATCTAACCAACATATTTTACTATTACATTTAAAAATAAATACAAGAAACTCATAAAATACATAAGTTAAATAGTTTAAAACTTCTTTAAATTTTTTGTTCTAGTTTTCAACTTTTTGCTACAATTTTCCTATTATATTATTTATTTATATCATGTATAGTTATCAGAAGCATTCTGTGAATTTTTGTGTAAAAAAGCAAAATAGTATTTCATTACCAATTATTTTAATATATTAATTTCTTAGTCTTAAAGTGCATTGTAAATCAAAAAAATAAAATAAAGATGTATTAATTATAGGTTTAATTTCCAAAATATCAATAAAATATAATTATCAATCATTTTTATATTGGAAGAATAGAGCTGTAGATTGAGGGGGTGGACTCTGATGTTCACCCAAAGAACAAATTTCACTCTACATTTTTCATTACCTCAATGGACAACCTCTCAATCTCTCCACACAAATTTTTCTACCTTGTCATTTCTGTTAATTTTATTACCACTCCCCACCCTTTTATTGTCCTCCTGATACATTTGCTACACCCTTTAAGCTTCAAAATTTCAGTTTAATACCTCCTCACTACTCCCCTCCACTCTTTTTTCACTTTTAACACAACTCCACCCCTTTTGCAACCTCTTTCACACCTTCCATTCCCCTCACTCACCCCAATCACCTTCACTAGCCCTCAACAGCCTTTCTCTCACATTCTCAAACTATTACTCACCTCCCCAGTCTATTTTCCACACTCAACAGCTCTCGATTACCTCCCCTAGCCCTTTCTCACCTTCCCAAGCCCTTTCCAGCCCTTCACTCACCTCCCCCAGCCTCCCCCAGTCCTTTACTTTGTCTGTAGATGTGAGCAAGGTGCTTTAAAGACTAAGGAGGGCTGGGAGAAGTGAGTGAGAGGCTTTTATCACCTCCTCCAGTCTTTTAAAGCCCCTAACTCACCTTACCCAGCCTCCCCAGTCCCTTAATATGTCTGAAGATGTGAGCAAGGTGCTTTAAAGACTAAGTAGGGCTGTGAGTAGTAGGTGAGAGGCTTTTATCACCTCTCCTATCCCTTTAAAGACCTTTTATCAATTCTGCTAGCCTTCCCAAAGTGAATTAGGGGCTTTAATAACCTCTCCTGGCCCTGTAAATTCCCTCTCTCACCTTCCCCAGAATTTCCCAGCCCCTCAATTTTTCTGGGTGAGGTGAGAAATGCAATGGGAGAAGTGAAAAAAGTGATTGAGAGGCATGAAAGGGCCTGGGAAGTAGCCAATTTTTGATAAACTTGAAAATATTTAATATGTATAAATTAGAAATAACAAGGAATAAAATCTTGAGGAATTATAACCCATTCCAATTGGTGAATAATTTAACTAAATACATATTTCAGAATTTGAGTTGCTTGTGTTTACCAAAAAAATTGTGGCCAAGTGTTGAGAAAGGAAGATGATTGTAGGGAAGAAACATGAAAAAAGAAAAAAAAGTAAAAGTAAAATAAAACTAAATAATGACAGTGGGCTGGGAAAGGTGAGTGAGGTTCTGGGGGAGGTGTAAGAAATAGAGAGAAGTAAAGGGAGAGGGGTGGAAGAGAGGATAGTTGTTTTCTCACTGTGAAGAGAAGGGATGGGTTAGAAAGGGTAAGTTTATGGCAAGGTTAGTGACAAGATATGAGGGTAGGATAGGAAGGCAGATTGAAGATAAGGGAGAATTAGGGGAGGGAGGTATCAGATGGAAGTCGCACTTGGAATTCTATCAGGAATTATTTCAGGGAGTAAGAAAGGCACTAGATGTCTAGTGCACACTTTTTTCCTGCTGTGAATATTTTTTGAACTATTAATCAACTGTGGTTCAATGAAGGTTCAAATCATTTTTAAGGTTTTTTCAAAGTAAATTCAATATTTCTTCATGATTATTTCATAACCACCTGAATGTGTGCTGAAAAATATATGAATTAGGGTTCAAGGTTGCAGACTTGCTAGAAAGTCTGCCCCCCATATTGTGTGGTGATACATTTTCAAAAAAATAATTTATTATTTTTTTTAGTTGAACTTAGATTGAAATCTCAATTCAATCCTGTTTCAAAGTGTGTTTCAAACTAAGCTAAGCCATTAAAAAATTTATAATTTTTTAGAATATTTATTAAATATTTTTATATATAAAAATAATTATTTTTTATGTCAAAATATTTTTATTAAATACTTTAAAATTCTTAAAAAAAGTACAAATTAAGAATCATTTTGAGAAAATATTATATTAAAAATAGTTTTAATTTGATTATTTATTATTATGATATGTGGTCTTTCCATATGACAGATTAAGATAGTAAGTAAATATCAATTTTAGAAAAATATTATATAAAAAAGGTATCAGATCATCTGCTTAGATTCGAAGTACTTCAAAAAATAATTATTTTTGCTTTAGGTAGACATTATATATAGTCTTCAGAGAATCATATTAATTTTTTAGACTTATATTTTTAAGTTGAAGGGAAGTCTCACAGTATAAAATTAGAAATTTATTTTAAAAAAATTAATGAGTCAATATCTTTTAAATTAATATATATTTTTATAAAAAGTCAAATATTAATATTTATTTTTTGTTTTAATTATGTAATGAAGTTTTAAATTTTTCTATTTAAATTAATTTTTATAACAATATATTCATTCCAGAATTACTTTGTGATAAGGCCAATTTAAAGATGATTTATAAATTCTTCTGTTTAAATAAAAAATCAAACCAATTTTTTTTCATGCACTTAGAAATTAAATAGAGACATCATATAATATCTAACAATCAGCATGAATAGCATAATTTCACTAAATCATTGATAAATCCTGAACCCACATATTTATTTTAGAATTGTGTGTAAGTGTTCAGTAGTGAGTTATGTCAGCCAGGCTACTAGACTTACTAAGTAAATTAATTAGTTACTTACTGAGATGAAGCCACACCTTTTATTTCTTATGATATTATTAATTATATTATATTTACTTTATTATTACATGCAATTAACTAACTAATTACAATAAGTAAATTTAGCAAATAATTAAAATTAATAATAATGTCCCTCATATTTTTATTCCCTAACACCATGCTCAATAACAGGTTGGAAGAGAAATAAAAATATATTAATACTATATTTTAAGAATTCAAATTTATTTATTTGAAAGTTTAAAATTCTTTTAAAACAAAAATTTAATTCAAATTATTTTATACTAAGTGTGACATTTAAAAGTTAACTCTTAAGTATATCAAATAATTTGATATATAGTAAAATATTTTATTGACACATCCTTATAGCAAACTTTTGTTATTTTCAATTTCTTATTTTTGTAAATGTCTTTCTCTCACACTCCTGTACATAGGTGTTAACTCTGTGTGCTCCCTCTCTCCTTTTGCCTATAAAAGGCCTTCCCTTTTGTGCTGTTTTATTCATTCCTTACTTCTTTATAAAATTATCATTACAGAAAATTTTTATTACTACTAGTTATTGGTTTTGGTATTTACTTCTATGTAGTTCTAAATAATTGATTATAATAATACTTATAAAAATTTCTACCTCTTTTAATTGAGTAAAGTAATAAAAAAGATAAAAAATATCTACCTTGGTTTTGAAACCTTCAAAACATACTTTCCAAAACCATAAACCTTCACCAAATATCTTCTAGACCAAAAGGAGCTCCTGATACTTGAGGCCCTTTCCAAATCGTCAATGTTGCATTGTTATCTTGAAGCTGGCAACTGAGGGACTATTGATGTTAAGGTACCAATAAGGAAAAGTGGACAACAAAAATGACAAACATCATTGACCACATGACTTATTTTTTTTACTGCAACCGGGAATCGAACCGCTCTCCAAAACTTAGGTTCATATATTGAAAATAGTCATATATAATCATGGTAATTATATTAATTACTAATTGTGGGTCACTTTTCACGTTTAATTGTCTACTTATATCTTTTTTACTCAGCACTCTGTAAGTGTCATTAACATGCTCATTTTGAAGGGGGAGGTTCCTGTAAATTAAAGATTTTTTTTTCCTAGTTGAGAAAGATAAAAATATATTATTCTTAGTCCTAGAAGTGATATTCAAATTAAATTACTTATTTTATATTATTTTTTTTAATTATTTCAGTTGACCTCTGTCCTTATAATTAAAAAATTATATTATTGCTTCAGTTTACAAATTGTCCTGGCAGTAAAATAATAATATCTAAAATTAGTTGAATTGATTATATTGAAATTAGTTCAGTTTACAATAAGTCCTGGTAATTAAATTAATTCAGTTGATATTAAGCCATGGTAATTAAAGTTATTCTCAGTTGAAATTAAGTCCTGGTAATTAAATTCTTTAGTTTACTTTTAGTCCTGATAATTATCAACATATACATTACTAATTAATAGATTATTTGATTAATTCATTTGATTTATTTTAATCCTGGTTATAAAATTATCTTAATTAATTAAAAATTTAATTATTATTTCAGTTGATTTTTTTCCTGAAAAACATTATATTTTAATTATTCCAGCTGATTACAAAATCCTGATAATTACTTATATACTAGAAAAAAAAATTCCTTATTTTTTGTCAAATAAAGTAAAAATAATACCTGATTTAATTGTAATATTTCTTTCTCTCAGTTCAGGTTAATTACAACTATGACTGATAAAAGTGCTTCTTCTGGCTGTGATGAGGAACTGGATTTAACTGATTATGATGAAGCTTCTTCTGTATATTCTCCTTTGACTACAAAACTGGCTCAAATTAATCAATTACTGGACCAATCAGGATGTGGAAATGCAGGAGATAGAGATATTAGTGGAGACAACTGCTCAGGTTCAAAAACCTTCAATCAACCTCCCAGAAGAACTTCCCAAAGGCTTCAAAATAAGAAAGATTCCCTTGAATCAGCAAGTCAGCAATCGCTACACTCACATTAAAGAGTTGAGGTCAGAAAATCTCATACTGAGGTCATTAACAAACTCTCTAGAAGACAAGGTAAGAAAAATAGAGTCCTTCCTTCAAGTGAAAAGGAAAAATCCGCCTCCCCCAAAAGCCCTTCCACAATTGGCCCCCCAGCAACATGAAAAGGTAGAAGTCTCAAAATGGCGGTGTGATTGGCTGAACACCCAGTGGGATAACCTGTCCAAACAACAACAACAAGTATCTCAGGCAGGTCTGTCAAGAACCAATAAGTTCAAGCACACACCTCCTCACCCCTATCAAGTAGGAAGAAAGAGAAAAAACAATCACATTCAATTCATTCCCAAGCCATGGTAAGCCCCTCTATTGAATCTCAAGTATCAATTCATATTACTGATTCAGTTCCTTCAGGTAATTCAGGAAGAGGAGATGAGACTGTGGGACCATTAGAGGCTGAGAGTAGTAGACAAATTGCTCAACATTCTAATGTATCTGATTCTTTGGTTTTGATTTCTACTTCAATGATAAATCCTGATATGGCTATTATTGATGAGACACTTGATTCTGAGTTTTATGAGAATCTGGAAATTTATTCTGTCTCAATATTGAGAAATACTCCAGATGTAGCTAACATTAATGATGTATATTTGAGGGATATTATTGCTAAACAAAATCATATATTGAAAGAAATGCAATTGACTCATAAATTTAATAGTTTGTTAACTGAAAAGGGTTATCAAGAATTGAGGGGTGAATTACAGACAGTTTCTGATGATTTGTTTTATTACAAAGTAACTCATGAAAAGAAAGTTGCTTTATGGAAAAATATCAAGAATGATTTGTCTAAATTAAAAGATACTGTGTCTATCTATTTCCAGGAGTTAGAGGGACATTAGTTGACCATTATTCATCTTTACAAAATAAGAACCAGTTATATTTTACAACCATCAATGAGAGTTTATCTAGTCTTTCAAGAGTGAAAACAAGGTTAACAACCATTGAGTAGAAATTGAATTCTTTGTTACATGATCAAAAGTTTTCTTACATTTAATTGAAAGAAAAAGTTGTGCAGGATACCCCGATTGTACCTGTTCCTAGTTCATCTAAAGTAAAATTAGTACCAGAAATGCCTGAAGATATCACTGAGCTTCCATCAAAACTTGATGATGTACCTGAATCATCTAAAGAATTATTAAAAAATGAGATTAATTCCCAATCGGAGAAGTTACAGCTCCTTCTCACTCAGAAACAAGCTTGTAATAAGGAGACTACCTCAAATCAAAAGAATTGGCGAAAACTTGACCAGTATCCATAATTTGATGGTGACTCTTCCTCTGCTTGGCAGAAGTTCATTTGCAGGATTGATAATTTAGAGAATTCTTTTAAACTCCCAGATGAAGAAATTGTGTCAAAATTAATTTCTTTATTTACCAAAGAAGCCCTAATGTGGTATGAATATGTTCTTTTGAAAAAAAATGACTACTCATGGGAAGATTGGAAGAAATTAATTAAAGCACAATTTGGTGGTTCCAAGTTTATAATAGCTCAACCCAGGTAGTATGAAGATACTAGATATAGCTCTTCTACTGAAAAGCCTATTGATTTCCTGATAAAACTGGTGAAAATCTTGAGGGCAATGGGCCCAAAAATGGAGTTTGAGTTATGAAAGGACAGGATGCTCTATAAATTACCTATGTCTCTGAGAGACTTAATAGTTTCTAGGACTGAGTTCTCAAGAGAAACTTCTTCTTTCATTAATACTTGTAATGAGATTCTTCTAAACAGCAAGTATGATGCTAGAAGATTCATTCCCAGAACTTCATTGGAGAAAACCTCCAATTACCAAAAAAAACCTCTGGAAAAGATTGGTAAACCTTCTTCCCCTGTTGCACCCAAAAAGTATGCAACAAAAACTTGCTTCAAATGCAGCAAGCCTTGGCAGAAAGGCCATGTTTGTGAAAAAAAGATAAATCTTGTTGAACAGACAGAGGAACATGCTGATGACACAATAGCACTGGATGATACTTCAAGTGATTGTGCCAGCAATATTTCATATGAATCTCACCAAGAAATTTTAATGCTGGAAAAGAATATTCATTATTTAAATAATATTAATATTGAGAATATTGAATTATATACAGTAAAGGATGCTGAGATCATAAAAAACCTTGAGGAAAGCTCAATTATTATTGCCCCTCTGAAGGCACCAGTCTTGTGCAATAAAAATAACATTGAGGTTGTCCTAGATTCTTGAGCGGGAGGAAGTGTAGTATCTGAAAAAGCGCTTGCTTTAGTGGACCAAGATTATAAGTCAAAACTTATTCCTATCATCTCTGAGAATTGGAGAGGTTATGGCTCTGTTTTGTCCCCCATTGGTAAATACATAGCCACAGTATTTTTCAAATATAACCATGGTTTTGTAAGAGCTATATGTGATTATCTTTTCATGAAAAATGATAACTTAAGTAGTTGTTTTGTTGTGGGAAATGACATTTGAACAAAATATGGCATAAAAATGGATCCTTCAAACCAATGCTTCATGATGGGGATGAATGGGAAGAGAAAATTTGAAATTTCCTTACATAAAAAATTATTAACACAAGGATTGAAAACATGTCATGCTATAGTTCCACATAAAGGAAGATGTAAAAAAGAAATGCCTTTCCTTGTGTCTGAAATTAACAATTCTTCTTCTGGTGAACAAATTTCTGGTGTGGATATAGATTCCATGATTAAATTGATAAAATCTTTTCCTATGGCCTTTGCTCATGGGTCATATGAATTAGGATTGGTAATGGAAGAAATGAAACTTTCATTATCTTGCCCATTAACAGAAATACCACCTTGTTCAAACAATAAGCCTTATCCTGATTCTCCCACAAAGTGAAAATATATTGAAGACAATATCTCTACCCTTTTAAAAATGAATATTATTGAAAAGGTAGTTGATAAACCTAAACATTGTGTTATCTCACATGTCATAATATCTTATGATAAAGTTAAAGCCAGGTTGTGTGTTGAGTATATAGCATTGAAAACTTATACTGTTGATGATATCTATCCTTTAACCAGAATTAGCTCTATACATGCTACCCTGCAAGGTGCTAAATATATCAGCTGTTTGGATGGCAACAAGGGATACCACTAGGTACCTGTTGAGGAGAATTTTCAGAATTTTCTGATGATTGCTACTTATATGGTATTAATAAGTATGTTAGGATGCCATTTTCCCCTAAAAAATCCCCTTCAGTTTTTCCAAAAGTTATGGATAACACATTCCATCAAGAAATAATTGAAGGATGGATGATGGTTTATATTGATGATATCATCATATTCTCAAATAAATTTGAAGACCATCTTAAACACCTGTGTAAAGTGTTTCATTAGATGGATCAGATAAATATGACACTTGATTTGAAGAAATGCGAATTTGGTTTTCATTCCTTAAAAGTGCTTGGTCATTTTTTCTCAGGTTTACAGATATGTGTTGATCAAAACAAAGAGGCATCCATACAACAGGTGAAGTCTCATACCACAGTTAGATAGCTACAGAGTTTTTGGGAATGTGTGGATATTATAGACAGTATATTGAAAATTACCAAGTCATAGCACTACCCCTTACCCAACTGACTAGTAAAGATGCTGCTTTTGTCTGGAATAGTGAAAGACAAAGATCTTTTGACACTATGAAACATTGTTTAATTTCAGCACCAATTCTTGCTTTACCTCACTTTATTCAACCATTTGTTTTATACACTGATGCCAGTTTTATTGGTCGTGGTGCTGCCCCTCATCAAAAACAAGTGATGAATGATAAAGTGTCAGAAGTAGTAATTTGTTATATTTCAAGAACCTTGAGAGATAGGGAATTAAAATATGGTGCCACTCAAATAGACTGTTTATCAGTAGTTTGAGTGCTAGAGAAGCTATATTATTATCTGGATGATCAGAAATTTGAGCTTTCCACTGACTGCAGTGCAGTTAAATCCCTCTTAAATTTGAAAACACCTAACAGACATATGTTCAGATGGCAGCAAGCTGTTCAAGAATACAGAGGGAGTATGACAATAATTCATAGAGCAGCTTTTTTTCACTCAAATGTGGATATGTTATCAAGGTTACCTTTTCCAAATGATGACTCAAATCCTGCATATGTTCCTGAAGATGAGATAGTTCATATGTATAGAATATATGTGGTTGCTATAGATGAAGAGCTATTACAGCTTATTCTTGATTCATATGATAAGGACACTAACTTAAAAAAGTTATGTACCATATTAAATGATCCAAAAAATGCTTCAATACAAGCATTAATTAAAACCCTTCCACCAAAGTACCAGAACGCTTTGGTAAATTGTAAATTTTCAATTGATGAAGGATATCTATTTTATAGAAGAAAGTTGAGTAATGTTATTGTTATCCCCCTTCTATGAAAGAGATCATCTTAAAAATTTTTAATGATGACATATTGGCTGAACATTTTGATCTTGAAAAAACAATGATCAGAATTAAAAACACTGCTTGGTGGGTTAACATGTCTGAAGACGCCAAACTATGTGTTGAATCCTATGACTCTTGCTAAAAACCAAAAAGATTGACTGGTAAATGAGCTGGATTAATGTAACATATTGAGCCTCCTGATGCACCATGGCAAATAAAAAATGTGAGATATGTAATAGGATTACTTATTTCTGGAAAAGACGGTTATAACTCTTGCTGGGTTATTGTGGACAGATTCACAAAAATGTGTAAATTTATCCCTACTAAAAAGGATGTTTCCACTAAAGAATTTGCTTTCTTGTGGTGGTCTCATATGTTCAATACTGCTGGATTTACTAAACCCATAATATCTGATAGAGGCCAAAAATTTACTTCTGAATTCTGGATGTCTCTGATGGATTTTTGGGGCTGTAATCTGAATCTTTCTACTGCCCATAAGCCACAAACTGATGGATTAGCTGAAAGGATGATTCAGACTTTGGAGGACATGATAAGAAAGTATTGTGCCTTTGGCCTTGAGTAAAAATAAAATGAAAGATTTACTCATGATTGGGTTACCTTACTTCCTGCTTTGAAATTTGCTTATAATAGCACTTTTCATTCTGTTACTCAGAAAACGCCTTTTGAGCTCTGGCTTTGATATGTTTCAAATACTCCTGCCTGAATTACAAATAATAAAATACTTTAATTGTATTTACATCCTGGTGTGATATCTTTTCTTTAAATGAAACAACTTTGCAGAAGTCATGCTCAAAAATATATTGAAAAATCATTTGAATTTGAAAAGAAGAGATGGGACAAATCCCATAAAGAATACACTTTCAAAAAGGGTAATGAAGTACTTTTTTCTACATTCCAATTCAATTTACAAGGTAATAACAAATTGAAAGACCCATTTATAGGTCCATTTGTTGTCAGAAGAATGGTTGGTGATAATGCAGTTGAAGTTATCTTGTAAGCTCTATATGACAGAAAACATCCTGTTTTTCCAATATCTCATTTAAAATCTTACACATCCAATAGTGATTTTTTTTCCCAAAAGGAGGGGAAGACCAAAGAAAACCCCTAATGAGATTACTGAGACAGCAGAAATTGAAAAGATTCTAAGTGAAAAAATATTTACTGCTGAAAAAGGTACCAAATACTTATTGACATTCAAGAATAAATCATCTGAATATGATTCTTGGATACCTGGAAAGGAGATATCCAATCTTCCTACTCTGCTAAGGAAATATAAAAAGAAAAAATCATAGCATTTTTTTATTGGTTTTTTAGAGTGAGGGAGTGTCAGCCAGGCTACTAGACTTACTTAGTAAAATAATTAATTATTTACTGAGATGAAGCCACGCCTTTTATTTCTTATGATATTAATAATTATATTATACTTACTTTAATATTACTTGCAATAAACTAACTAATTACAATAAGTAAATTTAGTAAATATTTAAAATTAATAATAATATCCCTAATATTTTTATTCCCTAACACCATTCTCAATAACAGGTTGGAAGAGAAATAAAAATATATTAATACTATATTTTAAGACTTCAAAGTTATTTATTTAAAAGTTTAAGATTCTATTAATACAAAAATTTAATTCAAATTATTTTATACTAAGTGCGTCCTTTAAAATTGAACTCTAATGTATATCAAATAATTTGATATATAGTAAAAAATATTTTATTGACACATCCTTATAGCACACTTTTGTTGTTTGAAATTTCTTATTTTTGGAAATGTCTTTCTCTCACAATCCTGTATATAGGTGTTAACTCCATGTGCTCCCTCTCTACTTTTGCCTATCAAAAACCTTCCCTTATGTGCTGTTTTATTCATTTCTTACTTACTTTATAAAATTTTCATTACAACAAATATTTATTACTACTAGCTCTTGGTTTTAGTATTTACTTCTACTTAATTCTAAATAATTTATTATAATAATACTTATAAAAATTTCTAACTCTTTTAATGAGTAAAATAACATAAAAGACAAAACATATGTACCTTGCCTTTGAAACTTTCAAAATCTACCTTTCAACACCATTAACCTTCACCAAAAATCTTATAAACCAAAAGGAGCTCCCAAAAAGTTACTCCTATTAAAACTTTTATTCTAAAGACTAAAAAAGTGGACCTGAAATATTTCACTTAATTTATTTTTCAACACCATAGAATTGAGATATTTTTCCTATTCTTTTAAAATTTTTAATTATATTAATTTTTATCAAAATATGATTGCCTTTACAACTGCTTTTTTACATGGGTATAATCTAAAGTACCTACTGTGTCTTTTTTACAAAATAAATATTATTTAATAGTTTTTCAATTTGAAACTGATAGAATTTTGAAAAAGTACCACTTCTACCTATTTAATTCAGTTCTTGAAAAATAATATAATCAAAAATTTTACCTGAAGCACATTTTTTAACATGAGAACTCTTTGTAAATTATATGATGCTTATTCCCAGGTTGGCACTGAAATTATCCCACAATACAACATTGAAGCAAAATGAAGCACTAAAATTAAAGTTAAAATAAATTTATACTACTTTTTTTTATCATCTTTAAGGTTTTACATCTAGTTTGAATTTCAGTTTTTCATATTATAAATTTACTGAGTACTGATTAATTATTTCAACTAATGAGATTACTCTACCAAATAACCTTATTTACATGTACTTTTTATGAAATATATCATGAAGTGTTTAAGAACATCATATATGTATTAAATTGAATAAATAGGGGGTATCATAGTTACACTATGCAATATAGGGGGTGGACTTGCTAGCAAGTCCTCAACCTGAACTCAGATGGAACTCAGATGGAACTCAGACTAAACTCATACTGAACCCATACTGAACTCTACTTGAACACTGTCAAAGGGTTCTTTTGGTCTAGAAGATTTTTAATGCAGTTCCAACAGCAGTGATAGGTGGATTTAGGGGTTTCAAAGTTAAAGTACCTATATTTTATCTTTTATTTGTTTTACTCAATTTAAAGAGGTAAAAATTTTATAATTATTATAATTATAATTAAGAATTTCTATAAGTAAATACTAAAAACACTAAGTAGTAATAAATATTTGATAGCAATAAATTGGTTTAATAAAATAATAAGTAAGTAAAGGATGATCAAAAACAACCAGAAAGGGAGGCCTTATATAGGCAAAAGAGAGACAAAGCATGGAGTTGAAATCCTTAATGCTGTAGTATGAGAGAAGAAAAAGAATATTCCAGAAAAACAGTTTCAAATAATAAAGTTGTTCCAAAAAGAAGGTGTTAGAAAAGTGTATTTACTGTATATGAAAAAAGTAAACTAGTTTATTTAAATTTACTGTAAATGTCAATTCTAAATAAGTTATTTGAATTTTTTTATATATTTATTTTTATTTGAATATTTAATTTTATTTCAATTTAAATTTTTATTTATTTTAATATTAATTTTTATTTCTCTTAACCTGTCATTGAGCACAGTGTTATAAAATAAAAATATAAGGGACATTTTAATATTAATTTTAATGATTTACTAACTTTTCTTTTTGTAATTAGTTAATTTATTATAAGTAAATTTAATGTAAATTTATTATAATTAATAAAAACAAAAATAATAAGGCATGGCTTCATCCCAGTAAATAATTTATTATTTTACAGTATAAGTCTAGCAGCCTGGCTGACACTCCCTCACTCTAAAAAAACAATAAAAAAATGCTATGATTTTTTCTTTTTATATTTCTTTAGCAGAGTAGGAAGATTAGATATCTCTTTCCCAGGTTTCCAATAATCATATTAAGAAGATTTATTCTTGAATCTCAATAAGTATTCAGTACCTTTTTTAGCAGTAACTCTTCTGTCATTTAGAATCTTATCAATTTCTGCTGTCTCAGTGATTTCATTATGGGTCTTTTTTTGGTCTACCCCTTCTTTTGGGAAATAAATCACTATTGAATGTGTAAGGGTTCAAAAGAGATATTGGAAAAACAGGATTTTTTCTGTCATATGGAGAATACAATATAACTTCAACTGCATTATCACCAACCATTCTTCTGACAACAAATGGACCTACAAACGGGTCTAAAAATTTGTTATTACCTTGTAAATTGAAGTGGACTGTAGAAATCAGTACTTCATCACCCTTTTTAAAAGTGTATTCTTTATGGGATTTTTCCCATCTCTTCTTTTCATATTCAAAAGATTTTTCAATACATTTTTAAGCATTACTTCTGCAAATTTGTTGCATTTGAAGAAATATTTTACACCAGGATGTAAATCCAATTTAGGTATTTTATTATTGAGAATTTTGGATGGAGTATTTGGAACATATCCCAGCCAGAGTACAAAAGGCTTTTTCTGAGTAACAGAATGAACAGTGCTATTATAAGCAATTTCTACCCAAGAAGTAGGGTAACCCAATCATAAGTGAATCTGTCATTGTTTTGGTACTCAAGGCCAAAGGCACAATACCTTATTATCATGTCTTCTAAAGTCTGAATCATTCTTTCAGCTAAAACATCAGTTTGGAGGTGATGGGAAGTAGAAAGTTTCAGATCACAACCACAAACATCCATCAGAGACATCCAAAATTCAGAAGTAAATTTAGGGTCCCTGTCAGAGATTATGGCCTTAGGAAAACTCTCAGTATTAAACATATGAGACCACCACAAGAAAGCAAATTCTTTAGTGGAAACATCCTTGTTAGTAGGGATAAATTTACACATTTTTGTGAATCTGTCCACAATAACCCAGCAAGAGTTATAACCGTCTTTTCCAGAAATAAGTAATCCTATTACATATCTCACATTTTTTATCTGCCATGGTGCATCAGGAGGCTCAATATGTTACATTAATCCAGCTCATTTACCAGTCAATCTTTTTGGTTTTTAGCAAGAGTCATAGGATTCAACACATAGTTTGGCGTCTTCAGACATGTTAACCCACCAAGCAGTGTTTTTAATTCTGATAATTGTTTTTTCAAGATCAAAATGTTCAGCCAATATGTCATCATTAAAAATTTTTAAGATGATCTCTTTCATAGAAGGGGGATAACAATAACATTACTCAACTTTCTTCTATAAAATAGATATCCTTCATCAATTGAAAATTTACAATTTACCAAAGCGTTCTGGTACTTTGGTGGAAGGGTTTTAATTAATGCTTGTATTGAAGCATTTTTTGGATCATTTAATATGGTACATAACTTTTTTAAGTTAGTGTCCTTATCATATGAATCAAGAATAAGCTGTAATAGCTCTTCATCTATAGCAACCACATATATTCTATACATATGAACTATCTCATCTTCAGGAACATATGCAGGATTTGAGTCATCATTTGGAAAAGGTAACCTTGATAACATATCCACATTTGAGTGAAAAAAAGCTGCTCTATGAATTATTGTCATACTCCCTCTGTATTCTTGAACAGCTTGCTGCCATCTGAACATATGTCTGTTAGGTGTTTTCAAATTTAAGAGGGATTTAACTGCACTGCAGTCAGTGGAAAGCTCAAATTTCTGATCATCCAGATAATAATATAGCTTCTCTAGCACTCAAACTACTGATAAACACTCTATTTGAGTGGCACCATATTTTAATTCCCTATCTATCAAGGTTCTTGAAATATAACAAATTACTACTTCTGACACTTTATCATTCATCACTTGTTTTTGATGAAGGGCAGCACCACGACCAATAAAACTGGCATCAGTGTATAAAACAAATGGTTGAATAAAGTGAGGTAAAGCAAGAATTGGTGCTGACATTAAACAATGTTTCATAGTGTCAAAAGATCTTTGTCTTTCACTATTCCAGACAAAAGCAGCATCTTTACTAGTCAGTTGGGTAAGGGGTAGTGCTATGACTTGGTAATTTTTAATATACTGTCTATAATATCCACACATTCTTAAAAACTCTGTAGCTATCTAACTGTGGTATGAGACTTCACCTGTTGTATGGATGCCTCTTTGTTTTGATCAACACATATCTGTAAACCTGTGAAAAAATGACCAAGCACTTTTAAGAAATGAAAACCAAATTCGCATTTCTTCAAATCAAGTGTCATATTTATCTGATCCATCTAATGAAACACTTTACACAGGTGTTTAAGATGGTCTTCAAATTTATTTGAGAATATGATGATATCATCAATATAAACCATCATCCATCCTTCAATTATTTCTTGATGGAATGTGTTATCCATAACTTTTGGAAAAACTGAAGGGGATTTTTTAGGGGAAAATGGCATCCTAACATACTTATTAATACCATATAAGTAGCAATCATCAGAAAATTCTGAAAATTCTCCTCAACAGGTACCTAGTGGTATCCCTTGTTGCCATCCAAACAGCTGATATATTTAGCACCTTGCAGGGTAGCATGTATAGAGCTAATTCTGGTTAAAGGATAGATATCATCAACAGTATAAGTTTTCAATGCTATATACTCAACACACAACCTGGCTTTAACTTTATCATAAGATATTATGACATGTGAGATAACACAATGTTTAGGTTTATCAACTACCTTTTCAATAATATTCATTTTTAAAAGGGTAGAGATATTGTCTTCAATATATTTTCACTTTGTGGGAGAATCAGGATAAGGCTTATTGTTTGAACAAGGTGGTATTTCTGTTAATGGGCAAGATAATGAAAGTTTCATTTCTTCCATTACCAATCCTAATTCATGTGACCCATGAGCAAAGGCCATAGGAAAAGATTTTATCAATTTAATCATGGAATCTATATCCACACCAGAAATTTGTTCACCAGAAGAAGAATTGTTAATTTCAGACACAAGGAAAGGCATTTCTTTTTTACATCTTCCTTTATGTGGAACTATAGCATGACATGTTTTCAATCCTTGTGTTAATAATTTTTTATGTAAGGAAATTTCAAATTTTCTCTTCCCATTCATCCCCATCATGAAGCATTGGTTTGAAGGATCCATTTTTATGCCATATTTTGTTCAAATGTCATTTCCCACAACAAAACAACTACTTAAGTTATCATTTTTCATGAAAAGATAATCACATATAGCTCTTACAAAACCATGGTTATATTTGAAAAATACTGTGGCTATGTATTTACCAATGGGGGACAAAACAGAGCCATAACCTCTCCAATTCTCAGAGATGATAGGAATAAGTTTTGACTTATAATCTTGGTCCACTAAAGCAAGCGCTTTTTCAGATACTACACTTCCTCCCGCTCAAGAATCAAGGCAACCTCAATGTTGTTTCCATTGATCAAGACTGGTGCCTTGAGAGGGGCAATAATAATTGAGCTATCCTCAAGATTTTTTATGATCTCAGCATCTTCCACTGTAGATAAATCATTATTCTCAATATCGATATTGTTTAAATAATGAATATCCTCTTCCAGAATTAAAAATTCTTCGTGAGATTCATATGAAATATTGCTGACACAATCACTTGAAGTATCATTTAGTGCTATTGTGTCATCAGCATGTCCCTCTGTGTCAGCCTGTATATCTCCAGGACTGAGTAAAAAGTAATTATAAGTTATGTTAAACACATGAACTATACATGGGAATAATAAATAAGAGTACACAAATAGTATACATAAGTAAAATTATGATAATACACAAAAAATGCCATTATAACACCTTATATACACGCATATATCGACCTTTTATAGGTCTTATGTACTTAATATTAAGTTGGAATATGTTAGGGTAATCTTAAGAACCTTAAGTATAAGGCTACATAATTTTTAAGTACACTTAAAGCTGTTATATTCATTGTTTTATGCAAAAAACAAGAAATGCGCTTTATTTCACTTAAAAGTTGACTATATGCGCTATAAAATTGAGAATATCAAAATTACGCTTTCACAGATCAATTGGGCTCATTTAGAACTATTGATTTGGCTATTTAAATGCGTAAAAATAACACTTTTCAAATTTGGTGTTTTTTATGCCAGAAATGGCTTCTGTGTACTGGCCACATACTGCCTGCTTTTTTCCCGTGTGAATAGCTTCATTTTTAGCAAAGTTAGCTTTTTCACACTATAATTACCCCACATTCTACACCCACTGTGGGGAAACACACTAAAATAGGCGACAGGCGCTTATTTAGTGTCCTAGCTTAATTAATAATGCATTGACCTTGTTTATATGCACTAATTTCATTAATAACCTCACTCTTGGCACTTTATTTCATCACCACGCTTAAATTCGCCTAATTTTAGTCAAGGATTTACCCGTGCAAGAGCCTGCCAAGAACTGCATGTAGTTACCCCACATCTCACGCTCTTTTTTAAGTTTTTGGGTGGTTTCTCAGTCAATTTTGGTTATTTTTGAATGGGAATTTCACGTAGTATAATGTCAGGATTAGCCCCATTATTTCTACAGTCAATCCCCCTTATTATTAAGCTATTATTAACCTTAAAAAGTCTCCTTTAGTCTTTAATATTATTGTTTTATATGCATATACTCTCTTTTTGTCTTTTTCTTTAACTTTGATGGATTTCCCTTATTATTACAGGATTTTGGCAGTTGTTACTCTTCTAATTATGTCATGGGTTACTGGGAATGTTGATGGGAATGTCTATTAGTTGTTTAGAGGCGGTATTAACTGTGTATTGGGTGGTACATCAAGGGAATCATTGGGGAACTCAGTGTGTATAAAAGGAGGAGGTTTTTGGGTTGTATTTCTTCATTCTTTATCATTACAATTCAACCAATATAACCAAATACATTACAATACATATCAATTAGTACTTTTATAAGACTTTTGAATAGTATCTGAATTTAATAATCTATTTTTCTACCAACTACAAAGATTGTAAGCCATATATAAGAATAGTGAGAATTACATTACTGAGATCTTTATATTTGATTATATTTTACAACTTAGTGGGTTAAAACTACAGTATTCATATAGGACCATTAAAATCTTCTAGACAACTGACTATTCAAGCTAGTTCACGTCCTTGTACTTGACCTTAGCCTGACAATTGGGGACCTTTCCTCAAGAATTCTGTTATAATCCTGTAAGTGAAATTTTCAAAAGAAGGTGCACGTAAATAATATCCCTATAGAAATATTTGGATAATTACAACAGGTTGGGGTCACTTATATAGTGATTTTAGAAAAAGAAGCCCTGTTATATAATAAATTGTGATATTGAATCATCAATTTTACCACTAATTTAACATATAATTGTTCTTAGTATGAGTCTGTCAATAGACCAATTAAATTTGTGATCTTTGCAGATAATAACCAATTAAACTGATTAATTGTTTTCTTTTTACAGGACTCTTAATCCCTTTTTATTGGTTTGTAAAATTCATTTAATATTTAGAAAGAATCTTACTAACAAATTTTCTTTTTTAAATATAAATACACGGCTACATATTGTAGACCAGTTAAATCAAGTGACCACATAAAAGCATATTTGACTTTTGGCACTTAAAAATTCACTTAATACCAATAAGTAAGCAATAAAATTGTCTTCAGTGGTACTAATAAATACTGATTAAACTCCTTTTTGAAGTTTTTCAAATCTAAAACTTTCAATTCTCTAAAATTCCACGAAAAATGTGTGACAACAATGACATTGTAAGTAATAAGGCAAAAACTTATAACTTAAGAACTAGAGCTGAAAGACCTGTTGCAGGACATCCAAATGGAGGGTCAAGAATCACCAGTAACAATAAACAACACCCCACCAATGTCCATGGAGGAAAAGGAAAAGCTCTTAAAACAAATGTCAATAAAGAAGTCCAAAAACACCTTACAAGAGCAAATTCACTCCCTCTCAACCCTACTGAATACACTAACAATAAGAGTAAACAATATGTTAGACCAGATCAACAATCTGGAGAAAAGGGTGGCACAGGGCTTTATAGAAGTCAACCAGGCTCTAGTGGATATAAGGTCTCATCAACAACCAGTGGCACCAAATACCACAGCAACACCTCCAGTCCCAGAAGAGGACCAAAAGATAACTGTAAGCAAATGGAAGTGGGATTGGTATGCCCAAAACTACAACAGTCCTCCTCAACAGGGATCCAGCAGTCACCCTTACAGGGGAAAGCCAAGGAGAGGCAGGGGAAATGGAATAAGACCGTGGTAAGTCATCCATCTTCTCAAGATCAATTATATAATCCTAACAATGAATTACTAATAGGTAATGAAATTGATAGAGAGTTATTGGATATAATTGATAAGGATTTAAAAAATTATTCATTTGAAAATAACATGTTAGACTTGTCATTACATGAGGACAATGTACATAGTTTTATTGATCACCAGGAAAATACTATTAATATAAAAATGGAATCAAATGAATTAAAAATTGACCCTGATGATGAATCTTCTGAATTTGAATCAGACAAAATTGAATATTTTCTGAAAGAAAATCCAATGGAATCAAAAATAATTAGTAAATTATTATTAAGAATTGAAAAATTGGAAGAATTCTCTAGAGAGTCCAACAATAATACAGAAAGTGTATTATTAAACATCACAAAATCATTGAGTACAACAGCCAATAAGTTAAAAGTTATTGAGAATTCAAATAATGAATTAATCAATGAAAACAAAAGATTAAATTCTGAGATTAAAAATTTAGAAATTAAATTAGAACATTCTCAAAATATTATGGCCACCATAGAGGGACGTGTAAAATTGTCTTTTTCAAATGTAAATGATACTTTAACTCATGTACCTGTAATAAAAGACAGGTTACAAAGAGTAGAAATTGAAGTAGCTAACATTTTGAAAAATACTGAAACAATAAAGGATAATACCTCTTATGTAGAAAGAGTACCAGTTTTTATGAAACACTCTGATGATAAACCAATGATGGAACATGAACATAGTGTCATGGGCTCTGAGAATATAAAATCAGTAAAAGATGAAATTAATGATCATCTTTCTAAAGTGAGTGAATTACTCAATATTCCTCAGGTTAGGGAAGCTAAAACTAGCCAAAAGAACTGGCCTAAGTTAGATCAGTACCCTTCTTTTGATGGGGATTCAAAATCTGATTGGCAACAATTCATACAAAGAATTGATAACTTAAAATTTTCATATAAATTACCTGATGAAGAAATCACTTCAAAGTTAATATCTTTATTTACAGATGTGGCCTTATTATGGTTTGAATCTGTATTGAGTGAGGGAATTAATTACTCCTGGAATGAATGGAAGGCACTAATTGAAAGGCAATTTGGTGGCCCAAAATTTAGAATCACTCAACAAAGACTGTATGAACCGGCCAGATATAATCCAAATGCTGGAGATAAACCCATGGTCTTCTTAATGAATTTAATAAAAATCATGAAAGCTATGGATCCAAAAATGGATTATGAAGAGTGGAAAGAAAAAATAATATACAAATTGCCTATATCAGTTAGAGACATTATTGTAGCTAGAACTGAAACTGTCAGAGACACCTCTGGATTCATTAATATATGCAATGAGATATTATTAAACCACAAGTATGAAACCAAGTATAGTAATTACAGACAAAGTGTTGACGTGGTAAAACCTACTACAAGTAAGTTACCAGTGGAAAAGAAAAAACCTTCAGCTCCCCTTGTCCCTAAGAGGCAAGAAAATAACACTTGTTACAAATGTAATGAACCTTGGGTTAAAGGTCACACGTGTAAGAAAAGAATAAATGTTATTGAAACCTCACAGAATTTTGAACCTAGTAATCATGAAGATGAGAATGTGGAATCCAGTGAGGATTGCAAAAGTAACATATCTTACAGTGATGATGAAAATGAGATATTTGTATTAGAACAGGATATAATGTTCCTGAATGATGCTATACCTCATACAGACACATCTTTAACTTCCATAGAGGAAGCTGAAATAATTAAAGATGTATCTCATGACACTTACAAAATAACACCTATCAGAGCACCTATTATCATATTTGGAAAAGAAATGAATGCCATTCTTGACACCGGGGCTGCAGGTAGTGTAGTTTCACTTAATGCATTAATGAAACTTGATAGTAAGTACCAGGAAAAACTAGAACCTGTTCAGACAAAGAACTGGAGGGGTTTTGGTTCAGTATTAAATCCAATTGGCAAATACAAAACTGCTGTATTCTTTAAATATAATAATGGATATGTTAGAGCAGCTTGTGAATTTGTAGTAATGGATAATAATAATTGTAGTGATTGGTTTATTATTGGCAATGATTTATTAACAAGATTTGGCATTAAACTAGATCCTGCAAACAGTTGTTTCACCATAGGGGTGAATGGTAAAAGAAAATTCAAAATATGTTCTGAAAATTCAGTATATGCCATTTCTCCTAAAGAAGAACAACTGCAAGGTGAAAGAACCACCAATGAAGTGGGTGAATTGGAAAATGAAATCCAAAAGGCCTCTTTCAGTCCTCAACTCTCAAAAATTGAACAAGAAGACATTTTGAGATTGATTAAATCATATCCTATGGCATTTGCTCATGGATCAAATGAACTAGGATTGGTCAAAGACCATGAGATGAAAATCTCTCTAAGCTGTGATCTGGATAATATTCCTGGCAGCTTAAAAAAGAAACCTTACCCAGCATCTCCTGCAAAAAGGAAAGATATTGAAGACAATATAAAATTGTTATTGGAAATGGGTATTGTTGAAAAAGTGGACACAACACCTAAGTATTGTGTCATTTCACCAGTATTAATCTCTTATGAAAAAGATAAGGCAAGATTATGTGGTGATTAAAGAGCTCTGAATACATATACAGTAGATGATATTTACCCTCTACCAAGGATAGCTTCTATCCATGCTACCTTACAAGGAGCAAAATATATTTCCTGTCTGGATGGGAACAAGGGTTACCACCAGATTCCTGTGGAAAGAAATTCTCAAAATTACTTATTAATAACCACACATATGGGTATATATAAGTATGTGAGAATGCCATTTGGCCCAAAGAATGCCCCTTCAGTCTTCCAAAAATTGATGGATAGTGTTTTTCATCAGGAAATGATTGAAGGATGGCTATTGGTCTATATTGATGACAACATAGTGTTTTCAAAGACATATGATGAACATTTAAATCACCTGATCAGAGTCTTTCAAAAAATGGATGAAATTAATATGACTATTGCATTAAAGAAATGTAAGTTTGGATTTCAATCCTTGAAAGTACTTGGACACGTTGTATCTGGATTACAAATTTGTGTTGACCAGAATAAAGTGGCAGCAATTAAAAACATTGGGATACCTAAAAATGTAAAAGAGGTTCAATGTTTTTTGGGTATGTGTGGATATTATAGACAATATATTAAAAATTACCAATCCATTGCAGCCCCTTTAACAACATTAATCAGGAAGAATGAAGCTTTCATTTGGAATAATGAAAGACAACATGCCTTTAATAAATTAAAGGAATGTTTAATGTCAGCTCCAATATTAGGACTGCCAGATTTCACCCTACCTTTTATCTTGTACACTGATGCAAGTTTCATAGGTTTGAGTGCTGCTTTACAGCAGAAACAGATAATAAATGGAAAATTATCTGAAGTAGTTATCTGTTATATATCCAGAACCTTAAGAAAAACAGAATTAAGGTATGGTGCCACACAGCTAGAATGTTTAGCCGTGGTGTGGGCTTTGGAGAAACTTCATTACTATCTGGAAGACCAGAAGTTTGAACTTATAACAGATTGCAGTGCAGTAAAATCATTACTAAACATGAAAACACCTAATAGGCACATGTTTAGATGGCAACTAGCTGTACAAGAGTACAGAGGAAGAATGACAATCACTCACAGAGCAGGAACATTGCATTCAAATGTGGATTTATTATCCAGAAGTCCTTTGCCAAATGATGCTGACAACCCAGCTTATGTACCTGAAAATGAGGTTATACATATATTTGGGATTTATATAGTGGATTTAGAAGAAGAGTTTATGCAAACTATATTAGAAAATTTTTCATCTGATAAAGATTTGTCTAAACTATCTACCATTCTTAATGATCCAACAAATGCCTCCATGAGTGCATTAATTAAAACCTTGCCTCCAAAGTATAAAAATGCGTTGGAAAAAGGTAAATTATCAATTGAAGATGGATATATATATTACAGGAAAAAGTTAAGCAATGTAATAGTAATACCACCTTCTATGAAAGAGTTAATGTTGATTACTTGTCATGATGACATCTTAGCTGGTCATTTTGACTTTAACAAAACATTAACCAGAGTTAAAAATACAGCCTGGTGGATAAACATGAAAGAAGATGTACAAAAATACATTGAAACATGTGGCTCTTGTCAGAAATCTAAAAGATTAACTGGTAAGAGAGCTGGGTTGTTACAACAAATAGAGCAGCCAAAAGCTCCATGGGAAATTATAAACATGGATTTTGTAACTGGCTTGCCATTAGCAGGAAAAGAAAGTTTCAATTCTTGCTGGGTAATAGTGGATAGATTAACAAAAATGTGTAAGTTTATCCCTACCCATAAAGAGGTATCTGCTAAAGACTTGGCATTACTATGGTGGACTCAGATGATGAATACTGCTGGGTTCCCCAAAGCCATAATCTCTGACAGAGATCCTAAATTTACTTCAGAGTTCTGGACATCTTTGATGGAAGTATCAGGTTGTCAATTAAAATTGTCTACAGCACACCATCCACAAACTGATGGGCTGGCTGAGAGGATGATACAAACTCTAGAAGACATGATCAGAAGATATTGTGCCTTTGGATTAGAATACAAAGACAATGAGAAATTCACACATGAATGGGTAAAATTAATTCCTGGCCTTGAATTTGCTTATAAAAGCACAACTCATTCTGTAACAGAGAAGAAACCATTTGAACTCTGGCTGGGATATGTACCAAATACCCCAGTAAATCATTTAAATAAACTACCAAGGTTGGATATACACCCTGGCACTAGATCCTTTATTCATATGCAACAAATGTGTAGAAAGCATGCAGAAGAATGCATCCAAAAAGCATTTGAATATGAAAAGAAAAGGTGGGACAAATCTCATAAAGAATTTGAATTTAAAAAGGGAGATGAAGTCCTCATATCAACACTACATTTTAACTTACAGGGTAATGTTAAATTAAAGGATCCCTTTGTAGGACCTTTTGTAGTAAATAAAATGGTTGGGAATAATGCAGTGGAAGTCATATTATATGCTCCATATGATAGGAAACATCCAGTTTTCCCTATCTCATTATTGAAACCTTACCATGCAAATGATCCTGACTTATTTCGAAAAAGAAGGGGAAGGCCTAAAAAGCAACCTGAAGAAATTGTGGAAAAATCAGAGATTGAAAAAATACTCAAGAAAAGAATCCTTACTAAAGAAAAAGGAAATGAGTATTTACTAAGATTTAAAGGGAAATCAAATGAATTTGATAAATGGATACCTGAAAAAGAACTTTCTAATTTATCCACCCTTCTTAAAAAATTTAAACAGAAATAAATTTCTGTTCAACCAGCTGAGGGGTTAAAAAACCAGTACTCATAATATTTTATTATGTTTTATTTCTTTAAAGTTGAATCTTTAATGCTACAGATTTATTCTGAATACCTGAAAATTACAAATTAATAAAATAAAATGTATAATTTATCATTTTTTATTGTTTTTTTTGGGTGGGCGAGTGTCAGCCTGTATATCTCCAGGACTGAGTAAAAAGTAATTATAAGTTATGTTAAACACATGAACTATACATGGGAATAATAAATAAGAGTACACAAATAGTATACATAAGTAAAATTATGATAATACACAAAAAATGCCATTATAACACCTTATATACACGCATATATCCACCTTTTATAAGTCTTATGTACTTAATATTAAGTTGGAATATGTTAGGGTAATCTTAAGAACCTTAAGTATAAGGCTACATAATTTTTAAGTACACTTAAAGCTGTTATATTCATTGTTTTATGCAAAAAACAAGAAATGCGCTTTATTTCACTTAAAAGTTGACTATATCACCACGCAATATGGGGGGCGGACTTGCTAGCGAGTCCGCAACCTTGGACCCAAACTCACCACAGATTGAGCACACATTGAGCTATTGATAAAGGAACCATACAATCAGGGATGAACACCACTCAGCAGAACAGTTTTAGGTGGGTGTCCAAGTAGAGTTCAGCATGAGTTCAGTATGAGTTCAGTCTGAGTTCCATCTGAGTTCAGGTTGAGGACTTGCTAGCAAGTCCACCCCCTATATTGCGTAGTGTATGCGCTATAAAATTGAGAATATCAAAATTGCGCTTTGACAGATCAATTGGGCTCATTTTGAACTATTGATTTGGCTATTTAAATGCATAAAAATAACACTTTTCAAATTTGGTGTTTTTTATGCCAGAAATGGCTTCTGTGTACTGGCCACATACTGCCTGCTTTTTTCCCGTGTGAATAGCTTCATTTTTAGCAAAGTTAGCTTTTTCACACTATAATTACCCCACATTCTACGCCCACTGTGGGGAAACACACTAAAATAGGCGACAGGCGCTTATTTAGTGTCCTAGCTTAATTAATAATGCATTGACCTTGTTTATATGCACTGATTTCATTAATAACCTCACTCTTGGCACTTTATTTCATCACCACGCTTAAATTCGCCTAACTTTAGTCAAGGATTTACCCGTGCAAGAGCCTGCCAAGAACTGCATGTAGTTACCCCACATCTCACGCTCTTTTTAAAGTTTTTGGGTGGTTTCTCAGTCAATTTTGGTTATTTTTGAATGGGAATTTCACGTAGTATAATGTCAGGATTAGCCCCATTATTTCTACAGTCAATCCCCCTTATTATTAAGCTATTATTAACCTTAAAAAGTCTCCTTTAGTCTTTAATATTATTGTTTTATACGCATATACTCTCTTTTTGTCTTTTTCTTTAATTTTGATGGATTTCCCTTATTATTACAGGATTTTGGCGGTTGTTACTCTTCTAATTATGTCATGGGTTACTGAGAATGTTGATGGGAATGTCTATTAGTTGTTTAGAGGCGGTATTAACTGTGTATTGGGTGGTACATCAAGGGAATCATTGGGGAACTCAGTGTGTATAAAAGGAGGAGGTTTTTGGGTTGTATTTCTTCATTCTTTATCATTACAATTCAACCAATATAACCAAATACATTACAATACATATCAATTAGTACTTTTATAAGACTTTTGAATAGTATCTGAATTAAATAATCTATTTTTCTACCAACTACAAAGATTGTAAGCCATATATAAGAATAGTGAGAATTACATTACTGAGATCTTTATATTTGATTATATTTTACAACTTAGTGGGTTAAAACTACAGTATTCATATAGGACCATTAAAATCTTCTAGACAACTGACTATTCAAGCTAGTTCACGTCCTTGTACTTGACCTTAGCCTGAAACTCTGTCTGTTCAACAAGATTTATCCTTTTTTCACAAACATGGCCTTTCTTCCAAGGCTTTCTGCATTTGAAGCAAGTGTTTGTTGCATTTTTTTGGGTGCAACAGTGGAAGAAGGTTTACCAACCTTTTCCAGAGGTTTTCTCCAATGAAGTTCTAAAAATGAATCTTCTAGCATCATAATTGTTGTTTAGACAGATCTCATTACAAGTTTTAAGAATAGAAAAAGGTTCCCTTGAGAACTCAGTCCTATCAACTATTAGGTCTCTCAGAAACATAGGTAATTTGTAGAGGATCCTGTCCTTCCTTAACTCAAACTCCATATCTGGGTCCATTTCCCTCAAGATTTTCACAAGTTTCATCAGGAACTCAATAGGTTTTTCTGTAGAGGAGCTATATCTGTTTTCTTCATATTGCCTTTGTTGAGCTAACCTAAACTTGGAACCACCAAATTGTGCTTTAATTAATTTCTTCCAATCTTCTCTTGAGTAGCCATTTTTATCTAAGAGAACAGATTTATACCAAATTAGGTCTATATTGGTAAATAAAGAAATTAATTTTGACACAATTTCCTCATCTGGGAGTATGTAAGGATTTTTTAGATTATCAATCCTGCAAATGAACTGCTGACAATCAGAGAAAGAGTCACCATCAAATGTTGGATACTGGTCAAGTTTTGGCCAATTCTTTTTTAATAAATTATTTTCCTTATTAAAATCTTGTTTTTGAGTGAGAAGTAGCTGTAATTTCTCCAATTGGGCAGTAATTTCATTGTTTAATCCTTCTGTGGATGATTCAGGTACATCATCAAGTTTTGATGGAAACTCAGTGATATCAACAGGTATTCCTGAGACTAATTTTACTTTGGATGAGCTAGGAACAAGTAAATTTGGTGTATCCTGCACCACATGTTCTTTCAAAGAAATTTTAGAAAACTATTGATTATATAACAATGAATTCAACTTCTCCTCAACGGTTGTTAACCCAGTTTTTACTCTTGGAATACTAGATAAACTCTCATTGATGGTTGCAAAAGATAATTGATTCTTATTTTTTAAAGATGAATTATGGTTACTCAAACTTTCTAAGTTCATCTTATGTCCTTCTAGCTCCTAAAAACAGATAGAAAAATCATCTTTTAATTTAGACAAATTATTCTTGATATTTTTCCATAAAGCAACTTTCTTTTCATGATCTACTTTGTAATGAAACAAATCATCAGAAACTCTCTGTAACTCACTCCTCAATGCTTGATAACCCTATTCAGTTAACAAATTATTATAGCTCTGAGTCAATTGCATGTTGTTCATTTTATGATTTTGTTTAGCAATAATATCCCTCAAATATTCATCATTAATTTTAGCTACATCTGGAGTATTTCTCAATAGTGAAACAGAATAACTTTCCAGATTCTCATAAAACTCAGGATCAAGTTTCTCATAAATAATTGCCATATCTGAATTTATCATTGAAGTAGCAATCAAAACCAAAGGATTAGATACTTTAGAATATTGAGCAATTTGTCTACTATTCTCAGCCTCTACTGGTCTCAAAGTCTCATCTCCTCTACCAGAATTACCTAAAGGAACTGAATCAGTTACAAGAAATTGTACCTGAGATTCAATAGTGGGGCATACCATGGCTTGGGAAAGAATTAAATGTGATTGTTTTTTCTCTTTCTTCCACCTTGGTAGGGGTGAGGAGGTGTGGGGCTGAACTGATTGGTTCTTGAAGGACCTGCCTGAGGTACTTTTTGCTGTTTTTTTTGGGACAGATAATCCCACTGCCACTTTGAGACTTCCACCTTTTCTTGTTTCTGGGTGGCAAATTGTGGAAGGGCTTTTGGAGGAGGAAGTTTCCTCTTCTCTAGAAGGAAGGACTCTATTTTTTCTTACCTTGTCTTCTAGAGAGTCTGTTTTTGACCTCAGCTTGAGGTTTTCTGACCTTAACTCTTTGATTTGAGCAGAGAGATTTTTGACTTGCTGATTCAAAGGCATCTTTTTTATTTTGAAGCCTTTTGGAAGCTCTTCTAGGGTCTTGATAGAAGACTTTTGATCTTGAGCAGTTTTATCCACCAATATTTCCATCTCCTGCATTTCTACATCCTGATTGGTCCAGTAATTGATTAATTTGATCCAGTTTTGTAGTCAAAGGATAACTTACAGAAGAAGCTTCATCATAATCAATTAAATCAAGTTCCTCATCAGGGCCAGCAGAAGCACCTTGATCAGTCATAGTTGTAATTAACCTGAACTGTGAGAGAGAAATAGTAAAATTTAATCAGTTATTATTTTTTCTTTATTTAAAGAAAAATAAGGAAATAAAAAATTTTTTATTATATAAGTAATTATCAGGATTTTTTAATCAACTGGAATAATTAAAACATAATGTTTATCAGGACAAAAAATCAACTGAAATAATAATCACATTTTTTTTAATTAATTTTAAGATAATTTTATAACCAGGATATAAAATAAATCAACTGAAATAATAAAATTATTTAAAAATTAGTAATATTTTAATAATTATGAGGACTAGAAGTCAACTGAAGAATTTAATTACCAGGCTTTAATGTCAACTGTAAATAATTTTAATTACCAGGACTTAATGTTAACTGAAGTAATTTAATTACCAGGACTTATTGTCAACTGAAATAATTTTAATTACCAGGAAATAATGTCAACTGAAATAATTTAATATAATTTATTTAATTAATTTTTAATTAATTTACTGCCAGGAAAATTTGTCAACTGAAACAATAATATAAAACTTAATTATCAGGACAGAAGTCAACTGAAATAATTAAAAATAAATAAATTTAATAAATTTAATTTTTTATATCACTTCTAGGACTAAGAACAATATAGTTCTATCTTGGTCAACTAGGAAAAAAATATATTTTATTTACCAGGCACCTCCCCCTGTAAAATGAGCTAGTTAATGCCACTTACAGAGTGCTGTGTAAAAAAGATATACGTGGACAATGAGATGTGCAAAATGACCCACAACTAGTTTTTAATATAATTACCACAATTATATATGAAAATTGTCAATATATGAACCAAAAATTTGGAGCGCAGTTCACTCCCCAGTCGCAGCAAAAAAATAAGTCATGTGGTCAATTAAATTCTTTGTATTTGTCATCTATTTGTCCTACTGGTACTGTCAAGGTCTCTTTCAAGTCTAGAAGGTTTTATAGGGAGGTCCAATAGCGGTAACAACGATTTTTAAGGGATTCAAACTCAGGTACATATTTTCCTATCTTAAAAATTTTTTACTCAATAATAAGAGGTAAAGTTTTAATTATTATTATAATTAATGAGTTAGAACTATGTAATTGTAAGTACTAAAAACAATAATAAATTGTCAGGCTAAGATCAAGTACAAGGAGGTGAAATATCTTGAAAAGTCTTTGTCTAGAAGATTTTAATGGTCCTATATGAATACTGTAGTATAAATCCAACAAATTATAAAATATAATTCAGAATAAAGGTCTCAGTAATATAATTCTCACTAATATTATATGTAGCTTACAATCTTATTAGTTGGTAGAAAAATAGATTATAATAATTTAGATACTACTCAAAAGTCTTATAAAAGTACTAATTGAAGTGTATTTTAATTGATTTGGTTATATGGTGTAAATTGTAATGATAAAGAATGTAGAAACAAGACCCAAAAACCTCCTCCTTTTATACACACTGAGTTCCCCAATAAATCCCTTGATATACCATCCAATACACAGTTAAAGACGCCCCAAATCCACTAATAGACCTACCCATCAACATCCCTAGTGATCCATGACATAATTAGACAAGTAACAACCGCCAAAATCCTGTAATAATAAGGGAAATCCATCAAAATTAAAGAAAAAGACAAAAAGAGAGTATATGCGTATAAAACAATAATATAAAAGACTAAATGAGACTTTTTAAGGTTATTAATAGTTTAAGAATAAGGGGGATTTACTGTAGAAATGGAGAGGCTAATCCTGACATTATACTACATGTAATTCCCATCCAAAAATAACCAAGATTGACTGAGAAACCACCAAAAAACTTAAAACAGAGCGTGAGATGTGGGGTAACTACATGCAGTCCTTGGCAGGCGCTTGCACGGGTAAATCCTTGACTAAAATTAGGCAAATTTTAAGCGTGGTGATGAAAAAAGATGCCAAGAATGAGGTTATTAATGAAATTAGTGCATATAAACAAGGTCAATGCACTATTAATTAAGCTAGGACACTAAATAAGCGCCTGTTGCCTATTTTAGTGTGTTTCCCCACAGTGGGCGTAGAATGTGGGGTAATTATAGTGTGAAAAAGCTAACTTTGCTAAAAATGAAGCTATTCACATGGGAAAAAAGCAGGCAGTATGTGGCCAGTACACAAAAGCCATTTCTGGCATAAAAAACACAAAATTTGAAAAATATTATTTTTAGGCTTTTAAATAGCCAAATCAATAGTCCTAAATGAGCTCAATTGATCTGTCAAAGCGCATTTTTGATATTCTCAATTTTATAGCACATATAGACAACTTTTAAGTGAAATAAAGCGCATTTCTTGTTTTTTGCGTAAAACAATGAATATAACAGCTTTAAGTGTACTTAAAAATTATTTATCCTTATACTTAAGGTTCTTAAGATTACCCTAACATATTCCAACTTAATATTAAGTACATAAGACCTATAAAAGCTGTATATAAGGTGTTATAATGGCATTTTTTGTGTATTATCATAATTTTACTTATGTATACTGTTTGTGTACTCTCATTTATTGTTCCCATGTATAGTTCATGTGTTTAACTTAACTTATAAGCACTTCTTACTCAGTCCTGGGGATATACAGGCTGACACTCGCCCACCCAAAAAAAAACAATAAAAAAATGATAGGTCATACATTTTATTTATTTATTTGTAATTTTCAGGTATTCAGAATAATTCTGTAGCATTAAAGATTAAACTTTAAAGAAATAAAACATAATAAAATATTATGAGTACTGGTTTTTTAACCCCTGAGCTGGTTGAACAGAAATTTATTTCTGTTTAAATTTTTTAAGAAGGGTGGATAAATTAGAAATTTCTTTTTCAGGTATCCATTTATCAAATTCATTTGATTTCCCTTTAAATCTCAGTAAATACTCAGTTCCTTTTTCTTTAGTAAGGATTATTTTTCTTGAGTATTTTTTCAATCTCTGCTTTTTCCACAATTTCTTCAGGTTGCTTTTTAGGCCTTTTCCTTCTTTTTGGAAATAAGTCAGGATCATTTGCATGGTAAGGTTTCAATAATGAGATAGGGAAAACTGGATGTTTCCTATCATATGGAGCATATAATATGACTTCCACTGCATTATTCCCAACCATTTTATTTACTACAAAAGGTCCTACAAAGGGATCCTTTAATTTAACATTACCTTGTAAGTTAAAATGTAGTGTTGATATGAGGACTTCATCTCCCTTTTTGAATTCAAATTCTTTATGAGATTTGTCCCACCTTTTCTTTTCATATTCGAATGCTTTTTGTATGCATTCTTCTGCATGCTTTCTACACATTTGTTGCATATGAATAAAGGATTTAGTACCAGGGTGCATATCTAACCTTGGTAATGTATTTAAATGATTTACTGGGGTATTTGGTACGTATCCCAGCCAGAGTTCAAATGGTTTCTTCTCTGTTACAGAATGAGTTGTGCTATTATAAGCAAATTCAAGGCCAGGAATTAATGTTACCCAGTCATGTGTGAATTTCTCATTGTCTTTGTATTCTAATCCAAAGGCACAATATCTTCTGATCATGTCTTCTAGAGTTTGTATCATTCTCTCAGCCAGCCCATCAGTTTGTGGATGGTGTGCTGTAGACAATCTCAATTGACAACCTGATACTCCCATCAAAGATGTCCAGAACTCTGAAGTAAATTTAGGATCTCTGTCAGAGATTATGGCTTTGGGGAACCCAGCAGTATTCATAATCTGAGTCCACCATAATAATGCCAAGTCTTTTGCAGATACCTCTTTATGGGTAGGGATAAAGTTACACATTTTTGTTAATCTATCCACAATTACCCAGCAAGAATTGAAACTTTCTTTTCCTGCTAATGGCAAGCCAGTTACAAAATCCATGTTTATAATTTCCCATGGAGCTTTTGGCTGCTCTATTTGTTGTAACAACCCAGCTCTCTTACCAGTTAATCTTTTAGATTTCTGACAAGAGCCACATGTTTCAATGTATTTTTGTACATCTTCTTTCATGTTTATCCACCAGGCTGTATTTTTAACTCTGGTTAATGTTTTGTTAAAGTCAAAATGACCAGCTAAGATGTCATCATGACAAGTAATCAACATTAACTCTTTCATAGAAGGTGGTATTACTATAACATTACTTAACTTTTTTCTGTAATATATATATCCATCTTCAATTGATAATTTACCTTTTTCCAATGCATTTTTATACTTTGGAGGCAAGGTTTTAATTAATGCACTCATGGAGGCATTTGTTGGATCATTAAGAATGGTAGATAGTTTAGACAAATCTTTATCAGATGAAAAATTTTCTAATATAGTTTGCATAAATTCTTCTTCTAAATCCACTATATAAATCCCAAATATATGTATAACCTCATTTTCAGGTACGTAAGCTGGGTTGTCAGCATCATTTGGCAAAGGACTTCTAGATAATAAATCCACATTAGAATGCAATGTTCCTGCTCTGTGAGTGATTGTCATTCTTCCTCTGTACTCTTGTACAGCTAGTTGCCATCTACACATGTGCCTATTAGGTGTTTTCATGTTTAGCAATGATTTTACTGCACTTCAATCTGTTATAAGTTCAAAATTCTGGTCTTCCAGATAGTAATGAAGCTTCTCCAAAGCCCACACCATGGCTAAACATTCTAACTGTGTGGCACCATACCTTAATTCAGTTTTTCTTAAGGCTCTGGATATATAGCAGATAACTACTTCAGATAAATTTCCATTTATTATCTGTTTTTGCTGTAAAGCAGCACCTAAACCTATGAAGCTTGCATCTGTGTACAAGATAAAAGGTAAGGTGAAATCAGGCAGTCCCAAAATTGGAGCTGTCATTAAACATTCCTTTAATTTATTAAAGGCATGTTGTCTTTCATTATTCCAAATGAAAGCCTCATTCTTCCTGATTAATGTTGTCAAAGGAGCTGCAATAGATTGGTAATTTTTTATATATTGTCTATAATATCCACACATACCTAAAAAAATTTGAATTTCTTTTACATTCTTAGGTGTACCAATGTTTTTTATTGCTGCCACCTTATTCTGGTCAACACAAATTTGTAATCCAAATACAACATGTCCAAGTACCTTCAAAGATTGGAATCCAAATTTACATTTCTTTAATGCAATTGTCATATTAATTTCATCCATTCTTTGAAAGACTCTTTTCAGATGATTTAAATTTTCATCATATGTTTTTGAAAACACTATGATGTCATCAATATAGACCAATAGCCATCCTTCAACCATTTCCTGATGAAAAACACTATCCATCAATTTTTGGAAGACTGAAGGCACATTCTTTGGGCCAAATGGCATTCTCACATACTTATATATACCCATATGTGTGGTTATTAATAAGTAATTTTGAGAATTTCTTTCCACAGGAATCTGGTGATAACCTTTGTTTCCATCCAGACAGGAAATATATTTTGCTCCTTGTAAAGTAGCATGGATAGAAGCTATCCTTGGTAGAGGGTAAACATCATCTACTGTGTATGTATTCAGAGCTCTATAATCACCACATAATCTTGCCTTATCTTTTTCATAAGAGATCAATACTGGTGAAATGACACAATAATTAGGTTTTGTGTCCACTTCTTCAACAATACCCATTTCCAACAACATTTTTATATTGTCTTCAATATCTTTCCTTTTTGCAGGAGATTCTGGGTAAGGTTTCTTTTTTAGGCTGACAGGAATATTTTCCAAATCATAGCTTAGAGATATTTTCATCTCATGGTCTTTGACCAATCCTAATTCATTTGAACCATGAGCAAATGCCATAGGATATGATTTAATCAATCTCAAAATATTTTCTTCTTCAATTTTTGAGAGTTGAGGACTGAAAGAGGCCTTTTGGATTTCATTTTCCAATTCACCCATTTCATTGGTGGTTCTTCCACCTTGTAGTTGTTCTTCTCTAGGAGAAATGGCATACACTGAATTTTCAGAACATATCTTGAATTTTCTCTTACCATTCACTCCTATGATGAAACAACTGTTTGCAGGATCTAGTTTAATTCCAAATTTTGTCAATAAATCATTGCCAATAATAAACCAATCACTACAATTATTATTATCCATTACTACAAATTCACAAACTGCTTTTACATATCCATTATTATATTTAAAGAATACAGCAGTTTTGTATTTGCCAATTGGATTTAATATTGAACAAAAACCCCTCCAGTTCTTTGTCTGAACAGGTTCTAGTTTTTCCTTATAATTACTTTCAAGTTTCATTAATGTATTAATAGAAACTACACTACCTGCAGCCCCAGTGTCAAGAATGGCATTCATTTCTCTTCCACATATAATAACAGGTGCTCTTATAGGTGTTATTTTGTAAGTATCATGAGATACATCTTTAATTATTTCACCTTCTTCAATGGAAGTTAAAGATGTATCTGTATGAGGTATAGCATCATTCAGGAACATTATATCCTGTTCTAATACAAATATCTCATTCTCATCATCACTGTAAGATATGTTACTTTTACAATCCTCACTGGATTCCATATTTTCATCTTTTTGATTACTTGGTTCAGAATTCTGGGAGGTTTCAAGAACATTTATTCTTTTCTTACACGTTGTGGTATTCCAACATTGGCAGGGGCCTTTGTTGTGTGATTTGGCGCTGTTTGTGCATGTCTTAATTGACATCTGTTAAGGAATTTTTTATTTTTCTGGTTTTATTCCGTGGATATTGGGTCTGCGTTTATGTGGGTACTATCATTGGATAGCCCTGGGTTTTCTCTATATTTTATGTCTTGTAGACATTTTTCATATTCTGAGTTTTAAGGGGTCATTTCCTCATTTTTCATTTATAAAAGATTGCTGTTTAATTTTGTTTTTCGTGTTTTACGGGCTAACCTTAAGTCTTAGGTTTAAGCGCTTAGTACCATTTGATAGAGCTAATTTTTCTCTATATTTCATGTCTCAATGTTGTTATAGTGAAATTCCGTGTTTTAAAGGTTTTAGTAGTTGTAGCTAATTTTTCTAAGTAGATTAGTGGTTTTTATTGGTTTTCTGGCTTCAGGGAGGCCGGGCCGCTTCAGGCGGCATTTCCGACGTCGGGCGGCCCGCTGTCACCGGACGACCTACGCACAAGGTCGAGGATGTTCCTGTAAGTGAGATGAGGGATTTTAGAAACTTCTTTGAAGCACAGAGGAATGATTCGAGGAAATGATTTGAAGGTCACTCGAAGTAATAGCTATAGGTTCGAGGTTCGATCGAGAAGAATTATAAACTAGTTCCAAGGTAATAATAATTCTTAAAATCTCACGAAGGGTTGGAAACTCAATAATCAAAGATTTAGGATTTAGAAATGAATATTGAGAAGGTAAAAGAAAGATACAATAACAATGATTTAACTTTTAAGGATTTACCACTATTAATGTAAATACGATATTATAATTTAATTCTAAGGAATATCGAACCAAATACCCAACTCCTTTTATATCCTTTGTTCCTCCTCGCATTGACCTCCCTTCCATCGCAGCATTCCCATTCCATTGACCATTACTAACATACACTTAGACCCTCTCCACTAAATATCCGTCCATGCTCAATTTACCCCTTTTAATTAATTAACAAAACTTTAATGAAAAAAAAAACTACTACTATACTATTTCGTTGATCCTAGCGCTGTGCGTCGCTTATTGAAAAGGACTAAGGTACCCTATTGGGAGATTGACTAATTTAGATTTAGAGTTTAGGCTAGCGCAGTTAAATAGTAAGTACACAAAGGAAAATCGCAGTTGCTATGGAGAATTGCTTTCTGCGCTTCGAGTATAGATTTAGGACTCGATATTATTGATTTATTGAGTTAATTTCGCTTCGAGTGTCACGTGGCGCGTGACAGATGCCCGGGTATAAAAAACGCGAACTCCGTTGAGCTTGAACCATCTTCCCACACTAATTTCCCTTGTCTAATACTTTTTCCCTCATCTCTCAATTATTTATTTTATAATGAACTGCCCTACTCCCACACCCACGCCTCCACACCCTAAAGCGGATGGGGGAATAATCACACGACAGTTTTCACAGACTTGCACGGCTTGTTAAAGCATGGAATATTTCTGTGTCGAAAGTACGGCGACTCGAGGCCCTCGCCAGAAATGCGAGTTTTGCCGTTGGCGGCGAGTGGCGTGCGATGCGTTGACGAAGAAAGCGGAAATCGAAAAACGATTTACAAAAACAAAAATTTGGGTAGTTCCGAAGACCAAAGAGGTGGTCGAAGACATTTGGGATGTCTAGATCGAAGATGAACAATCGGTGGGGGAAAATGATAAGGAGATGAACAACGAGATCTCAACCTGGGTAACCCAGGCCACGAGTTCGAAGCGAGGTGTCGAGGAAGAGGTCGATGAATTGGTGGAGGAGGATGAAGATGAAGTCCCTGTTCCAGGGAGGGCACCCAAGAAACGTCGGATGGTCATTGAGGACGATGAGGAAGAGAGAGAGGTAGAAGTCAAGGTGGCGCCCAGGTTATTTCTGGAGCCTGATCCCATCTTCGAGGTAAGTTTTAATTGTTTTATTTCAAGGATGAAGTTACTGATGAGTCTTGTTTTAGACATCGAATAACCTGGAAGAGCCGATTGCGGAGCCTGAGCCGGTTATACCAACTGAGGCAAACCCTCCAGCCACGGAAGTAGTTGATGAGCCCGAAGACACCCTGGACCAGGTGTGGTCGAAGAAACCTCGTCAAGGTCGACGAGTAAGGTTTGCGGAAGAACTATGTGGGGAGGTCGACACTACTATTGACGCTGCTTCCTTCGACGTGGCGGAGGAGCTCTTGGAGATTGGAGAGGTGGTTCCGGTAGGAGAGGAGGAGGTATTTGATAAATGCAGGAAGGAGATAAGGGTAGTTTTGGAGAAAATGAAAAGATTGGTTCGAGAAAAATTAAAAGAAAAAATTTGAAATGAAAAGGAGATGGAAAGAAGTGGAAAAAAAAAATTGTATTTAAGTTTTATTTTATTTTTATTTTATTTTATTATTAGTATTATTTTTTTTTATTGTAGGTGAATGTTGTTAATTTTACAAGATTTGAGAGAGAGAAAAAGAAGAGAAAAAAAAAGAAAAAAGAAGTTTTAAATAAAAAATTTTAGAATTTGAAAGAAGAATTTTAAAGAAAGAAAAAAGGTTGTTTTAATTGAAGGAAGTTTTAGTGTTTTTAAAAGGAAAATTTTTATGTAAGAAAAGAGAGAGAAAAAGAAACGGTTTTGTGATTGAGATGAGTTTGTTAAATTGAGGATTTAAATTTTTTTTTTTTTTTTTTTTTTTAAGAAATTTTAGTTTGAAAAAGAGGAGAAAGAAAAGAAAAAAAAACAAAGTGTAGAATTTAAGAGAGTTTGAAAAGAAGATTTATTTGTTTCAAAGAATTATTATAGGGAGATTCAGGGGTTGAAGTTAAGTTCGAGGAAATGGTCGTGCCATACAGGATTTGATGATTCGAAGTAAAGAAAAGTCTTTAAAGAGAGAATAAATTTTTTGAAAGAGAAATTTTTGAAGAGAATTTTAAATTTAAGAAAAGAATGTATTTAAAGAATTGAAAAAGAAAAGAAAGAAAATATTTAGAGAGATTTATGAGTTTTTTATTTTATTTTATTATTTATGTTTATTCTATTTTATTTTATTTTATTTTATTTTATTTTATTTTATTTTATTTTATTTTATTTAATTTAATTTAATTTTATTTTATTTTATTTAATTTTAATTTTGATTTTGATTTTATTTTATTTTATTGTATTTAATTTTAATTTTGATTTTATTTTTAGTTGGTTTTGGAGGAAATTTTATAGAAAGAGAAGAAAGAAAAAGAAGAGAGAAAAAAGAAAACAAGGCTAAGAAATTTAAGAGGTGTTTTAGATTTTAAAGAAAGAAAGAAAAGAAAAGAAAATTTTAAATAAAGAAATTTTAAGGTTTTGGTTTTAAAGGATATTTCGAATGAAAAGATTTTAGGAGTTCAGGAGCGTTAAAAAAACATTGATGGCTGGTTCCCAGGATGTTTTGTCTGAGTCATTGAGGAAGCCTTCCCTTTCCACGAGGTATTGAAGTTTCCCCTTGCGTATTCTTGAATCAAGGATACGACTTACTTCCCACTCTAGATGATCTTCTACTTTGACCGGTTCCGGAGGGGGTTGGTTCTTGCCCGGGTATATTTCTCGAGCCAGTTCCAGGAGAGATACATGGAAAACAGGGTGAATCGCCTGCCATTTAGGAGGTAACTTGAGTCGAAATGCTGTTTTAGAGACTTCAGAGTCGATTTCGAATGGTCCCAAGTGCTTTTCAGCCAGTTTCTTTGATGGTCTTGTTGTTCGAATGTTTCGTGCATCGAGCCATACTTTGTCGCCTGGTTTAAAGGAAGGAGCAGATTGTCGATGTTTGTCGGCCTGTTCCTTGTATCTTTGAATCGCTGATTCCAAATTTGTTTTAAGTTCTTCTTAAAGTCGTGATATAGTTCGAAGATAATGTTCCGCAGGATGATTAGTTCCTACATGAATTGAGTTGAATCGAGGATGTTGTCCATAAATGGTTTTGAAGGGAGATTGTCGTGTCAAAGAATGAGTTGAGTTATTATAAGCAAATTCGGCCAATGGTAGCCATGTGGTCCAATTGTCTTTTTGGTAACTGACATACATTCGAAGATATTGTTCGAGGATTTGGTTAACTCTTTCTGTTTGACCATCAGTTTCAGGGTGATAGGCCGTGGAGAGATTCCTCGTGATATTGAGTTGTCGACACAGTTGGGTCCAGAATGTGGATACAAACAATGAGCCTCTATCTGAAATAATATCATTTGGTAAGCCGTGTTTAGAAAATACATATTCTAGAAACAATTTTGACAAATCTTCTGCTGTAGCAGTAGTAGTGGTTTTAATAAAAATAGACATTTTTGAAAATCTATCTAATATTACTAATATAGCATCAAAATCATTAGAAATAGGAAGTTGAGAAATGAAATCCATCGATAAAGATTCCCAAGGTTTAGAGGGAATAGGAAGTGGTTGAAGCAACCCATGCTTCCGGTGACGGGGAGCCTTATTCCTATTACATTTGTAACAAGCTTTTATATAGGCCTTGATTTCCTTGGTCATACCTGGCCAGAAGAAATCCCTCGCTATTAACTGGTAAGTTTTATCAACCCCAAAATGACCAGCTAACGGAGAATCATGTCGACTATTGAAAATCCATAATTTTATCTCATTGTTGTTGGGTATGACTACTCTACCTTCGAAGACTAATAGACCTGATTCAATACTAAATCTTTTGGCCCCTTGCTTTGAGAGTATTTTGTCTTTTAACCCTAAACAATAATCGTCCTTCGACTGAGCTTCGAGGATGTTGGATAGTGGATTTCGAAAAGATTGAATTGTCATTGAATTAAGTTGATGAGTCGTTAACATTGATTCGTTGAAGATTGATTGCACATTTGCTGGGTTCTTGTCAGCAAATGCATCCCCCCGCTGTGGGTAAACGTCGTCCCGACGTGACAAGATATCTGGGACAATGCAGTTTTTTCCTGGGCGATAGGAAATAGAGAAAGAAAATTCAGACAAAAATTCAGCCCACCTGGCTTGACGCCTGGTTAACACTTTAGAAGACATGAAGTATTTCAAAGCATTGTGATCTGTTAAAATTTGAAAAGGACTATCTAGGCTGAGAAGAAAAGAACGCCATTTTTTAAGACAATGGATAATAGCTAAAAGCTCTTTGTCATGAATTTCATAATTTAATTCCGCCGCTATGAGTTTGCGTGACTCAAAAGCAATAGGATGAAACAAATTTGTTTCAGGATTTAATTGGGAGATGACCCCTGCAATAGCATAATCGCTCGCATCTGTCTCAACTATTGTCGAGGCCGAAGGATCAAAATGCCGAAGAATTGGGGCTGTGGTGAACGCTGTTTTTAGTGCTTCGAATTCCTTTCGTGCTGTAGAAGTAAAAACAAAAGGAATATCTTTTCTAAGAAGAGAAGTAAGATTGGAAATAGTTTTAGAGTAATCTTTAATAAATCTTCTATAGAAGTTTGCAAAACCCAAAAATCCTTGGAGTGATTTAATGTTTTTGGGCTCAGGCCATTCCAGGATTTTCTGGACTTTTTTGTCATCCATGACTAAACCGTCAGTGGACAACGTAAAACCCAAAAAATCAATTGATTTGAGGTGGAATTCGCATTTATTATGCTTGGCGTAGAGACCATGATCTCGAAGACGATTTAGGACCTGTCGAACATGATGAATATGTTCATCCAGTGTTTTCGAGAATATTAAAATATCATCTAAATAGACGACTACAAATTGTTCAACAACATCTTGAAAGATATCATTAACAAAAGTTTGAAAAGTTGAAGGTGCGTTACATAATCCAAAAGGCATAACTAAATATTCAAAACTACCAAATCTAGTGCGCATTGCAGTCAGTGGTTCATGACCTTCCGCAATGCGAATAAGATTGTAAGCGCCTCTATGATAAATTTTAGAAAAGAAATTAGCACCATTGAAAAGGTTAAGAAGTAATGACATAGGAGGAACAGGATATGCATTCTTCTTTGTGACTGTGTTAAGCTTTCTATAGTCAACACACAACCTAAGACTACCGTCCTTCTTTTTTACAAAGAGGACTGGGGAGCCGGTTGGAGATTTACTGGCTCTGATGAAACCTTTGGCTACATTCTCTGCAATGTAGTCTCGAAGAACTTGAGATTCGTCCTTCAATAAAGAATAGACAGGACCTGCCGGAGGTACTGGGCCTATTAACTCTATTTGATGGTCGTAGGGTCGATGAGGTGGTAACTTATCGGCCTTGCGGATTGAGAAAACATCGAGGAAATCGTGGTAGATTTCTGGTATAGTTGATTTGATGGCTTCAACGTTTATTTGGTTGTCCTCTTCATCTTCGAGAGAATCTGTCGAGGTGATACCTGTATTGAGATGGCATAATTCGATTACTTCGAGGCAATTTAAATCCTCTTCGAGTGAATTCATCGAGCTAGAAGGGTTAGCCAATTGCTCATTTAAAGAAGGTACAGATGCTTTCAAGTCATCTGGCAGAGATTTGTCCTCTAGCAGGACGTTGTCAGGCGGGTTGTTTAACTCCCTATTGACCTGCATTAAAGAATCAGAAATATACTTAGAGCGTGGGGTGATCAATCCCCTAGTCCAATCAATTTTGGGATTCCAATGCGTTAAAAAGTCATGGCCAAGAATGGTATCGTCCATCCTTGGGGCGTCCAAGACTGATAATTCCCACTCGAAGGGGGGAAAATTCGGAAAGTTAAAAACCCATAAAACTTTCTTACTTACCCAATATTTGGGTTCCTCTGATTCGACCAAATAGATGGGAGTTCGATTGATATCTGTAAATGTTAGTTGAAGCTTCTCGGCAAAAGATAAACTAACAAAAGAAATTGAAGCTCCAGAGTCTATAAGACAACTGAAGGGGATATCCTCCTTAAAAAGAATGAATCTCAAGCGGTTTAAGGCAACTCCAGTCCTTAAGACATGGAGGTTCTGTGCACTGGGAGAGATAAGATAGTTTGCTTTGCACACAAGTAAACTATCTACTAGTTTTTTGACTTCGAACTAGTACCTTCTCTTTCCTTCAACTTTACACAGTCTTCCAACTTGTGCTTACCCCCACAATACATACATAACCCATTATCTGCTCTTCTCTTCCTCTCAGCTTCTTTAAGTTCCCCTTTAGGATCCAGTACTTTCCTGATATCGCCTGGGGTCGAGCCTTTTGGTCGAGGTTTATCCTTTCCCTTATTGGGTTTGGATTGAGTCGAGGAGGATTGATTTGGTCGTGGGTGTGAAGAAGGTCCCGATTTAAAATTTAGGCCTTGAAGTTTGTTGGCATATCGACGATGTTGAAGTCGTCCTTGATAAACGCCGTCAAGTTCGAGGGTTCGATCCATTAAATCCGTTAAAGTAGTCATCTTCTGACCGTGAAGATTTAATTGATCCAGAATCCTCGAAGGAAGTCCTTTCTTGAAATGATACTTAAGGGCAGCATCATTCCAACCTACTCGAGTTTGAAGTGCTCTGAAGTTCGAGATATATTCAGAGGCTTTACCATTATCACTCATGCAAAGAAAATCAAGTTCAATTTCTGCGTTGTCCGTTTCATTAGGGTCCCCAACCAACGTAAAAAGTTGGTCTTCGAGCTTTTCCCAATTATTGATAAGTAAGTGGGTTTCTGTCGAAGAAAGCATGAGTAGATAAGGTTCGAACCATCTTGCTGCTTTCCCGGCTAGGAATGAAGAAGCATAAACAACCTTTGATCGGTCGCTGTTAAAGGTTCGAGGGTCATTATGGAACAGTAGCTTGCAGGTTTGCAAGAACGGTCGCAATCTGTCGGGGTGATCTCCGTTGAATTTGTCAGGAGATTTCATAGAAGGATTTTTGAACTTAGATCCCTCTGAAGACGTTGGATTTGAAAGGGTTTTCATAAAAAGTCTCATGAAATCTTCCAGAGAGTTAGATGGTCCCGGTTCTGAGGATTGGCCAGAAGGGTGATTGGCAGGGGCAGATGGTGCCTCATGCATTGTATCCTCTCCTTCTTCTTCATCACTAAAATCCTCAAAATCTTGTGGAATGTCTTCTACAGATTGAACTGAATGTTGCCGTTCCCTAAGGTCAAGTGGTTCCAAAGAGTGAGTGCGAGAAACAGACCTTGTGGCTGTTGGCCTGCCTCTAGCGCGAGCTCTAGTAGTAGCGCCCGTAGGAGGAGTGCGTTGAACAGGTGCCATTTAAACTTTTAGAAGCACCTAAAAAGACGTAGTAGTGCAAAGAATGAGAACTACGGAGAATTAAATTATACTGTCACCGGACGACCTACGCACAAGGTCAAGGATGTTCCTGTAAGTGAGATGAGGGATTTTAGAAACTTCTTTGAAGCACAGAGGAATGATTCGAGGAAATGATTTGAAGGTCACTCGAAGTAATAGCTATAGGTTCGAGGTTCGATCGAGAAGAATTATAAACTAGTTCCAAGGTAATAATAATTCTTAAAATCTCACGAAGGGTTGGAAACTCAATAATCAAAGATTTAGGATTTAGAAATGAATATTGAGAAGGTAAAAGAAAGATACAATAACAATGATTTAACTTTTAAGGATTTACCACTATTAATGTAAATACGATATTATAATTTAATTCTAAGGAATATCGAACCAAATACCCAACTCCTTTTATATCCTTTGTTCCTCCTCGCATTGACCTCCCTTCCATCGCAGCATTCGCATTCCATTGACCATTACTAACATACACTTAGACCCTCTCCACTAAATATCCGTCCATGCTCAATTTACCCCTTTTAATTAATTAACAAAACTTTAATGAAAAAAAAAACTACTACTATACTATTTCGTTGATCCTAGCGCTGTGCGTCGCTTATTGAAAAGGACTAAGGTACCCTATTGGGAGATTGACTAATTTAGATTTAGAGTTTAGGCTAGCGCAGTTAAATAGTAAGTACACAAAGGAAAATCGCAGTTGCTATGGAGAATTGCTTTCTGCGCTTCGAGTATAGATTTAGGACTCGATATTATTGATTTATTGAGTTAATTTTGCTTCGAGTGTCACGTGGCGCGTGACACCCGCCCGCCTCTGTTTTAGGAGGTTGGGGAGCACTCCAGGAGGGTTTTTTATGCAATCTGGCAGGTACAGGCGCCATATTGGTGGGTGCGCATGGGCTCTTAGTTAGTGGTCTGTGTGTACATAGTGAATAAGACAGTTTGGGGCAACCTTAATCATCATACAACCATCCGGAGGTGATCTCATTGTTCCTCACTCAGTTTTCACTGTTTCTGGCCACAATTGGCTGTGTTTGTTGCAAGTGAGTTCTTCATTTAACTTAACTTTGGCAACTGTTTTCTCTGTTATAGTCTTGCAAGCTATAGCAAGTATTATTGCTGTCTCTGGTGTGGATTTGCAGCCTACATCAAGTATCTTTGCTGTCTCTGGTGTGGACTTTGTTCTACATTTCAGTTCTTTGGTCTGGTAGTCTATCTGGTGACTGCTTTCTTGGCTCATCAAGCAGTCAAGTGTGTTTAAAAGCGGTCTTTAGCAAAACAGGAACCAACTTACTTTAGCAAGTAAATCTCACTTATTTTTCTAAAGGGACAGGGGATTTTCTCTCTGGTTTTTCTCCAACTCCCTTGGTCAAGGCCTATAGCTAGTACTATAGGATTGTCTACATTTCTGGCGCCCAATGTGGGGAAGAACCTTGCTAGTTCTTTGGAATCTCTGTTTTCTTTGGTTGGCTCTTTTTGGTGTTTTGGTCAGGAGGAATGGCTTCTGGTTCTGCTATTCCTGTGGTGACTGTCAGTGGGGGGAATGGTCCTCCTTCTGTGATGTTTAGGGAGTGTGTGAGGATTAAAACTTGGGATGGTACCAAGTTTAATGTGGAGGATGTCAAGTGGTTTCTAGAGAAGTATGAAACTGCTGCTGGAGTGGATGCTGCTTCCTACCTGGACATGGTGAAGCAGATTATCTTCTTCATTGGTGATAGGTCAGTGGAGAAGGAGATTGTGGCCATGTCTGGCTACAAGAAGAGGGATTGGAAATTGTTGTGTAGGGAAATGGTGGATAGATGGGTTGTCAGGTTCACTATGGTGGACTTGAACAAGGTTGTCAGTGAATGGCAATCTTATGGTGGTGTTGGTAACTTACATAGTTACAGGAAGTTTCTGCTACAGTTTGATCCTGTGGTGGAATACTTGGTGGAAGTGGAGGAGCTGGCACATGAAAATGCTGCCAAAGATTTTTTTTGGTCTGCCCTGGCTAGAGATGTCAGGATGGATGTGTTGAAGCAGTTGTCAAGAAATGAATTGATGAAAACTCTTTCTAATGGGGATCAGAAGTTGCCTGCCTTGGATAAGGTGAAGGAGGCTGTTGAGGCCCATTTGAAGTTATTGGCTGTGAACACCTATCAGGAGGGGTGTGCCAAGTATGTAAGCAAAGTCAGTGAGGCTTTGGCTGAAGAGGAAGTTAGGGAGAAGAAGGAGGAGAAAAAATTGGTGCAGGTTCCCAAACAGGAGAGGGACCCAATGGTGGAGCAGCTGGCTGATCTGACAAAACAGCTGCACATTTTTGTTCAGGAGGCCAAGAAGGTTAATAAGGCACCTTCTCAGCCAAGAGAGTTTTAAAGAAGGGCTGGTAGGAGTGATCCTTGGGTTTGCTCTTATTGTAGTAGGAGGGGGCACAGGTCCAATGATTGTTGGGCACTGAACAGAGATGTGTCTGAAGGAAAAGTGGAGTTTGATGGCAGGGTTTTTAAGTTCCCTGACGGTTCTTTTGTGAAGCCTAGTGAGGGGCAGGCTCCTGTTGATTTGGTCAGGAGAAGAGGTGGTCTCAATCAAAGGAGACCAAGGTTTGAGGAGATTCCTGATCAGGGGAAGTCTTCTGTTAAGGTAGATGAGGATGTCAAGGGAAAGGGGAAGGAGGTCAATAAGGTCTCTTTTCCTACTTCTTTTGGTGGTTTGGAGTTGTATTCTTGTGGTGGACAGTCAAGTGGAGAATGCTTGGCTGGTTTTTATGATGTGGAAGCAGGGAAGGTGGGTAGGCCTAAGAGCAGTTCTCAGGCCCAACCAAAGCCAAATGCTTCAAAGGGTGACCCTAAGCTGAGTGCAGCTAAAAAGAGGTACAGCAAAGAGGAGCTGTACAAGATTCAGAAGGGTATGGCTGACATGGGCCCCCCTAGTTTTGGTGCATTGGACCTGAATGGTGAGCCAATGCCAATGGAGGTGGATTCTGATTCTGAGGAGGATGTCCCTTTGGCTTCATTGCCAAAGCCTGTTGGAGTCAGAGGTTCTGGTGAGGGATCTGGTTTGGTTCCTGTTAATGGTAAATCTGTTGGTGGTGTTGGTCCTCAAGAAGCTTCTAGGACTAAGGTGGTGAAGCAAAGAGCTCACTTTGAGAGGCCAGTAGTGTCTGGTCAAGTTAATGTTATGGACTCTGTCCTGGAAAGGATGAACCAGGGTCAGGTTTCCCTATCTTATGGGGAATTGTATGCTATCAGTCCAGGGTTGGCTGATAGGCAGAAGAAGTTATTGACCAGGAGAAGGGTTTCTTCTGGTGAGGTAGAATACATTTGTGATTCTGCTGAAAAGTTTGGTGAGGGGTTGGAAACTCATTTTTCCGCTCCTCTGGGATATGTCAATGTCACTCTGAATGGCAGGGAGGCAAGGGCATTGGTGGATTCAGGTTCTCAGATAAACCTGATTTCTTTTTTTGAGGCAACTCATATGGGCCTCCCCATCAAAACTGGTATTGGTGGGAGTTTAAGAGGGATCGGTGGCCATGTCACTGAATTGGTTGGGACTTCAGAGTTTGTGAAGTTAGATGTTGGAGGAGACTCAGGGATGGTTCATTTTTACATTTCTAAAGTTAATGTAAAAGCAGTTTTGGGTGGGCCATTCTTGATGGATTTTCAGGCAAGAATTGGTTATCAATTTGATTTGGGAATCAGTTTGGAGTTGACTGGTGAAGACAAAAGGAGGCTTCACATGAGGTTATCATCCCCTGGAGAGGATGGTTGGGAGACTAGGCCTGTTTTATCTTCAATGTGCCAGTGCATGGACTGCTGCAGGAGAAAGAAGGAAGTGGGTGCTGCCTCTGGTTTTTTGGAGTGCGGCTCAGGCTCTATTGAGAGTCTGTCTTTTTTAGAGTAATGAGGGCTGATCACCCTAGTGCTACAACCTCTCCCCGAGATGAGGAAATCCCAGGTTGTAGTAGGTCAGCTCCCTTGGAGATATACCAAGTGGATTTCCACCTTGCTCTTTTTAATGTTTCTCTTCTCTGCAAGTATTCATCAAGTTTTTTATCAAGTCTCTGTTCTCTCTCAAGATTCTTAATTATTTTTAATTCAAGTTTAAAGAAGAAGATTGGTTATATATCTTTATTGAAAGATATGCGGAAAAGCTTTGGGCGGTGAGATTGGGGTCTAAAAGTAAGTCCTCCCAATTCTGCACCGCTAGGGTTTCTTCTACACCTTTCAAAAACATTACCTGGGCCACACCTCTGAGCATTGGGGAAACCCCTGGTTAATTTTGTAGGACAGAAGATAACTCAAGAAAAGAAGATAAAAATTTCAAGATAATTCAAGAAAATCAAGAAAAAAATCTGAAGATAATTAAGAAAGAAGATGCAAAATATTTTTGTGAAGATCATCAAGATCTATTTTTGGGCCTCCAGCATGAGGTTAAACTGCAGAAAATTTTGAAGCATAATGATCATCAAGATCAATTTTTGGACCTCCAGCATGAGGATAAACTGCACAATTTTAGAAGATGTGATTCAGAAGATGAATCAAGATTTGAAGATTTGGAAGTTGGAAGTGAGGATGAAGATGTGGAATTGCGGAAAAGTTTTGGAGTGGTGAGATTGGGGTCTAAAAGTAAGTCCTCCCAATTGTGCACCGCTAGGGTTTCTTCTACACCTTTCAAAAACATTACCTTGGCCACACATGTGAGCAATGGGGAAACCCTTGGTTTTTGTTCCAGGTCTGGAGGTGAAGAATTCCTGAAGATCCCTCAAGTTGAAGGTGGAGCGGCAAAGTATAAGAAGGTAGCGCAGAAGATTAGGCCTGTCAATGAGCCTATGCCTGTGGGTTTGAATCCGCCTTTGAAGAGACCTCCTTTGTCAAGAGATCCGTACTGTACTCCTTTGGTGAAGAATCCTCCAGAATTTGTAGAGACGGCGAGGGTGACCGTGGAAAGATTGAAAGTTGTTAATTTTGGTGCTGATGGGTGGTTGTCTGAGGAAGAAAAGAAGTTGTTGTTGCACGTTATTGTGCTAAGGGAAAAAGCGGTGGCATTTGTTGAGGAGGAAAGGGGTGTTCTGAAGCACTCTTATGGGGAACCTTACTTGATTCCTGTTGTTTGTCATGAACCTTGGCAAATCAAACCTATTCCGATTCCAGCAGCTATCAGAGAGGATTTTGTGGAGATTATTAGGGAAAGAGTCAGGACTGGGTTATATGAACAATCAACATCCAGTTACTCAAGTCCGGTGTTCTGTGTAAAGAAGCAGAATGGAAAGTTGAGGGTGGTTCATGATCTTAGAGCCTTGAATAGAGTCACTATCAAGGACGCTGGTATGCCGCCAAGTGCAGAGGATTTTGTTGAAGCTTTTGCTGGAAGGGTGTGTTATGGTTTGGGTGATATTATGGGTGGTTATGATGAGAGGGAACTCCATACGGATTCAAGGCCTTTCACAACTTTTGAGACTCCTTTGGGAAGATTTCAGCTCACTAGGTTGCCTCAAGGAGCAACTAATTCAGTGGCAGTTTATCAAGCACAGATGGCTTGGATTTTGCAGGATGAGGTTCCTACTCATGCTGGTATTTTTATTGATGATGGTGGAATTAAAGGACCATCCACTGATCATGGTAATGAGGTGTTGTCGGAGAACCCTGGAATAAGGAGGTTTGTGTGGGAATATGCAATAACTCTAGAGAGAGTGTTGTTCCGAATTGAAGAGGCTGGTTTGACCATTTCAGGGTCAAAATTCTGTTGTTGTGTTCCTGCTTTGGAAATTCTGGGTCATGTGGTGTGTAAAGAGGGAAGGATTATGGCGAAGAAGAAGATTAATAAAATTCAGGCATGGCCAAGGCCTAAAAATACTACTGAAGTCAGAGGATTTTTGGGTGTATGTGTATATGTCAGGATTTTCATTAAGGATTTTTCTTTGTTGGCTTCACCTTTAAGAAGGTTGACCAGAAAAGATGCAGATTGGGAATGGACTGAAGAGTGTGAAGAGTCTTTTCAGAAGCTGAAAAAGGTTGTTGGTGAAGATATAATTCTTCACAAGTTGGATTATGGTGTTGGTGCTGGAAAGATTTATCTGGCAGTGGACTCAAGTTATATTGCTGCTGGTGCTGTATTGTCTCAGGAGGATAAGACTGGGAGGTTCAGGCCAGTAAGGTATGAGTCTGTGGTGTTTAATGAGGTGGAATCTAGGTATTCTCAACCTAAGTTGGAATTGTGTGGCGTAGCTAAAATTTTAAAGAAGCTAAAGACGGTTTTGTGGGGGCAGCATTTTGAGATGCAGGTGTATGCGAAATCTTTGGTTCAGATGATCAATACACCTAGTCTTCCAAATGCTCCAATGACTAGGTGGGTGGCATTTATTCAACATTTTTCTTTTGACCTGGTACACAAACCAGGTAAAACTTTTCTATGCCTGATGGGTTATCAAGGAGGCCACCTACAGATGAGGATTCTGATTCTGAAGATTTTGACAAAGATGTTCCAGTGATTAGGGCCAGCACAAAGGGTGCTGAAGATTTTTCTTTCCTCCCCCATGAGGCTAAAATGGATGATTGTTCTGACCTCCCCCAAGAGGTTAAACTGGCTGGATCTGATCTTGATTCTGGTGATCAGGATGTTTTTGTTGATGAAGATGGAGTTGTTGTTTGGGACAGCTCAAAATTGGAAAAGGGTGTTTTTGTTAGTGAACTGGATTCTCACAAGGTTCAGTGGAAAGAGAAGGACGTGCCAAAATTTAAGGATTGGTGTCCTGGTTGGGCTGCTCAATTGGCTCATGTTCACACTGGTGATTTTGATGACAGAGTTGTACCCTTGGATGTTGTTTTGTTGGCTTTTGAAGATGAGACCTGGGGTCAGTGTGGGTTTTATTTTATCCTGGTGGAATATCTGTTGACCTTGGAGAGGCCAGATAGTTGTGATGATGATACTTGGTTGGCAATCAAGAAGAAGAGTCCTGGATTTTATGTGTCAGGAAGGCGCTTGATGAGAAGGAGACATCCTAATCCTCAAGTGGTGGTGACTCAGAAGAAGGGTCAAGAATTGGTTTTGAAGTCTTTTCATGAAGACCTTGGTCATAGAGGCTTTGGGGAGACTTATAGAAGAGTAGCAGACAGATTTTGGTGGCCGGGTATGAATTTGGCTGTGCAGGGTTGGGTTCAATCTTGTGTAGAATTTCAAAGAAGAAGTCACTTGAAACCTAAAGAGATGGGCCGTGCTACTGGTGAATCAACTGTTTTTGGAAGGGTCAGTCTGGATGCTGTCCATATTAAAGAGTGCAGGTATAAATACTTGATTGTTGCTAGGGATGATTTGTCTGGTTGGGTTGAGGCAGTGCCTCTGGTTAATTTGACTGCCAAGAATGTGGCAGAGTTTTTGAAGAAGGAGTGAATTTATAGGTATGGGTTGATGAAGTTGGTGACTGTTGATGGTGGGCCAGAGTTTGGTGCTGAATTTAAAGAAGCTGTGGCTAGTGTGGGTTCTAGGGTTAGAGTGGCTACACCGTATTATCCTGAAGCAGAAGGCATGGTTGAAAGAGGCCATCAAGTTATCAAGAATGCCTTGGTGAAGATGTGTGGCGATAGTGCTGAAAAGTGGAGGCATTATTTACCCTTGGTTTTATTTGCGGATAGGGTCACTGTGAAGAGGACAACGGGCTATTCTCCTTATGAGTTAATTTTTGGTCAGAAAGCCGTTCTACCAGTGGACTTGGAAGCTGTCTCTTATCTTGGAATTGATTGGGATGACGTGCAAACAACAGAAGATTTGCTCTGTGCCAGGATGCAACAGTTGGAATGTAGAGAGGAATGTCAGGAGAAGGCATACTCTAGAATGATGAAGATTAGGAATCAATCAGTCAGGTACTGGGACAAGAAGTTAGCTCATAGACTCAGGAATCCCTTGAAACCTGGTTGTTTAGTTTTGGTGTATAATAGAAGTTTGGAGAGTCAGTGGGAGAAAATGTTTGCTGACAGATGGAATGGACCTTACAGAGTCAGATCTCAGGTGTCTGGAGGTTCTTATGTTTTGGAAGAGTTGGATGGTGCCGTCTTGAAAAAGAGGGTGGCTGCAGACCAAGTGAAGAGGTTTTATCCCAGAGGCACTAGGCATGAAGAAGATTGACTCTGCAATGAGGATAAACTACGGACCATTCTTTAATTTTGGTTTTTTTTGTGGTGATTCTATGCATCTGTTTGTTGGAAACTTTTGTTAGAGGGTACCCATGGGTGGGGCTTCTAGATTTTATCTTGGCAAGTGTAGGGGTGACTGATGGGCTGGCTGCTCTATCAACAGTTACCCCAGATTGTCTGTTTCGAACCCTTTCTCTTAATTTGGTTGAACCCTAGTATTGTTTTATTTTCACAGGTTTTAGTCCTCTATGACTTTAAACTGGATATTGCTTTGGTTTTCAAGTGCCGGACTCTTCACTCTTATTGGTTTAGATTTTTTGAGTTGAATGTTGTGTTTTTGTTAGAATGTACCCAGGGGAGGCTTCTAGATATTATTTTGGCAAGTGTGGGGGTAACTGATGAGCTGGCTGCTCTGTAGAACAGTTACCCCAGAATGTCTGTTTCAAGTCTTTTGTTTTTCCTAGTTGGATTCTAGTTCTGTTGTTTATTATTCAGGTTTTAAGTCCGCTATGACTTTAAACTGGTTTGGGACTGGCTTCTTTATCTTTGGTTCTTTCAGATTGGTGGTGGATCACTGGTGGTCTCCCATCATTTTTACTTATTGGAGGGAGCCCACCCTGTGATCATTTCTATGGAATGGACTTTCCCTTATTGGACCATCTATGGAGCTGGACTTTCTTTGATTTTTCAGTTATGTTTTTGCTAGATAGCAGTTTTAGATTATTTTCTTTTTTTCTCTTTTTTTCTTTTAATTTTTTTATGGGGGTTGTTTAAAATTATAAAATCAAAAATATAGGGTGTTACCACATCAGGGTCACCTGGATGTGGGCAAGCATTGGTGGGGAAAGGCTCATCAATTGGCCGGGCAATGCTATTTTATTTTTATTTATTATTTATTTCATGTGTTTCTGTGTTTCATTATTTTTTATTATTTTCTGAATTTCCAAATTTTGAATTTTGTTTTCTGATTAATCATTTAAAAGATTTAATTGTGTATCCACATCAAGGTGCACTTGGATGTGGGTAAGGTATCAGGGGTTCAGCTCATCAGTTGGCTGGGGGATACCATTTGTATTATTTTTTATATTTTATTTTATTTCATTTATTTTATTTCATTTCATTTTAGTTATTAATTTTTAATTTTAGTATATTAGTCATACAAAAAAAAAAAAAAAAATTCTGAAATTATTTTTTATTATTTGTTTTATATTATTTTTATGTTTCTAATCTTTTGCAGGAGCTCATTGTCTGGATGAGGAAGCTTCTGGAGGCTGGTCCGGATTGTGATGACGTTTTTGTTTTTTGTTGGGATTGTGGGAAGCACTGTGTTCTTTGAAGTGCATCCTGCTGGAGAGATTATAGGGATTGGATTAGAGGGAAGTTCAGAGGAGGAAGAAGAAGAGGCAGGAATGGAGTGCTGGAGGGTGTGTTTAATGATCCTAGACATCTTCAAGTGGTCGTCCATTAGGCGCTTTCTCAGGGATTTTTCAAAGTCATTCAAGGGTCCATGGAGGGCAAAGGCTTTTAGCATATTGGAGCACATGGTGCTTAGGTGTTTCTTCATGTCTCCATAATCCAGGGTCAAAGAAGTTTCAAGAGTTTGGCCAACTCCAATATTAGATTCAGGAGGAGGGGTGCCAACTAGACAAGAAGAATTGGATCGGTAATTATTTTTGTTGAAGAAATGGAATAATTAATTTGTTACTTACAGATTGGAAGCTCATCAAATCTGTAAGCAGCTGGGATTTGGATCTCTGACGATTTTGTTATGGTCATAGTGGGTGGATCAACTAGGGAAAGATATGGATTCTCATGGTCTTCCTCTGAAGGATCCTGAGAAGGTGAACTGGGATGATGAGGTTCCTGGGGCCTAGTTGGAGCAGTGAGATTGTGGTTGTTGTTGTGGTTGTTATTTCTGTTGGATTCAGCTGGAGGAGGTGCTGGTGATGGAGTACCAGGGTTGTTAAAGGATGGAGCAGGAGAGGGGGATTTGGAAGCAGACTGCTCTTTTCTGGATGGAGAATTTGAAGAGATGGAACTGTCAGAAGAGTAGTTGGCTGACAGAGGAGAGGTGTAGTTTCTTTGTCTTAGTTGGGGACGAAGTTGTTGTTGTGGAGCAGTGTGTGGTGTTCTGGTTTCTTCTTGGGGCTCTCTGGCAGTTCTCTTAGAAATCTGGTAGGTTTTGGTACTTTTGGACTTTGGAAGGGTGGATTGCATTGCTCTGGGAGCAGTAGGAGGTAGTTGGGTTGAGTTGTTATTGTTATCTGGATGATTTTGGCTATTTCTGGCCGTTTTTGGAGGTTTTGGCCCTGATTTTCGCTGTTTGGTGAGGCGGGCAGGCCTCCCGACGTTGGCCGGGCCGCCTGGACGCGGTCTAGAAGCCTAGGGGTTGATTTTGAAGCTTTTGGAGCTAATTTAGCAGTGATAAAAGCAGTTTCTTGAGAAGCTAAGGCTGGTCTTTTTGGAAGAGTGCGGGAAGCTGAGCTTCTGGATCTTCTGGAAGGAGCTGAAGATAGAGAGGAAGAGGATGGACCAAGTTCTGGAGTCCTGGTAGGGGATCTGGAGATGTACTTGTGAGAAGGAGAAGGCGGAGGAATAGGATAGTGGGCATCTCTGTCACATTTCTTTTTTTTGGAATAGCAGGAGTCACAAGCCCTGTTGTAGAATTTGGCTTCTGGATTTGGAAGAGTGAATGTGCAAGGTCTGCACATGTGTGTGCACTGTTTTCAGGCATAGTCCCTTGGAGCAGTGAAGCAAGGAAGAGTAGAGGAGTCAACAGCAGGGGATCCAGACATGATTTGTGGTGTGAAAGGTGATGAAAAGGATAAGAGAAGATTTTGTCAGTGATGAATAGAAGATGAAGTGAAGGTGGACGCTCCATGGGTCTGGCTGTGTGTGTTTATTGCATGAAATTGACTGGGTCAGATTCATGCAAGATTCTGTCAGTCCTCTATGACTCTAAACTGGAAATTTTATCAGTCCATCAAGACTCTAAACTGAAAAAGCTATAGTATCAAGGTAGTCCGTCAAGACTTTAAACTGAACACTGTGTTAGTCCCCCAAGACTTTAAACTGAGGGTTGTAAGTCCCCCAAGACTAAAAACTGAGGGAAAAGTTTTTGTTGTTGGAGTTGTTTTGAAAGATTGGTGGAGGGTATCCACAGGGGGAGCCTCCGAATTTAGCAAAGGCAAGTTTGGGGGTAATTGATGGGCTGGCAGCTCTATTCACAATTACCCCAGAATGTTAGTTTTTTCTCTGTGTCTTAATGTGGTTGATCTCTGGTTCTGGGTTTATGATTTAGGTTTTTGAGTCCCCCAAGACTTTAAACTGAGGGTTTTTGAGTCCCCCAATACTATAAAATGAGGATGGTCCCCCAAGACTTAAAACTGAGGGTTGTTTGTGGTTACGTCCTATAGAGGGTGTGGTCAATTTTTCTTTTCTGAATCAAACTCAAGTACTAGTGGAATTACAGAGTGAATCAAGAGATTAAATGAAGTGTTCAGAATTAGCCTTGAACTGGTGAATGAGGTGTCTTCTGTTCTCAATGTCCTGTGGATCTCTAGCAGGAGTGGATTGGAAATAGTGAAGCAGAAGTTGTTTCTGTTTAGATGTGTGTTGTTGGAACTTGGCCTTGATAGTGGGCAAGTGCGTTGGTATTGGTGGTGCAATGGATCCTACATTGTTATCATCACTATCAGAAGAGGAAGGAACTGAGAAGTTATCAGTTTTAAAGTTGAAGGAAGAAATGAATGTTCTTTACCATCAGATGGACCAGGGATGGGGGAACTAGTTGCTTTATGGGTTGTGGCACTCTTCTGGGAAGGGTGGAGCTTTTTGATTAATCTGGGTATCAGGATGGATGGCCTAGATCTTTTGGTGCTGGCAGAAGAAGGACCAGGTTGAGGCGGAGGTGAATCTGTTGTAGAAGAAAGTGGACCAGGTCTGTGGCAGGTCTTCTTTCTGGAGTGGCAGACATCGCAGGACGTTCTGTATGGATGAACAGATGGTGTTATGGCGCAGATTAAATTATTGTTGATGCAGTATTGGCAGGGGCCCATTTCAGAGGCAGATTTGGAAAGGAGGTTAAACATGGTGGTTGGATGAAGAAAGAATGCGGACATTCTCAATTGGAGGGAGGATGTGGTCTTCCAACATTGGCAGGGGCCTTTCTTGTGTGATTTGGCGCTGTTTGTGCATGTCTTAATTGACATCTGTTAAGGAATTTAGTATTTTTCTGGTTTTATTCCGTGGATATTGGGTCTGCGGGTATGTGGGTACTATCATCGGATAGCCCTGGTTTTTCTCTATATTTTATGTCTTGTAGACATTTTTCATATTCTGAGTTTTAAGGGGTCATTTCCTCATTTTTCATTTTTAAAAGATTGCTGTTTAATTTTGTTTTTTGTGTTTTATGGGCTAACCTTAAGTCTTAGGGTTAAGTGCTTAGTACCATTTGATAGAGCTAATTTTTCTCTATATTTCATGTCTCAATGTTGTTATAGTGAAATTCCGTGTTTTAAAGGTTTTAGTAGTTGTAGCTAATTTTTCTAAGTAGATTAGTGGTTTTTATTGGTTTTCTGGCTTCAGGGAGGCCGGGCTGCTTCAGGCGGCATCTCCCACGTCGGGCGGCCCGCCTGCCTCTGTTTTAGGAGGTTGGGGAGCGCTCCAGGAGGGTTTTTTATGCAATCTGGCAGGTACAGGCGCCAGATTGGTGGGTGCGCATGGGCTCTTAGTTAGTGGTCTGTGTGTACATAGTGAATAAGACAGTTTGGGGCAACCTTAATCATCATACAACCATCCGGAGGTGATCTCATTGTTCCTCACTCAGTTTTCACTGTTTCTGGCCACAATTGGCTGTGTTTGTTGCAAGTGAGTTCTTCATTTAACTTAACTTTGGAAACTTTTTTCTCTGTTATAGTCTTGCAAGCTATAGCAAGTATTATTGCTGTCTCTGGTGTAGATTTGCAGCCTACATCAAGTATCTTTGCTGTCTCTGGTGTGGACTTTGTTCTACATTTCAGTTCTTTGGTCTGGTAGTCTATCTGATGACTACTTTCTTGGCTCATCAAGCAGTCAAGTGTGTTTAAAAGGGGTCTTTAGCAAAACAGGAACCAACTTACTTTAGCAAGTAAATCTCACTTATTTTTCTAAAGGGACAGGGGATTTTCTCTCTGGTTTTTCTCCAACTCCCTTGGTCAAGGCCTATAGCTAGCACTATAGGATTTTCTACAACGTGTGACCCTTAACCCAAGGTTCATTACATTTATAACAAGTGTTATTCTCTTGTCTTTTAGGGACAAGGGGAGCTGAAGGTTTTTTCTTCTCCACTGGTAATTTACTTGTAGTAGGTTTTACCACGTCAACACTTTGTCTTTAATTAATATACTTGGTTTCATATTTGTGGTTTAATAATATTTCATTACATATATTAATGAACACAGAGGTATCTCTGATGGTTTCAGTTCTAGCTACAATAATGTCTCTAACTGATATAGGTAACTTGTATATTATATTTTCTTTTCACTCTTCATAATCCATTTTTGGATCCATGGCTTTCATGATTTTTATTAAATTCATTAAAAATACCATAGGTTTATCTCCAGCATTTGGATTATATCTGGCCTTTTCATACAATCTTTGTTGAGTGATTCTAAATTTTGGGCCACCAAATTGCCTTTCAATTAGTGCCTTCCATTCATTCCAGGAGTAATTAATTCCCTCACTCAATACAGATTCAAACTATAATAAGGCCACATCTGTAAATAAAGATATTAACTTTGAAGTAATTTCTTCATCAGGTAATTTGTATGAAAATATCAAGTTATCAATTCTTTGTATGAATTGCTGCCAATCAGATTTTGAATCTCCGTCAAAAGATGGATACTGATCTAACTTAGGCCAGTTCTTTTGTCTAGTTTTTGCTTCCCTAACCTGAGGGATATTGAGTAATTCACTTACTTTAGAAAGATGATCATGTATTTCATCTTTTACTGATTTATTATTTTCAGAGCCCATGATACTATGTTCATGTTCCATCATTGGTGTTTCATTTTCATGTTTCATGAAAACAGGTACTCTTGCTACATAAAAAGTGTTATCTTTTATACTTTCAGTATTTTTCAACATGTTTTCTACTTCTATTTCCACTCTTTGTAACCTATCCTGTATTACTGGTACATGAGTTAGGGTGTCATTTACATTTGAAAAAGATAATTTAACACATCCCTCAATGGTAGCCATAATATTCTGAGAGTGTTCTAATTTATTTTCTAAATTTCTAATCTCAGATTTTAAGCCCTTATTCTCATTGACTAATTCATTATTTGAATTTTCAATAATTTTTAATCTATTGGCTGTTGCACTCAATGATTGTGTTAGTTGTAATAATACCTTTTCTGTATTATTGTTTGACTCTTTTGAGAACTCTTCCAATTTTTCAATTCTCAATAATAATTTACTTATTATCTTTGATTCCATTGGATTTTCTTTTAAAAAATATTCTATTTTTTCTGTGTCCAACTCAGAAGACTCATCATTTGATTCCAATTTTATATTAATAGCATTATCCTGGTGATCAATAAAACTATCTACATTGTCTTTGTGCAAAGACAAGTTTAACATATTTTTTTCAAATGAATAATCCTTTAAATCATTATCAATTATATCCAATATTTCCTTATCAATCTCATTACCTATAAGTAATTCATTGTTAGGTTGATGCAATTGATCATAAGAAGTTGGATGACTCACCAAGGTCTTACCCCATTTCCCCTGCCTCTCCTTGGCTTTCCCCTGTAAGGGTGACTGCTGGATCCTTGTTGAGGAGGATTGTTGTAATTTTGCGCGTACCAATCCCATTTCCATTTGCTTACTGTTATTTTTTGGTCCTCCTCTTGGGCTGGAGGTGTTGCTATGGAATTGTTGGGTGCCACTGTTGGTGGTTGAGTCTTTATGTCCACTAGAGCTTGGTTGACTTCTATGAAACCTTGAGCTGCTCTCTTTTCCAGATTGTTGATCTGGTCCACTATATTGTTGACTCTTATTGTCAAGGTGTTCAGTAGGGTGGATAGGGAGTGAACTTGTTCTTGTAATGTATTTTTTGATTTCTTTATTGAAACCTGCTTTAAAAGCCTTTCCCTTTCCTCCAGAGACATTGGTGGAGTGTTGTTGATTATGGGAGAGTCCTGGCCCTCCATTTGAATGTCCTGTAACAGGTCTTTCAGCTCTAGGTCTTAAGTTATAAGGCTTTTCCTTATTGCTTACAATGTCATTGTTGTCAAATATTTTCACGTGGAATTTAAAAATTAGAAAGTTTAGATATGAAAGCTTCAAAAAGGAGTTTTATAAGTATTTATCAATACCACTGAAAACAATTTTATTGCTTAATTATTGGTATGAAGTGAATCTTTAAGTGCCAAAAGTCAAATATGCTTTTTATGTGGTCACTTGATTTAACTGGTCTACAATATGTAGCTGTGTTTTTATATTTAAAAGAAAACAACTGTTAGTAAGCTTCTCTCTAAATATTTAATGAATATTACAAACTAATAAAAAGAAAAGATTAAGAGTCCTGTTAAAAGAAAACAATTAATCAGTTTTTTTGGTTTATTATCTGCAAAGATCACAAATTTAATTGGTCTATTGACAGATTCCCACTAATAACAATTTTATGTTAAATTAGTGGTAAAATTGTTGATTCAATATCACAATTTTATTATATAACAGGGCTTCTTTTTCTGAAATCACTATATAAGTGACCCCAACCTGTTGTAATTATCCAAATATTTCTATAGGGATATTATTTACGTGCACCTTCTTTTGAAAATTTCACTTACTGGATCATAACAGAATTCTTGAGGAAAGGCCCCCAATTTTCAGGCTAAGATCAAGTACAAGGACGTGAAATAGCTTGAAAAGTCTTTGTCTAGAAGATTTAAATGGTCCTATATGAATACTGTAGTATAAATCCAACAAATTATAAAATATAATTCAGAATAAAGGTCTCAGTAATATAATTCTCACTAATATTATATGTGGCTTACAATCTTTTTAGTTGGTAGAAAAATAGATTATAATAATTCAGATACTACTCAAAAGTCTTATAAAAGTACTAATTGAAGTGTATTGTAATTGATTTGGTTATATGGTGTAAATTGTAATGATAAAGAATGTAGAAACAAGACCCAAAAACCTCCTCCTTTTGTACACACTGAGTTCCCCAATAAATCCCTTGATATACCATCCAATACACAGTTAAAGACGCCCCAAATCCACTAATAGACCCTCCCATTAACATCCCTAGTGATCCATGACATAATTAGACAAGTAACAACCGCCAAATTCCTGTAATAATAAGGGAAATCCATCAAAATTAAAGAAAAAGACAAAAAGAGAGTATATGCATATAAAACAATAATATAAAAGACTAAAGGAGACTTTTTAAGGTTAATAATAGCTTTAGAATAAGGGGGATTTACTGTATAAAAGGAGGGGCTAATCCTGACATTATACTACGTGAAATTCCCATCCAAAAATAACCAAAATTGACTGAGAAACCACCAAAAAACTTAAAACAGAGCGTGAGATGTGGGGTAACTACATGCAGTCCTTGGCAGGTGCTTGCACGGGTAAATCCTTGACTAAAATTAGGCTAATTTTAAGCGTGGTGATGAAATAAGATTCCAAGAATGAGGTTATTAATGAAATTAGTGCATATAAACAAGGTCAATGCACTATTAATTAAGCTAGGACACTAAATAAGCGCCTGTTGCCTATTTTAGTGTGTTTCCCCACAGTGGGCGTAGAATGTGGGGTAATTATAGTGTGAAAAAGCTAACTTTGCTAAAAATGAAGCTATTCACATGGGAAAAAGCCGGCAGTATGTGGCCAGTACACAAAAGCCATTTCTGGCATAAAAAACACAAAATTTGAAAAATATTATTTTTAGGCTTTTAAATAGCCAAATCAATAGTCCTAAATGAGCTCAATTGATCTGTCAAAGCGCATTTTTGATATTCTCAATTTTATAGCGCATATAGACAACTTTTAAGTGAAATAAAGCGCATTTCTTGTTTTTTGCGTAAAACAATGAATATAACAGCTTTAAGTGTACTTAAAAATTATTTATCCTTATACTTAAGGTTCTTAAGATTACCCTAACATATTCCAACTTAATATTAAGTACATAAGACCTATAAAAGCTATATATAAGGTGTTATAATGGCATTTTTTGTGTATTATCATAATTTTACTTATGTATACTGTTTGTGTACTCTCATTTATTGTTCCCATGTATAGTTCATGTGTTTAACTTAACTTATAAGCACTTTTTACTCAGTCCTGGGGATATACAGGCTGACATAAATAGTAATAAATGTTTAAGTGTAGTAATTGTTTTAATAATGTAAGTAAGTAATGAATGAAAAGTACAAAAAGAGAGGGCCTTTTATAGGCAAAGATGTGAGAAATAAAGACATGGAGTTAAAGCCACCTGATACCAGGGTGTGAGAAAAAGAAACTAAATAAAGAGTGTATGTGAAATAATAAAAGATATACTGAATAGTGCATAAATAAAAGGTATCATTTTATTTGAAATAAAGATTAGAATCCCTTGGTCCGTCACATTTAGTACAAAGAACATTTGATTTAAAATGGAGATTCAACAAAATCTAAATAAAGGAATTTAAAAAGTTTCTTCTTTTTATATTTTTTATATTTTTAATACCTTTTTTATTCCCTCTCATCTTTATTATTGAGCGCGGTGTTAGGGAGTAAAAATGTGTGTGACAAATACTTATTTTTATTAATTATTTACATTACTTATTATACTTAACTAGTTAGTTGTAAGTAATACATAAGTAGTTAGTAAATAATTAATTATTAATAAAGATTAAAAGGTGTGGCTTCATCTCAGTAAGATAATTAATTATTTTACTGGGTAAGTCTAGCAGCCTGGCTGAAAGGTACGTTGTTGTCAATGGTCCCTTGGGTGCCATTGATGATTCAAAAGGGCCTCAAGTGTCGAAGGGTTTGTTTGGTCTAGAAGATTTTTAACACAGGTCCAACGACCGTGATAGGTTGATTTTGGGAATTCAAAGTTAAATTATGTATATTTTATCTTTTATTTGTTTTACTCAATTAAAAGAGGTAAAAATTTTATAATTATTATAATTAATGATTTAGAATTTCTGTAAGTAAATACTAAAAACAATAAGTATTAATAAATATTTGATAGTAATAAAATGGTTTAATAAAATAATAAGTAAAGGATGATAAAAAACAACCAGAAAGGGAGGCCTTATATAGACAAAGGAAAACAAAGAATGGAGTTTAAATTCTAAATACAGTAGTATGAGAGAAGAAAAAGAATATTCCAGAAAAAAAGTTTCAAATAATTAGGTTTTCCAAAAAGAAGGTGTCAGAAAAATGTATTTACTGTATATGAAAAAAGTAAATTAGTTTATTTAAAATTACTTTAAATTTCAATTCTAAATAAGTAATTTGAATTTGTTTATATATTTATTTTTATTTGAATATTGAATTTTATTTAAATTTAAAGTTTTTTTATTTTAATATTAATTTTTATTTCTCTTAACCTGTCATTGACCACGCTGTTAGAAAATAAAAATATAAGAGACATTTTAATATTTATTTTAATTATTTACTAACTTTGCCTTTTTTTAATTAGTTAATTTATTATAAATAATTTTAATTTAAATATATTATAATTAATAAAAACAAAAATAATAAGGCGTGGCTTCATCCCAGTAAATAATTAATTATTTTACTGGGTAAGTCTAGCAGCCTGGCTGACAAACAACCACCTAAAACTTTTCTGCAGAATGGTGTTCATCCTTGATTGTATAGTTCCTTTATCAAAAGCTCAATGTGTGTTCAATCTGTGGTGAGTGTGGGTCTAAGGTTGCGGACTTGCTATTAAGTCTGCCCCCCCATATTGTGTGGTGTTAGAAATGTGTAGTTCTTTAAAAGGTATTTCACAACACAAAAAGAAATTCAGAAACTCAACATTAATTCTCAGTAAAAAAGAATTTTGGGGGAACAATATGGCATATCTTTAAAAATAATCATGGTTGATTTGGTGGAGAAAAGAGGTAATTTTTTGAAATGAAAGATTTCTAACTTTGATACTCCCTAATGTATATTTCAAAAACTCTTAGTAGTTGAATATTCAATAGAACAAAAAAAAGAGCAAAAATATATATCCTTTTAATTTTAATCATCTTCTTGCATATAAAAATGTCAAAAACTGGATTAAAATCCACTGGCATAAGAGTTATACATTTTTTTAGACATATAATTAAACAATTTATCAATTATTAGTGCTTAGTGTAAAGAAGCTATGATAGGACTTCATTGAAACAGAAATTAGGAAAATATATTGATATCTTTTTTTTAATTATAAGTATTTTCACAGTATTCTAGAATAAAATACTTGAGAATTGTGATGGTTCAATATGTTTCTTAAATAAATCCATTGAATTGAAATTAATTATATTGCATAATAAGAAATAATAAGAATACAAAAAAATATCAGGTAATATGGTTTAAATTAAAAAATGAAAGCTTCAAATTCTTGGTTAAAAGGTGTTATCAATAAAAAGAACCACTGATCTTATTATACATTTTTCAAAAAAAAAAACTAATAAAATCATTAGAGAGGTTAAAAGTGTTAGGTCTCGACTATGCCACAGTATCATCATGTAAATAACTTACTACACTTTAACAAATATGAGGAGGGAAAATCTAATCTATAAAACATCCAATAGTCTGCCAATAGGTTATGGGCCTTTAAAAAGTGCTCCTTTTTTTCATCTCATCATTAAAATCTCGCCTTGTCAGAAAACTACTGCCTCATCAGTAACATGTTTTTTCTTTTCCTTTCTACCTTCTCAATCAATCAATCTTCTCTTTTCTCCTTTATTTTTTCTTTTTGAATTCTCAAACCGTTTCTTCTTTTTTTCCTTTTTTTTCTTTCTTTTTTCTCTCCATTTTTTTTACTCTTTCATTCTGGTGATTAGGTAGAGATCCTGGTAAGATCTTCAGCATATGTGTTTGTGGGCACACATTCACCCGAAAACCTTTTTTTCTCTTCCCTCTATTTCCTATTTATCTTTTTTTCTTCTCCTTTTTTTCCCTTTTCCTTTTATTTTTTTCTCTTCCTTTCTTTTATCTCTAAATCCAATAAATAAATAAAAAATAAATAAATGAAAAAAATAAATAAATAAATAAAAAATAAGTAAACAAATTGACACTATGCAACCACAATCAAGAACAACCACCCCTAACCCAATCTCAGGCAACAATCCCCTGACATCAGCAGCCACCGGAACTTTGATCAGCACCCTGAGAACTCAACACCAAACCTCAGAACCTCCTCTTTACTCAGAAGGCAACGACGCAGACAAAACAAATTTTAATCCTTATCAACCATCAAGACACCTAGCAATTCCTTCAGATAACGAAAAACACCATGATCCATGCGCCTCCTCTTGTGATCTTGCAAGGAAGCACGTAACAGACACTATTTGTGATGTCAGAAAAGAAATGGCAACCTGGCCTACAAAACTTAAAGACAATGGTTCAAATTTCCATGTGTGGTACAAAGAAGTGAAAATTGTCCTTACTGACTACATTGGCGACCCCAATTTTCTCACCAGAAATAACCCATCCAATGGATGAGCTAGGGAACGTATTGGATGGGTAATACTAGTCAACTCTGTAGACTTAAATGTCAAAGCCCAGATCATGTCAATGATACTAAGCACCACAGCTTTAAAACACCTCTGTTGCCAATAAAATGTCATGCCCAGGTTCGGTCAACTGAATGCACTTGACAAGTTGCTGGATGTTTGGTCCCGAAAATTCAACAGCCCTATTGCTATGATCTCACATATGAAAGACTGCTACAGGTATCTTAAGGCTCAAGAAATGACTTTTGACAACACCCTACTAGCACTTCTATACCAAAGAGCAATTAAAGATGATCCAAGATTCAGTGAAGAGGCTATGAGAGATGTTGAATTGCTAGTAAAGGTTACCTAGGAAATTCCATAAACTGCGGCAATACAACAAACACTTACATCTACCTGGGATAGAATTATAAATAATGACGCCATCAGACTTAAATACAAGTTGACCATTCCCTCAGAAAATAATATTAACATACATCCATCACCACCAACCCCTCATGATAATAAAATCACAAATGCAAGCAACCTAACATTTAACGATGAAGACACACTTCTAAAAACACCTCAGACTGAAGCAACTAGACCCTTTTGTCCACCAACCTTATGGAACTGCAATAGTCCAGATCACTTGCTATCTAACTGCCCAAGAAGAGCAACCTTTGGGAAACGTAACCAAACCTATGTTCCTGAGGGTCTACAAACAGTCTATCCAATGGTTATACAACCTTCCTTCTTACCACCAATCAACACCAATCACACTTTTAATTGACCTCCCTCATCCTTCCCAAAAAGGATGGACTCATACCAGCCTACCTATCCTGTGCGAACACCAAATGCCCCTGCCCTCAACATCCCTCCTCCTATGAGAGAAAAAGCTTTGGAAAAAACTGAAGATTCAGCCAAAGCCACAGCAGCTGCCTTCCAAAGCCTAAACATTCAATCTGAAGCAATGTCTCAACCTCCACTTTTCGACACTGGTGCCACACATCATTTCTCTGGTAACCTTGATGAGTTAGTAAACTTTATTCCATTTAAAACACCAATGTCCATGAAGGTAGCAGCTAATAGAAGAAAACCACAAATTAAAGGGAAAGGGACACTGCGCTTCATTGGGGAGAATGGGCAAATTATCAGTATTAGTCCAGTATTTTACTGCAAGCAGGCAACAGGTACACTCATTTCACCAGATTCTCTCATCAGGGGTGGTGCGTGGTTACTAATCACTACCTCAAACAATTCTCATGTCTTATACGAACAGCATAAAGTCCTCAAAGAAACTTTCAATCTGGCAAAAAGAGTTTGGCTTTTTCCACAACCTGTTACTTGTATACCTAGATTACATGAAATTGTTGTACCTATTCCCATATTATACACCTCCTCTGAAATGAATGATGTTTTTGAACCACAACTTTTCAAGCTAAAGCTACCACCGAGCTTACCCAAACCACAAACAAGAACAAAAAACAAAGAGTTACTCTACCAGTGGCATTTCCTTCTAGGCCACGCAAGTCTCATACAGATAAAAAGAATGATCAATGGAAATATGGCTCTTGGTCTGCCTGAAAAGCTTCCCCCAGGCAACATAATATGCAATGAATGCCAAATGTGCAAAAGCAGACATGAAGCTTTCCTTGACTCCACTGGTTGGACCCTGAAAAGACTTGAAATTGTATCAGCTGACTTAATTGGCCCAATTGAAGAACCATTTGTCGATGATGGCCTATATGCCCTCACAATCAGGGACCTTGCAATGTCTTACAGTGAGTGCCATATACTACGCCACAAACATGAAACAACTGGGAAGGTCACTCACATAATCCAGCAATTAGAGAAACAAACAGGGAAGTCAATTCATTTTTTCAGATCAGATAATGGCGGTGAGTTTTGCAACAAAGCTTTAGATACTTTCCTATCCAAAAAGGGAATCATACAAAAAAAATCCTTACCCTACTATCACCAGCAAAATGGTAATAAAGAACAATATAACAGAACACTAACAGAAGCAGGTAGAACAATACTATTTGCCAGTCAATTACCAAAATCTTTCTGGAGCTCTGCTTTCAAATGGGCTTCCTAAATATTAAACCGTATCCCAAACAAAATATTAATATACAAAACATCATAAGAGGCCATGTTTAACCAAAAACCTCAACTTGAAATCATCAAGAAATTTGGACAGGTAGCTTATGTACATGTCCCAGAGGAAAAAAACAAAAAATCAATACAAGAGCCAAAAGATGCTATGTCATTGGCTATCCATTGGGAATGAAAGGATGGCTATTTTGGGATCCCAAATCAAACAAAACTCTAACCACAGCTTGGGAAAAATTCAAAGATGGAATGAATTTGGACAAAGAAATAACTGATCAAGGCAAAATGTTGCTTACCTTTCTCAACAACACTGCCACCTTATCAAAACCAACAAGAACTCTGGGCAACTTCAAAGATGAAGAACTGATGCTTGAGGAAGAACGCCCAATGAAAAACATTTTAACAAACTGTGGATATTTTGTAAGTGAAGTTCCAAAATCATTTAAAGAAGCCGTAAAATCAGGTGATAGAGAGACGTGGAAAGACACATGTCAAGCAGAAATCAACAACCTCACCAAGATGGAAGTATGCACCGGAGATTTCCCCCCAGCAGATGCTAGAATTTCGGATGCTAAACAGGTTTTTTCAAAAAAACCTGACAACTTGACTGGAAAAATGAAGCTCAAAGCAAGGTATGTTGCAAAGGGTTACAGACAAGTAAAGGGAATAGATTATTCATCCACATTTGCCCCAATGACTTCCTTCACAGCACAAAGACTAATTCACACCATTGCTGCCACAAACAACTGGCCTGTACACTCTTTTGACGTGACAGCAGCGTATCTCCACAGCCCCATAGATGAAGAAGTATGGGTAAAAGACCCAGCAAGTTTTGAACACAAAAATGGCAAAGCCTATAGTCTAAATAAGGCGCTATATGGTACCTGTCAGGCTGCTCAATGCTGGTGGCTACACTTCGTAAATCAGCTCAAAAGCATCGGCTATTCAATTTCAAAACACAACAACAGTGTTTACTTCCTATGGAATCTAAAATCAAAGGCTATGATATGGGTTCACGTCAATGATCGCTTAGTCACAGGTGATAGCATCTCAACACTCCAACAACTGGAAAGTGATTTAAGAAAATCCCTCATTATAAAGTGGCAAGAAAATATCTCAGGTATAGTGGGTATTAAAGTGGAAAGAAATACTAGTGGTTTCCTACTAAGCCAACCTGACCTCATAGAAAAAGTCATTTACAAAAACCATCCCACTCATCTCACACATCATCAACCTCTACCATCAAAAATTGATCTCAGTTCTACTGAAAAAAGCGCTGAACCTCTCAAACCTCAAGAATACTTATTCATCATTGGCTCCCTCACCTACGTTGCCACAGCAACTCGACCTGACTTAAGTTTTACTGTCAATCAATTAGCAAGGCATGCCAAACATCCAAGTACTGAACACTGGAGGGCACTAAATCATCTCCTTGGCTATCTACTTTATACGGCTAACAAACAATTATCACTGTACCCAGATGTCAACTTTAACCCCCCAGTCACTGTATATTCTGATGCAAACTGGGGCGGAGAATTCCCTAGATCAACTGGGGGTATGATTGTCACCCTCCACGGTGCACTAATATACTGGTCCTCAAAAAGAATGCCTTCTGTTGCATCATCAACATGCCATGCCAAATCCATGGCACTGGGCTCAGCCGCTCAGATGGGCTTATGGATCCAAAACTTACTTAATGAGCTGTGAAATTATGATGGTCCATTTAAAATCATGTGCAACAACCAGGCTTCAATAAGGGTCTCAACTGACAAATCATCCAACAAATGCACCCCATACAGTGACAGGGAATTCTATTTTGTGAATGAACAACTGCACAAAGGGAAAGCAGTCATTGATTGGATCCCCACCAGAGAGCAAAAGGCTGACATAATGACGAAACCCTTAAACAAAAAATGTCATGAAAAGGGCTGTGAGGCACTTGCTCTAATCTAATATTTTTTTTTCTTCATTCACCTTTTTTTTTCTCTCTTTTTCCTTCACATCACTTCACTGTACACAGCCTCTGTATGTAAAATCTTAATAAAAACAATATATATATATATATATATATCATTACAGCGTCTTGTCGAGTGGGCGGGTGTTAGGTCTCAACTATGCCGCAGTATCATCATGTATATAACTAACTACACTTTAACAAATATGAGGAGGGAAAATCCAATCTATAAAACATCCAATAGCCTGCCAATAAAAAGTAATGCTTTTGAAGGAAATAGTATAATTTTCAGTATTTTTGATGATTAAGTGAAATTCAAAATGAAAATTAAATTGTGTTTTATGGAAAAAATTCTGTGAATGGATCAGATTCTTAATATGCCCTTGTTATTATTTCTATAAATTATTCATTAAACTTTCACTATTTTTCCAGCACAGACTCATCCAATGTTGGTTAAGAGCTCAAGGTGAGTTCAAAGTAAAGTTCAGTATCAGTTCATTATAATTTCAGTCTGAGTTCCATATGAGTTCCATCTAAGTTCATGTTGAGGACTTGCTAGCAAGTCCCCCCCAAATATGGCGTGGTGTTTGATATCCCCCAATGATCCATTCAGAAATTTATGAATCTTTCTGTACCAATCTTTCAAAAAAAACAAAGCTTAGAGTGATAGAGTAAAATGATCAAGTTAAGTAGGTAGGGTTAAAATTCGCATAAGGCTGAAAAGACATCAAAAGTATGGGTTTTAAATGGTCGCAACGTATGGAGTTATTTTTAATTAAAAAGTGATATAATTTTTTGTAGCATGTTTAGTATAAAGAATGTAGCTGTAGATAAATACATTAGATTGTGTAAAATTAGTAACAAGCAACGGCTGGATCTTAATAGTAAACACTCCCAGTTGCAACTCTGATGGGCTGAATGTTACTAAATGACGAATTGGTTTAAAAGCCATTAGGAGTATCAGGTAAAAACTGTCTTTATCAAGATAGATTTACTTCAAAAATAGATTGGATAAACAATCCGGGGAAATCCCAGCCGTAGTGATAAGTTGAAAGTATCCACCATAACCAACCATATACATGGATCCTCCCTATATGTTAAAAATAAAAAGACGTGAGGTAAATGACACCTGGTTAATAGCAGGGGCGCACGGATGACTACTCACATAGGGACCACAAGCTGTTGCAAGGAATGATACTCCTGAGAGAACTGTTTGTCGATAGCTGTAAAGCATATAGTAGTATGGTGAATAACTGCAACTATGACAAGAAGTAAAAGAGAAGATGACTTACGCATAAACGTATTGGTGGGAGCGGTTAATGAGAAAGAGCTATTATCAAAACACGTTAATCAGCCCTAATCCCCGAGGAATCTCTCAATGAAATTGATATCCTCACCGTGCAACTGAGGCATGTAGCAACAGGAGAAAAGTCACTAGGAATGAGCCATCTATCCTGTAGCATCAACGCAGACCTGCAATAAAGAAATGTCACTGCTTAAACTTGATAAGAGATTAAATAAGCAGAAACGTACTCCATGCATTGGCGAGGTTTGAATTTCAGCGGTTCAGGTCCGGAAAAAGGATTGAATCTATTGATGATATCGGGATAAAAGCATCGGTACTGTGTAGGATTGACATTGGACAAGAATCCGAGCGGGGTTTGTACGGGGTTGGAAATATATCCGATTACTTGGTACCCAAACGAAGACAGAAGAGCAGAGCGTATGTTGGGAATAATGAGGTTGGCTACACATAGCTCTATATCGAGCTTGCCGCAAACCATATCAAACCTCCTCGTCTTACTTCTGAGGTGGGTTAGGGTGGGGACCAGACTAATTTTAAGATTGTGAAGAACAGCATTAGAAACATCTTCGCTGGGCACATTGACGGTTAATCGTTTATTTTCCAATGTCAGCTTTTTCTCATCTACTTTTTCATTTGTCACAGTCAACTCTTGCAGGCGTGAATCAGGTTTGTCCAACGTGGCAACCTTTTTTACAGTTTCCGCATTTTCCACTGGCGCGTTTATCAATGTAGGGTTTGCTAAGGTTGCTGAAAAAAATAATAATAATTAGTTGATGTACATAAGCCAAGGTGAGAATGATTTGATCAGAGTGAAAATGGGCACAATGTTTAAACGCCAAATAGAAGTTTAGACATACGATTAGGCTTAGCATCAGTAGTCTCGCTCGTGGGGGATGTGCCTGCCATTTCATGTTTTATTGTTAGCTATTTTGTGTTAAAGTAGATGTGCGAGTAGGCATACCCGAATCCTTTTCCTCTCCTGTAGAACCAAGTTCGGGTGCAGTAGCTTAAGGATGATCAACAATTTAAATTGCAAGTTGAAAAAGGGAGAATGCCACAAAAATTAGACAAATTAGAGCAAGTGGAGACTTATCAACTGAATATTTGGGTTGTTCTTGTGTGACAAAAAGGAGACTTACGGGTAGTACTCTCATCTTCTCCTTCATTTGGAGTTGCGCCTACACTCAATAGCAGTGCAGAAAAAAATAACATGAGCATCAATAAAAAATTCCTTTTCATCATGATCACAAAAGTTTAAAATGAATGAATGTCTTCAGTATATATAAACTTGTACAAGTCGAGATTGCTATTAGGATAATTCGTGAAAAAAAATATTGAAATTTGATGGGGGAAAAAACGGTGGAGTGGCCTACTTTAAATCCTAAAGCATTTTCACTCAGCTTCCATTTCTACCTCCCTTCTACTTCTTGTATGGAATTTTTCAATTGGTTTGGCCTTCAACTGGTACAGTTGGATCCGAAAACATTGAGACGAAAATGAAATTTTTTCGAAAAATTATTGACAGCCCAAAAGTTGAGCTGCAGTATTTTTTTAAAATCTTCAATTCATTTTGTGATAGTCTGTTTAACTTCTGTTTCAACTCAGATGATGAAAAGGGTCTAAAAACAGAGAAATCAATCCGATTGCCACAAAATGAATGGTAGATGTCCACAAAGTACTGCAGCTCAACTTTTGGGCTGTCAATAAATTTTCGAAATTTTTCATTTTCGTCTCAATATTTTCGGATCTGGCTGTATACAGCTAAGTCAAAAAAAGTTGCAAAATATTTGACGCAAAAATTAGAGCTTCACTTACAAAAAATGTTTTGCCTATTCAAATGGATGAGGGATAGGTCAGTGATACAGCTAATCCTGAAAAGCTTGCGGTTGTTTTGCATCCCATCCCCTACCAAAATCATGAATTTACGTCTGCTGGCTGACCTATGCTTTTTCGGCTGGGTATGACAGGCAAGACAACCGCAAGCTTTTCAGGATTAGCTGTACAGCCAAGTCACAAAACCTTGCGGAACTTTTGACGAAAAAATACAGCCAAGTCGCGAAATCTTGTGGAATTTTTGACGAAAAAATAAAAGTTTCGCCCACAAAAAAATGATTTGACTATTCAAAAGGAAGTACCCCCACCCTATCCCCAACCCTTTTGAATAGGCAAATCATTTTTTGGTGAGAACAACTTTTATTTTTTCGTCAAAAATTCTGCAAGCTTTTATGACTTAGCTGTAAAGTTTTGCCAATAAAAAAATGATTTGCCTATTCAAAAATGTGTTTTTCCATAAATACTCTGTGATAGTCTACATTACGAAAGAATCTTCCAATATTCCTTCTAGAATCAAATTTACTTACAGCCAGATCCGAAAACATTGAGCAAAATTGAATTTTTTTGAAAATTTATTGACAGCCCAAAAGTTAAGCTGCAGTATTTTTTGACATCTTTAATTCATTTTGTGGCAGTCTGCTTGGTTTCTATTTCAACTCAGATGATAAAGAGGGGGCAAAACCACAGAGAAATCAACGCGATCTCCAAAAAATGAATTGAAGTCAAAAAATTTCTTACACCTCAACTTTTGGGCTGTCAACAAATTTTCGAAAATTTTACTTTTATTCAGATCTGACTGTATGCAGAAAAATCAAAACATTTAGAGAGAATGATTGACATATGACAGTGAAAGTGACGAATTTTTGGTGAATGCAAGCTAAATTTCCGTCAAATTTCAATTAGTCGGTCGAAAGGTTTTGGAATTTTTCGCAAAACTGCACCAACCATTTCCGATATGGCTGTATATACACCCAAGTCACAAAAGCTTGCGGAATTTTTGACGAAAAAATTAAAGTTGTTCTCAACAAAAAATGATTTGTCTATTCAAAAGTGTCGTGGATCGGGCAGGGGTACTTCTTTTTGAATAGGCAATTCATTTTTTTATTTGCGAAATTTTTATTTTTTCGTCGAAAATTCCGCAAGCTTTTGTGACTTGGCTGTGATACAGCTAAATCGAAAAAGGTTTGTGCAGCTTTTCAAATTTTTTCTCAACTTACCCAGCATTGTTGGCGGGTGACAGGCTGGCGCAATGAAAATATGAGGGAAAATGATGGGTACAGCCAGATCCGAAAAGATTGAGACAAAAATGAGAATTCACGAAAATTTATTGACAGCCTAAATGTTAAGCTGCAGAATTTTTATTTACACCTTCAATTCATTTTGTGGCAAGTGAGTTGATTCTTCTGTTGTTTCGCTCCTCTTCATTATCTGAGTTGAAGGTGAAGTCAAACAGACTGCCACAAAATGAATTGAAGATGTCAAAAAAATACCACTAGGCACCAAGTAAGATATCTGTCGGCGGGTCGTCTAGAAGATGAAGAAAAAATACAACAGAAAGAGAAGAAAGAAAGGAACTAAGAAGAAAAGAAGAACAACAGCAAGTAACTACAAGATTTAATAAGGAAAATAAGGAATTTAACATGAACAACTTTAGGACGTAAGGGTTTTATTTCAACTAGTAAGTAAGTTTTTTTTATTTGTCTACAATTACAATACAAAATATAAAAAAAAGTACCACTCTTAGAGCAACCTGTATATAGATCTATTCCTAAATTTTAGTATACTAATATCACTAATAAAATTGATAGAAAGAAATGTATATTTGTAACAAAATATGTAAATTGTAAATTGTAAAGTAGTGTAAGTAATACAGACTACAAAGTGAGAAACCAAAGCCTTTAAATATGCAAATGAGGCCCTCTGGAACATTACTAAGCATATAAAAGAAGGGAAATAATTTAAATGAAGTGTTACAAAAAATAACGGTTGGCAGGTAACTATTTACAAAAACAGAATAAATAAACCTGATGTATCCATCCCTTTAAACCTTGTAACAATGTAATATTTTAACTAGGATACTGATTTTATAAACAACAGAAAAAATGTAGCTATAGTGATTACAAAACATGTTACCTTTTTATTGTATTGTAAAAATCAATTTTTAGTGAAACAAGAGAATTATACTAATTTTGGTGTACAATTTTATGTAATTAGATAATATAGTTTAAAACAATATTGAGTAAGTAAATTAACCACTTGTACTAGTATAATAATCATTGAAATTTGAACAAGTAATTTAATAAAAATACTATTTTATTTAAATAATCAAATTGAGTGTTCTACTTGTTTTAATTTATTTATTGATTGATTGATTTATTGGCACCATTGTGAGTACAAAGAGTGCTTAATAACTTTGTAAAGTAAGTTATTTTTATTATTTAATAGGGGGTATCAATGTTCAGGGATCCGCAATTAGAGATCAGAATTTTTTTTCCCCAGGATCAGACATTATTAATTGCCAAAGATTCTTATCCACTAGCCCTGGGGATAGTGGATAAGGAATCCATCATAATGCATTATCCTGCCTCTTATACCCCAATGTCACCAGACGACCTACGCACAAAGTCAAGGGTGTTCCTGGAAGTGAGATGGAGGGAGTAGTTTAGAAACTTCTTTGAAGCACAGAAGAAATGTTTGAGGAAGTGATTCGAAGATGAATCAAAGGAAGAGCTACTGCTTCAAGATATGTTTGATAAGAATTCTAATATATTTTAAAGATAATATTAATATTCTTAAGATCTCACAAAGGGTTGGAAACTCAATAATCAAAGATTTAAGTTTTAGAAATGATTACTGAGAAAAATAAGAAAATGTACAATAATAATGATTTAACCTGAAGCTTTACCACTATTAACTATATATATGTTTTAAAATTTAATTCTAAAGAAATATCGAACCACAATCCAACCCCTCCTCGCATTGACCTCATACCCATCCATCATTCTGCACTCCACAGACCTACAAAAAATTACACCCTTTATACTTGGACCCTCCTCACTAACATCCGTTAACCCTTTAATCCTCCACCAACCATCCCGTCCATGCTCACTACCCCTGTTAATAACCCACAGATACTTAATAAACCTTTTAGCGGAATATTACATTAACTATTGCGCTGTGCGTTGCTTATCAAAGAAAAGACTAAACACACTATTGAGAGATTGACCAATTTAGATTTAAAGTTTAGACTAGCGTGGTTGAATACTGAGTACACAAAGGAAAGTTGCAGTTGCTATGTAAAATTGTTTTCTGCGCTTCGAGTATGGATTTAGACCTCTGTATTATTGATTTGATGAGCTGCTTTTGCCTCAAGTGTCACGTGGCACATGACAGATGCCTGGGTATAAAACGCGAGCTCTGTTGAGCGTGAGACATATTCTTCCCACACTACTTTCTCTCAACTCTTCTTTTAATTATTTTCTATTTATTATTTCGACTTGTCCTACCCCAACTCCCACACCTCCACACCCCAAAGCGGATGGTGGAATCGTTACCTGGCAATACTTCCAAGCCTGCACAGCCTGCAAATCAATGAAATATTTTTGCGTCAAAAGCACGGCTACATGATGTCCTTTCCAGAAATGCGAGTTTTGCCACTGGAGACGGGTGACATGTGATGCTCTATCAAAAAATGCGGACATCAAACGACGGTTTACCAAAACTAAATACTGGGTAATCCTGAAGACCAAAGAGGTGGTTGAAGACATCTGGGACTTTTCAGTCGGGGGAAGAATTTGAGGAGGAGGTCGAGGATACTGTGGCGACCTGGGTAACCCAGGCCACAGGTAAAAGATTAGGGGTGGAAGAGGAGGTGGATGAATTGGTTGAAGAGGATGAGGATGAAGTCCCCATCTCAAGGCAGAGGCCGAAGAAGCGGCAGATGGTCATCGAAGATGATGAAGAGGAGAAGGAAGTGACAGTGGAGGTCACCCCAAAGTTATTTTTAGAGGCTTACCCTTTTTCTAAGTAATTCTGCTTTTCTTCTTTCAAAAAATTTTGTTCCTGATGACCGTATGTTATTAGAATTCTGATGTCATTGCGGAAGCTCCTATTGTGGAATCGGAGCCATCATTTCCTGTTGAAGAAAATCAACCAGTAATTGATTTGAGGGAGACCAACGAGGAAACTCTTGACCAGGTATGGTCAAAGAAATCTCGGCAGGGTCGACGAGCTCGATTCATCGAAGATTTAAGTGGTGAGGTCGACAAGGTTATTGATGCTGCCTCCTTCAACGTGGCAGAAGAATTACTAGAGATTAAGGAAGTGGTACCAGTAGGAGAGGAGGAGGTATCTGAGAAATGCAGGAATGAAATAAGGGTGGTATTGGAAAAAATGATGAAATTTGTTCAGGAAAAAATACAGGAGAAAATTTGAAATTGAAAGAGAGAAAAAAAGAAAGGAAGGAAAAAAGAAAAAATAGAAAGCAATTTGTGTATTTATTTTATTTTGTTGTTTTAATTGAAATTTTAATATATATTTTATAAGATTTTGAAAAAGAAAAAGAAAAAGAAAAAGGAAGAAGAAAAAAAGAATTTTTAACTGAGGAAATTTTAGTTTAAGTTTGAAAAAAGAAAAAATTTAAGTAAGAAGAAAAAAAAATAGTTGATTGAAACAACTTCTTTTGAAAATGAAAATTTAATGAGAGAAAAATTTGTTATTTGTGAAAGTTTATTTATTGAAGTTTTTGAGGGATTTTGGTTATTTGAAAAGAAAGTAAAAAATAGTTTTGAAAGAAAAAAGAATTTGAAAGAAAGAAGTAATTTGTTTGAAGAATTTTAAAAGAGAGATTTTAAAAGTTGAAGTGAAGTTTGAGAAATATTGTCGTATTAAGTTTGTAAAAATTTTTGATAGTTTGAAGAAAAAGAAATAAGGGAAAAGAAAAAAAGTTTGAAAGGAGAAAAGAAATAAAATTAAAGGAATTATTGATTTTTAAGATTTTATTTTAATGAATTTTAAGGCTTTATTTTTAATATTTTATTTTATTTAATTTTTTTAATTTAATTTAATTTAATTTTAGTTTAGTTTTTTTTATTTATTTTTATTTTTATTTATTTATTTTTTTTTTTTAAGGAAAGTTTGAAAAAAGCTTTTGAAAAGAAGAAAGAAGAAAAGAGAAAACAAAGTAAGGATTTTTAGAAGAGAAGAAGTTTTTTAGAAATTTAAGAAAAGAAAAGAAAAAAGAGAAGAGAAGAGAAAAATAAAAGAGAGTTCTAAGGTTTTGGTTTTAAAGGATATTTATAATGAAAAGATTTTAGAAGTTCAGGGGCATTAGAAACATTGATGGCTGGTTCCCAGGATGTTTTGTCTGAGTCATCAAGGAAGCCTTCCCATTCCATGAGGTATTGAAGTTTCCCCTTGCGCATTCTTGAATCAAGGATACGGCTTACTTCCCACTCTAGATGGTCTTCTACTTTGACCAGTTCGGGAGGAGTTTGGTTCCTGCCTGGGTATGTTTCTCGAGCCAGTTCCAGGAGAGATATGTGGAAACAGGGTGAATAGCCTGCCATTTAGGAGGTAGTTTGAGTCAAAATGAAGTTTTAGAGACTTTGGAGTTGATTTCAAATGGTCCCAAGCGCCTTTCGGTCAGTTTCTTTGATGGTCAAGTTGTTCAAATGTTTCGTGCGTTGAGCCATACTTTGTCGCCTGGTTTAAAGAAAGGAGCAGATTGTTGATGTTTTTTAGCCTGTTCCTTGTACCTTCAAATAGCTAATTCCAAATTTGATTTAAGTTCTTCTTGGAGTCGTGATATGGTTCCAAGATAATGTTCAGCAGGATGACTAGTTCCTACATGGATTGAGTTGAATCGAGGATGTCTTCCATAAACAGTTTTGAAAGGAGATTGTTGTGTCAATGAAAGAGTCAAGTTATTATAAGCAAATTCGGCAAATGGTAACCATGTGGTCCAATTGTCTTGTTGATAACTGACATACATTTGAAGGTATTGTTTGAGGATTTGGTTGACCCTTTCTGTTTGCCCATTGGTTTCAGGATGATAGGCAGTGGAGAGATTCATCGTGATATTGAGTTGTCAACACAATTGAGTCCAGAATGTGGATACAAACAATGAGCCTCTATCTGAAATAATATCAATAGGTAATCCATGTTTGGAAAATACATATTCTAGAAACAATTTTGACAAATCTTCTGCTGTAGCAGTAGTAGTGGTTTTAATGAAAATAGACATTTTTGAAAATCTATCTACTATAACTCATATGCCATCAAAATTATAAGAAAGCAGAAGTTGAGAAATAAAATCCATCAAAAAATATTCCCAAGGTTTAGAGGGAAGAGGAAGTGGTTAAAGCAACCCATGCTTCCAGTGAGGGGGAGCCTTATTCATAATACATTTGTAACAAGATCTTATATAGGCCTTGATTTCTCTGGTCATTCCTGGCCAGAAGAAATCCCTCGCTATTAACTGGTAGGTTTTATCAACCCCAAAATGACCAGCTAATGGAGAATCATGTCGACTATTGAGAATCCATAATTTTATTTCATTATTGTTGGGTATGACTACTCTACCTTCAAAAATTAATAGACCTGATTCAATAATAAATCTTTTGGCCCCTTGCTTCAAAAGTATTTTGTATTTTATCCCAAAACAATAATTGTCCTTTGACTGAGCTTCAAGGATGTTGGATAGTGGATTTTGGAAAGATTGAATTGTCATCAAATTAATTTGATGAGTTGTTAACATTGATTTGTTGAAAATTGATTTCACATTTGCTGGGTTCTTGTCTGCAAATGCATCCCCCCACTGAGGGTAAATGTCGTCCCAACATGACAGGATATCTGGGACAATGAAGTTCTTACCTGGGCAATAGGAAATAGAAAAAGGATATTCAGACAAAAATTCAGCCCACCTGGCTTGACGACTGGTTAACACTTTGGAAAACTTAAAGTATTTCAAAGAATTATGGTCAGTCAGGATTTGAAAAGGACTATCTAGGCTGAGAAGAAAAGAGCACCATTTTTAAAGACAATGGATAATATCTAAAAGCTCGTTGTCATGAATTTCATAATTTAATTCTGCTGCAATGAGTTTGCGCGACTCAAAAGCAACAGGATGAAACAATTTTGTTTCAGGATTGAATTGATAAATGACCCCTGCAATAGCATAATTGCTAGCGTCTGTATGGACTATTGTCAAAGCAGAAGGATCAAAGTGTCAAAGAATTGGAGCTGTGGTAAATTCAGTCTTCAATGTTTCAAATTCCTTTTGTGCTGTAGAACTAAAAACAAAAGGAATATCTTTTCTAAGAAGAGAAGTAAGATTGGAAATATTTTTAGAGTAATCTTTAATAAATCTTCTATAGAAATTAGTAAAACCCAAAACTCCTTGGAGGGATTTAACAGTTTTGGGCTCAGGCCATTCCAGGACTTTTTGGACCTTTTTGTTGTCCATGACTAAACCATCAGTGGATAACGTAAACCCCAAAAAATCAATATATTTAAGATGTAATTTGCATTTATTGTGCTTGGAGTGGAGACTGTGATCTCGAAGGCAATTTAGAACCTGTCAAACATGATGAATATGTTCATCTAGTGTCTTCGAGAAAATTAAAATATTGTCTAATTAGATGACAACAAATTGTTCGACAACATCTTGAAAGATGTCATTAACAAAAGTTTGAAAAGTAGATGGTGCCTTAAATAATCCAAAAGGCATTACTAAATATTCAAAACTTCCAAATCTAGTGTGCATTGCAGTCAGTGGTTTATAACCTTCCGCAATGCGAATAAGATTATAAGCGCCTCTAAGATCAATTTTAGAAAAGAAATTAGCACCATTAAAAAGGGTAAGAAGCAATGAAATAGGAGGAACTGGATATGCATTCTTCTTTGTAACTGTGTTGAGCTTTCTAAAGTCAACAAACAACCTAAGGCTACCGTCTTTTTTCTTTACAAAAAGAACAGGGGAGCCGGTTGGAGATTTACTAGCTCTGATGAAACCTTTGGCTACATTCTCTGCAATGTAGTCTCAAAGAACTTGAGATTCGTCCTTCGATAAAGAATAAACAGGACCTATTAACTCTATTTGATGGTTGTAGGGTCGATGAGGTGGTAATTTATTGGCCTTGCGTATTGAGAAAACATTGAGGAAATCATGATATATTCCAGGTAGAGTCAATTTAATGGCTTCAACATTGATTTGGTCGTCCTCATCATCTTCGAGAGAATCTGTCAAGGGAAGACCAGAATTGAGAGAGCATAATTTGACTACTACAAGGCAATTTAAATCCTCTTTGAGTGAAGTGATCAAGCTAGAAGGGTTAGCCATTTGCTCATTTAGAGAAAGATCAGATTCTTGCAAGTCGTCAGGCGGGTTGTTTAACTCCCTATTGACCTGCATTGAAGAATCAGAAATATACTTAGTGCGTGGGGTGATCAATCCCCGTGACCAATCAATTTCAGGATTGCAATGCATTAAAAAGTCATGGCCAAGGATGGTATCATCCATTCTTAGGGTGTCCAAGACTAATAATTCCCACTCGAAGGGTGGAAAATTCGGAAAGTTGAAAACCCATAAAACTTTCTTCTTTACCCAATATTTGAGTTCCTCTGATTCCACCAAATAAATTGGAGTTTGATCGATATCTGTGAATGTCAGCTTTAACTTCTTGGAAAAAGATAAACTGACAAAAGAAATTGAACCTCCAGAGTCTATAAGAAAACTGAAGGGGATATCCTCCTTAAAAAGAATGAATCTCAAGCAATTTAAGGCAACTCCAGTCCTTAAGACATGGAGGTTCTGTGCACTGGGAGAGATAAGATAGTTTTCTTTGCACACAAGTAAACTATCTACTAGTTTTTTAACTTTGAACTAGTAAATTCTCTTTCCTTCAATTTTGCACAATCTTCTAGCTTGTGCTTACCCCCACAATACATACATAACCCATTATCTGCTCGTCTCTTCTTTTCAGCTTCTTTAAGTTCCCCTTTTAGATCCAATACCTTACTGATATTGCCTGGGGTAGAGCTTTTCAGTTGAGGTTTGTCCTTTCCCTTATTGGGTTTGGATTGAGTAGAGGAGGATTGAGTTGTCTGTGGGTGTGAAGAAGGTCCCGATTTAAAATTTAGGCCTTGAGATTTGTTGGCGTATCAACAATGTTGAAGTCGTCCTTGGTAAACACCATCGAGTTTGAGGGTTCAATCCATTAAATCCGTTAAAGTAGTCATCTTCTGGCCATGAATATTTAATTGATACAGAATCTTCAAAGGAAGTCCCTTTTTGAAATGATACTTGAGGGCAGCATCATTCCAACCTACTTGAGTTTGAAGTGCTCTGAAGTTTGAGATATATTCAGAGGCTTTACCATTATCACTCATGCAAAGGAAATCAAGTTCAATTTCTGTGTTGTCAGTTTCATTAGGGTCACTGAAAAAGGTAAAGAGTTGGTCTTCAAAATTTTCCCAGTTATTAATGAGTAAATGGGTTTCTGTCGAAGAGAGCATGAGAAGATAAGGTTTGAACCACCTTGCTGCTTTTCTGGGTAGGAATGAAGAAGCGTAAACAACCTTTGATCGGTTGTTATGGAACAGGAGCTTGCAGGTTTTCAAGAAAGGGCGCAATCTGTCTGGATGTTCTCCATCGAATTTATCAGGAGATTTCATGGAAGGAGTTTTGAATTTTGATCCCTCCAAAGACGTTGGATTGGAAAGGGTTTTCATGAAAAGTCTTATGAAGTCTTCCAGAGAATTAGATGGTCCAGGTTCTGAAGGTTGACCAAAAGGGTGAGTAGCAGGGGCAGATGGTGCCTCATGCATCGTATCCTCTCCTTCTTCTTCCTCGCTAGAATCATCAAAATCCTGGGGGATATCTTCTACAGATTGGACTGAGTGTCCCCGTTCCCTAAGGTTGAGAGGTTCCAGGGAAAGAGTGCTGGAAACCGGTCGTGTGGCTATTGGCAAGCCTCTGGTTCAAGCCCTAGTAGTAGCGCCCATAGTAGGAGTGTGTTGAAAAGGTGCCATTTCTAAAGAATTTAAACACCTGAAAAAAGGACATAGTAGCGCCAAAGAATGATACTATGGAGAGTTAAATTATACTGTCACCGGACAACCTATGCAGAAGTTTGAGGGTGTTCCTGGAAGTGAGATGGAGGGAGTAGTTTAGAAACTTCTTTGAAGCACAGAGGAAATGTTCAAGGAAGTGATTCAAAGATGACTCAAAGGAAGAGCTACTGCTTCAAGATATGTTTGATAAGAATTCTAATATATTTTTAAGGTAATATTAATATTCTTAAGATCTCACAAAGGGTTGGAAACTCAATATTCAAAGATTTAAATTTTAGAAATGATTACTGAGAAAAATAAGGAAGTTTACAATAATAATGATTTAACCTGAAGCTTTACCACTATTAAATATATATACGTTTTATAATTTAATTTTAAAGAAATATTGAACCACAATCCAACCCCTCCTCTAATTGACCTCATACCCATCCATCATTCCGCACTCCACAGACCTACAAAAAATACACCTGTTACACCTGGACCCTCCTCACTAACATCCGTTAACCCTTTAATCCTCCACTAACCATCCCGTCCATGCTCACTACCCCTGTTCATAACCCACAGTTACTTGATAAACCTTTTAGCGGAATATTACCTTAACTATTGTGCTGTGCGTCGCTTATCAAAGAAAAGACTAAACACACTATTGAGAGATTGACTAATTTAGATTTAAAGTTTAGACTAGCGCAGTTGAATAGTGAGTACACAAAGGAAAGTCGCAGTTGCTATGTAGAATTGTTTTCTGTGCTTTGAGTATTGATTTAGACCTCTGTATTATTGATTTAATGAGCTGCTTTTGCCTCGAGTGTCACATGGAGCTTTACACCCAATTTCCATTTGTAATTCCTGATCCCAAACTCATCACATTTATGATGGATTTTTAAGAAAGTCACATGACATATAATTTCTGATGCCATCCTTAAGTCTCTTCTCACTCTATGCTACTTAATTTTGGTGGCGAACACTTAAGTTTTTTTTCTATCTACACACCCCGACTGCACATTTGGCGGCAAATTCCCACTTCCCACTCATCACCTTAACCTTCTACTGACACCTATACAACTGACAAGAATGAAGCATCTCTCTACTAGACAGCTACTTCACTCCACTATTAATATTATCACTTTACTTTTAGCTCTCTACTATAAATATGACTCTGATTTGGAAGATGCCTTAGCCTATTTGTGTTTTCTTTCCAAAAAGCATTACCTCATTTCCAGGGGGCCAAATCTTTATCATGATCCCCAATATGTTCTCTGCTCCAGTCTCAACATTCCCCAACTAAACTTCACACAATTTTTTCTTCAAACTTTATAACTTTATCTCTGAAAATCCTATCTTTCATAACAATTTCCATAAAAAACAGCGTAATCCTGCCATTCAACTTGCTGTTGCACTATGTTGCTTTTTCTCAAATGGAAATGGTGCTGCTGTAAGACTTTTGGATAATCTATTTAACATAGGATATGGTATGGTGATATTATACACCTAGCGCTGTATGATTGCTATCCTTTCCCTCAAGTCTCAAACACTTTCTTGGCCAACTCCAGAACAACGACTTGAATCCTCTCAAGTAATGCAAGCCAAAGGTTTCCCTGGCTGTGTAGGTTTTGTTGATGGCACAACCATCCCTTTGAGTCAAAAGCCTGCTCATGATGGGAACTATTATTTTGATTGCAAAAAAAAGGTTAATTCAAAAACTTCTCCAATTTCTCATCATTCATGAACTAAATTTTTAACTTCCTTCTAGATACTTTATTGCTGTTCAACTTATATGCAATGTCAATAAAAAATTTATTGCTTTTCACAGTGGATGCCCTGGATCATGTCATAACTCTTCCATCTTCCAAAGATTGAGAATTTCTCAAACCCCAGACACATACTTTGACAAATCTCAGTACTTCCTTGCAGACTCAGCATATGCAATTGGGAAGTACATTATACCTGCTTTCTGTGGTGCAACCTTAGAAAATGACCCCAAAACTTAATTTAATTATCACCTTTCCCAATAAAGAGTATGGATTGAACATGCTATAGGTATTTTAAAGGGATGATTTTCTAGTCTTTGGGAGCTCCCAATCCAATTTCAAAAAAAATTGGAGATCAAAACTGCAAATCATTGGATCATGACTTGCTTTATACTCCACAATATCCTAGCTGATTTAAAGGATGAGTCAAATGATCTTTATGAAGAAGAGGATCCTGAACCAGCACCAGCTCTTCCCTCCCTTGAATCACAATACATTCAATCAACCAGCATACAATTCATTATAATGCCAATCACTCCAACATTTCACTTCACAAAACTTTTAAAATTTTACTTTGGTGCTCCCCACATGTCCACTTTGTGTACTTTATTAACTTGGTTTGGTATTTTGTTTGATGAAATTCATTTTTTTTGAATTGATGGTGTGGTCTTCCAACATTGGCAGACACCTTTTCTGCTCTGTTTGGCATTGTTTTGGTATGTCTTAATTGGCATTGGTTGAATAATTGAGTGTTTTTTTAGTTTTATTCAGTTAATATTGGGACTACAGGTATGTGAGTACTACCATTGGATAGCCCTGGATTTTCTCTATATTTGATGTTGTGATGATATTTTCCATATTCCAACTATCAAGGGGACATTTACTCATTGCTTCTCTTTTTCTTGGATGGTTCATTGGTTTTCTTTCACCAGCTCAACATGAAATTGCATATTTTTTCAGTGTATTTTTTCATTCATCACTCATATCCTTTTTGACCTCTCCTCAAACATCCATAAAATATTTTAAATTCCTCTATTTCATTCCTCTATTTCTCATCTCATCTCGCCAGGTAAGTCATTCTTTTTCTTATTTTGGTTTTTTTTACTTGCTAATCATTTATTTTTTCTCTTTTTTTTTGTCCTTTTTTTTCTTTTCTTTTTATTTGTCCTGTAAATGCTTTTTTTTGGTTTTCAACGTTAGACTAATTTTGTTTTTTTTGTTCTATCTTTTTTTTCTTTTTTTTCACCCTCCATCATCCCCCTTTCCCCATCCTTGTCTGCCTCCATACCCCCCTTTCTCCCCTTCTTGCCCACCTCATCTCCCCCCTTTAATCCCTCTTTTCTCACCTAAACCCCCCTTTACCCCCTCCTTGCCTGCCTCAAACTCCCCCACTTTTCCCCCTTACCACCTCCTTGGCCCCCTCAAGCCCCCCTCAAATCACCACTCAAACCGCTCCACACCCCCCCCCACCACCACCTACTTATCGAATTGGTAACGATTTGATAAAATAGTGAACAATTATCATCTATTGTTCACTATCTTATCTAATCAATAACGATTTGATAATATAGTAAACAATGGCTAATAATCATTCACTAAATTATTGAATCGATACCAATTTGATAAATTATATGTAGGGGGGGGGGTTTGAGGTGGGTCTGACGGGGTAAAGGGGGGGGTAAAGAAGGGGTAAAGAAGGGGTAAAGAAGGGGTAAAGGGGGGGTAAAGGGGGGTTTGAGGCGGCTAAGGAGAGGTTAAAGGGGGGTAAAGAAGGGGTAAAGGGGGGTTTGAGGTGGCTAAGGAGAGGTTAAAGGGGGGTAAAGGGGGGTAAAGAAGGGGTAAAGAAGGGATAAAGAAGGGATAAAGGGGGGTAAAGAGAGGGTAAAGGGGGACTAAAGGGGGGTTGAAGGTGGGTAAGGGAAGGTTGAGGTGGGCAAGGAGGGCATTTTGAAGAAAAAAAAAGACTAATATCTGCTTTTTAATTTTTTTTACAGATTTTTTTCTTTCCCTTAGTTTCTGGAAATTTCCCCCTTTTCCAAAATAAATCAGGTGATTTAATTTTTTATATTTGTTTTTGTTTTTTCAAATAATTAATTATTCTGAAATTTACTGAAATCAATTCTTTATTTATATTTTAAAAAAATTGGGTTGAATGATATCAAGAAGTATTTCCAATAGCAGGTAAGTAATTTTTATTTATTTATTTTTTTAAAATTAAATTTACTGAATTTATTTTAATTTTTTTTATTTACTCTTTTTCATTGGGTAATTTTGTTTTACCTTGTATTTAAATTATAATTCAGGTTTTTATTTTGAAATTTTATTTTTTTCAAAATTTTTTACTGATTTTTTTTCAACTAATTTTATTTGTTTTTTTTATACCAAATTTTTTTTTATTTTCAATTATTTTACTTATAATTTTTTATTGTTGGAGGTTTTTATAATATATTTTTTTTTATTTTTTATTTTTTTGTTTTATAATTTTTTTTTCCAGGGAGTAACTATGGAAAATTTAACTCGCTCATCTTCATTATAATCAATTTCTTTTGAATCATCTTTTGCCTCAATTTCTTCCTTGTCTTCAAATCTTGAAAGCTCCAAGAATAATCATCAAATATATTGAAATTCTTCTTCTTTATATTTAATTTTTTTTATCTTTTCAATGATCTTCCATTCTATTCCTTCAATATATTCAAATTCTTCTTCTTTGTCTTGTCTTTCTTCTATCTCTTCAATGTCCTTCAATTCAATTCCTTCTCCCAATCAATCTGAGCTTTCCTTACCAGAAAATAAAAAGCAGAAAATCATGGAACCAGATAAAGAATTAAGCAATTCAAAGACAAAATTTTGTTAAAATAGAAAATTGATTAGGATGAAGATATTTTTCAAAATATTCTTTGGAAATGTGAACAATCTCAAATTTTATAAGATTTCAATATTAAATGTTAAGAAATTTATTTTTTACAAAAACATTAAAAACCTTACAGAAGGTAGTATAGATCTCATTGTTGCAGTTGTCAATAATGGATAAAAACCTCAATTAATATTAGAAGTTCATTCATTTAATGGGAAAAAGGATGAAGTTTTTTGCCAGCTTTCTGATTTAATTTCTACTCTCTATCAAATGGCTTTGGTTTGACAACCCTTATCAAAAAAAATCTGATTTCTGGTGCAATTGAAGGTTTTGGTTGGCGACCAGGATATGATCAAGGAGTTTTTTTGTTATGTAAATAATTTTTTTATTATAATTAATTTTTAATTTTGTCATATATTTCAGGAATTTATTCTTTATTGAAAAATTTGAAACCGGAGCAAATCGAAGAAGATCTGAAACAATGGAATTCTTCGGGATCATTTAATATTTTCTTGGAAAATTTTTTTAAAAAATTATGTTTTCAAGCTTTTCAAAAAACCATCAACTTGCTTTAGAATCAGGTTTACCAAATTGGTCTGATCCTGAAGGGGAAGAAAAAATAAATGATTATGTTTTTTTTAAATTTATTAATACCTTTTAATGGATTTTACAATCTTGTTCATCCAGATAAACATGATAAGAATTCTCTAAAATTTGGAATTTTCTCTTATATTAATCCAGAGACTGGTGTTCCTATTCCATCACTCTCTTCTGATGAGGGAAATGGCCTTAATTTTTCTGACCATAAATGTATTATTGATTTTGGTAGTGCCAATGGAATATTTGAGGCTATATGGAATTCTTCTCAACACCGGCATCAAACAACTAAAGCACCTCCAACTTTAGTTTCTTGTTAAGAGTTTACCCATTTTGGCTGTTCATTCCAAATAAATGAAGGTCTTATTAATTGTATAAATAATCAAAAAAAATTAGAGAAAAATATTGTTCTTAGTAGATCTGCCAAGTATTGCAAATAAAATATTAAATTTTTTCTATCATTAAATATTTTCTTCCAAAAATTTTTTCTTTTTTTCTTCACTTTTTTTAAATTTTTTATTTATTTTAATTTAATATATTTAATATATTTTTTAAACTTCCCTTTTTATCTTCCTCTTTTTCAATTTTATTTATTCTTTTTAATTCTTTTTATTTAATTTTGGATTTGTCTCTTTCAATTATTTTTTTAAGTTACATCAAGATAGATTAATTTTTTATATAATGGTGCATCTGGCTATTATATAAAATAGGAAAACTTGATTGGGACTGGTTAAAATAATTGGTTGTAAAAAATTTTAATTTTAATGTTTTTCTTTTAATTTTGGATTTGTCTCTTCCAATTATTTTTTAAAGTTACATCAAGATAGATTACTTTTTTATATAATGGTGCATCTGGCCTTAGTTTGTTCTAATGGCTATTATATAAAATAAGAAAACTTGATTGGGAATGGTGAAAATAATTGGTTGTAGAAATTCTCAATTTTAATTTTTTTCATTTAATTTTGGATTTGTCTCTTCCAATTATTTTTTAAAGTTAAATCAAGATAGATTACTTTTTTATATAATGGTGCATCTGGCTATTATATAAAATAGAAAAAACTTGATTGGGACTGGTGAAATTAATTGGTTTTAGAAATTTTCAATTTTAATTTTTTTCTTTTAATTATGGATTTGTCTCTTCCAATTATTTTTGAAAGTTACATCAAGATAGATTACTTTTTTATATAATTGTGCATCTGGCATTAGGTCGTTCTAATGGCTATTATATAAAATAAGAAAACTTCATTGATACTAGGAAAATAATTGGTTGTAGAAATTTTCAATTTTAATTTTTTTTTCCATTTGATTTCTTTGATTCAATAAATTGCAGGGGGGGAGGGGTGTTGCCAAATTTTCATATCAGACTTTAAAAAAAATTGACTTGAAAATTTGATGATACCCTCTCCTTAATTCAATAAAATACAGGGAGGGCAGGTATTGCCAAATTTTCATATCAGACTTAACAAAAAAATTTGACTTGAAAATTTGGTGATATCCATCTGTTACTTTTATAAAATGTAGGGGGGAGTATTTCCAAAATTTCTTATAAGACTTGCAAAATTCTTTACTTGAAAGAATTTTGGTGATACCAAACACTTAGTTCAATCAAAAATTTTTAAATGTGACTTTAAAATTTAAACTAAAAAAGAATTTTGAACATTAAAAATTCTTGAAAATTTTATTTAAAAGAGAATTTATAACATTAAAATATGAAAATTAGACTAATGATGGAAAGAGTAAAAAAATACAGGAAATTAAGATAAAAATTTATGTACAATTAATTATGAACAACTGAAGTGTGAGATAAATAAAACAAACTGGTCATCCAACAACTTCATTAAACATTGAATTTCCACAACAGACTTAATAGCTTTAACACATTCTATCAAGAAATATTTCTTTTTGGAATTTTCTTCACAATCAAGATTATATTTCATCTGTTCCATGATGTTTTGATGCTCAAGTGTTTTCTCCTCTTTCTTTGATTTTTCAATACATAGAGATAACTCCAATTTCTTCTCCTCCAAGTCTTGTTACCTATCATCCTTCCATAAAGAAATCTCATACTTCCTCTCCTCCAAGTCTTGTGCCCTATCATCCTTCTGTACAGAAAGTTTGTACTTCTTCTCCTTCAAGTCTTGTGCCCTATCATCCTTCTGTGAAGAGAGTTCAAAATTTTTCTCTTCCAAATTATATACCTTGTCATCCCTTCTTAAAGAGAGCTTGTATTTTTGCTTTTCAAATTTTAGAGTCTCTTTAGTAACTTCCACTTGTTCTAGAGTGATAAGAAATATTAACAAAAAGTAGAAGAAAAGCAGAGTAAAGTATTAAGAGGTTTGGTATCACTTACCAGAATCACATTTCTCCAAAAATTCTTTTACAGAAGAAAAAGCGGTTTGAGATGAAGTATCACTTTTTCTTCTTCTTTGAGAGTGGAAATTAAGACTACTTGAAGCCCCTTGCTTTTTGTTTAAGCTCACATTCTCCTCCTCTTCATTTTTGCTGGCTTCAGACTCAGTTGATTGTGGCTCCTGCGTTAGTTCATCAGCCTATTTATAAATAAGAAAATTTAAATAAAAAAAGAATTCGTAAGATAAAAAAAAACATACTTGAGCTAGATCAGCTTGGTTTATATTACCGTAAGGATCTGTTGAAAAGATATCTTGATTTGTGGAAGTTAAATGAGGGGAAGCTTGAGTAGAAGAAAGGAAAAAAATTTCTTTTGACATCTTGTTTGGAGATTGAATCTTCACCATCTAATATGTTTTTAGGATTAACATCAGATCACTCTCCAAAAATAGAATCCATCTCTATAAAGTAAGGACATAAAGAATCAAGTTTATTGTCTATGGATTTGATGCCCTTACTGATATTGAGGTCAGTAATACCAAAACCAGTAGAAGATGAAAGAGTTTTTTCCTTCTTGTACTTGGCTCAATAATTCTTGAAGCGTTTAGAAATCTGTTTTGGTAAAAGATCTATCCTTCCCTTAGTCTTACTCCGTAATTTTCTGGCCATTAGAAGTTTACCATTAACTTTTGATGTGGTGGGCCATCCTACTTTAGTTGCATACTCAGTACCAAAACAAGAATCATAGTTAGATTTATTTTTTAGCCAGTTGATAAGAATGAGATGATCATCTTTCTTTAGTTGAACAATTTTGGATTTCTCAGCAGAGCGGAGGAAAGAGGGAGTAGTGGGATTTGAATAACAACTGGGTAAAGGCTGCCTTTGAGAAGATCTATGATGAGGAGGAATGTCAAGATATTTAAAGATGAAAAGGAGCAGAAACAAGCAGATGAGATAGTGAGATAAAAAGGAGCAGAAACAAGCAGATGAGATAGCAAGATGACAAGGAGCAGAAACAAGCAGATGAGAGAGTGAGATGAAAAGGAGCAGAATCAAATAAATAAAATGGGGAGAAATTCTGAGCAGATAGAATGAACAGGATGGGATGAGAATGGGAGTGTTCAACAAGATAGAAGGTATATCCAGAGAGTAGTCTAAGATGTGGTTATGGCACAAAGCTGTGCAACATGTGGTTATTACAGAAAGTTTTCCAAGATGTGGTTCTGAAAAATTGAGTAGAAAATGTTGGATAAGAGGTGAAGATTGACATGTAAAGTGTCTAATAACCCAATTATTAGCAAAATAATTGTGGAAGATAATTGTGGTATAAGGATTTTTATCCACAATTAATTTAATTGCGGATTGGTCAGCATTGATACCCCCTAATATGTATAACTAAATAATTAAATAACTAAATTATAAATTGATGTTATTACCAATAATTATTTATAATTATTTAAACATTAATTTATAATCATTAGGGGGTCTCAAAGTTAGAAATTTGTAATTATTTAAAAGGAATTTCACAAACCAAAAAAAAAGCCACATACTTGACATTAATTCTCAGTAAAAAGGTGTTTTTAGGGCACAATATGGCATATTTTAAAAAATAACCATGGTTGATTTGGTGGAAAAAAAGGTATTTTGAAATGTAAGACTTCTAACTTTGATACCCCCTATTAAGTGCATAAAATATACTAACCTTTTTATAGAATATATTTTTATAATGTATTTAAATGTAAATACATTATATAAAATAGAAGGTTTCAGTTCTGGCAAATCTGCACTTGACTTTAGTGCAGATTTCAAACCTTATCAGCACTTAAATTTTGCAAAAAAATCACTTATTTTAAAAAAGGGTGTCAGTTATGACCTCAAATCAGCACTTTTTTCCCAATTTTTTTCATAACCACATGTTTGCCATATCATTGCTTCCTTTCCCACCTCATTCCTGTCACATGTGACACTCAGACCTCAATCCTCTCATCAATCCTCACCACACACCCCTCACTGAGATTTGAAACATTTTATTAGGGGGTTTCAGTTCTGGCAAGTCTTCACTTAACTTAAGTGCGGATTTCATACCAAATCAGCACTTAAATTTTTCCAAAAAATCACTTATTTCAAAAATGGGTGTAAGTTATGACCTCAAATCAGCACTTTTTTCCCAATTTTTTTCACAACCACATGTTGGCCACATCATTACTTCCTTGCCCACCCCATCCCCTGTCACATGTGACACTCAGATATCAATTCTTGGCACACCCCACATTGAGATTTGAAACATTTTATTGTGAAATTTTAACCAGGCATGTTTTTCCTCCCTTTATTTTATGTTTTCAACCTTCCCAAATCAAATGTCCACCTTCATCAAAGGTCAATCGCTTTTTGTTGATGGCAAATGAAGTAAAAAAGAAAACAAAAGTGATAATCAACATCAATTATAAGTAAATGAAGGAGAGGTTCAAAAGCTATCAATCAAAATACAAAAAGACTGATTTTTTTCCACTTCCACTGGCTTTATTATTGATGGTTATGATCAGGAGAATAAAATTACTACTGTTTCCAAAAAGCTCAATGTCATGTATCTTCTCTTTGAGGAAATGAATATTTATTTTGGTACCCAATTTAATATTTACTTTAAATCTTATAAAAAATAGTTATATCATGAGATTTTGATAACATCATTTTTCCTAACTGTACTCTAAAATATTTCACTTTTGGAATTTCAGATTGTAAAAAAATACTGCCACCTGTGCAAAAAACCTCATCACCAACATAATTTTATCACCTAACCATCAATTTTGCATTTTTAAATAAATCAAAGTCAACAAAATTCTATATCTGTGTGAAAAATATGGCAATTCCCTCCCTTTCATTTTAATGAAGCAAGGGGTGGGTATTACCAATTAGTTCTAATTCATCAATTTTCCATGTCAGATTTGGATATTTGGCAATACCCTCTCCTGCATTTTTTTAATTAAGGGGTGAAAATCACCAAAATTTAGAATTATCCCATAAATTAATAAATAAAAGAATAAGATAAGTCAAATTTACTAGTTTTAAAGTAATGAAAATTCCTCAAGCCAAAATGCAGACCAAGTCTAGAAACTAAGTTTGGGAATTTCCACAGGTATAGGCAAGATGAAACCCACGGAACAATTTAATGTTATCAAAATTATCTTTTATACAACCTGAGGTCATTGGCTCATTACTTTAGTTTAGTTAATTAAAATATCAGATTTGTTTATTAAAAATTTATAAAGGATAAAAAATATTTGATGACTTTAAAAATCCCCTAACTTTTTTTATCTACCTAAAGGTGTGTAAATTCATTAATTTTACCTTCTTTCTTTACCTTGTTGATTTGTTGGGCTAACTTTTGACTGATCTGATAGGAGAAGCAGAAATGAGTGAAGGGTTAGACATATGAATATGGTAAGAAATAAAGAAAAAAAACACACCTTGATGTAAGGGAAGAATGATAAGTAAATAGAAAGGTAGTTTGAGGAATCTAGAAGGATAAATGTATGATTTAAATGTTATGATATGCATTATGAAATAAATTAATGGGAAATTTGGAAAAAAAGGCTCAAATTTAAGTGTCAATATCTCAACAACCACTGAACCGAATTAAAATTGATTTGCTGGAAATAAAAGATAGGCGTCTGAAGTATCTTCAGCTAACAGGACAGTAGATTCAAATAAAACTAACCTTAATAATGACTATTATTTTCAAAATTTCAAAGAAACTTGAAAAGTGACGATGAAAATTCCTTCATGAGGGTGATAAAAGCTTGGATAATCATAGTAACTTGGAAGGATGAATGCATGATTTAAACATTATGATGTGAATTATGAAATAAATTAATGGGAAATTTGGAAAAAAAGGCTCAACTTTAAAGGTCGATATCTCAGCAACCACTGAACCAAATTTGAATTGATTTACTGGAAATTAAAGATAGGCTACAGAAGTATCTTTAGCTAACAGTACAGTAGATTCAAAGAAACCTAACGTTGATACTAACTCTTATTTTCAAAATTGCACAGAAACTGGAAAAGTGATAATGAAAATTCCAACAAGAGGGGATAAAAGCCTAGATAATCATAGTAACTTGGAAGGATAAATCCATGATGTAAACATTATGATATGCATTATGAAATAAATTAATGGAAAAGTTAGAAAAAAAGGCTCAATTTTAAAGGCCAATATCTCAGCAAAAAGTTAACCAAATTTGAATTGGTTTTCTTGAAATGGAAGATAGGCTTCAGAAGTATCTTCAGCTAAAAAGACAGTTGATTTAAATAAAACTAACCCTAAGTCTGACTCTGCTATTTGAAATTGCACAAAAGCTTGAAAAGTGATGGTTAGAAATTACAAAATGAGGGAGATAAAAGACTAGATAATCATCAGATAAGAGTTTCAGAATCGTGATTATGTAATTATGACATATAAAAACATGAATTAAGATAAGTGAAATTAATAAAAAAAGGCTCAACTTCAAAATTTGAAATCTCAGCAACCACTGAACCTAAATAAAACCTGTTTGTGGGAAAAAAAGGATAGGCTTCAGGAGAATCTTCATTTAAAGAAAATGTGATTAAAATAAACTTATATTTAATTTGTTATATAAAAAATGAATGAAAAATGTAAAATTAGGAAAAAAAGGCTCAACTTTAATGGTCAATATCTTAAAAACCACTGAAACAAAGTCAAATCTTTTATGTGGAAAAAAATATAGCCTTCATGAGAATCTTCAGATAAAGGACATCAGATTTGAATAAAACTAATTTTAATTCCAAGTCTGATTTTAAAAATTTTACAAATACTCCAAATGTGATAATAAAAATGACAATATGAGGAGTTACATAAGTCCACTGTTATCCAGATATGAGCCCTACATATATTTAAGTATGAAATTTTAATAGAAAGAATGAGATATTATATAGACATGAAAAAAGTAGATTAAACTTACCTTTATTGAAAGGTGAGAAAAATAGAGTGAGAAAGTGTGAAGTTTAAATTTGGAAGAAAATGAATATGGAGCAAGATAAATACTTAAAGAATGTGCAATTTATGTGTTTTATTGACATGGAACCAAAAAAAAGTGAAATAGGAGAAAGAGGGATAATGACCAAGCCAAAGAGGGATGAAGAGTAGGATGATGGAGCTAAGAAAGAAAGAATAGAGGAAGAGAAGGTAAAAGATTAATTCTACCTTTAAAATCAAAGAATAAACACTTACTAAAAAAATTTAGATACAAAAAACAAAAAAAAAACAATAAAAAATTTAATTAGCAAATATATAAGTTAAAATGAAAAAATGACTTACCTAGAGAGATGTGTTGAGAAAAAAATTGACTTTAAATTATACAAGGGATGAAAAATGAGAGGAGGAAATGAGTATAAGTTACAAAAGAAAAAAAAAAGACTGAAAAATTATACAATGGCAGAAAGTATGCAATTTCACATTGAGATGATGAAGGAAAACATAGAGAATTTAAAAAATGAGTCTATAACAGAGAATTCAAAATCAAAGTAAATATTCAAATAAGAATAATAATTATAAGGAAAAATTCATGAGAAGTCCTGAAAAACTGTCTGAAACTGGGTACAGATAGGTTAAGAAGTGTTTTGATGGTGTACTTGAGGTATGAAGTATTTGAGGATTTCTTGAAAGAAGGTAATATTTCCTGGCCATTTTTGATAAAAAAAGAAAATCTTCTTCAATATCTGAATCAGAATCGCAATCAGAGTCCAAGACAAGATCAAGAGCTATGAAAGTCATTGCTTGATGTACCTTTTGAGAGTAAGGAATTCATGACTCTTATATGGTATAAAAATGTAAATGATGTGCAATGTTTTGGGTTATTAAGTGTAATTCTGCAGAGTTCTTTGTATAAATGGGATGATGCTTTCAAATCAATGAAATGGGATGTTATGGTGAAAGCAGCACTTTTGGTTGAGAAAGTGCGGATTCGAGTGAAATAAATGATTTATTTAATTTTTAAATCCACCAGTTTTGAGGATAGTGTGGTTTGAAAATCCCCACTTAAATAAGTGACAATTTGGTCGAATTTGAGTGAGGATTTTCCAGAACTGACACCCCCTAATAATAAATTGAATATAAAGATTTATTTTAAAAATATTGTTATATAATTTTATTTTAATATAATAATTAATTTGTATGTATTTAAATCCAATTTTTCTCTTATGGTAATTTAACATAAGATTTTATTTGACTCTCAGTATTGCCTGGCTGACACTCCCTCCCTCAAAAAAACAAATAAGAAAATTCTAAGATTTTTTCTTTTTATACTTTTTCAAAAGAGTAGAGAGGTTTGAAATTTATTTTCCAGGTATCCAAGTATCATGCTCAGATGATTTATTTTTATATCTCAAAAAATATTCAGTACCTTTCTCAAAAGTGATAATTCTATCATCAAGAATTTTATCAATTTCTGCAGTTTCTGTGGCTTCCTGAGGGTTTATCTAAGTTGTAACTTTTCTATTAGGAAATAAGTTACTTTCAGAAGTATAAGGTTTAAAAAGGTAGATGGGGAAAACTGGATGTTTTCTATAATATGGTGAATACAATACTACTTCTACTGCATTATAATCAACCATTCTTTTTAAAACAAATGGTCCCATAAATGGATCTTTTAGTTTTTTATTTCCCTGTAAGTTGAAGTGGAATGTATATATCATTACTTAATCACCCTTTTTCAATGTGTATTACTTATGGGATTCATCCCATCTTTTCTTTTCATATTCAAATGCTTTATCAATAAAACTTTGAGCATATTCTCTGTATGGTTGTTGAATTCAAATGGAAGATTTTACACCAGGATGAACTTCAAACTTTGGTAATTTATTATTGAGAGTTTGAGCAGGAGTATTTGAGACATATCCTAGCCAGAGCTCAATAGGTTTCCTTTCAGTGACAGAATGTACAGTGCTATTATAAGCAAATTCAAGACCTAGTAATAGACTAACCCAGTCATGTGTAAATGTTTCATAATCTTTTATTCTAATCAAAATGCACAATACCTTCTAATCATATCTTCTAGAGTTTGAATAACTGTTTCAG